>OX451739.1:593243595-593868595 GCA_948472305.1 Vicia faba | reverse complement strand
GGATGATGATGATGATGATGATGATGATGATGATCATGTGGATGGGGATGATGATATGTTGGATGAAAATGATCTTTGAGGGAATGATGATCCGAGTGAGATTCATGTCATTGACAGGAGATTTTGGATTTGACCCGAAGGAAACTCGTAAGTTTCTTATTTATAAATTTTTATTTAAGATAATGCATTTTTATTTTTAATATAAATTGATATTTAATATAACTAATTCAAATTATTGTTGTTTAGTTTCTCTCAGAGTCGGACTACTGTCAAGGTTATAAATTATATAATTTAGCAGATGTATAAACAATTTTGGAAGACCTTCAAATATGTCAAAAATAAAGAAGCTTGGTTTAACAAATTTAAGGTATAATTAATTTATTTTTTAGTTATTGTTATTTAAATGACTATTTCATTATAATTATCTAACTATTTATTTTAATGTCATACAATATTGCAGGAAAAATATATGTGGGACCCATTGAACGAGAAGATGATAAAAAATTATTATGGTAGAACCTCAAGACGACTTTCTGATATAATGCATTGTGTTAGAGAGCGTTGGGAACTTTAGGGTATCCGTCCCAATTGGATAGGGAAAGAGGGTTTTGAGGAATTTCTTAAATATTAGGAGTCACCTGAATTTCGGATTAAATATGAAAATTTTAAGAAGATGCGGGCATCTGAAAAAAGAGGTTGCGTTAATACAGTTGGAAGTATAAGTACCGCAGAGCATGTTCGACGCATGATAAATATTACCACTTTTTAAGTTATATTTTGATTCATATTTTATTAATTAATGTTAATTTTATTATTTAGACCAAGAATTTGGGGAGACCCCCATTGATGATTGAGTCGGTTAAAAAGACTCGGACAAAGAAAACCGGGGATTTTATTGATGAACGCACTCTAAAAGCTTTCTTAAGTTATTTAATTTACGTCGTTGTTTATATATATTTTTTATTTAATGACGATTTTGTGTTGTGATTTTCACGTGGCAACTGAGAAACTGTGATGTGAAAATCATGTGGCAATTGAGAAGTCGTGGCGTGAAAATCACGTGGCAACTTTTTAAATATAATTTAATTTATTAAATATTTAACTTAATTTTTTTTCTTGAATGTATAGGATTATCAGACATTGCTCGCAAATTTTCTGAGTCATAATCCTCAATATACTCTGGGAGAGGGATAGCCGCTTCATCCAGATGTGGACTTTTATATTTGGGATCAAGTCATTGGCGGAAAAGGCCCTAATGGTTTTTTTTTTTGTGGTGAAAATTTGGCGGGCACCTTGAGAAGTGGGGATAGAATTCTATTTCAAAGAGTTAGAGATGGGGAAGGGGGTCACGTCAACCAAATTTGGCACTAGAACAACTTGAAACAGTAAGACAACTAACGTTAAATGAGGCGAGACGCGAGTCAGCGCAACGTGAGGCGGCAATGAAAGCCCAAATGGAGGCCTAAATGGAGGCAATGAGGCAAGAGCAACAACGACAAATAGAGGTCATGGAGAAGAGGCAAGCTGATATAGAGCAACAAATGAGACAATTTATGCAAGGCTTTGGTGGAAATCCAAACTTCCGCGGTCAAGAGCCGGAGGATTACGGAAACGAAGATAATTTTGACATTGATAATTATGACCCGTAAACTTAAAATTTTTTTTATTTTACTTTCAAATTTGAATTTGTATACCATACTAATTAATTATTAAATTTATAATTTTACTTTATTAATTTTATTATATTAAATTTATTCTATATTGAATTTATTTTATATTGAGTTTATTATTTTAGTTTATTATAGTGAATTTATTAAATAGAATATATAAAAGAAAAACAAATTCAGTTATTAAATTTTAAAAAAAAATTAGTGACGTGATTTTTACGTCACAAATCACTTTTTATATAAAAATAACACAAAAGTTGAATGCTCGGGCGTTGTTAAGTGTAACTATTTAGTGACGTGAAAAACACGTCGCAACTAAAGTAAATATATGCATAAAACTTTGTTGCAGCGTGATTTTCACATCACAACTTTGTGATATGAAAATCACGCCGCAAACTGTTTGTCACCCCTTCTCCAACCACGTAAACGTACACGTCGTAAATAATGTGTAGTGACATGATTCCTCGTGTTGTGACGTGAAATTCACGTTGCAAATGAGTTTTTTTTAGTAAGTGGACTCAATATTTTAGATAGATCCTTATAGTAGGGTGGGAGAAGATTGAAGAACTTATATCTGAACGTATATGTGTTAGTCCTAGAAAAAGAAGTTTCGGTAAACGAATCGATAAGGAGGGATTGAGGAGAACCATAGTGGAATGTTAGTTGGACAAAGTTTTTGGAGGAAGGAATCAAAGAGTTAAAGAAGATTATTAGAGATAGCGTAAGTAGAATCAATTTCAAGGATAATGTCAAGAATAGGTGGAAATGATCCAATAATGATAACCCGTCAAATAAAGAAGCATACTCATAGTTTGGCTTTAGGTAATAGTAAAGATAAGGCATGTGTAATTGCATGAAGTAAACTAGTACCTCTTAAAGTATTGATATTTGTATGGAGGCTTATGCAAAATAAATTGCCGACTAGGGACAATGTAATCAAACGAGACATCTTGGAAGAATCTCAAAATTTATATTCGTTTGGCTGCGGAAAGGAAGAGAATGTTGCGCACATTTTCTTCAAATGTCCGATAGCATCGACGACATGGAGAGAGATTCTAAGATGGCTAAATTTCTCTGCTGTCTTACACAATACTGTTTTGCAGAACTTGTACTAGTTCAGGGCTATTGGTCGTTATATTTTTATCTAGATTTATTAAGCATTTGGTTCTTATAAACATCATGTTTTGGTGACTATGGACTATCATATTTTTACCATTAACTCCGTTCATGACATTCAAAACACAAGAACGAGTACAAAGGTTAAGGAAGTTATAGTATAATATATATCAGAGAACACATATGAAATTTTCCAGAGTAAGTACAAAGGTTAAGAAAGTTATAATATAGTAATATATATCAAGATTCAAGAACACATGAAATTATTCTTTTCCACACGTAAGATCAAAAGATCTATAGCAAGATACAAAGATAGAAACCCATGACAAAATGGGTAGCTAGGTAGCTTTATTCAAAACACACACAAGAAGAAAAAGGTGATGGATCCATCATCTTTGTTTCATCAACAATGTGTAGTGCAAAAGCATCTATGACGGAATCCACGGCAGTGTCCACCAATGAAACGTTCTGTTTGGCACACAGAAGCACAGTTGGTATCACTCAAACATGTTCCTATGAATTTGTTACTTTGAGACTCGCAATCCCTTGCCTCTGCCACCATGCTTGGCCCTATAATATCATCATATCACAAAATCAATTAACAACACTTCTATAAAAATAAATAATTAAATATATACAAATATAACAAAGATCAAAATAAATAAATTTACGAACTAGGTTATGTGATGTAAGTGTAAAGAAGAATTTACCAGTGGCCACAAGAATGAGAAGGAAGACAGAGATGATGGAAATCAAAGAAGTTGAATAAGCCATGAAAAATTCTAAGAGAGAAAAGTGAACTAGTTTAGAATTTGTAGTGAAATGCAAATAGAACTAGCATGTATTAAATAGGACAATAGAAGTTACTATTGTCTTTCCAAGGAATATTTTACGGACATTTATTTATTTATTTTTAATTGTTTTAAGATAAAGTAATATTAGTTGTGTTATTTGAGTATTATAACATAAAATTAGATTAAGACCCTCGCAATGTGTAGATGTAAATTAGTTTGTGTTTTTTTTAATTTTAAATATATTAAAAGTTTGTTTTGAAAAAATATAATTATTAAATTTATATTATATTTTTTTTTTGTGAATTATAATAGAAACAACGATATAAATTGATTATGTAGACAACAATACATTTTATTTAAAAAGAAAATATATATTTATAAATTGAGAATAATATCCGTAATTTAGATTTACAAAGTTAAATATCTATAAAGTGTTTTTTTGATTCTCATGTGTTTTTGCACTTCTCTTTTATTTAGATATTTTATTTTAGTTTGTTAAATATATGTATTTATTTTTAGTGTTAAATAAAATTAAAATTTTATTTATAATTATTAACAAATAAAACTTTTAATAATTTTAAAAAATTTATGTGTATTTTGTCGAACTTTAGCTATCCGATGAATAAAGAGTTGAAAATGTTAGTTTCTATATTAACTTAATTATTTTTTTAATTTAATATTTTAATTTTAAAAAAATTGGTTTTGTCGTCGATATCAATTGAAATGAGTGTACTTTTTTTAGAAATTATCATGATTTTTTTTTATTATACTATCTATGATTACAATTATAAAACAAAAAAGTAAATTATTGTAAAAAAATTTATATTCTCATATGCGAAAAATCATAAATATTGTTGTTTGTCTTTAGTTAATTATTTGATATTATATGAAAAATATAATAGTAAAGTATATAGACACGGTAAAATATTATTGCTTACTATATTATATTTTAAGATCAATTCGTAATGATTTATATTTGAAAATTGTGTAAGAATCACTTTAAAATTAAAAATATTTAGTTCAAGTGTTACTTTTACTTCTATATTTTCAAGAAAATGAAAGAGAATATACATTGACTTGTTAGATCATTTTGCTAAAATAAGATTTTATTTCACCCGTGATCTCCAATTTGTAAAAGAGTTGTATTTGACATTTTAAAAAGCACAAATAAGATTTAGGATGTGCCACATAGGATTATGGAATGGTGAGACAAATTTTAAGGTTATAGTTGATGACGTGTTGTATTTAATAGAATATATTATGAGTGTTCTTTTTTTAGATATTTTTAAGTTTTTTTTACTATATTCTCTATGGTCACTACCGTAAAACAAAAAAATAAATTATAATTCACTTAGAAAAGGATTTAATATGCTTATTTACAAGAAATTAAAAATATTGTTGCTTGTCTTTAGTTTATTATTTTGTATTATATGAAAAATACAATAGTAAAGTATATAGATACGGTAAAAAAATTATTGCATATTGTTTTATATTTTATGATCAACTCAGAATGACTTGTCTTTGAAAATTATGTAAGAATTACTTTAAAATTAAGAACATTTGGTTCAGATGTTATTTTTATTGCCATAATTATATTTAAGAAAAATAAAAAATATTTCATTGTATTTGAAATCTCTCATCTCTTTTGCATGATATTTTGTTGTTTGTCATTAGTTTATTATTTAATATAATAATAAAGTATAAAAATATCGTAAAAAATTGTTGCACACTATATTATATTTTAAATAAATTTAATGTGATTTATATTTGAAATTATGAAAGAACTACTTTAAAATTAAAAACATTTATTTCAAATGTAATTTTTATTACTATAATTTAAGAAAAACAAAATATATTTTATTGGGTTTGAATTTCCACACGTCTTTTATTTTTGAAATATGAGAGAATAATTTTAATTTAAAGAAATATGTATAATTGGAGTAGTGATTAGTTTGTTACACCAATTTATTTAAAATAAGATGTTATTTCTTTTTTAAGAGAGTTCGAACCAGTGACCTTCAATTTGTAGAAGTATTGCATTTGATATTTTAAAAAATGAAAATGAATTTGAAATGTGTCACATAGAATTATAGAATGACGTGATAAATTTTAGAATTATAATTGATGATGTGTTAATTTTAATTGATGATGTATTGCTACAATATTTTGAATTTAATATATTATATAGATGATAATGTATTGGAAGTTAATATTTTGATGTGAAATAATTAATTTTTTCTCTTTGTTTCACTTGCTTAGTCGCTATTGTGGCGGAGGAAACTCAGGTAGGTAGTATATGAAATGAAGAAATAATTGATTTTTTACCAACATTATTAATACCTACTAGTACTAGTACATGTATCCAACTTATATTGGTGTACCAAAGAATTTACCATTTTTAATAGCAAAATGTATTGAATAGGTTAATACAAGCACTAAGTGTGTAAACAGGACCAAGGAAACTCTGTCGGGCGTAAAGTGCAAGTATTTTCACAATTTTACTGCCTAAGAAAATAACAACTTAGCAATCACATTTAATTTTTCTAAAATCAGGTATACATTTATTTTTAGGTTTTTGTTACTCTTTTATTTTATAGTTCTTTTTTTTAAAATGAAGTATCTTATATTAAATAAATATATTTATTTTAAAAGTAATGATACTAGTCACCAACTTTTTTTTTAAAATTTGGGGTTAATGACCGAGTTTTTATCTTTAATGTCTAAGGAAACATTATATTATAGGCATGCACGAAGGATTTTGTAAGTGACATTGGATAACCCTTGTTACATATCTATATTTCATAAGTGCCTTTGCATAACCCTTTCTATCATATCAAGTATCAAGCCATTAAAGAAAGATGTTACTAATCTATCATAATTATCCTTTCTGTTACAATAATTTATAAAACAAAAAGGGTTAATTTATCTTTTCATAAACACTCAATTTCTACACTTCTTACTTAACCACCTTCTGCCACGTGTCCCTCAACATTTCACATTTCAAATTCAGTCTTTTTGTTTTTCGGTTCCTCATTACAACTTTTTCATTTTTTTTCTCAAAATCCTAGCTGACACAACCATTTTACTTCTCTCTCTCTCTCTCTCTCTCCATTTTCTCTCTTCTCCTCTCTCTCCATTTTGTGTAGGTGTGAACTGTGAAGTTTTATTGAATCGTGATTGTGTTAATTTTATATATTTTTACTCAACAAGAGATATAGACAATACTACCAACATATGTAATCGATTGTAACATCGTTTGAGTATGTTTCGGGCCTCAACAATGCAATTTTGTATGCATGTTTGGCGATAAAAAGCCATGTTGAAACATTTTAGATGCTTGAAGAAGGCAATCACTAACCAATTTCAGTCCAATAATAAGGATTATTTTCACTCAAAAATAAGAGGGATGAATCTCTGAGATTTGAAAATAACGAACGAGAAGGTCCTTACAGTAACATGCCAAGTTATCTTGAGCAACAACAACAACCTGATGGCCTCAAGTAGGACTCCCAAAAAGTAGCATTATTATTAGAGCTTGGTTGTTCGAACACTTTCTGCATCCGTAAGTTTTTTTCTTTTTTATTCTTATCGAACAAATAACACCTTCATCCAATTTGATATACCTTGAAAGACATGATGATGTTTCTTCATGTGACCAAACTAGAGACATGTGTGCAAGGCTTTATGGTTGTGTTGCATCGGGATATTTGACTATTGCAGAAAATTGTAGAGAAATATATTTGATGCAACACAGCTACACAGCTATAAAAAATGTTAAAATTAGTTTCCTCTCGATTAAATTTAATTGCAATTATTTATCACTTTTTATTTAATTAAGATTAGGTTTTAGTTCAATTTAAGTATTTTCTTAATAAAAATAACAAGAATATTCTACGTGTATAGAAGTGTTTTAGGGTTTTTACCTCGCTTTCCATATTCGCGCGCTCATTTTAAATTTCGCATTTTCATATTGATGTAATTGCAAAAAGGATATAATAGTTGTAAACTTAGGACTTTTACTTTTTACTTCCCCATTTTGAATTTGTAATTCCCCCTCCCCGAAGCCATGTAATAGTGTAGCTTTAAATTCTGCATTTGCATTTCGCATTGATATTTAACTGTTAGATAGATGCATAATAGGCTTGTATGATAAGATAAAAGCAAACGCTAGCAGACTTAATATCCGAAGATAAATAAATTGAAACACTATTGCAAACTTCCAGGTTAAGCTAAATGAATTGGTGTTCAAACTTCTTACCCACAAAGATCTGGTGAAGTTCATTGGAGGGACAATTGTGAGTGATGTTGACAAACATCTGATACCAAACAAAACAATCAATATCACAACTTTTGTTGATATCATTACAGGAAGATGGAAGAAGGATGTCTTTATAGGTACCAAACTTTGTTTCTACATACTACTAGATAATTTTTGTTGTGTTTTCTAAACCAATTCATCTATACAACTATTTTTTCATACATCATAAAAATAGTCGATAACATAGGCTACACACAAACCCAAGTTGGAAGTAAAAATATCAAGTCAACTTGATCTTAAGAGATTTGGGGTATGTATCATGTCTACCAACGAAACACTAAACTAATTCATAATTAGTTTTTCTCCTGTGTTACAATTTAGGGTTAAATACGTTTTTAGTCCCTATAAATATGCGACTCTGCAATTTTGGTCTCTCTAAAAATTTTCTTCAAATAATGATCCCCTCGGGAGGGTATTGTTCGTCATTGTAGTCCGTCTCGTTGTCAGAGACGGCAGGACTAGGAGCCCCTCCCCCTTGGGGACTGTCTTTCTCTGCAGAGGAAGTAGTTGGATCAGCCTCGTTATGGAGTGTGTTCCCAAACCTGCGTCCAGTGTTGAACAACGCAGTCCTCTTCTTCTTCTTCTTTTTTAGGAGCAGAGCCTTCAACTCTTGTTGACCTTGGGCCAAGCTCATGACCATCTCTTGAAACTGGGCATTCTGGGCCTGGAGGGCCTTGATTGCTTGCTCACTGGATGATTCTGGATTCATGATGACTGTTCAAAATAAACAGCGAAGAAGATTAAGCAACCTGTAGAAAAAGGGGTACCTGTAATACACATGATGCATGAGATGCTATCTATGCAATGCATTCAAGGATTTTAGAAATTCACAATTGTTGCAGACAAAAAGAACGCACGTCATATTAATAAGAAGAAATTTGTTAGTACATAAGTGCCCCATGGGCCAAATATTACAAAAACAACTTCTCAAGGTAAAAAGACGTTGCGCATCCTCTTTGGCGCAATGTAGGTGTTGAGGGCCTCTTGCTCATGGAGTCGGTGGGTAAGCTCTAGAACCTTCTTCTCGCTGGCGTAGAAGTTGGCTTCAAAAGTGTTCCGTTCCTCCTTGAGTTGAATCCAACTCTTCTGCATCTCCTCCCACGATGTAGGCATGTCAGGATGTAGGATGGTGTAGGGAACCTCTCCTTCCTTGACGGGCTCTTTAATCACATGGAGAACATGAGGATAAGGCATCATTAGACTCTGGGCTTGGGCTCGTACCCACTTGAGATAAGGCTCAAGAGGGATGGAATTCTTGTGCCACAGTGTCTTGCTATCAACCTTGTTGGGCATCCTCCAAGCTCTGATGAATCCTTGGCGAAGTCCTTGCGCATCGTTGTCGAAGTCAAAAACTAGGTCAGGAATCAACATGTCGTGAGGGCCATCTCTCCGTGCATATCCAAATTGCCTCAAAGCTAGGCAAGGGTTGTAGGTAATGCCCCCTCTAATGCCAAGTAATGGGACATTAGGGAACTCTCCACAACGATCGACGATGATGACATTTTCTCTGGACCGAGAACACCAATGTACATCAGAGTGAGTAAGAGTCATCAACCGTTGGGACCACCTTGAGCCTTGGTCATTCTTCAAGACAGATTGTGGAAGGTGTGAAATAAACCACCTTGCAAGGAGAGGAGTACAGCACATGAGAACACCCCTCTTTCTCATTGTTCGTGTGTAAAATGAGTGAAGAATGTCCCCAAGCAATGTTGGTATTGGATTTCTGGATAAGAAGATTTTGACGGCATTGACATCTACCAGCTGGTCAGGATTTGGGAACAATACCAACCCATAGATAAGGAGTGCCACAATCTCTTCAAAGGCTTGCGGGTCCAATGAGTTCCAACATTCTTGTTCCTTCTCAAACAAGAATTTTGCTAAGAAACCTTTGACGCCGCTTCTAGTTTCCCAATGCCCCTTGATGTCAGAAGGCTGTAGATGTAATGCTCGAGCAACATCTTCAGGCTTTGGTTCCTTTTCCGTACCGTTGAAAGGTAGTTGATTGAGGATAGGAATTCTCAGGAGTTGAGAAAATTCCTCCAAAGTGGGCACCAACTGGTAGTCGGGGAAAGTGAAACAGTGGTGAAGAGGGTCAAAGAACTGGAATAGCACTTTCATCATATCCTCTTCAATGTTGGTGTTGACTAAGCTGAGCAGTCTACCATGTCTTTCACTGAAGGATGAGCTTTCCGGAATTCTTGAGGTGAGCTCCTTGAGTTGAGGAGATATTCTCACAAGGTTGACTTGGATGGTTTTTCTGCGAGGAATTTCCATGACCTACAAAACAAGAACAAAGATGAAGATCTAAACCCTTGAAGTGGTTAGTAAATGCATATGATGTTTTATGATGTTCATGATGTATGCACAAACATATGTACAGGCAAATCACACCAAACCCTAGTTTCAGGCTTGCATGGGGTTTCATAGGTAAGTACCCTCTTGAGTGTAGTTGGCTTAAAAACCTGTCCTATAAATAGTAACCGGGTTCTAAGGAGCTCAATATCATTGGATTGTTTTCATTGTTCATTGTTTTGGTTTAGCCACTTAACTAGCGACCAAAATATTCCAAGAAAACAATCCTCAATGAGTGTAGTATCGAGTATCTACCAACTTCGGACTGCACCAAAGCCGGTCATCTCACTACCCCTAATGTAAGGCCAAGATGGTCAAGTAAGGTTCTAGGTCATTAGTGCTTAGTGACATCACTCAGCGGCCCCGTACTCTCCTTGATTGAACTCAAGGGTTACCGGTACTCACAAATATGTCGCACTAATATAGCTATTGCTTCGACCGTGTCGGTATACCCCGCACAGTTTCCACAATGTATTGCTATCTATGAATGTTTCCCCAAATCCGGGTGTAGGATTGCAAACCCAAACAAGAGAGCCAAGATGTAAAGCAATCAAAGCAAACAATTAGTCATGCAAGAGGGTGATCTAAGCCCTAAGGTTACTCCACTTTTAAATTTCTCCCCAGCAGAGTCGCCAGTTCTGTGATACGGTGGGAGAACTGACTTGAGGTTTTGCGTTTTGTATTCGCAAATGTTTCGGTTGAGCAAGAGTCGCCACCGACTTTTTATTTTATCCTAAGGAAAGGTTTAAAAAGCACAGCAAAAACCTTTGAGATGTTTTCTTGGGTTCGGGGAGTAGATTATAGAAAGGGAAGGTATTAGCACCCTTTCTATCCATGGTTATCCATGGGCTCTTAGTTACTTGCTTAGATCAACTTGCCTTAATTTTCAATTGTTTGAAATGGTGCTTTGTGTGTGTGGGTTTGAAAATGTTTTGAAAAGAAGCCAATGTGGTGGCAACCTTTGTAATGATCCATGTTGGGATGTATACAAAGGTGTATGTCTTTTGAAAAGGTTTTCAATGTTTTTTTGAAAGTTGTTTTGAAAGTGTAGTGATGTGTGGTTTGAAAATAGGCAAGTGTTTTGTTTTGCAAGTTTGATTCAAGTAACTAAGAGGTTGTCTACTCCTAAATTTCTCAAAGATTTCTCCTATGTTTTTAACCCTTTTAACAATTTTGTTCCGCCATTGCATTTGGTGGACAATCTTGTGTTAGGATATGAAAGGGACGGGCGCGGGTCATCGTTTAGACCATAATTGCAATGGTGCCAAGTATCTTTGGGCAATTTTTCCTTGGAGGGACTTGATCATTTTTTAGGCAACTTTCGAAAGCGTCATCGAGGGACTATGATCATTGGAATTGTATTTGTTTTGCCCAAAGAGACCTAACATGCAATATGGCCCATTATTGAAGGCAACAAGTGGAATACCCTAGGGGTGCAAGTGTGATTAGTGTTGTCCATTTTCATGCTTGTTTATCTTGAAATTAGGTCAAACTATTTTGGTTAATTGATTTGCATACAAACCCTAATTCTAGCATGGTATATTTAGAAAGCTTTAAAAATGCAAAAAAAATAAAGTTCCTAAGTTATTACAACACAATATATGGGAAGGGGGGTACAAATGTTCAAATGGGGGTATTTTGACAAGGAATTTAAACCTAACTATTACATCAAAATTGAATTATACAAATTATTTAATATACAATAATTAAATAAAAATGGAATAAATATGCAAGATGCAAAAAAATGTTTTTTTATATGTATGAAAAAAGTGTTTTTTATATGTCAAATAAACAAAATAAAAAGTATTAATTTTTGGAGTTTTTTATGTATTTGGGGCAAAACCCTAATTTTGCAAATAAAAGGTATTTATTATTTAATATATACAATGTTTATTAATTATGTACAAAAATAAAATAAAAATGAAGTATATTTGTAAAAAAAAGTAATTTTTGAGATCAAATATTAATAAAAAAAATAAAAATGTATTACTTTTATATTCTTTCCTAAATATACTAATAAATATATAAGTATTTATATTATTTACTAAATATATATTATATATACAAAAATAAACTATTTAATATTTATTAAAAAAAAAGTATATTTTATGTAAAATGTTTTCAAGAGGTAATATAAAATAAAATCAGAAAATAAACATGTTTGCATTATTTTTTAGTATTTTGAATAAGAGTATATCTATATATTTATTTATGTACAAATACCCATTTAAACAAATAAATGCCTAATAAATACAAAAATGGTTTAAAAAATAATTTTTATATTTTTGATATTATGAGAAAAAATAAATAAGTCAGAACAAAAAAGAAAAGGTCAAAAAATCATAAGAATAAGCATAATGGGCCAAGGGGGTGCAAAAGTAGAAATGAGGTGCAAATAGGAAAAACAACCAAGCCCAGCCCAAAAGGGTTGTCTTCAACCTTCAGACTGTTTGAACATGAACAAAAACGCGCGTTTTCTATCTCCAGATTCCTGGACTTTCAAGCAAAACTCACAACATGAAAAATGTAGAGCATTAAAAGACGAATCCAGACATATAAAGAACTTGACTTAACTCTCTAAGATGAGAGAGAATTTCTTCATCCCTAATTCTTGACCTAAGTTTCCATCAATGTTCAGACCTTAAATTCTCATAGCACATGCAAAATAAATGGAAAGTAAAGATATGTACAGCTTCAGGGGCATGAGTAGAACATTTTTCATTCACAAACCTAGAGCTAACAATGCCTGGATAGGGAGATAGAAGTCCATGAACTTACCTGTTCAGCTTGAATCGTATCTGGCAATGGAGGTACTTTCAGTGCAAGGTGATGATTGGAATAACTTGCTTGAAGTTCAGGGATGCTTCTCCAACCTTTAGTTTGCTTTGAAACTAGCTGAATCGAGCTATAGAACTCCACCTGCAAAACAGAAAAATGAAAATGGTGATGTTGGTTAGAGGTGTTACAGTCTGCTTCCAATGCTTTGGACAGTTTGTATGGATGGTAGGGAAAGTGTTTGAAGTGGTTTGGATGGAAGTGCACGATGGAAATGAGTTGTGGGAATCCAACTGCAGCCTAAGCCATGTTTTTGCAGTTTTATGGTGATTCTGTGTTTGAGAGGGTGTTGGAGATGGTTGGCTCGTGTTCTAGCTCAGTTAGGATGTATGGAATTTGTTTGCAATCTTTTTTTAAGCTTGCCTTGACAGGGATGTGAAGTTCTGTTTGTTATGCCAAGTTACTTCTAACTTAAGCAAGAAATGGCAAGTTGGTGTTTTAGGCTTGTACATGCCCCTCTAGCATGCTGCATAATCTCTCCTTGATCAGTGGGATTAGTCTAATAACTTGTGCCTCAGATATTTTCTTTGTACCTTCTTGATTTACAAATTGAAATAAAGCACTTCTTTTCAAAAATGGCAAAAATGCTTTATCTAAAAATGGCTTAATCTTGCATATAATGTTTGAACACACAAAATAAGGTCTTGGCACAAGGGATATGCATTAAATTATTATGTGCAAATGATATATAGGACCTGTAATCAAAGAATGCAAGCTGATTTCAAAATGGCCTAGATGTATGAACATGTAACTTGGCCATAAACAAAGTGACTTTTTCCCAACTTGCCAAATTCGATTCTCCCTAACCATGAGGTTGTTTGATGAGTTCTTGGACATTTTGGAAAGCTTGGAATGTGTACTACAATCCATCTTTGAAATGAAAATTGAAATTCCAAGTGGAAGTATGTGAAAAATTGTCTTGAAGTTAGGCAAAAATCCTGCCTAAAATAGGTCAAATTTCTCTAAGTTAAGAATGGTTTGGTACCCTTGTTCCAAAAATTGTAACTTGAGCTACAAGCTTCTTTTGAGGAAACTTTGTGAATAAAAGTTGTAGATTTTTCAATGGACTACAACTTTAATGTTTTTACTTTTCCTTGAATCCAAATGAATCTTGGTGAGAAAGTGGGATAAAGTTAGGAAAAAATTAGGGTTTTTCATAACTTAGAAAAATTCTAAGTTATGAAAAATCTTCATTTCAAACCCTAATTTGCAATTCTTGATTTCTTGATGAACAAGTTTCATGATTTGGCATGTTTTGATGAAAAATGAATCTTGACACTTGATTTTGACCAAAAAGTAAAAGTTTGACTTTTCAATATATAGTCAAAATTGATCAACTGACTGGGAAATTCAACTGTCAATCTTGTGCATTTGGGATATTTTGAACTTGTTGAGTATGTCAAGACAATTCCATGGGGTCCTTGAGTCCATATGTGAGTTTGTTTTGCCATTGGCTAGGTCAAACAGTCAAAAATTGCCTTTGTGCAGTCAAAACCCTAAAAATGACCATTTTGCCCTTTTGGTGATCTGATCAAATTTCTTGTGGAATTGTGATCCAAACATGATCAAATGGTCCATGTGAGTTCATAACGTTGATGTGGGTCAATTTTCATGAGATTTGACTGTCAATTGGCCACAGTTGACTTTTTCCCCAATACAGTTGATTTCTAGGTCAACTGTCCAATTGACTGGGCAAAATTTGGAATCAAGACTTAAAACTTGGTATGGATAAACTTGGGAGTCCAACATGAAGCATGAAAGTCATCTTAGGCATTTTAGGTTAAAATATCTTTGTGCAAACATAAACCCTAATTTGGGTCAACAGTGCAAGGAGAAGTCTTGAGCAGAGGAAACCCTAACTGGACCTTGGGCTCCAAGGGTCTTGTGATGAGAAAATGTTGAGAAAATGGGAGGGCAAATTTTGGGGTACAACAGGGATGAATCACGCTTTTTCTAAAGTTTGAACGATCAATAGCAAATGTAATTTTGGATTGTAAGAGTATCTCTAGCGGTAAGTTTCTTTGTTGTGTTTGCCAGCTGTAATTAATTGCATGAAAAAAAAAGTGCCATTAGAGTTCGTCAGTTTGGCGAATGTTATAATGTATTGCTACCGTATAATCGAATAAAATATTAATAAAATTTCATGTAGCCAATTTGGTTTTTTTTTCTTTTTTTTTCCCTTCTTTTATATGTCACGTATAGTTTTTTTCTATAATATTAATAAAATTATAGTTTTTTTCTTTTATAAAACTATATGTTTTTTTATTTGAAATTAATTTTAATTACTATTTTAAATTTGAATTTGATTAATTTAAGTTTGATTAAATTTAAGTTTGATTAATTTATGTGATGCTATTTATTTTCATTGTTTTTAATTATATATTATGTATTTGAAATTAATTTTAATTATCATTTTAAACTATAAGTTTAATTTGAATTTTATTTATTTTATATCAATTTTAATTTAAACAATTAAAATTATTATTTTAATTGATATAAAATTTAATATGAATAAAACATTAATATATAAAGTAAAGTTGTGAGACTCAATATGAGTTTTTTAGAATTGCACCATTATAGTGAAAAACTAGTTGAGTTGATTCAAACTGACGTGTCTTAATGGGTCCCACAAAGAACCCAAAAATGAGTTCATGATTGGAGATGCTCTAAGGCCTTGTCTAATTTGGCTTTAAGAACTTTAGTCTTTTTTTGTCAAATGTGACAAGTTTCACAACCATGCCAATTTTGCCAAGAGGTCTTGTCAATTTCATCTTTGTCTTTGATACTCTCTATCATGGAAGCCTTGAGAGTTTCCAACTCCTTTTCGGATTTGGTAACTTTAACTTCAAGGTATTTGAAAATATTTTTATTTGAGGCTAAACGTTTGAAAGTTTCCTTAGCCTCATGATGTAGAGTATCAAATGCATTTTGTAATTCAATATAAGACATTTTATCAATATGATCATATTTAGAGTGACTTACATTCTTTTTCTTTTCGTGATGCGCCATAATACACAAGTTTGCTTTTTCTTCTTCATCACTAGAGTCATCTTTGCTTGATAAATCACTATCACTATCCCAAGCAATGTAAGCTCTTCTAGCTTTGTTCGGCTTCTTTTGAAACTTGTTTCTTACTTTGTCTTTCTTGAACAAGGGACAATATGGTTTATAATGACCGGGTTTCTCACAATTGTAACAAGATCCCTTTGACTTATCTCTCTTGCTTTCAAAAGGTTTGTTTGACTTAGCTTGCCTTCTATAGTCAACTAGATTCTTATCCGAATGTTGAATTTCATTCTTCCAAAGATATCTATTGTACTTCCTTACGAATAAACCCAAATTTTCATCTGGACTCTCAGCTCCATCACTTGAGTCACTTCCACTTGAATCTATGGTGGAAGACTTGGAACTTGAAGCCCTTAACGTGTTGGGCTTATTCTCCGTGTCCCTCAACTTTTGTTTCTTCTCTTTCTTTTCATGCTTATTAAGATTTGTGAGCTCTTGCTCATGTTCTTGAAGTTTACCAAACAGTGTTGTAAGATTCAATGTAGTTAGAGCATTGTCTTCCTTGATAGCTGTGACCTTTTCCATTCCCTATTAAGACATCTCAAAATCTTGTTAATAGAAACAACATTGGAAGTAATATGACCAAGTGTGTGTATGCGGTTTATTATGTGAGAAAATCTCTTTTGCATGTCCACAATGGTTTCACCATGCTTCATGTTAAAGAGATCAAACTCTTGAGTTAAATTATTAATCCTTGCTAGTTTGACATCGTTTATACCCTCATGGGTAACTTGTAAAGCAACCTACATTTCCTTAGCGGTAGCACAATGTGAGATATGAAAGTATTCATCAACTCCAAGAGCTGATATGAGCATATTTTTAGCTTTCCATTCATAAGCATATTTTTTCTCATCTTTTTCATCCCATTGGGCTTCCGGTTTAGGTACAACGGCACCCGCATTGTTTAACATAGTTATGGCCATATGACCTTCTTCAATGACTTTCCAAATTTTTCTATCAACAAAATTGATATGCACACGCATACAATCTTTCCGATAGCTATAGTTTTCACTGGTGAAAATAGGCACTCTATTGTACGCCCCTTTTGGATCGTTCTCCATTGTCTAAAGAGTTATATGTGAAGCACTAGATGAACCAGTGCTCTAATACCACTTGTTAGACGATAGGACGTATCTAGAAGGGGGGGGGGGGGGGGGGGGGTTGAATAGATACCTTGATTTTTAAAATCAATTTTTAAGAAAAACTTGAAGTGCAGTGCAAGCTACCCGGATACACTCGTCTAAAACGATCCTCTATTGAAAAGACCGGATATGCGAAAAACCAAATGGAATGAATCAATGAGAATTATGAATAATTAACTCAATTATAATTGATCACATATACTCTTTAACTAATATCAATTACATCAAATGAAGTGTTGAGAAGAAAATACACAAATTTGCACTTTTAGACTTTTATCGAACACTTGGTGTGCTTAATTTCCCCAAATTCAATCTACCTTAATTTTTAGTGTTGAAATCAATTATAGAAATCAAGGTGATTACTATAATTTTTAGTAACAGTTTTATTGTACTACAAATCAGGACAATTGAAACCACAAAAGAAAATTTTTAGATTATTGCAAATAAACGATAAAGAGCGAGAAATAAAAACGGCACACGATTTGTTAAGGCAGTTCCCCCTATTGTCCTCGCGTGGGGCATGTCTGCCCATAGTTCTAGAATTTAGAATTAGGATGGTTACTATTATGATTGCAAAGTTTATACAAGAGATAGAAAATAGTCACCACAATTCAAATCCAATATGTTGAATTGAAAACTAAGCTCTTCTCTTCCCTTGATTCAATTTGAATCAAGTATGTCATCAATCTTCGATAAAACTCCGGTTGTAGATACCTTGTTGAGAACCCAAATCGTTTCTCAAACCCTCTGCTCGGCTGATTTGATCGCAAGATGATGACCCCAATTTTTTCTTCAAAATCCTTCGATTGTAGCTACCTTGTTGAGCGAACCCACAGTTCCTCAATCTCTTAAGCACGGCTGAATTTGATGAAGCAAAGAAATGTAAAAAAAACCCAAATCCCAATGATCTTGGAGGACAAAATCCTCAAATTTTATTCAAGAAAAACCCATAATTACTCAACCCGAACAAGATCGCAATCTTCTACTTCAGACGTTGTCAACACACGCTCTGCACCTTGATTGACAAAAATATTATGTGTAGTTGTCAATGGATGAGTGAGAGGTTGAAGATGATGAGTACCTTGTGTATCTATTTAACTTTTCTTGTTGAAAACCAAATGAAATAACCAAACAAGTATATATATGTTATCTAAGGTCAAGACCCAAACTAACAGACTGAAAAACAATTTTTATGAGCGAGCGGTCGACCTATGCAAAAGGGGACTCGACCTGAGCATTCCCGTAAGTTCCATATGACAGTGTACACAAGCCATGCGTCGACCTATACAGAAGGATAACTCGACTTGAGCATTCTCGAAGATGCCACATGACAGAGTGCAAGATCCATGCGTCGATCGTTCCAGGGGTATGTGTCGACGCATAATTCCTAAATATTGCTTCCAGGATGAGTCGACCACATATTCGACGTGAGCAAACCCGAGACTTCCCAAAGGAGCAACATTTAATCATGCGTCAACCTGAGCTTTCTTTGAGTCGACTCGTATAATGTAAATTTTCAAAAATACCAATTTTTGAAGACTTTTCATGCTACTTTGTCCACCATATCATCTAGCAACATTTCCAACAAAGTTTTGACATCATTGAAATCTTGCCCTCACACCTATGTGTTTAGGCCTGAATTCAATATCTGAATTCAGGGTCCTTGGTTTTACACCTCCTGATTTACTCAGCCCAAACAAAATACACCCCTGTATTTTAATTAATTATTTTATTTTATTTTTATATTTTTATATTATAATTAATATTTTTATATTTAATATCTTTATAAAATTCTAATATTTATTTTCTAATCCATCCAAATATTTTTATTGCATTAAAATTATTTTTGTCATGCATTAAAAAGATTTTTTATATATTAATACATTTAAAAAATACCTAACCAACACCAATTTTTTTTAATAACTTGATTTATTTAAAACAATTTTCAAAAAGGATTATGAGGATGTTTTTAAATCAACTGCGAACTTCGTCTGACAACTCCGTTATTCACACACCTAGACTTATTACAAGGGAGATTTAAAGCAAATCTACGCAATCCTATGAAAAATACCAATCAACACTACAAACTACGAATTGAGACTCTGATTTCTCATAAGAGGATACGTAGGCATATGAATAAAATCGTGGCGAGTTTCCCTAATAAAAATTAAAATTCTATTTCCTAAGCTGTAATTCTAAACCCTAGTATCCTTGTGAATAAGGTAGATGAGGGGTGCCTAACACATTCCCTTCGTCTAAGACGAGTCTAACAACTTAAAATCTCTGACCAAATTAGGGTTATCATTTATATCTCCTTCCTAAAGATAAAAATTAAGGGTGACGACTCTATATTTTTTATCGGTTGCAACAATGTGACATTGCATAATCGTTCCTATCTATAATCTTTATCCTTCAAACATATCATCTACGGTTGGAATATTAATTTTCATATATTATTTTAATATTTTAATAATTATTATGTAAACATATAATTAATTATATTATCTATTCTATCAATTAAATATTTTAAATAATTAATGATTAAATAAAATTAAAAAACTAATTAAATTTAACTTAAAAATTATTTAACCAATTAATTAAATAATTAAATATGAGCTCAAATATGAGTAGATGTTAAGATAGTCGATGTCAGATTAATGAAAATTTTAATTGATTATTACTCTATAAATAGACTACGGTCTCCAATATACCGTACACAAATTGTTTCTCTCTTTTCTATCTGAAGAGTATTCAAGACATTAAGAGTGTCGGTTGAAAAAGAATCCAAATATTCTTTATTCGTCTTCTAACTTTCAAGATTATCTTGAACAAGAATTTTCTCAAGTTTTTTTATATGCATATTTCAGTCTTATATAAATTTATAAAAATTAGGTCAATATAAAAATAGAAGACAAACAGGCAACAAGATGCACCACTATTCTTTTTAAATCGTAAAATTGATCTTTTTAAATATTACATCCATAGATTTAGGAGATACAATATTATTATTCATGAGATTTTAAACTTTCTAGTACAACTGCTTCAAATGTTAGGAAACTAAAAATATCAAAGAAAAATGATATAAAAATATGTTGATTTTCCGAATGGATTCAGATATTTTAAATAAAAAAAACTTGTAAGTCCTTTAATCATATCTATGTCTGCCTCATTATTTGATTTTCGTATAAATTATATAGATAAATTCTTGACTATCCCTTATAATTTAGGAATAATTTATCCCTTATAACGTGTATTAATCAAAATTTATCATATATAATCAACCCAAAATCATGCATTACCTCTGATTACCACGTAAGCAAGCACTATGGTTCCACCACATAATATTAAAACCACATAATATTAAACATTCGACTCTTACATGCCTCTTACTTTGAGGGCTATGCCTCTTACTTTGAGGGCTATCTAGCTTCTTGCCTTTTGGGCCTCATGCTTTAGGCTGTTGCCTATTATAGATTTTATCTCAGTTTATTAAGCATTTGGTTCTTATAAACATCATATTTGAGAGGAGGTCTATAACTCTATATATAAGAACACATACGAAATTATTCATTTCCACACGTAAGATCAAAAGATCTAGAACAAGATACAAAGAAGAAAAGACAGAAAGAAACCCATAACAAAATGGGTAGCTAGGAAGCTTTATTCAAAACATAAACAAGAAGAAAAAGGTGATGGATCCATCATCTTTCATTCATCAACAATGTGTAGTGCAAAAGCATCTTTGACGGAATCCACGGCAGTGTCCGCCAGTGAAACGTTCTGTCTGGCACACAGAAGCACAGTTGGTATCACTCAAACATTTTCCTTTGAATTTGTGACTTTTAGATTCACAATCTCTTGCCTCTGCCACCATACTTGGACCTATAGTACCATATCAAAAATCAATTAACAACAATTCTATAAAAAATAAAAAATCATACTATAATTAAAATATATCAAAATAAATAAATATTATAGATTATGTTATGTTGATGTAAGTGTAAATAAATATTACCAGTGGCCACAAGAATGAGAAGGAAGACAAAGATGATGGAAACCAAAGAAATTGAACGAGACATGAAAAATTCTTAGAGAAAAGTGAACTTAGTTTAGAAAGTGGAGTTAAGTGCAAATGAAACTAGCTTATCTTAAATAGGACAATAAAGGCTAGTAGTCTCTTTCCAAGGAATATTTTACCGACAGATATATTATATTTTATTAATGTAATGGAATAAAGTAAACATATTGTATAATTTACATTAATACGTGTGTTTAAAGTCGGCAAAGGCTCAAGACTAGAGCGGTTCATGTTACAGAATTATTAGAAAATTAAATCAAATCGAATTGAATTATTATATAATTTAAATCGAATTGAATTGTTTTAATTTTTTTTTAAATAAATTGAATTAAAAGTTTTTATTTAGTATAATGGTTTGAAATTCTGAATCCTATCAAATTATTAAAAGATAATTTTTTTCAAATCCATTAATTTATTATTCAAAAAAATCAAAAATTTTAATTTTATTAAAATACTGACCTTTTTTGTATATTCGAAAAACATCAGTTTCTTTTTTATTTTTTAAAAAAAATCAATTTTTAATTTTTGAAAAAATCAACTTTTTAAATATAAATAACTTAAATATTTGAGCAGCAACAACAACCAAGTCTTAACAACAAGGTGAAGTCACTCACATGAATTTCATCATGTCATATTTCCTAAGATGTAGGTGTATCAACTTCAAAGAAAAACCGTTTTTCTATAATCTCTCAAAATGATTTGATCTATAATTTATCTTGGTTTTCACCTCTAGCTATTAGACTATACTCCATCTAGTCAACTCTCTTTAGTGATATTAAATGCTACATTTTCTATTCAATAGAATTTCAGCTCATAAAATAAAAAATTTCCTATACTGTGGTTTTCAACTTTTACTGAAGGTAACGATTAAAAGATACACCAATTTTTATTGAAAGTGAGCTATCGACTTTTATTGAAAGTAGAGAGGAAAAGATATACCAACATTTATTGAAGGCGAATTACCAACTTAAACTGATGGTAGAGATTAAAGAGAATACAACAACTTTTACTGAAGGTGAACTCTGCATTAACAATAGCGAGGTTCCCAAAACTCTGGCGTTCTACCTAGAACGAGTAAAAATACAAGCTATCTCAAATAAAGGGACTATCACTTGCAATGATTTCACAACAAATTTCTCTTGCGAAACTTCCTCGAAGAGATACCATTCGATGGAGAATCAGATAAACTTTCCCTCGATCCTGACCAGAAGCCACGAATTGGTCTCAGTTTCTTCTTTAACCAAGATGTTTCACCTGAAAAAGGTAAAAATACAAGCTATCTCAAATAAAGAGACTACCACTTACAATGATTTCACAACAAACTTCTCTTCTAAAACTTCTTCGAAGAGATACCATTTGATAGAGAATCAGATAAACCTCCCCTCGATCCTGATTATAAGCCGTGAACTGGTCTCAGTTTCTTCTTTAACCAAGGTATTTCACTTGGAAAGGGTAAAAATGCAAGTTATCTCAAATAAAGAGACTACCACTTGTAAAGATTTCACAACAAACTTCTCTTGCGAAACTTCCTCGAAGAGATACCATTTGATGAAGAATCAGATAAACTTTTCCTCGATCCTGACCATAAGCCACGAACTGGTCTCAATTTCTTCTTTAACCAAGATGTTTCACCTGGAAAGGGTAATATACAAGCTATCTCAAATAAAGAGACTACCACTTGCGATGATTTCACAACAAACTTCTCTTGCGAAACTTCTTCGAAGAGATACCATTTGATAGAGAGACAGATAAACCTCCCTTCGATCCTGACTATAAGCCATGAACTGATCTCAGTTTCTTCTTTAACCAAACTATTTCACCTAGAAAGGGTAAAATACAAGTTATCTCAAATAAAGAGACTATCACTTGTAAAGATTTCACAACAAACTTCTGTTGCGAAACTTCTTCGAAGAGATACAATTTGATAGAGAATCAGATAAACCTTCCCTCGGTCCTGACTATAAGCCACGAACTGGTCCCAGTCTCTTCTTTAACCAAGGTATTTCACCTGGAAAGGGTAAAAATACAAGCTATCTCAAATAAAGAGACTACCACTTATAAATATTTCACAACAAACTTCTCTTGCAAAACTTCCTCGAAGAGATACCATTTGATGGAGAATCAGATAAACTTTCCCTCGATCCTAACCATAAGCCACGAACTAGTCTCAGTTTCTTCTTTAACCAAGATATTTGACTTGGAAAGGGTAATATACAAGCTATCTCAAATAAAGAGACTACCACTTGCAATGATTTCACAACAAACTTCTCTTGCGAAACTTCTTCAAAGAGATACCATTTGATAGAGAATCAGATAAACCTCCCCTCGATCTTGACTATAAGCTACGAACTGGTCGCAGTTTCTTCTTTAACCAAGGTATTTCACCTGGAAAGGGTAAAAATAGAAGTTATCTCAAATAAAGAGACTACCACTTGTAAAGATTTCACAACAAACTTCTCTTGCGAAACTTTTTCGAAGAGATACCATTTGATAGAGAATCAGATAAACCTCCCATCGATCTTGAGTATAAGCCACGAACTGGTCTCAGTTTCTTCTTTAACCAAGGTATTTCACCTGGAAAGGATAAAAATACAAGCTATCTCAAACAAGGAGACTACCACTTGTAAAGATTTCACAACAAACTTCTCTTATGAAACTTCTTCGAAGAGATATCATTTGATAGAGAATCAAATAAACCTCCCATCGATCCTAACTATAAGCCACAAACTGGTCTCAATTTCTTCTTTAAACAAGAAATTTCACCTGGAAAGGGTAAAAATACAAGATATCTCAAATAAAGAGACTACCACTTGTAAAGATTTCTGAACAAACTTCTCTTGCAAAACTTCCTCGAAGGGATACCATTTGATGGAGAATCAGATAAACTTCCCCTCGATCCTAACTATAAGCCACAAATTGGTCTCGGTTTCTTCTTTAACCAAGATGTTTCACCTAGAAAGGGTAAACACACAAGTTATCTCAAATAAAGAGACTACCACTTGTAAAGATTTCACAACAAACTTCTGTTGCTAAACTTCTTCGAAGAGATACCATTTGATGGAGAATTAGATAAACCTCCCCTCGGTCCTAACTATAAGCCACGAAATGGTCTCCGTTTCTTCTTTAACCAAGATATTTCACTTGAAAAGGGTAAAAATATTGTTGTAAGAATCTTTCAACAAACTGTCTTTATCATTGAAGTACAGCCAAACTCGGCAACGAACTATCTCCCATAATGACGAGACTCACATTCATTGGAGTAAGAAATTTTCATCAACGAACTATCTCCCATAATGACGAGACTACCATTCATCGGAATATAAATCTCAACAAACGAACTACCCCCCATAATGGCGAGGCTACCATTTATTGGAATATAAATCTCAATAAAGAACTACCTCCCATAATGACGAGACTATCATTCATTGGAGTAACAAATTTTTGGCATTAACAGACTTACTGGGAAAGAACAGGTTGCTCAAATAAAGAGAACTACCGCTTGCTATTTATGAAGGAATTAAATAAGACTGACGAGAAATGAATCTTGATTTCCTGGAGGAATACTAATACATTCCTGTTGAGGAGAAAAAAGTCTTTGTGTGCAAAATAAATGCACCTTCTCAAACCAAGGCTCGAAGCCTGCAAAATTCAGAAAAATAATATTTTCGGGGACCACAGATTCAAACCAGAAATAAACCGGAATGAAACAGTCAACCAAAATATCAACTAATGAGAAATAAACTCAAAAGGGGATCACATTTCATCCAAATAATGAACTGAATGGGAAGGCTAAGGCAAAATTCTCCTCCGAGGGATAACTCAGGGGGGGAATTAAAGGATATATACTTTCTGTTTGAAGTTGACATTGGAGAGAGGGTAAGATAACTCTACAAAGAGAATAATATGGCAACCAAACATCAATGAATACAAATGAATAATGAATTTTTATATTTGTTTATGCATGATGTGTACGAATGTATGAATGTTATTATGTCTATGTTGACAAAACAACCACGCTATGCTGGGGATAACCAGGCAAAGCCCCCTCGGGTAAAGATAACACTCGGCCAAGTCATATCCAGGATGAAGGTTCCATAAGAAAATAAGAATCTACTGAGGAAACAAATTCCTATTTCATGGCTTAACTTCACTGGGAAGAACATGGCTTGAAGACAATCAAAGCACCACTTGACTAGCAACAAATAAAGTTGTGGGGATACCATAAACTCCTCTAGGTTTCACCAGGGAATATCAATACGGACTTCAACATGGGAAGACAATGCTTCATCGTCTGGACTCCACCTAGATATTCCAACAGTAGCTTCACTAGGGGAAGTGAAAACCACATTGTCGAGACTTCGACTGGGGGTGACAATATGGACCTCACTGGGAAAGATGAAAAACCACATCGTTGATACTTCAACTGGGGGATTGTTATTCTAACCTCATTGGGGAAAAAGAAACTGCACACACCAAAGAGAGCCCAAATACAGTCTTCAATATCAAGCATAATAGTTGTGCAAACTTCTCTAGCGAGAAATCATGAAACTTCGTGGGATAACAACTTTAGAGGGAGGAATCATCCTCGACTCATCTGGAGAATTAAGAAGTTAACATCAAAGTAATAGGTCAGCTCACAGGGATTTTAAATAAAACTCAGCGCATAGTGAGAGAAAACCCAAGGAATAGACGTTTATCTCAAAACTTCTTAGAAGGTGTATTGCCCTTGTCTAGTTGCTTGGAGGCACATCACAACAACAATGTCATAGCTGGAGGGTGTAATATCCCGCTGGAGGTTCCACATCACTTATCAACATAAAGGGAGAAATATTTGAATGACTAAGAAAATACTTCATAACTTCACAATCTTTTCTTGATCACCACTCAACTGTGGAAAGAAATTATGCTCAGTCGGGGAAATCTGAATCAAGACTTGATTAGGGAGAATGGGATTACAAACCCAACATCAAATAAAAACTTGGAAATATAAACCAAGACTTAAATGGGGAAAATGGGATTACAAACTCAACACCACACCACAGTCTGGAGGAAATCCATTAACCGGTCAGCTACTGTAAAGGAAATCATGCACACACCTACAAGGCCGATCATGAGAAACAGTTCTGCTTGAGAAAGATCCCCGACTTAGGGGAGAACATAGTAATTGTCTTGACAAGAATCTGGAAATGCCCTTGGAACCAACTTTGATGTCCCAAGTTTACCGTGCTGGTCGAGATAACTTTCACAATTTGCCCTTGGCTACATGCATTTAAGATAATCTGCCTGACGAAAAAGCTACTAGAGATTCGTCGAATCTCGACGTAACAACCCTAGATTAGCTGAACGTTGCATCTTCTTTGCTCAACAACTTCTTCTTAGCGACATGTCTTTTGCTGATACTCAAATTTAAACTTCTTTGATATCAAGCAGTTGTTTTACAAGCAGAACAATATTTACTCTAAGAATAATAATTCTAATCCAACAATTATGTAAGTCTTGAATATTTTTTACAAAATTCGCAAAACCTTGTGAATGAAACACTAACCAGGATGCAAAATTGATTTTTTTGTATAAAAGATAACAAAAACATATGATATAAACACAACAATTTAGCAAAGTTCATGGGATTCAGAAAACGATATCTCGTTGAAGTACGCTTTTGAAATAAACCTTATTTAAATTAGGACTTTTTAGGGTTGTAACGTGGCCTGGTTCACGATTTTAGAAAAAACGGATTTTAAGGATCAAAATTATTTTGTGCCCACCCCCTTCATGATGTTCTCCAGTCCTGAGTTCAGTTAATTTGACACGAACATTCATCTCTCAAAAGGAATTTCAAGACGGTTGAGGAAACAACCGAGGTTTTCTTTGGATACGACAATCACTTATTTTTGCTTTCGGTTTCTAACCATGCAACATATTTCTTTTCTAAGGATATTCATTTCGTAATCCTTTTTCGCCTTTCAGGCTTTCCATTACTTTCCCTAACTTTTGCCTGGACAAATTCTTTTTGAATTTGACTATAAAGCCCAGCGGGATGCCCTGACTTTTGTCTAAACGACTTGTTTTTTCAAGTTTCAACTTAGTGGGGCTTTTTGTATCTTTCTTTAATCACTTTTTATTCATTTCATTTTTTCTTTATTTATTACCCTTTTCTTTCCCTTTGAACATATCGCGTGACTTCGAGTCACTTTTGACTTGTTGGAAGAATTGTGACTGCCTTATTTCTTAGAAGATGAGGGATAACCATTGTTGTATCGCCGTTTACTGACTTCTTGACGTGCGAGAGATACCCATTAGGGTATCGTCAATTGGTGCACACTCTTGATAAGTGAAGGTTAGCCATTGTAATTTTGAGTCTCCTCGACCTTTTGAAGGATAACCATTATTATATCCTTAGATACGCATTTCTGAAGATTTCCGAATGCTCAATAAAATTAGTTGAACACTACCCTGCCCCAGGTTAAAATGAGGGTTTTTTCTAAATAAAAAGAAACTCCTACTTCAAGGCTCAAAGGGGTTAATGAGGGTTTCACTCCCTTATATCTCCGGTGTTTGGGAATTTGAAACAATGTATGTAAATCGTCAATAGAGTTTTATTCAAAAGTATACAACTAGAAATTTTGCATTTTAAATTCATCATCCTCCCTCCAATCTATGCTTAGGCAAGAGAATTGGTAACAAGTTGGTATCATAATGCAAAAAGCAATTTTAAAATTAAAAACAATTATGAGCGAAACGAATCGATTTCTTCAAGACAAACATATTCATGGTATTAAGATAATCATTCAAATGTAAACAAGTTCTTACATGCAAACTGTACAATGATTAACAAGAAAAATTACAAATGAGAAATTAGTAAAATTGCTAGTAAACTGAGAAAGCTAATCATCCTTAAAATCCAGGGTGTCCTTCAATCACATTTATTCTTCGGCAAAGACTTGGCTTGAACTTCAAGACAAATATCCTTAAGTGACAAGATACCACTTCTGATCAATTTCTGGACTTCAGCTTTCAATGGATAACATTGTTCGATACTATACCTAGGGGATCCCTGACGAAAGGAACAAGTCAAATCAACTTTGTAGTACCAAGGAATCGTCTCAGGAATATTCGATGGAGGTCAGTTCTGAACCAAATACCTCTGCACTAGGATAGCAAATAACTCTATATAAGTCATTGGAATTGGATCAAACTGAGTTTTCTTCTGATCAGAAACTTGTTGATTTTGTTGACAAACTAGAGCGACAAGAGGTAAATTGAACATAGGGATGACAGAAGAAATATGATTATTATGACTTTGATTGTTTCTTCTTTTGGTTCTATTTTAGAAAAAGTATTATCAAACTTTTTTACACCACTAGTTATGCCACTGTCTTCAGATAAACATTCCTTTTGGACATCCTCTTCTAGAAGCACTCCCAGATTCTGCTTTTCTGGGAACTCATCGGGTGCATTGACTATCACCTTCTCATGAAAGAATGATTTCGGAGTTTCTGTAAAGACTTTTGCCATATCTTCTTCCTTCCTAGAAGGATTGACTTGGGAGGTAACTAAAGTTTTAACCAAATCAGTTAGATATTCCATATCATCCTTCAAAGTAGCTACCTCTTTGCGGAGTTCAAAGGTCTCTTGCTTAATGTTTTTCATCTTCTCTTAGCACGAGTGTTGTACTGATGAGACAACTTGATTCTGAAGACCAAAGGACTTTGAGTAAGGTTTCTGTGAACTCATGAAATGCATAGTTAAGTGTAAAATGACGCATGACATGCGATACAAATGCCATGTTCTTATTTCCAAAAGTTTATACGCTTTGATTCCAATTATTAAGCCAAAATATTATTATATATTTTTTCATGTATTTATTATATATATTTTAATGTTTATTTATATTTTTTTTAACAATTGGAATCAAAGAAATGATGTTTGGAAACGAAGAACATGCTATGTATGCAAATATGCGGGATCAAAGCTACCGCAGTACTGAATAACTGCTGAACTGATAATAGAACTAAGGTAACATGTAACAAGATCAAAAGTATGGAGCAACTCAGAATACTAAGAACCAAAGTCACCAGCAGAACATATATATAGTCACCATCTATACCTGTAAAGATTATTCGATCCCTACTCACGGGTCAAGACTAGGTCAGGGTAAAGTCAATGGCAACTCAAAATTACGGGTTCGCTTGAGAATACTATCATCATACACCTACGTGATAAAGATAACACCTCACTAAAACCTCATATGAGCATGGACGACACAACCGTGTAGGGTAATATACATCCCCTATCTGTTGTGTTCCACTTTATTCCTAATGTTCCTATTGTTTGTCACTTAGCCTGGGTATTGGGCCTTTTACCTCATAGTAACACCCACCCAACAAAGAAACAGAGAAGTCAGGACAACAATAATATAACAAATAACAATAAAGATGCAATGCAAATATATGCTCAAACATATACAAATGAATAAACCATAAAAGCATAATGATAAACACCCTAAGAAAAGAAAAAAGGGATCTAGGATTGACTCACAGGATGGACCAGCAATTGGTCGACATATACTTCCCCAGTGAAGTCGCCATTTTTCTGTAGCGATAAAATCAATGAAGTCACCACCGAGTACTTATTTATCCCAAACAAGGGAAAGGAAAATCATCGAAGAAAACCTAAAGGGAAAATCAAGGTCTTGCACCGAGAGATTGAGTAAGGGAGTCGATTATGCAAGGGGAAGGTATTAGCACCCTACACAACCATAGTACTCTACGGGATGCACTCTTGTTTTTCTAATCAAAGGGTGTGTTAAATCTAATGCTTAAGAGTTATAAACTAAGAGGGGATGCATGCAAAGAAACATGGGGGAAAAAAGTAAATATTTACAAATTTTTGCTCGGCTGAGCCCCATGACCAGATGCCTACATATCCCTTTTTAGGAATTAGAGCGCCATAGTTCGGCTCATATATTTTGTTTATTTGTATTTTTTAAATGAACAATGTTGCATTCGAACATTCCACGGTTGCTCGACCTTTGGAGACTTATGACCTGTAGTGGAAAGGAACTAATGATGCTCTTAGAAGAGAAAAGTCGAATGGCGAAAATAGATGGATTGGTTGGTATCTTTTATCATGAAAATAATTTTTGTATGCTTAGCATTTTTTACACATTTGCCAAGAAAAAGAAATTTTAGTTGTAAATGCAATTATGCAAAAGAAGAAAGAAAAGTCTAAAGGGAGACTAACCTATCTCTAACCTAACGTTAACATACAGTGAGTGATCCTATATAAGTTAGCATGCCAAAGAAAGTCTAACAAACTATCCTATAGGGAACATACAATGAGAGTGAAGTCGTGATCTCAATTTCTAAATTGAGTGACTCATCGATCAACAAGAAATAAAGAAAAGCGATAAAATCCTATAGGGAGCATGCACTGAGAGTGAAGTCGTGATCTCAATTTCTAAATTGAGTGACTCATCGATCAACAACCAAGGAAACAAACACAAGCACGACACATATAGAAAATGAAGTGCGGAATGCCTGCTACAGGTCTTTAAACAGCGACTTCGAGCGCACGCTCTTTATTTCCTACTTCTCATGATATGTAGAAAGCAATAAAATGTGGAAGAATAAATTGGAAGCAACATAATACCAAACAAACAATAATTTCCGCAAAAAGTGCAACCAAAGAAAAGAAACCCAAAATACTTCGCGTGAGCTGACATCAACAAATAAATAATCAGAGATCGAATATTCGAAATAATTGTTGAAGCATCATCGATGTGAAAATAAATCACAATCGGAATCCAAAAACATCTGCATATCAGACAATGAACCTGCATAAGACTCAACTCAACATGCAAAAGTGAATCACAAGTTTCAAGTAATCGAAAAAATATTATGAATTAATTTCCTAAAAAATCAAATAAAAAGCCTAAAATTTTTATTGACTTTGTAGTTTATTATCATAAAAAAAAAATCTAAATTCCCCATATTTTTATTGTTTTTATCATATATCCTATCACCATTATTATCATAAAAAAGGAAGATTAAACTAAAAAGATAAAATCTAAAACCAAAAAAAAAAAGTAGAAAGAGTTAGGAGGGTGCCAAACTGCAGTTCAGGGTATATTCAGCAACAATGGCACTAAGTCCAACCTATTGAGTCCAATAGCATTTTTTGTGTTCAGCACCAGACTACCAAAGAAACCATTGGGCTTAAACAAATTTGGTTTGGCCCATCCAAGTAGAAATTTTTTCATAAGGGCTTTAAAAAAAATAACCACAAACGGATCAAGAGAAAGAGAAAATGGGTCCAGCCCAATCACTACAATGTCCAATCTACTCATTCAATTTTTTTCCAGATTTTTTCACTAAAAAAAACAAATAATGAATTAAAAAAGATTAAAAAGGGGTAGGGTTGGAATTGGGGTGACGTTTAGACTCTCTGCATTAAGGAATTCCTCTTCCTCTCTCGCGCCACGGATGCCATGACACTCTCCTCTCTGTGAGCTCACCTCTCAACCTCACCACTCCGTCAACTCTCGTCTCAACACCTCCATCTCAGCAAACACCTCTGTAAACCATCGAGTTTGACTCAATATCAAATATCTCAACATCTCTTCCACTGATTCCCTTTCCTTTCAATTCTGTCCATGTTTTGTATCTTTTTATGGATTCAAAAACTTATTCGAAATAGAAATTACAGAGAAACAAAAGAAGATTTACCTATCTGTTGGCTGTACAAAGTGGTAGTGTTAATCAGAAAAGATCAGCGGTATAGAAGGTATACTCTTTGATCTCCTGCCTATGCGATTTTGCTTCTTCTTCTTCTCTTTCAATTCTCCTATTTCTGAATTTTTGTTACTGTGTATGATACAAAGGCGATATTGTTGTGTGAATATAGAAGACGCAAATTGATGTTGTTGAGTATTGGTGAGAATATGAAGATTTGTGCAGTTCGTTGATGCGATATGTTGTAGGAGTTTGATGATGCTATTGAAGCGTGAAGAAATCTGAAGATGACCAAGGTTCAGAGAGAGATATGAGATGGAGATTATGATGAATAGAGAGTGAAGTTACAAATATTGTAGAGGAATTTGAAGGGAAGAAGCAATCGGGTCTTGAAGGTTGTTGAGAAGGTTGAAGATGTTGTGTGAAGGACGTAGAGAATGATGAAGGTGATGAAGCAGGTTGAAGATGTAGAGGTCCAAAAATGGATGAAGATGGAGGAGTGAAGTGTTGTGCGTTCAGAGAGAGAGAGAGAAATCAAGGTGAGTTCTTCTTTGTACTTTTTTTGTTTTCTACATAATGAATCCTTCTCATCTTTCCAATTCTGTTAGAAATATGTTATAAAGCTCTGGAGATTCTGTTACAGATTGGAGCTTTCCCCTCTATTTCAATTTTCTGTTAGATGTTATAGGAGTTAGTTGGAATACCGTTAGGTACTGTTAATAGTCAGTTAGTTATTGTTTTTCTCTATTTCTGTTAGGATTCAGTTGGGGAGTTGGTTCTAACAGTTCTATTTGGGAAGTTGGTTAAGAAAAAACTATTAGAGATTTCTGTTATGACTTCTGTTATATAACTGAAAGTTTTGTCACATGTAATGCAATCTTGGCCCCTAATCTCTAAATTATGTTAGAAGAATTAAGAATTGAGATTGAAAGCTATTTCATCTGAAATTATGTTAGGCCTGTGGTACTGTACTCATAATATCTCGTGACAGTGGGCTCTCTGATATACAGGGTTGAAGTGTGGACTGGAGAATCAATTTCAACAAACTAGATTCAACCAGGAATGTCTAATATTAGGAACTGATATGTTGTTATAAGTTTTGTTTGGTGACCACATCTTCTTCGAATCATTTACTTTTAGCAGCCTGAATTATTTGAAGCATTTATCTATATTTTGTAGGGAAACTAACATGGTTTTACGCATATATGCAGGGGAATGCGAATTTGGGCCGCAGGTTGGCATCATGCAGTCAGTTGAATGGAAAGTAGCAATTAGGCGAACATTTTTTAGGAGTTTAACACATGATCCAATAGAATGTTGCCTCTTTAGTTACTGCAGGTCTGTACCTATTGTTTGACTCGTCTTGACAATGATCTTTTTTTTTTGGCATAATTCGGAAATGAAAGAATTTAACACATGACTGTCTTTTTTGTGATTTCTTTTAACAATCAACTGGACATTGATCTGGTTTATGCAGGTTCAGAAGGTAAAGACTTATGTTGGCAAGATTGAAGGAGTTTGTCTTATAAGAATGATAAAGTCATAACTTCTTTGGCCATGAAGAAAAGAACTTCGAAACCATCTGGAACCAACCTTGAGTCTAGATGGAAAATGAAGTTAGGAATGAATGGTTTAGGGTTTACAACATGCAACAAAATCTTTAGTCATGGCTTTTAAATGTGCGAGGCTTATTTCTTGGTTGTAACAGCTCGAGGATTTATTATGACATAGGCTTTCGGACTTAGGAATTTATGTCACTCTTTTTGTGTATTTTGTAATGAATTTTGGGATGGATTTTGAACAAACTTTCCTTGACATTTTGAATGAAATTATAGCTCTTAACTATTAATATAGTTTGGAATCTTTTGATTTCAATATCAATCTTCTCCATTATTCAAAAAGTGTTTGCTTTTCTCTTAAAAATTGAGTTTGAACTCCTCTTGATTGCTTTTGAACTTGTAATTGAATACTCATTTCTTTGCTCCTGAAATATTGTTGGTAGGATAATGATGGATATTATGGAATTTGATGATGAATGTTGAGATGTTGAACTTGAGTGACGTAAATGGCGAATGATATGCAAGATTCGCATAACGATGATGAATTGTGAATGAAACAATGATGTATGTTGAACTCTGCAACTTGTAACTTCAACTCCAAATAATCCAGGTGCTTTTGCTTTCCAGTCTTTTTGAATTGGCTTCTCTTTTTTTTACAATTTAATGACAAAAACGATTGATGACATTTGATTAGTCTTGAAGCCCACTTCATCTGTCAACGAACATATCCAAATCAAGAAACACAAATCATTTTAGTTTAAAGAAATCGCAAGCCCATTTCTCAAGCTGTAGTTTGCACTTTAAATTTCAAATGACTTTATCTTCGAGCCTCTCTCAACAAGTAACATGTGATAAAACTCTTTGAATGATACAATTCAATGATATACCAAATTCTTAAAGAGTCCATCTTGAATGCCACCTTATTTCAGAGCAACCTCTGACGAAGCCTTGATGAAACCCCAAACACTCGATGCGCTCGAGAAATGTTGACGAAGGAAAACTTTATAGCTTGATGAGAGACGAAGCCCATAATGTCCATGAACACAAAACCCTAATCTCAAACCAAAAATGGTAAGAGCACCAGTTGAATCAACTTTGAGTGTAACAACCTCAGTCCACAGAAAAAACCTAATCCCAAAAGTCCTTTGATCCCATAACCATGGGACCAATGCTATGTATGAGATGTACAGAGTATGATGAGGGATATTAGAAGCAAAAATTGGGGTATAACAGGTGCTAACACCTTCCCTTTTCATAACCTGCCCCCTGAACTCAAGAAAATATCTTTCCTGTTCTTTTCACCCTTTCCTTATTGGATAAAAGAAAAGTCGGCGGCGACTCTTGATATTTGCAACAATTGCGATCAAATGCAAAATACCCAAGTCAGTTCTCCCACTGTATTACAGAACTGGCGAATCTACTGGGGATTACTAAAAGTGGGGTTACCTTAGAGCTAGATCATATTGAATTGCTTTCATTGTTTGATTTGCTTGCTTTACATTTATGGGTCCTTGTTTGGGTTTGTATTGATCCTCTACCCGGATTGGGGAACATTATTACGTAAGTAGCAATAGATCATGGAGACTATGCGGAGTATACCAACATGGTTGAAATGATGGATATGTTAGTGTGACACATTTGTTGGTACCGGTAGCCCTTGAGTCCAGTCAAGGAGAATACGAGGCTGTTGTGTGGTGTCATGAAGCACTAACTGACCTCAGAACCTTTAATTGAACAACTTACCCATTAGGAAGTAGTGAGATAGCCGACTTTGGTGCAGTCCAAAGTTGGTTGATACTCGATTCTATGCTCTTTGAGATCGGACTTTCGGGATATTTCGATCGCCAATAAAGAGGCTTACGCTGAAGCAATTCTCGATGAAGAAAGATCAATGATATTGAGATTCCCTAGAACCCGGTTACTTTCTAGGACAGGTTGAGCCAACTAAACTTCAAGAGGGTACTTACCAATGAAATCATGACATCATACCATGGCATTTTTTACTAACCATTTCAAGGACCTAGATATTTATTTTTGTTTTGTTTTGTAGGACATGGCTTCCACTCGCAGGAATACTATCCAAGTCAACCTCATAAGAGTGCCTCCTCAACTCAAAGAGTTAGTGTCAAGGGTTTCTGAGAATTCTCCATTCACCAAGAGACATGGTCGAATTATTAATCCGGTTACCTCAAACCTTGATGAAGACATGATGAAGGTGCTCTTTTCAATTCTTCGACCCTTTACACTATTGCTTTACCTTTCTTGATTACCAACTTGTGTCTACTATGGAAGAATTCTCTCAACTCTTGGGAATTCCCATTTTTGATCAACTACCCTTCAACGTTATTGAAAGAGACCCAAGACCTGAGGAGATTGCTCGAGCTCTACATTTGCAACGATTCGACATTATGGCAAATTGCGAAACAAGAAGTGGTGTCAAAGGGTTTCTAGCCAAGTTTTTGTTGGAGAGGGCTCAATATTTTTGGGATACTCTAGATTTACAAGCCTTTGAAGAAGTGTTGGCTCTTCTCATCTACGGGATGATACTATTTCTCAATCCTGACTAACTCATAGATGTGAACACAGTCAAAAAATTTCTATCTCGTAACCCGGTGCCTACCTTGCTTAGAAATATCTTGCATTCTCTTTACACTCGCACCATGAAGAGAAGAGGAGTTCTTATGTGTTGCACTCCTTTGTTGGCTAAGTGGTTTATTTCGCACTTACCTCGATCTATTTTGAAGAATGAGCAAGTCATGGGATGGTCTAAAAGGTTGATGTCACTTACACATTCGAATATTCATTGGTGTTCTCGATCTTTGGAGGATGTTATCATTATTGACCATTGTGCGGAATTCCTTAATGTCCCTCTCCTTGGAATTAAGGGAGGTATCACTTATAACCCTTGCTTGGATTTGCAAAAGTTTGGATATGCCAGGAGGGATGATCCTCATGATGCAATTGTCCAAGGAATTGCATTTGACTATGAGAGTGATGTCCTAGGTTACCGTCAAAGATTCATACGACCTTGGGGCATGGTAAAAAAATTGATAGAAATGCTTTGGGGCATAAAAACTCCATTCCTTTGGAGCCTTATCTCAAGTGGGTGCGAGCTCGCACTCAAAACCTCATGATGCCTTATGAAGCCATCCTACCTATCATCATGGAGCTTGTTGCCGAGGGAGATGTTCCATATACTATCCTTCATCCTGATATGCCTACTTCTCTTGAAGATTTGCAAAGAGCTTGGATTCAGCTCAAAGGGGAGTGAGAAACCTTTGAAACTCAGTTCTAGCAAGCGAGAGAAAGGTTTTGGAGCTTACGAGATAACTTCATGAAGAACGAAATTTGAACGCCTACATTGCACCAAAGAGGATGGGCTCATGGAAAGCCTGATTCTTTTTGTTGTTTTAGGAGTTTATTTTGTATTTGATTCCTCCATTGTAAGCCCAAGAGGCATGATTGTAATCAATCTGAACTTATTAATGCAATAAATGTTTGTTCCTTCTTTATCTAAACAAATTTAAATCTTCTAAGTCCTTGAAATCATTTGCATACGCATTTCATGCATCATAACATAAACAAGCTTTCTGTTAGAACAATGTTTGAATCTAGTACCCTACATTTAAGTTTTGATGATAACAAAGTGAAAAGATATAGTAGTTAAATATTTCATGATTGAATTATATGCTGCCTAAAATTACTATGCTCTAATTTGCAGATATGCTGATTAAAATAAGCAAGATCATGTTCTCAGCATCAGAATATGTTTTCATGCACCAGCATCAGAAGTTGCTGAATCAGAACGTCAAGATCAGATGATCAACGCTTGCACATGCTGAAGCTTGATGAACAGAACTGCGCGTAAAACACTCTGATACAGAAACAAATTAGTTCATCAGCAGCGAAGCAGAATCAGAATGAGCCAAGCCAGATCGTGCATTGAAGAAGCAACGGTACTGTGCATTGAACGCTAATCAATTCCAACGGCATCATTCTAGACAAGATCTGCTCAAAAAGGAAAGCTTGTTAATAGCATTGAATCAAGAATATTTGCTTCAACGTTCATCTTCTCAAGTGCTATATAAACCAAGCTTCGAAGATTATCACGGCTAATGCTTCCAAACTCTCTACACGCAAAAAGGCTGAACAATAATCTTCATCCAAGTTTCGCTAAACCAACAAACTCTGATACTCCATTAGTGTTTAGCATTCTAAGTTTCTAAGCTTAATTTGTGTATACATCACAGTTGTGATATAGTTTTTATAGAAAACATTCACACACATTTGTTTATACCTTTGTAAGAAAGTGCTGCCTTGACAAACCGGATTGTGGTTTGAATCAAGAAGGTTTTAGCAGTTGCTAAAGCAGATTTGTATTCAGTTGAATATAGTGAATTAAGACCTCGTTGGAGAGAGGCGAAATCACCTTGACGGGTGGACTGGAGTAGTTTGAGATCAAACGAACCAGGATAAAAATACCTTGTCATTTGCTTTAAGATTCCAGTTTTACAATTCAACCCCCCCTTCTTGTGTTTTTCACCCCTTCAATTGGCATCAGAGCGCCTGGTTCTGAGCTAAAACACTTAACCGTGTCAGTAAAAGATCCAGCGTCAGAAAAACACTATGGCAGGAAACAACTCTCATTTCAGCAATGACAACAATGAGGATAGAGACAGATTCAGCGGCAAACCTCCAGTCTTTGATGGAGAAAACTTTGACTACTGGAAAGACAGAATTGAAAGCTTCTTTCTAGCACATGATGCTGATCTGTGGGATATGGTGACAGATGGATACACGCACCCTGTGAATGCAACTGGTCAGAAGATTGATAGAAAATCAATGACTGATCAACAAAAGCGTGATTTCAAGAATCACCATAAGGCCAGAACCATCCTCCTCAGTGCCATCTCATATACTGAGTATGAGAAGATCTCCAACAGAGACACAGCTAAGAACATCTTTGATTCTCTCAGAATGACGCATGAGGGCAACGTTCAAGTCAAAGAAACAAAAGCTCTGGCGCTCATTCAGAAGTATGAGGCGTTTAAAATGGAAGAATCTGAATCCATTGAAACTATGTTCTCTAGATTCCAGATTCTGGTAGCTGGTCTCAAAGTTCTGGACAAGGGATACTCTACTGCTGACCATGTCAAGAAGATAATCAGAAGTTTACCCAAGCAGTGGAGGCCTATGGTTACTGCTCTGAAGCTGGCGAAAGATCTCAACAAAATCACTCTGGAGGAACTTATAAGCTCCCTCAGAAGTCATGAGATAGAGCTGGAAGCTGACGAGCCTCAGAAGCAAGGTAAGCCTATAGCTTTAAAATCTAACAGAAAATCTGAATCTAAAGTTTTGCAGGCAGTTGAAGAAACATCTGATGGATCCTCATCAGAAGAAGACGAGCTTTCCCTTCTCTCCAGAAGAGTAAATCAACTGTGGAAGCAAAGACAAAGGAAGTTCAGGAATCCCAGAAGATCTGATCAGAACGAGTCTTCTTCCAGATACAGAAGGACAGATTCTTCCTCTGGATACAGAAGATCTGAAGGCTCCTCCGGTAGCAAGAAGCCAAATACAAAGGACATCATCTGCTACGAGTGCAATGAGCAAGGACACTATAAGAGTGACTGTCCAAAGCTTCAGAGGGAAAAGCCCAAAAAGAAGTTTGGAAGAGAGAAGAAGAAAAGTCTCATGGCCACATGGGATGACTCTGACTCGTCTGAAGCTGACTCAGAATCAGATGATGAAAGGGCGAACATAGCGCTCATGGCTAACATTCCAGATGACAGTGAAGCTTCTGACTCAGACTCAGAATCAGACACAGAAGAGGTATTCCCTAACTTCGCTGTTAATTTTACAAAGGCTGAACTTGCTGAAAGCCTAAATGAAATTCTGGAACGTTATCAGCAGATTAGAGCTAAATTCAGAGACCTGAAAAGGACTCTTGAATCTGACTCTAATAAGTCTGAGAGTCTCAAATTGGAAAACTCTGAGCTGAGAGATAAAATTTTAAAATTAGAAAACTCTTTACAAAACTCTCAGAAGGAACCAATTGCTGAAACTCCCAGCAACGCTGATGAGATCATCAAGGAGTATGATCATAGTTTCCAGAAGTTCCTTGCTAAAAGCATAGATAGAAGCAGAATGGCTTCAATGATCTATGGAGTTAGCAGAAACGGCAGGAAAGGAATAGGATACCTAGGTAAGGTTCCTACACCTAAAAATGTCATGGATTTAACCATTAAACACACTCCTCTAAATTCACACTTTGTGTATGGTCACACACATGACATCAAATATACTAGTAGTAATCACTTTGTGAAACCAAAATTCAATCAGAGTTTTGGTAAAACTAACAAATCAGGACCCAAGAAGATCTGGGTACCTAAGGATAAAATAATACATGTTGCAGATATCTTTAGCAGCAAGTCAGAAACACCAGTCATGGTACCTGGACTCTGGCTGCTCACGTCACATGACGGGAAGAAGGCATATGTTCCAAAGCCTGGAACTTAAGCCTGGAGGCCACGTTGGCTTTGGAGGCGATCAGAGGGGAAAGATAATTGGCTCTGGAACTGTAGGTAACGGAAATCTTCCCTCTATTAATAATGTTCTGCTTGTTGATGGATTGATGCATAACCTGTTATCCATAAGTCAATTAAGTGATAACGGTTATGATATAATCTTTAATCAAAAATCATGTAAAGCTGTTAGTCAGAAAGATGGGACTATCCTATTTAATGGTAAGAGGAAAAACAACATTTACAAAATCAAACTTTCTGAACTAAAGAGTCAGAACGTAAAATGTCTTCTGTCTGTTAACAACGAGCAGTGGATCTGGCACAGAAGATTGGGGCATGTTAGTATGAGAAGAATATCTCAGATTAACAAACTCAATCTGGTCAGAGGACTTCCAAATTTGAAGTTCAACTCAGATGCTCTGTGTGAAGCATGTCAGAAAGGCAAATTTGCAAAACCCTCTTTTAAATCCAAAAATGTTGTTTCTACCTCTAAGCCATTAGAACTTCTGCACATTGACTTATTTGGACCAGTTAAGACTGCTTCTGTCAGTGGCAAGAAGTATGGGTTAGTAATCGTAGATGACTATAGCAGATGGACATGGGTAAAGTTCTTAAGACACAAGGACGAGTCACACTCTGTGTTTGTTACCTTCTGTAACCAAGTTCAGAATGAAAAAGATCTTAGAATCGTTAAAGTCAGAAGTGATCATGGTGGAGAATTTGAAAATAAAGATTTTGAGTCATTCTTTAATGACAAAGGCATTCTGCATGATTTCTCTTGTCCTAGAACTCCCCAACAAAATGGAGTTGTAGAACGAAAGAACAGAACATTGCAAGAAATGGCCAGAACCATGATCAACGAGACAAACGTTGCTAAGACTTTCTGGGCAGAGGCAATAAACACAGCGTGCTACATTCAGAATAGAATCTCAATAAGACCTATTCTGGAAAAGACTCCATATGAATTGTGGAAGAACAGAAAGCCCAACATTTCGTATTTCCATCCATTTGGATGTACTTGCTATATGTTAAATACTAAGAATTATTTGAACAAGTTTGATTCTAAGGCACAGAAGTGTATTATGTTAGGATACTCTGAACGCTCAAGAGGGTACAGAGTATACAATACAGAAACACAGATTGTGGAAGAATCAATCAGTGTTCGTTTTGATGACAAGCTTGACTCTGAAAAGTCAAAGCAGAATGAAAATCTTGCAGGTATAGAAATTGAATTTGCAGGTTCTGAAGACAAGTCATCAGAAGCTCTCAACACAGACATTCCTTCAACGTATGAAAGAAGCAATGCTAGAACTCCTACAACTGCTGCTGATCAACCTCAGAAGAGATTACCCAGAAGCAGTTTGGATCACCCAGAAGAAACTATCCTAGGAAGAAAGGAAGATCCAATCAGAACAAGAGCAAGCTTCAGAAACTCTGAAGAAACTCTGATGGGACTTGTGTCTCTGATTGAACCTTCTTCTATTGATGAAGCACTTCTGGACAATGACTGGATTCTGGCAATGCAAGAAGAGCTGGATCAATTCACCAGAAACGACGTATGGGATCTCGTTCCAAGATCAAAAGGTTTCAACGTCATTGGAACAAGATGGGTGTTCAGAAACAAGCTCAATGAACAAGGTGAAGTCGTCAGAAACAAGGCACGACTGGTTGCACAAGGTTATAGTCAGCAAGAGGGGATAGACTATACAGAAACCTTTGCCCCAGTCGCCAGGTTAGAATCTATCAGACTTTTAATCTCATTTGCTGTTAATAGAGGCATCACTCTGTATCAGATGGATGTCAAAAGTGCATTCTTAAATGGTTATATAGAAGAAGAGGTATATGTTCACCAACCCCCAGGATTTGAAAATACAAAACATCCAGAACATGTTTTCAAACTGAAAAAGTCACTATATGGTCTGAAACAAGCTCCCAGAGCTTGGTATGAAAGGCTAAGTAACTTTCTGCTTGAAAATGAATTCACCAGAGGGAAAGTGGACACTACTCTATTCTGTAAAACAGTTAAGAGTGACATTTTAGTCTGTCAAATTTATGTTGATGATATAATCTTTGGTTCTACTAATCCTTCTCTTGGAAGAAAATTTGCTAAGTGTATGCAGGCAGAATTTGAGATGAGCCTCATGGGGGAACTGAAATTCTTTCTAGGAATTCAGATCAATCAAACTCCAGAGGGAACTTACATTCATCAGAGCAAATACATCAGAGATCTTCTGAAGAAATTTGATCTCTCAGAATGTAAGCCATCAAAGATTCCAATGCATCCCACGTGCATTCTGGAAAGAGAAGAGGTAAGAAAAAGCGTAGAACAGAAAGTCTACAGAGGTATGATTGGTTCTCTCCTTTATCTGACTGCTTCAAGACCTGATATTTTATTCAGCGTATGTATTTGTGCTAGATTCCAATCAGATCCTAGAGAATCTCACTTAACAGCTGTTAAGCGAATTTTCAAGTATCTGAAAGGTACTACTAATCTAGGTTTGTTTTATAGAAAATCTAGTGATTACAGTTTAGTAGGCTACTGTGATGCTGATTTTGCTGGAGACAGAGTGGAACGCAAAAGTACTTCTGGAAGCTGCCAGTTTCTGGGAGAAAATCTGATCTCGTGGTCCAGCAAAAGGCAATCAACTATTGCTCTGTCAACAGCAGAAGCTGAGTACATAGCAGCAGCTGGATGTAGCACACAGATGCTCTGGATGAAAAGTCAGCTTGAAGACTTCCAGATTTTTGAGAGTAACATTCCTATTCTTTGTGATAATACTTCTGCTATTTGCTTAAGTAAGAATCCTATTTTACATTCTAGAGCTAAGCATATAGAAATAAAACATCATTTCATTAGGGACTATATTCAGAAAGGAATTTTAAACTTGAAATTTATAGATACAGACCATCAATGGGCTGATATCTTTACTAAACCCCTTTCAGAAGATAGGTTTAATTTCATTCTGAAACATCTCAGCATGAAAGTATGCCCAGAATGAAAATGTTTTAATTCCATATTTTTATCTTTCAGAATGTATTTATATTACTGTGAACTTCTGATCAAATCTTCTTTCAGAAAGTTAGAACATGCAGATTGTATCAGAGGCAAGTCTAAAGATCTGAGAGTCTAATCTCAAAGACAGACGTGCTGATCACTACATCAAACAAGTGTCATCCAATCATCAGCAAATCCCTGAAGCAGAACGCGTGCACGCTTCTGAGAAAGGAAAGCGCTGATTGGGTGCATTGAGACACATGTCTGGTAACCGTTTTTAAGTATCTTTCTCAAATCCCCCAAAATCAGCAAGCATTTAATGCAAAGTAATCACGCTGGTTAATGGCAATCATTATTTTTTTCTCTTTCTTAAAAACGTTTAATTTTTCAAAATAACTTTTGAAATCTTTATTTAAGCACATTATTCTTCATTCTTAATCTTTACGCTTTCTCATAATCTCTTAAGTATTCTCTGCATTTTTCTGAGTTTATCTCCTTCAAACTTAAAATTTTTGTCATGCATAACCTTTTATGTTTCCTTCATTCTGATGTACTATTTTGACTATGTTTGTGTAATGTTCTTTTGCACTGAACTACCTTTAATATAATTTGTTTTTCTGATCTAAATTGTTTTAGCACATCACTATCACTTTTTGATTGCTGACAAAAAGGGGGAGAACAAGAATGATATTTAAAATCAATAACGGCTAACTAGACAGAAACTCTCAAACATTCTAACTCTATTACTTGAAATGTTTTTCTGTTCTGTTTTTAAGTCTACAGGCACAAGGAAGCTCTTGAACACTATGAAGACTAGAAGCTAGAAGATCTGATCAAAATGTAGAAGCTCATGTTGCTCTGATCAAATATGAAGTTCTGATATATGAAGCTCTGATCGACCTAACACTCTGATCCGAAGCAAAGCTCTGACAGGAAAAACTCTGAAGCTCTGCTCTCTGATAAGTCAAAGACTTATAATCTGATGCTCAAAGATAGAAAAAGATCTGACTCTGAAGAACACGCATAGCAAAGGGAAGTAACAAACTCAGGGGGAGTATCTCTTAAACTCTGAATTCTCCGTACTTCTTATTCTGATACATAGCTCTGATAACTTTTCACGTTATTTTTTCATTTAAAATATCTAGTTTTTGTCATCATCAAAAAGGGGGAGATTGTTAGAACAATGTTTGAATCTAGTACCCTACATTTAAGTTTTGATGATAACAAAGTGAAAAGATATAGTAGTTAAATATTTCATGATTGAATTATATGCTGCCTAAAATTACTATGCTCTAATTTGCAGATATGCTGATTAAAATAAGCAAGATCACGTTCTCAGCATCAGAATATGTTTTCATGCACCAGCATCAGAAGTTGCTGAATCAGAACGTCAAGATCAGATGATCAACGCTTGCACATGCTGAAGCTTGATGAACAGAACTGCGCGTAAAACACTCTGATACAGAAACAAATTAGTTCATCAGCAGCGAAGCAGAATCAGAATGAGCCAAGCCAGATCGTGCATTGAAGAAGCAACGGTACTGTGCATTGAACGCTAATCAATTCCAACGGCATCATTCTAGACAAGATCTGCTCAAAAAGGAAAGCTTGTTAATAGCATTGAATCAAGAATATTTGCTTCAACGTTCATCTTCTCAAGTGCTATATAAACCAAGCTTCGAAGATTATCACGGCTAATGCTTCCAAACTCTCTACACGCAAAAAGGCTGAACAATAATCTTCATCCAAGTTTCGCTAAACCAACAAACTCTGATACTCCATTAGTGTTTAGCATTCTAAGTTTCTAAGCTTAATTTGTGTATACATCACAGTTGTGATATAGTTTTTATAGAAAACATTCACACACATTTGTTTATACCTTTGTAAGAAAGTGCTGCCTTGACAAACCGGATTGTGGTTTGAATCAAGAAGGTTTTAGCAGTTGCTAAAGCAGATTTGTATTCAGTTGAATATAGTGAATTAAGACCTCGTTGGAGAGAGGCGAAATCACCTTGACGGGTGGACTGGAGTAGTTTGAGATCAAACGAACCAGGATAAAAATACCTTGTCATTTGCTTTAAGATTCCAGTTTTACAATTCAACCCCCCCTTCTTGTGTTTTTCACCCCTTCACTTTCCATAACAGGTTTCCTCATCTTTCTACTATTTATTTCAGTAAGATGGATATCGAGCATACCGTGAAAGATTTGAAAGCACAAAATTCTCACTTTCAAGAGACTTTGTTGACCCTGGCCAAGGGACAACAAGAGCGGATGACACTGCTGGCGGACAAAAAGAAGACTAAGAATAAGGCCCTCATCAACATGGGGAAAAGGTTCAAAGGCCCAGTCCTTCGGGTGCAGATAGTTAAAGAGTCATCTGAGGAAAATGAGAACCAGGTGGAAGAGGCAAGGAGCACTCGTGCTGGGGGTACAAATGGTCAAGCCTCCGAGGATGAAGATTACTTTGATGAATAGTATCCACCAGCCGAGGATAAATACAAGAAGTTGGAGGATAGACTAAAAGTTGTTGAAATTCAAGTAGTCCTTGGTTTGGATTTTGGTGCTTTGGGCTTAGTACTTGGGGTCGTCATTCCACATAAGTTCAAAATACCAGTCTTTGCTAAGTGTGACGGAGTTTCATGCCTAAAACTTCATCTGAGGTCCTACGTACGCAAGATACAACCACTTACTATTGACAAGAAACTCTGAGTCCATTTCTTCCAAGAGAGTATTGCTGGGACTCAGTTAGAATGGTTTTACCAATTAGATGGTTCTCGCATTCACACATGGGAAGATCTGGCCACTGCTTTTTATCATCAATATCAGTACAACACTGATTTAGCACCGACAAGAGTTCAACTTCAAGGAATGACAATGGGTACTAATGAAGGGTTTAAAGAGTACGTGCAAAAATGGAGGGATCTTGCTGGTAGATTTCAACCACCACTGACCGATAGGGAGATGGTGGACATGTTCATGGGAACACTAACAAGACTATATTTTAACTTGCTAATTAGTAGCTCATCTTCTGGTTTCACTGAGTTAATTTTGAATGGTGAAATGGTCAAGAGTGGAATCAAGAGTGGAAAAATTCCCATAGCATCTGCTTCTACATCAAGCACTTTAAAGAAACCCTTTACTAGAAAGAAAGAAGCCAATGTTGTTTATGGGTCAAGGGCCGAAACCAAGAAGGATCACCGTCCATCTGTTAATGTTATTTTGATCTCCAACCCTCCATCTGCTCAAAGATAATCATCCAACCATCAACAATCTGAAATTCCTCGAAGACAGTTCACGAGGATTAGCATGTCATTGTCCCAAGCCTTGAAACATCTATTGAAGGCCAACTTAGTGACATTGTGTTTTACCCTAAAAATTTGCTCTCTCATTTCACTCAAGACATGCCCATTGAGGTGTTAGAACAATGTTTGAATCTAGTACCCTATATTTAAGTTTTGATGATAACAAAGTGAAAAGATATAGTAGTTAAATATTTTATGAGTGAATTACATGCTGCCTAAAATTACTATGCTCTGACTTGCAGATATGCTGATTAAAATAAGCAAGATCACGTTTTCAGCATCAGAATATGAGTTTGTGCATCAGCATCAGAAGTTGCTGAATCAGAACGTCAAGATCAGATGATCAACGCTTGCACATGCTGAAGCTTGATGAACAGAACTGCGCGTAAAACACTCTGATACAGAAACAAATTAGTTCATCAGCAGCGAAGCAGAATCAGAATGAGCCAAGCCAGATCGTGCATTGAAGAAGCAACGGTACTGTGCATTGAAAGCTAATCATTACCAACGGCATCATTCTAGACAAGATCTGCTCAAAAAGGAAAGCTTGTTAATAGCATTGAATCAAGAATATTTGCTTCAACGTTCATCTTCTCAAAGTGCTATATAAACCAAGCTTTGAAGATTATCACGGCTAATGCTTCCAAACTCTCTACACGCACAAAGCTGAACAATAATCTTCACTCTACAAGTTTTGCTAAACCAACAAACTCTGATACTTCATTAGCGTTTAGCATCCTAGTATTCTAAGCTTCATTTGTGTAAACATCACAGTTGTGATATAGTTTTGTAGAAACATTCACACACATTTGATTATACCTTTGTAAGAAAGTGTTGCCTTGACAAACCGGATTGTGGTTTGAATCAAGAAGGTTTTAGCAGTTGCTAAAGCAGATTTGTATTCAGTTGAATATAGTGAATTAAGACCTCGTTGGAGAGAGGCGAAATCACCTTGAACGGGTGGACTGGAGTAGTTTGAGATCAAACGAACCAGGATAAAAATACCTTGTCATTTGCTTTAAGTTTCCAGTTTTACAATTCAACCCCCCCTTCTTGTGTTTTTCACCCCTTCAATTGGCATCAGAGCGCCTGGTTCTGAGCTAAAACACTTAACCGTGTCAGTAAAAGATCCAGCGTCAGAAAAACACTATGGCAGGAAACAACTCTCATTTCAGCAATGACACCAATGAGGACAGAGACAGATTCAGCGGCAAACCTCCAGTCTTTGATGGAGAAAACTTTGACTACTGGAAAGACAGAATTGAAAGCTTCTTTCTAGCACATGATGCTGATCTGTGGGATATGGTGACAGATGGATACACGCACCCTGTTAATGCAACTGGTCAGAAGATTGATAGAAAATCAATGACTGATCAACAAAAGCGTGATTTCAAGAATCACCATAAGGCCAGAACCATCCTTCTCAGTGCCATCTCCTATACTGAGTATGAGAAGATCTCCAACAGAGACACAGCTAAGAACATCTTTGATTCTCTCAGAATGACGCATGAGGGGAACGTTCAAGTCAAGGAAACAAAGGCTCTGGCGCTCATTCAGAAGTATGAGGCGTTTAAAATGGAAGAATCTGAATCCATTGAAACTATGTTCTCTAGATTCCAGATTCTGGTAGCTGGTCTCAAAGTTCTGGACAAGGGATACTCTACTGCTGACCATGTCAAGAAGATAATCAGAAGTTTACCCAAGCAGTGGAGGCCTATGGTTACTGCTCTGAAGCTGGCGAAAGATCTCAACAAAATCACTCTGGAGGAACTTATAAGCTCCCTCAGAAGTCATGAGATAGAGCTGGAAGCTGACGAGCCTCAGAAGCAAGGTAAGCCTATAGCTTTGAAATCTAACAGAAAATCTGAATCTAAAGTTTTGCAGGCAGTTGAAGAAACATCTGATGGATCCTCATCAGAAGAAGACGAGCTTTCTCTTCTCTCCAGAAGAGTAAATCAACTGTGGAAGCAAAGACAAAAGAAGTTCAGGAATCCCAGAAGATCTGATCAGAACGAGTCTTCTTCCAGATACAGAAGAACAGATTCTTCCTCTGGATACAGAAGATCTGAAGGCTCCTCAGGTAGCAAGAAGCCAAATACAAAAGACATCATCTGCTACGAGTGCAATGAGCAAGGTCACTACAAGAGTGACTGTCCAAAGCTTCAGAGGGAAAAGCCAAAAAGGAAGTTTGGAAGAGAGAAGAAGAAAAGTCTCATGGCCACATGGGATGACTCTGACTCGTCTGAAGCTGACTCAGAATCAGATGATGAAAGGGCGAACATAGCGCTTATGGCTAACATTCCAGATGACAGTGAAGCTTCTGACTCAGACTCAGAATCAGACACAGAAGAGGTATTCCCTAACTTCGCTGTTAATTTTACAAAGGCTGAACTTGCTGAAAGCCTCAATGAAATTCTGGAACGTTATCAGCAGATTAGAGCTAAATTCAGAGACCTGAAAAGGACTCTTGAATCTGACTCTAATAAGTCTGAGAGTCTCGAATTGGAAAACTCTGAGCTGAGAGATAAAATTTTAAAATTAGAAAACTCTTTACAAAACTCTCAGAAGGTACCAATTTCTGAAACTCCCAGCAACGCTGATGAGATCATCAAGGAGTATGATCATAGTTTCCAGAGGTTCCTTGCTAAAAGCATAGATAGAAGCAGAATGGCTTCAATGATCTATGGAGTTAGCGGAAACGGCAGGAAAGGAATAGGATACCTAGGTAAGGTTCCTACACCTAAAAATGTCATGGATTTAGTTATTAAACACACTCCTCTAAATTCTCACTTTGTATATGGTCACACACATGACATCAAATATACTAGTAGTAATCACTTTGTGAAACCAAAATTCAACCAGAGTTTTGGTAAAACTAACAAATCAGGACCCAAGAAGATCTGGGTACCTAAGGATAAAATAATACATGTTGCAGATATCTTTAGCAGCAAGTCAGAAACACCAGTCATGGTACCTGGACTCTGGCTGCTCACGTCACATGACGGGAAGAAGGCATATGTTCCAAAGCCTGGAACTTAAGCCTGGAGGCCACGTTGGCTTTGGAGGCAATCAGAGGGGAAAGATAATTGGCTCTGGAACTGTAGGTAACGGAAATCTTCCCTCTATTAATAATGTTCTGCTTGTTGATGGATTGATGCATAACCTGTTATCCATAAGTCAATTAAGTGATAACGGTTATGATATAATCTTTAATCAAAAATCATGTAAAGCTGTTAGTCAGAAAGATGGGACTATCCTATTTAATGGTAAGAGGAAAAACAACATTTACAAAATCAAACTTTCTGAACTTAAGAGTCAGAACGTAAAATGTCTTCTGTCTGTTAACAACGAGCAATGGATCTGGCACAGAAGATTGGGACATGTTAGTATGAGAAGAATATCTCAGATTAACAAACTCAATCTGGTCAGAGGACTTCCAAATTTGAAGTTCAATTCAGATGCTGTGTGAAGCATGTCAGAAAGGCAAATTTGCAAAACCTTCTTTTAAATCCAAAAATGTTGTTTCTACCTCTAAGCCATTAGAACTTCTGCACATTGACTTATTTGGACCAGTTAAAACTGCTTCTGTCAGTGGCAAGAAGTATGGGTTAGTAATCGTAGATGACTATAGCAGATGGACATGGGTAAAGTTCTTAAGACACAAGGACGAGTCACACTCTGTGTTTGTTACCTTCTGTAACCAAGTTCAGAATGAAAAAGATCTTAGAATCGTTAAAGTCAGAAGTGATCATGGTGGAGAATTTGAAAATAAAGATTTTGAGTCATTCTTTAATGACAAAGGCATTCTGCATGATTTCTCTTGTCCTAGAACTCCCCAACAAAATGGAGTTGTAGAACGAAAGAACAGAACATTGCAAGAAATGGCCAGAACCATGATCAACGAGACAAACGTTGCTAAGACTTTCTGGGCAGAGGCAATAAACACAGCGTGCTACATTCAGAATAGAATCTCAATAAGACCTATTCTGGAAAAGACTCCATATGAATTGTGGAAGAACAGAAAGCCCAACATTTCGTATTTTCATCCATTTGGATGTACTTGCTATATGTTAAATACTAAGAATTATTTGAACAAGTTTGATTCTAAGGCACAGAAGTGTATTATGTTAGGATACTCTGAACGCTCAAGAGGGTACAGAGTATACAATACAGAAACACAGATTGTGGAAGAATCAATCAGTGTTCGTTTTGATGACAAGCTTGACTCTGAAAAGTCAAAGCAGAATGAAAATCTTGCAGGTATAGAAATTGAATTTGCAGGTTCTGAAGACAAGTCATCAGAAGCTCTCAACACAGACACTCCTTCAACGTCTGAAAGAAGCAATGCTAGAAATCCTACAACTGCTGATCAACCTCAGAAGAGATTACCCAGAAGCAGTGTGGATCACCCAGAAGAAACTATTCTAGGAAGAAAGGAAGATCCAATCAGAACAAGAGCAAGCTTCAGAAACTCTGAAGAAACTCTGATGGGACTTGTGTCTCTGATTGAACCTTCTTCCATTGATGAAGCACTTCTGGACAATGACTGGATTCTGGCAATGCAAGAAGAGCTGAATCAATTCACCAGAAACGACGTATGGGATCTCGTTCCAAGACCAAAAGGATTCAACGTCATTGGAACAAGATGGGTGTTCAGAAACAAGCTTAATGAACAAGGTGAAGTCGTCAGAAACAAGGCACGACTGGTTGCACAAGGTTATAGTCAGCAAGAGGGGATAGACTATACAGAAACCTTTGCCCCAGTCGCCAGGTTAGAATCTATCAGACTTTTAATCTCATTTGCTGTTAATAGAGGCATCACTCTGTATCAGATGGATGTCAAAAGTGCATTCTTAAATGGTTATATAGAAGAAGAAGTGTATGTTCACCAACCCCCAGGTTTTGAAAATACAAAACATCCAGAACATGTTTTCAAACTGAAAAAGTCACTGTATGGTCTGAAACAAGCTCCCAGAGCTTGGTATGAAAGGCTGAGTAACTTTCTGCTTGAAAATGAGTTCACCAGAGGGAAAGTGGACACCACTCTATTCTGTAAAACAGTTAAGAGTGACATTTTAGTCTGTCAAATTTATGTTGATGATATAATCTTTGGTTCTACTAATCCTTCTCTTGGAAGAAAATTTGCTAAGTGTATGCAGGCAGAATTTGAGATGAGCCTCATGGGGGAACTGAAGTTCTTTCTAGGAATTCAGATCAATCAAACTCCAGAGGGAACTTACATTCATCAGAGCAAATACATCAGAGATCTTCTGAAGAAATTTGACCTCTCAGAATGTAAGCCATCAAAGATTCCAATGCATCCCACGTGCATTCTGGAAAGAGAAGAGGTAAGCAAAAGCGTAGAACAGAAAATCTACAGAGGTATGATTGGTTCTCTCCTTTATCTGACTGCTTCAAGACCTGATATTTTATTCAGCGTATGTATTTGTGCTAGATTCCAATCAGATCCTAGAGAATCTCACTTAACAGCTGTTAAGCGAATTTTCAAGTATCTGAAAGGTACTACTAATCTGGGTTTGTTTTATAGAAAATCTAGTGATTACAGTTTAGTAGGCTACTGCGACGCTGATTTTGCTGGAGACAGAGTGGAACGAAAAAGTACTTCTGGAAGCTGCCAGTTTCTGGGAGAAAATCTGATCTCGTGGTCCAGCAAAAGGCAATCAACTATTGCTCTGTCAACAGCAGAAGCTGAGTACATAGCAGCAGCTGGATGTAGCACACAGATGCTCTGGATGAAAAGTCAGCTTGAAGACTTCCAGATTTTTGAGAGTAACATTCCTATTCTTTGTGATAATACTTCTGCTATTTGCTTAAGTAAGAATCCTATTTTACATTCTAGAGCTAAGCATATAGAAATAAAACATCATTTCATTAGGGACTATATTCAGAAAGGTATTTTAAACTTGAAATTTATAGATACAGACCATCAATGGGCTGATATCTTTACAAAACCCCTTTCAGAAGATAGGTTTAATTTCATTCTGAAACATCTCAGCATGAAAGTATGCCCAGAATGAAAATGTTTTAATTCCATATTTTTATCTTTCAGAATGTATTTATATTACTGTGAACTTCTGATCAATCTTCTTTCAGAAAGTTAGAACATGCAGATTGTATCAGAGGCAAGTCTAAAGATCTGAGAGTCTAATCTCAAACACAGACGTGCTGATCACTACATCAAACAAGTGTCATCCAATCATCAGCAAAACCCTGAAGCAGAACGCGTGCACGTTTCTGAGAAGGCAAAGCGCTGATTGGGTGCATTGAGACACATGTCTGGTAACCGTTTTTAAGTATCTTTCTCAAATCCCCCAAAATCAGCAAGCATTAAATGCAAAAGTAATCACGCCTGTTAATGGCAATCATTATTTTTTTCTCTCTCTTAAAAACGTTTTATTTTTCAAAATAATTTTTGAAAATTCTATTTAAGCACATTACTCTTCATTCTTAATCTTTACGCTTACTCATAATCTCTCAAGCATTTTTCTGCATATCTCCTTCAAAACCCTAGCTTTTCTCAAATCATTCTCAAGCTTTTTGTGTGAGAACAATGGCATCCTCCAGCATTTCTGCAGGAAATCAGAAGAAGGAAACCTCTGAGCAATATCAAGCGCCTACCAGAACTCTTCTCACACCGGTCAAGAATCTTGAGGTTCTCTCTGAGTTGATCATCGATTTCGAAAGTTTGAAGGATAATGGATTTGACCTAACTGCGGAAGTCAAAGCTCAAAAGTGGGAGAGGTACTTTGATAGATTGGTTGGACCAACCTTCCCAGAGCTTGTCAAAGAATTTTGGATTCATGCCAAGATTGATAAGCATCTAGTCGTCTCTTCTGTCATGGGAAAGAAGATAATAATTTCTGAAGACCTCATTGCTAGGTTAATAGGTCAAAGTGGTGGTGGAGTCCGTTGTGTGGACATGGCTGATAGGTGCCCTGATATAGGTGTGGTAGCACACTGCATTTTCACTCTTGGTTTTCCCAGCAGCAAAATCAAGGATCTGAAGGATCACTGCAGAGTGTGGGCCAAAATTGTTCTAGGCTGTTTCAATCACAACAACCTATCACAGAAGAACCTCTGATCCCTGAGCAATCAGAAGTTCCACCTCCTCAACCAGAAAATAATCCTCCCTCACCTCAAACAGAGTTTCATCGCTATGAAACCCCATCTCCTCATCATTCTGATCCCCACTCACCTCAACCTTCACCGCTGGCAATACAGTTGCCATGTGGAACCACCATTGTCAGACCCCAGTTACCATCATCAGAGGAATCAACACCTCCAAAAACTCCAACCACTCCAATAGACATATCCTCTGACTCTGATAACCATCCACCAAAACAAACAGCACCTCAGCACACCTCTGAAAACCAATCATCTGAAAACCCCAGCAGAACATTCATTGACTTAACAAGTCTTGAACGTCTTGCTGATTTAAGACACAAATTGGCCATTCCCAAACCAAAGCAACTAGATGTTGGCTCTGGTATTTTGGACTTTGAAACAGGTATGCTGCAGTGGATTGCTTCCTTGAAGCAAGTCTGTCCCGGGATGATCGACCCAGCTGCTTCTGATCAGCTCTGGTCACAGTTCAGAGTATGGGTTCGTTCTGAAGCACTCAAGCTGCAGGACGTCAACTATGAGCAGGCTCAACAGAACTTTAGCAAGCTGCTGAAGGAAGTTGAGAGTCAGCTGCCTCAAGAAGTTGTGCTCCCTCTGGACTCTGAATCGTGGTCTGAGAAAGAGCAAGCTGCACAGGTGCAACCTTCAGAAGAAGACAAGACTCTTCAGGAAGAGAATCCAGCAGAAGATGTAGCTGAAAGTTCTGAGAAGCTTCCTCCTGCTGAAAGTTCTCAAGCTGCCTTGGACAGGCAGGCTCTGGAAGAATTAAGGCTGAATGACTTGCGTCTACAGCAGCGGATGGATGAGAATAATCAGAAGATGGAAGCAAGAATGAATGTCCAGGACAGCAAAATTGATACTGTTGTCACCATGGTTCAGAAGCAGAATGCAACTTCTGAAAAGATTCAAGCAATGCTGGAAAGCCTGTTCTCACGCATGCCCCCACAACCTTGAATTTTTTTTCATGCATGACATTCTCTATATTTTCTTCATTTTCTGATGTACTTTTGACTGTTTTGACTATGTTTGTGTAATGCTCTTGTGATCTGAACTATTTTTCTGATCTAAATTGTTTTAGCACATCACTAACACTTTTTGATTGCTGACAAAAAGGGGGAGAACAAGAATGATATTTAAAATCAATAACGGCTAACTAGACAGAAATTCTCAAACATTCTAACTCTATTACTTGAAATGTTTTTTTGTTTTGTTGTTAAGTCTACAGGAACAAGGAAGCTCTGAACACTATGAAGACTAAGAACTAGAAGCTCTGATCAAAATATAAAAGCTCATGTTGCTCTGATCAAATATGAAGTTCTGATATATGAAGATCTGATCGACCTAACACTCTGATCTGAAGCAAAGCTCTGACAGGAAAAGCTCTGAAGCTCTGCTTTCTGATAAGTCAAAGACTTATAATCTGATGCTCAAAGATAGAAAAAGATCTGACTCTGAAGAACACACATATCAAAGGGAAGTAACAAACTCAGGGGGAGTATCTCTTAACTCTGACTTCTCCGTACTTCTTATTCTGATACATAGATCTGATAACTTTTCACGTTATTTTTCATTTAAAATATCTAGTTTTTGTCATCATCAAAAAGGGGGAGATTGTTAGAACAATGTTTGAATCTAGTACCCTATATTTAAGTTTTGATGATAACAAAGTGAAAAGATATAGTAGTTAAATATTTTATGAGTGAATTACATGCTGCCTAAAATTACTATGCTCTGACTTGCAGATATGCTGATTAAAATAAGCAAGATCACGTTTTCAGCATCAGAATATGAGTTTGTGCATCAGCATCAGAAGTTGCTGAATCAGAACGTCAAGATCAGATGATCAACGCTTGCACATGCTGAAGCTTGATGAACAGAACTGCGCGTAAAACACTCTGATACAGAAACAAATTAGTTCATCAGCAGCGAAGCAGAATCAGAATGAGCCAAGCCAGATCGTGCATTGAAGAAGCAACGGTACTGTGCATTGAAAGCTAATCATTACCAACGGCATCATTCTAGACAAGATCTGCTCAAAAAGGAAAGCTTGTTAATAGCATTGAATCAAGAATATTTGCTTCAACGTTCATCTTCTCAAAGTGCTATATAAACCAAGCTTTGAAGATTATCACGGCTAATGCTTCCAAACTCTCTACACGCACAAAGCTGAACAATAATCTTCACTCTACAAGTTTTGCTAAACCAACAAACTCTGATACTTCATTAGCGTTTAGCATCCTAGTATTCTAAGCTTCATTTGTGTAAACATCACAGTTGTGATATAGTTTTGTAGAAACATTCACACACATTTGATTATACCTTTGTAAGAAAGTGTTGCCTTGACAAACCGGATTGTGGTTTGAATCAAGAAGGTTTTAGCAGTTGTTAAAGCAGATTTGTATTCAGTTGAATATAGTGAATTAAGACCTCGTTGGAGAGAGGCGAAATCACCTTGAACGGGTGGACTGGAGTAGTTTGAGATCAAACGAACCAGGATAAAAATACCTTGTCATTTGCTTTAAGTTTCCAGTTTTACAATTCAACCCCCCCTTCTTGTGTTTTTCACCCCTTCATGAGGTCCTCAACTTGCTCAAGGAGTTGACCAGACAAACTCTCTCCTAAGACAATTGTGATACAGTGGGAGAACTGACTAGTGTTTTGCGTTCGTATTCGCACTTGTGCGGTTGAGCAAGAGTCGCCACCGACTTTTTATTTTATCCTAAAGGAAAGGTTTAAAAAAGCACAGCAAAAACCTTTTGAGATATTTCGTGGGCTCGGGGGGTAGATTATGAAAAGGGAAGGTATTAGCACCCTTTTCATCCATGGTTATCCATGGGCTCTTAGTTACTTGGTTTTTTTAGATCACTTGCCTTGATTTTCGATTGCTTGAAATTGTGGTGTATGTGTGTGTGTTGAAAATGTTTTGGAAGAGATGCCTTGTTTTAGGTGACCAGTGTATTTGACTCGTGTTTGAGTGTTTTACAAAAGTGTGTATCTTTTCGAAAAGATGTTTCAAATGTTTTTGAGAGTTTGTTTGAAAGTGTCGTGGATCGTGGTTTTTGAAAAGAAGGCAAGTGTTTTTTTGCAAGTTGATCTCAAGTAACTAAGAGTTTTGTCTACCCTATTGTACTCAAAGGTTTTTGTTATATTTTAACCCCTTTTAACAATTTTGTTCCACCATTGAATTTGGTGGGCAATCTTGCGTTTAGGAAGTTTATTCGGGACGGGCGTGGGTCATCGTATGGACCATGAATGCAATGATGCCAAGTGTCTTTGGCAATTTGTTTTGAAGGGACTATGATCATTCTGTTTAGGCAACATTTTGAGAGACTTATGATCATTTGATTTTGTTTTGCCAAAGATACTCGATGTGCAAGCATGGCCCATTTTGGAAGGCAACATGTGGAATTACCCTAGAGGGTGCAAGTGTGATTGTGTATTGATTTCATGTATTTGTCTTGTATTAGGTTATCTAGCGTTGGATTTTATGTACATGCAAACCCTAGGTCTAACCATGGTATAATTGAAAGCGGTAAATTGCGAAAATATAAAATCTACGCTATTACAAAATTAGTATCCGGGAGTGGGGGTACATGTGTATGAATGGGGATGAGACTTATAGTATCCAATAAGTTACAACCAAATCAAATTTGCGATCAAATGTAAATGACGAATATACAAATATAAGAAAAACAAATGTGTATAGGGCAATGTCTTGTGTATTTGTATTGTGTAAGTATGAAATGTATTGTGTAAGTGATTATTTACATGTGCGACAAGGTGAAATTAATGTGGATTAGGGTATTTGACCTAGATATGTGTTTAATGAATCTTTGATTTGTATATTTTAATATGCACAAAAGAAAAAAATGTTTTAATTGAATGTTCAAGTTCTAATTAAATTATGTATAAAAATGATGTTTTAAGAAAAGAAAATATTTCTAAGGTTTTAATTATGTATAAAAAAAGTATTTTCTCCTTAAATGCTAGGAAATTAAATCGTGTAAAAAAAGAGTATTGCTATTTATTATGTACAAATTAAATGAAAAGTGTTTTCAATATTTATTATAAACAAGTTAAATGACAATTAATTTCAATATTTGTTATGGTGCAATAAAATATATTTTATTATTTATGTGTTTAATATTTCAAAATGTATTCAAAAAATGTTTTTTTAAATTAATTGAATTAAGTATATAGCAAAGAAATTTTAAAATTAGATATTTTAAATAAAATGTTTTTTTATGTATTATTATCAATATGATTTTGTAAAGAATAAATAAAAAGAAAAAGAAAATATTGTTTATGTATATAAAAAAAAGTTAGTGTTAATAAAATGTTTTGTTAAAAAGAGTAAGCATTTTAATGGGCTTTGGGCATTCAGAATGGGCAAGGCCCACGTTTGGGGGTCAGTAACGTTTTAGGGTTTCATTTGGAGTTTTCATTTAGAGACAAAGGCTTCAGGGTTTGCGAGCAGTGCGCCGTTCATACTTTTCTTCTTCGTCTTCTCCGTTCGCTCTTCTCTTGCCATGGATACTTGAGTGCAGCTCCTTCACACAAGGCCAATGAACGCCATCGTCCCCCTTTCACCCTCCGTAGACCAACCAGACCGCGTTATAGGGTACGATTTCAATCTCAAATGCATTAGGGTTTTGCTCCTCTTTTGATTCTAATTTATTTTGGTTGCAACTGATATTTTCTTTTGTTACTAAATATGCATGTAAGGTGGTATAAGAATACTACCTTTGGAGATGGCGGAAGGGGGACTTTGGAGGCGTTGAGGCCCAACGATGAAGGAACGACGCGATGATCTCAACTTCTTGGTGACCCTGGTATTTCTGTATCTCTTTATCTACTTTGCCTGCTTATTGGGTTTCATGATGATTTGAACTGAAAGCTCTTTTTGAAACCTCACTTCTTTCTTCTTCTTTCCTACTGTATGCACGTTGCCTTTGATACTTTTGTTGTCTATGTTGACTTGAGTGTTGCCTTCTCGTGTTGCCTTATTCTGCTTGCTATGATTTTATTGTATGCTTATTGCCTTGAACGCTTGTTGAAATGTTTGCTTGTGTTACTTTTTGCCCAATGATGTACTCTTACTGAGGGCTCGAGGGTTTTGACACTGAGCTGCCTTGGTTGCCTATTGCTTTTCCTCTTCTTCTGCCTTGTATCGCCTTGAATGATTTGCCTATGATGAAGAGCTTCTTCTGAGGCCTAGGGTTTAGTTGCCCTTGTTGCCTGTTGGAATATTTCTTTCTTCTCCTTCTTCTGTATGCTTCGAGTTGGATGCCTGGATTAATTTGCTTCGTGCATTGGTTTGATGGCCCGATGATGAAGAGATTCTGAGGGTCTAGAGTTGGTTGGTTCTGCTTGTGTGGGTTATGTCTGGATTGAATGGTCGATGGTTTTGGCCAGGTATTGTGCCTGCTTCAAAGCTTAGGCGGGTTTAGTGTTTGACAGGGTATGTGCCTTGAACTTGTTTCTGTGTTGACAGTAGGTAAGGGTTTGTGAGGTTTCAGGCTGGAGGCCTAGCAGGTTGAATGCTTTTAGGTTATGCTGGTCATTGCTGGATTTGTTATTGACAGGATGAGGGTTTACTGGTTTATGCTTGATGTTTGGTTCAGTTTTGGCATTGATTTGTTTATGCTTCAGTTTATGTGTTTGTGACAGGTTGGTCTTGTTGGTTTAGGTTCAGCAGGTTTAATGGCTGAGAAACTAGTTTGAGTTTGGAGGTGTTTGATGTTTTATGGTACAGGCCATTAGCATTTTGGTTTCAGGTTTTGAGGTTATGTGTTTGTAGTGGTTCAGCAGGTTTGAGGTTGGCTTGGTTTTAGTTTGCTTCAGCAGGTTGTGGTTAGGCTTCAGGTTTTAGTTTGCTTCAGCAGGTTTTCTATGCTTCAGGTTTGAGACTTAGCAGGTTTTCTATGCTTACAGGTTTATCAGTTTGTATGTTTTTCCTTTTGTGTTTTGGTGAAAGTTCTCTCTTTTTGAACTGTGTTTAGCTCTCTTGTATATTTTTCTATCTATGCCTGCCTAAAGCCTGAAAACCTGCATCTTATCTCTTCTTTTTCTCTCTCTCAGTACAGTTTTTAATATTAAACTATGCTTTTTTTCTGTACTTAATTCTGAAAGTGGCCATTGGGAAATGATGAAAAGTGAAGCTTGCTTGCATAAAAGATTTCTTCTGCATATTTTCTCTTTTCTTGACAGCTTCTTACACTTTGTGAACTTTCCATATCTTTGCCAAATCTTTTCATGACAGCCTTGAGTAGACTTTGTACTTTTTTGACAGTAAGTTTGATACTTTTGGATTTTCAGTTTGGTTTGAACTTGGAGTTTGAGATTGAGTTTGTGCATTTTGACATTTTGAATTTATGCATTTTTGCATTCATGATTAAATGAATAAAATTCTTCCCTCTTTGTGAACCGGGAGAAATCCCGTGATTTGCAGAGAGGGTTAACTGATCCCAGTCAGTGGCCCTTAATGATGAATTTCTCTTATCTGTCTTTTATTATTTTATCTGCTTTTTGACTTTTCTCCTTTTCTTTTGCAGATGAATATTCGGATGGAGAGAAATAAAGTGAAGCATGAAGAATTAGAAATAAATAGGATAGTTTTCTTTTTATTTAAATTTAAATCAATGTAAAACTAATGTTTGTAATTAAATTCCAAACATCAATTGTACAGTTAATTTAAAGATAAATAAAAGTTTCCATTATCCAATTTAATTCTGTTTTCTCTTTATTGTTTATTTACTATTTAAAACTCTTTGAATTAAAATAATTGAAAAATAAATTTCAATCATTTAATTTAGAATAATAAATAAATAAACAATGCTTTAGCACACTGATCAGTTAAACCTGGTATCTCCAAAGCAAAATGACAGTTAACCGAAACAAACCAAACAGGCGCATTCCTTCTTCACTGATTTTCAACAAACACTGTAAATCCAAACTGCGTATTTCTTTTGACTGGCTCAAACAAACTAACATGAATTCAAACCAACTGCCTCTTTTACTGATTAAATCAAAACAATGCGAATTCAACCCGAATCTTGGAATAACTTGCAAAGTGCTGTGGAATTTTAATCTTTCTGAGAATATGCCCATAAAACCCTAATTCCTGATTAAATGCCAATGAACATTCGCCTGATCAAAATGCGCCAGAATCAACCACAACCCTAAGCCAATTGTGTGAAACAATCCAGATCCCTGAAGAATCAATGAAACCCTAATTTTGTCTGACCGACGAGAAAAGTCCGTTTGACCGATTCTTGAGCCAGTTTGAAAAATCAGGAAATGCCTGAAGCTGAGATTTCCTGTGGAAAAATGCGAGGGCAAATTTTGGGGTACAACAGTTGCCCCTGTTCAATTTTCTTGGACCTGAAGAGTTAGATTGGCAAGTTTGCCTTTCGCGACTTGAAGGTAAAAGAAGATTGGACACTAAAGTGCCCAGAAAATTTGCACTCGGCGATATGATGGTGGAGGTGAATGGGCTTAAAGATGCCATTTGGTGATGGGCTTAAAGATGCCATCTGGTGCGATAGAATTTTGTCGGGGAATGGGCTTAGAGATGCCATTTGGTGATGGGCTTAAAGATGCCATCTGGTTATGTTGAACTGTATGTCAATGGTGAGTGGAAAAGTATCAGAAAGGCATCCATGTTTCGGAACATCTCTGAATTAGGGGTCCGAATAAGCAACAGATTAACGTCCATGTCTGGAGAATCTGTAAACTACTTTCAGGAGTTGAGATTGAGTGAGCAATAGAGCGGCATCCGTTGTTGGGAAGCGTCCGTAAACTATTTTCAAAAGTTGAGAAGAGTCTGAACAAGTCGGTAGATTGACATCCGTTGTAGGGAAGAATCTGTAAACTGTTCTCTGGAGTCTTGAAGTTGAAGAGGAACCGGTGTAGGGTTTCTTGATGATGCGTCTGAATGGATCTGGAATAAGTATCAGAATGTCGCCGTGTCCGGGTCATATCTGAACTAATTCTGGATGAATCTCGGGAGATGATCTACGTCTGCCGACTGCTCTTACCTGAAAAGTAAAGGGTTAGCCGTATGCAATGTTATGATGCATGATGCAATGTATGTGACATCAATGTTTATGACATGAATGTGATGAATGCGCATGTAAGCTGATGAGCTATCTTGCTGAGGATAAATGAATCCGAGATGGCTGAAGATAAAAGCATCTTGACTGCTGCCGGGGAAAATAAATCCTTGGCTGCTGCTGGGGAAGAGAATTCCTGATGACCTCTACTGGGGAGTTCCAATCTAGTAGACTCATGCTGGGGAGGTAAGATTGAGAATCTTCAGCTCGGCGGGCAGTAACTCTGGCGACTTCACTGGGGAACTCAAGATTTGCCCTCTCCAAAACTCTATGGGGAGAAGGTTCAATGGTCTGGCTCCGCCGGGGATTGATAATTTGAAGTTTTAGCTTTGCTGGAGATAATGAAGCTTGACTCTGAGTGGAGTTAGCTTGAGAAGAATCTGAACAAGCGATAGGTTAACATCCGTTACTTGGAGATCCCGTGAACTGTTTTCAGCAATCTTGAAGTTGAATCAGCAATAGAGCCGCATCCGTTGTTGGGAAGTGTCCGTAAACTTTTTTCAAAGGTTGCATCTGAACAAGCTGATAGATTAACATCCGTTGTTGGGAAGAATCCATAAACTATTTTCAGAAGTCTTGAAGTCGAATCAGCAATAGAGCCGCATCCGTTGTTGGGAAGCGTCCGTAAACTAATTTCAACGGTTGAGAAGAGTCTGAACAAGTTAGTAGATTAACATCCGTTGTTGGGAAGAATCCGTAAACTGTTTTCAGAAGTCTTGAAGAGGAACCGGTGTGGGGTTTCCTGATGATGAGCTTGTGTAAAACTGCATCGGTTTTTGAACACTTTTGACATTCGAATGCCCCAAGTGGTGATGTAGATAATTTCCTGGCTTATTACAGGTGTTGGTCTACAATCGGTCGTTCACAGATATTTCCTGGGTTGTTACAGGTGTTGATCTGGAATTCTTCAGACATGCCCTGGCTGGATACAGGAATCGAATCTGGAAAGGTGATAGTTGATAGATATGCCCTGGCTGGATACAGGAATCGAATCTTCAAACTCTTCAGACGTGCCCTGGCTAGATACAGGAATCGAGTCTGGAAATGTGGTCAACAGATATGCCCTGGCTGGATACAGGAATCGAATCTGGAAAGGTGATAGTTGATAGATATGCCCTGGCTGGATACAGGAATCGAATCTTCAAACTCTTCAGACGTGCCCTGGCTAGATACAGGAATCGAGTCTGGAAATGTGGTCAACAGATATGCCCTGGCTGGATACAGGAATCGAATCTGGAAATGTAATAGTTGATAGATATGCCCTGGCTGGATACAGGAATCGAATCTTCAAACTCTTCAGACGTGCCCTGGCTAGATACAGGAATCGAGTCTGGAAATGTGGTCAACAGATATGCCCTGGATGGATACAGGAATCGAATCTGGAAATGTAATAGTTGATTTATTGAACACTTTTGACATTCGAATGTCCCAAGTGGTGAAGAAGGAGTCTTGAATCAGATTACTCTGCATATTGAGAGATTTCTTGAAATCTTGACTGGACTGCCCCAGGTTAACTGAACTTTGAAAGATTTGTTGGACCTTGACTGGACTGCCCCAGGTTAATTGAATTGTGCTATGTCATGCCCCTTGTTGATAAGGGGATTTGATGGAAGTGTTATCCTCTTGAAGTGATTTTGACTTACTGAGAGAGTTTTCGTTCCTCCGAACATTCGCTGTATGAATTTCTTCGCTGTCAAACAAAAAGGTCAAATGCAGACAGTGATATTCGAATAATGCAAAGTTTATGTTTGTCTCGAAGTTTTGAAAAATGCGTTTTTAGCAGAAAACTTTTCATAAGACAAGTTAACACAAGATTTAGAGCAAAGCCCTACAGGAGTCAGGATACCTTTTGTAACAGTATGCTTTCGAACTAACCCATGCTTCAATTAGGACTTTTTGAAGGGTTGTAACGTGGCCTGGTTCACGGTTTAAGAAACAAAGGATATAGGCTCAAAGTATATTTGTACCCACCCACTCTTCGTGATGTCCTTCAACCTAAGCTCAGTTAATTGCGTCATACTTTGTTTTTTGAGTTTGAAACGACTTTTGGGCGATGGTTCACCAGTTGAATTTGGGGAGACAGTCATCATTTCCTTTTTCTTTTTCAACATTTTTTCATGTTGTTGAGGATTTTGTAATGACCTCACTATTTTGATTTTGATTTGTTATCCCTAACTTTTGCCTGACTGTTACCGTTTTCCAGGATTACTGTCAACGGGATGCCCCAGCTTCCTTAAGCCTCCTTTATAGGTTTTGGCTTGGCGGGCTTTTCTCTTTTGAGAGATTGACTGTCTATGTGATAGGGAACCACCCTTGTCTTTTGATTCCAAAGGAACGCTTTCTCTTTTTTGGCGTCGTTCGTTGTATTACGAACTGAGAGTTTGCGACTTCAATGCGCGTTTCTCTTGAATTAACTGAGATACTACCCTACCCCAGGTTTATATCAAAGGTTTTGATCGTTTAGAACAGAAAACTCCTACTTCTTTGGCTCGAAGGGGTTGACTAGGGATTAACTTCCTTATAACTCCAGTGTTTGGGATTTGAAAGAAATGCCTGTACATCATCAGCAAGGTCTGTTCAAAAGCATATTGTATAAGATCGTGGTATTGTTTCGTCATCCTCCCTATAAAGGCTTGCAGCTTTTTATCAAGAGTCAAATATCATAAAGAAAAGTATAAGAGTAGTGAAACGAATGGATGAATTCAAGACAAACATATGCAATGCATTAATGAAAACAGAGTTTTAACATCAACAGATAATTGTTTGACAGCAAAAGAAATTACAACTTTGAAAATTCAAAAAGAAACAAAAGTCTTTCAGCCTGAGCTTCGTCACTTCAAGTGGAGAACCCTTTAACGGAAGATTTTCATCTCGCCGTCTGGCATGAATTCCAGCACTCCAATGTCGATCAGATCTTGAATCTTGTCTTCAAGGCCCAACAGTCGTTGGTGTCGTGCCCCGGGCTGTAGGAGTGGTAAACACAAAAGGCGTCGGGACGGTAGTTAGGAGAGGAGGTATTGAGCTTCTGAGGAGGGTCCTTTATGGTAAGCAAGTTGACCTCCAACAGGCGCTTCAGTATAAAGAATGATGGTATTTCAGTCTCCGTAAACTGTCTTCCCGATGTTTCTTGCTTACGTCGATTGCCCCGTTGACGCTGGCGAGGTTGTTGATGGGTTTGTGACCCTGAAGCAAGCAAAGGAGCTTTCCCCTTGTCTTCTTGAGTGGATGGAGGCTGAGCGGTGACTTGCTCTTCGACCTCAGATGTTTGCCCCAGTTGGTTGTTTGGAAGCAGTTGGCGGACAAGAACTCTGAGTTCCTCTTGTCTTTGAGATAGGTCTTGGATGAGAGCCATCTGGCCCACCAACTGTCCCATCACTTGGGTCCTCAATGTTGTCAGATCAAACTGCAGCTCCGCAAGCTGATCACTCCTGGCATTGTTGGAATTCCCCAAGCCCTTGGTGAGGAGAGCTTTCATCTCTTCTTGCCCCAGAGACAAGTTCAGGAACATCTCCTGCAGCTGAGCAGTCTGGTCTTGGATGTCTTTGACAGACCTTTCTAGAGCCATCTCTTGCTGAAATAAACAGCAGGAGAGTAAGGAAACCTGAAAAAGGAAAGATTGTCAAAATGCAATGCATGATATATGGATGCATGCTTTCAAGGATCTCTTGGGGTAAACACAAGAAAATGTTAGAGGTTAAACTTTGCTCTTGGATTGGAGATCTCTGCACCGGTGGACGTCCTTCCACGAGAATCAAGCTCACCATGTCAAGTGGGTCATAGCCACTGATTCAAGTTGTTGCACTTGATCTTTGGTTGGAGAACTTTGTATCGGTGGATGTCTTTCCACGAGAATCAAGCTCACCATGTCGAGTGGGTCATAGCCACTGATTCAAGTTGTTGTACTTGATTTTTGATGGCATTTGTTTTAAAGGAGAAACCTCTTGCCCCTTGGTAGGTGTCTGGTTCAACGTAACCCTGCATCAAAAGAACCCTCGAGATCCTTGAAATGGTTATTGAAAATGCTATGATATGATGTTATGATGTTATGTACATGTATGCACAAGCAAGTGAGTGTATATACAGGCAAACATATTCACACAATGCAAACCAGTCCTTAGGTTTAGGCTTGCATGGGGTTCAGGTACTACCCTCTTTCAATTTGTTGGTTAGAACCTGTCCTATCAAAAGTAACCGGGTTCTAGAGGATCTCAAATCATTGGCTACCCTCAATCGGTCATAACTCCAGCATCGCAACCTTTTCTCGCGGCCGGAACCATCGCGAGAGTTTAGCCTTAAAGAGCGTAGCATACTGCTACTGTTCTAATGGCCAAGTTGGGTCAATTTAGGGTTCTAAGGTCGGCTGGTGCTTAATGACTCCTTGGAAGACCCATATTCTCCCCGTTTCAACACGAGGGATATCGGTACAGACCAAAGCGCCACACCAACGTAGCCACTGCTTCACCCATGTCGGTATACCCCGGACAGGTCCCTCGCAAATTATGCTACCTAAAAAGGTTTCCCCCAGATCCGGGTTAGGATCTATGAAACTCCGATGCAAAGCCCACAAATGTAAAAGCAAACAAAGCAATCAATTGAAAACATAGGTGATCTAAACCTTAAGGTAACCCCACTTTTAGTAGTACTCGCCAGCAGAGTCGCCAGTTCTGTGATACGGTGGGAGAACTGACTAGTGTTTTGCGTTCGTATTCGCACTTGTGCGGTTGAGCAAGAGTCGCCACCGACTTTTTATTTTATCCTAAAGGAAAGGTTTAAAAAAGCACAGCAAAAACCTTTTGAGATATTTCGTGGGCTCGGGGGGTAGATTATGAAAAGGGAAGGTATTAGCACCCTTTTCATCCATGGTTATCCATGGGCTCTTAGTTACTTGATTTTTTTAGATCACTTGCCTTGATTTTCGATTGCTTGAAATTGTGGTGTATATGTGTGTGTTGAAAATGTTTTGGAAGAGATGCCTTGTTTTAGGTGACCAATGTATTTGACTCGTGTTTAAGTGTTTTACAAAAGTGTGTATCTTTTCGAAAAGATGTTTCAAATGTTTTTGAGAGTTTGTTTGAAAGTGTCGTGGATCGTGGTTTTTGAAAAGAAGGCAAGTGTTTTTTTGCAAGTTGATCTCAAGTAACTAAGAGTTTTGTCTACCCTATTGTACTCAAAGGTTTTTGTTATGTTTTAACCCCTTTTAACAATTTTGTTCCACCATTGAATTTGGTGGGCAATCTTGCGTTTAGGAAGTTTATTCGGGACGGGCGTGGGTCATCGTATGGACCATGAATGCAATGATGCCAAGTGTCTTTGGCAATTTGTTTTGAAGGGACTATGATCATTCCGTTTAGGCAACATTTTGAGAGACTTATGATCATTTGATTTTGTTTTTCCAAAGATACTCAATGTGCAAGCATGGCCCATTTTGGAAGGCAACATGTGGAATTACCCTAGAGGGTGCAAGTGTGATTGTGTATTGATTTCATGTATTTGTCTTGTATTAGGTTATCTAGCGTTGGATTTTATGTACATGCAAACCCTAGGTCTAACCATGGTATAATTGAAAGCGGTAAATTGCGAAAATATAAAATCTACGCTATTACAAAATTAGTATCCGGGAGTGGGGGTACATGTGTATGAATGGGGATGAGACTTATAGTATCCAATAAGTTACAACCAAATCGAATTTGCGATCAAATGTAAATGACGAATATACAAATATAAGATAAACAAATGTGTATAGGGCAATGTCTTGTGTATTTGTATTGTGTAAGTATGAAATGTATTGTGTAAGTGATTATTTACATGTGCGACAAGGTGAAATTAATGTGGATTAGGGTATTTGACCTAGATATGTGTTTAATGAATCTTTGATTTGTATATTTTAATATGCACAAAAGAAAAAAAATGTTTTAATTGAATGTTCAAGTTCTAATTAAATTATGTATAAAAATGATGTTTTAAGAAAAGAAAATATTTCTAAGGTTTTAATTATGTATAAAAAAAGTATTTTCTCCTTAAATGCTAGGAAATTAAATCGTGTAAAAAAAGAGTATTGCTATTTATTATGTACAAATTAAATGAAAAGTGTTTTCAATATTTATTATAAACAAGTTAAATGACAATTAATTTCAATATTTGTTATGGTGCAATAAAATGTATTTTATTATTTATGTGTTTAATATTTCAAAATGTATTCAAAAAATGTTTTTTTAAATTAATTGAATTAAGTATATAGCAAAGAAATTTTAAAATTAGATATTTTAAATAAAATGTTTTTTATGTATTATTATCAATATGATTTTGTAAAGAATAAATAAAAAGAAAAAGAAAATATTGTTTATGTATATAAAAAAAAGTTAGTGTTAATAAAATGTTTTGTTAAAAAGAGTAAGCATTTAAATGGGCTTTGGGCATTCAGAATGGGCAAGGCCCACGTTTGGGGGTCAGTAACGTTTTAGGGTTTCATTTGGAGTTTTCATTTGGAGACAAAGGCTTCAGGGTTTGCGAGCAGCGCGCCGTTCGTACTTTTCTTCTTCGTCTTCTCCATTCGCTCTTCTCTTGCCATGGATACTTGAGTGCAGCTCCTTCACACAAGGCCAATGAACGCCATCATCCCCCTTTCACCCTCCGTAGACCAACCAGACCGCGTTATAGGGTACGATTTCAATCTCAAATGCATTAGGGTTTTGCTCCTCTTTTGATTCTAATTTATTTTGGTTGCAACTGATATTTTCTTTTGTTACTAAATATGCATGTAAGGTGGTATAAGAATACTACCTTTGGAGATGGCGGAAGGGGGACTTTGGAGGCGTTGAGGCCCAACGATGAAGGAACGACGCGATGATCTCAACTTCTTGGTGACCCTGGTATTTCTGTATCTCTTTATCTACTTTGCCTGCTTATTGGGTTTCATGATGATTTGAACTGAAAGCTCTTTTTGAAACCTCACTTCTTTCTTCTTCTTTCCTACTGTATGCACGTTGCCTTTGATACTTTTGTTGTCTATGTTGACTTGAGTGTTGCCTTCTCGTGTTGCCTTATTCTGCTTGCTATGATTTTATTGTATGCTTATTGCCTTGAACGCTTGTTGAAATGCTTGCTTATGTTACTTTTTGCCCAATGATGTACTCTTACTGAGGGCTCGAGGGTTTTGACACTGAGCTGCCTTGGTTGCCTATTGCTTTTCCTCTTCTTCTGCCTTGTATCGCCTTGAATGATTTGCCTATGATGAAGAGCTTCTTCTGAGGCCTAGGGTTTAGTTGCCCTTGTTGCCTGTTGGAATATTTCTTTCTTCTCCTTCTTCTGTATGCTTCGAGTTGGATGCCTGGATTAATTTGCTTCGTGCATTGGTTTGATGGCCCGATGATGAAGAGATTCTGAGGGTCTAGAGTTGGTTGGTTCTGCTTGTGTGGGTTATGTCTGGATTGAATGGTCGATGGTTTTGGCCAGGTATTGTGCCTGCTTCAAAGCTTAGGCGGGTTTAGTGTTTGACAGGGTATGTGCCTTGAACTTGTTTCTGTGTTGACAGTAGGTAAGGGTTTGTGAGGTTTCAGGCTGGAGGCCTAGCAGGTTGAATGCTTTTAGGTTATGCTGGTCATTGCTGGATTTGTTATTGACAGGATGAGGGTTTACTGGTTTATGCTTGATGTTTGGTTCAGTTTTGGCATTGATTTGTTTATGCTTCAGTTTATGTGTTTGTGACAGGTTGGTCTTGTTGGTTTAGGTTCAGCAGGTTTAATGGCTGAGAAACTAGTTTGAGTTTGGAGGTGTTTGATGTTTTATGGTACAGGCCATTAGCATTTTGGTTTCAGGTTTTGAGGTTATGTGTTTGTAGTGGTTCAGCAGGTTTGAGGTTGGCTTGGTTTTAGTTTGCTTCAGCAGGTTGTGGTTAGGCTTCAGGTTTTAGTTTGCTTCAGCAGGTTTTCTATGCTTCAGGTTTGAGACTTAGCAGGTTTTCTATGCTTACAGGTTTATCAGTTTGTATGTTTTTCCTTTTGTGTTTTGGTGAAAGTTCTCTCTTTTTGAACTGTGTTTAGCTCTCTTGTATATTTTTCTATCTATGCCTGCCTAAAGCCTGAAAACCTGCATCTTATCTCTTCTTTTTCTCTCTCTCAGTACAGTTTTTAATATTAAACTATGCTTTTTTTCTGTACTTAATTCTGAAAGTGGCCATTGGGAAATGATGAAAAGTGAAGCTTGCTTGCATAAAAGATTTCTTCTGCATATTTTCTCTTTTCTTGACAGCTTCTTACACTTTGTGAACTTTCCATATCTTTGCCAAATCTTTTCATGACAGCCTTGAGTAGACTTTGTACTTTTTTGACAGTAAGTTTGATACTTTTGGATTTTCAGTTTGGTTTGAACTTGGAGTTTGAGATTGAGTTTGTGCATTTTGACATTTTGAATTTATGCATTTTTGCATTCATGATTAAATGAATAAAATTCTTCCCTCTTTGTGAACCGGGAGAAATCCCGTGATTTGCAGAGAGGGTTAACTGATCCCAGTCAGTGGCCCTTAATGATGAATTTCTCTTATCTGTCTTTTATTATTTTATCTGCTTTTTGACTTTTCTCCTTTTCTTTTGCAGATGAATATTCGGATGGAGAGAAATAAAGTGAAGCATGAAGAATTAGAAATAAATAGGATAGTTTTCTTTTTATTTAAATTTAAATCAATGTAAAACCAATGTTTGTAATTAAATTCCAAACATCAATTGTACAGTTAATTTAAAGATAAATAAAAGTTTCCATTATCCAATTTAATTCTGTTTTCTCTTTATTGTTTATTTACTATTTAAAACTCTTTGAATTAAAATAATTGAAAAATAAATTTCAATCATTTAATTTAGAATAATAAATAAATAAACAATGCTTTAGCACACTGATCAGTTAAACCTGGTATCTCCAAAGCAAAATGACAGTTAACCGAAACAAACCAAACAGGCGCATTCCTTCTTCATTGATTTTCAACAAACACTGTAAATCCAAACTGCGTATTTCTTTTGACTGACTCAAACAAACTAACATGAATTCAAACCAACTGCCTCTTTTACTGATTAAATCAAAACAATGCGAATTCAACCCGAATCTTGGAATAACTTGCAAAGTGCTGTGGAATTTTAATCTTTCTGAGAATATGCCCATAAAACCCTAATTCCTGATTAAATGCCAATGAACATTCGCCTGATCAAAATGCGCCAGAATCAACCACAACCCTAAGCCAATTGTGTGAAACAATCCAGAGCCCTGAAGAATCAATGAAACCCTAATTTTGTCTGACTGACGAGAAAAGTCCGTTTGACCGATTCTTGAGCCAGTTTGAAAAATCAGGAAATGCCTAAAGCTGAGATTTCCTGTGGAAAAATGAGAGGGCAAAATTTGGGGTACAACAACAATGTACCTCAAACTAGGGTTTCCATTTTCATCAGGGTGTGGGAACTCCAAAGGTCCTAAATTCCTTCCATGGTCCCAATATGTTCTCAAGATCATCCGTGTCAAGTTTCATGCCTTGCACAAGAAGTTTGCTCAGTCAATTGCCCAAATGCCTGAAAATCAACTGTACTAGGTCAAAAGTCAACTTTGGCCCACATATAGTCAAACTTCAAGGATTTTGGTCAACATAAATATTTTTAAGTGATATCCATCATTTGATCAAGTTTTTATCATGATTCCTCAAGGAATTCCCCCAAATTCATCAAAACCCAAGAGTTGCTAAATTAGGGTTTCATAGGAAAAGTCAACCAAACTTTGACCAGGCATAACTTCTTCATACTTTATCAGAAATTTTTCATCCAAGGCTCATTTTGAATAGAATGAAATTCCCTACAATTCATCTTCAGTCCACAAGTTCGAAATATGCACTCATCAAAAGATATGAATTTCTACATTATAGGTCCTTTTGAAAAGTCAACAAAAATAGCTTTTGGGTCAAAGCTTATTACATGAACATGGGAGACCCAATTGATATGAAACCAAATGGGTTGTTGAGAGAACATCCTAAGCTTTCTAAAAAGTCTAAGAACACCCTCTTAGGGTTAAAATTGAGGGAGATATGTATTGTCAAAGTTGATCAATTTTTGGAAATGTGCATGAAGTCAACATTGATCAAAATGACTTTTTTTCTAAATGGGCCCATGTTTTCTTGTTTGAAACTTGTTCTTAAGATGGACCATGACCACTGATCTTATCCTCCTATTATTTTATTATTTATTTTGATTTCTTATTCATTTAAAGCAAAATAAATCAATTTAAATAGTAGAATAATCAAAGATTTGATTTTATGAGAATATTATGAGTCCATGGACAACTAGCAAATCAAAAAATTTGTTCAAGATCCAATTGATTGGAAAAGATCTTAATTTAGTCTATTTTGGAAATAAATCATATAAGACAAAGAATGAAATCAAATCTCCATAATTTGCAAAGATATGATTAGTTTTTATTGACCTAATTCATTCCAATATAAGGCCATAACATTCTCAAGAGAAAAAAAAGAGGATTGGGGTCTTGAAAGAAGGAGGACAAGTCTCAATTTTTGGTCAAAAAAGTGCATGTCGGTTTCGATTCTACAGGCCATTTCAAGCAATTCCAAGGCCATCAATACGTTCCTGGACATCTTCTGAAGCCATTCCAATCATCCTCAAGCCTTAAAACCTTCATAAATCACGCCTCACAGTGCCACAGTTTGCATCTTTTTTCAAGATTCATTTTCAATGATTTATCCATCATAAACATGTTTTGATCATATATCCATGCTTGCTATCATATTTACAATGTTTTTGATTGGTTTGATTGAAGTTTAAGTGAAGGAATGACACGATGCCATTGTTAGGGTTTTGAGGTCCCAAATTGGGAATTCTATATAAACGCAAAATTGGACAAAATTAGGGGTACTATCATGCTCAGGAGATGATTTGTAATTGATTCATGCCTTTGGTTTGAATTTATTCTGCTTGTGCTGCGTTTTTGAATTTTGCAGGTTTTTAGTTACGAACAAAATCCGTCACTACAACCTATAGTGACAGAAAACTGTTGCAGGTAAAAGTTCCCCATTTAAAACGACGAATCCCTGAAGAAGGTGATGGTGTGGTGCTCACTGATTCGTCCATTCAAAGCATTGGGAACCCACAGCGTGCGCGTTTTTGACATGTGGCCATAAATCTTTATTTGCCTTATATTTATTTTGTATTATTTTGTTAACAATTAACACACTTGGTTCAGTTGGCAAGGCAGGGCATGATAAGGCGTTAGTCCAAAAGGGGGTGGGTTCGATCCAGCCCTTTTGCAAAGTTAATTTTCACTAATTTGTGTCTTCAGATCCAATGCTCCAGGTCCCTGCGCGCTCCTCATGCACTTCCATCACCATACCATAAGATCTCATCATATTCAGATCTAACCCTCAACACATGCAGACCATCATGAACCCTCAAACGTGGCCAGCACTGGATCCAAACGCCTGATTGGGCTAAAGAATTTGGGCTCAATGAAATTCAGGCGTCACGCCTCCCATTCAACTTTCATCACAGGCCTAAGTTCTTTTTCTCTTTTCTTTATTTCTTTTTTAATTATTTATTAATTACTTCTTTTACAAAAATAACACAAAAATTATTTCTTTTTTTATTTAAATAAAAAAATCACAAAAACATAAAAATCATTTTTTTTCATAAAATATTTGATTTCCTTAATTAACTAGTTTAATTATTTAGGGCAATTTAATTCTTTTTTCATAATTTAAATCAATTAGAAATTAGGGTTTAGTTTTGTACATAACCTAATTTTTTCTCAAAAAAATAACCTAAAAATTTTCTCAATTAGATTTTCTGGGTTTCTTAATTTATTCTCGCATTTAATCCATCACGCACGTTTTTATTTCCTTTTTATTATTATTGTAACTGCTCCTAGTTTGTAATAGTAATTAGGGTTTCAATTCCCCATCTTTATTTTCAGTCCAAAATAATTATGTATCTGCAAAAACCCTGTAATAGCTAGGACTTTAACTTTCCCGCATTTTATTTCTGCAAACTATAAACTGCCTATATGTTAATAGGATTGTATGGAAAGACTAACTGAAAATTAATACAGTAGAAAACCCTAAATGTGAAAAGATAAATTAACTGAAAATTACACTCGCACATGCTCACTCCTAGGGTTTACTCCACTCCGGTTGCCTTCGGTAAACGGTCATGAAGTATAGGGTTTGTTAGTGGTTGTCCTCTAGCCCCGAAAGATCTAAAATGACCCATTCAGTTGTTGCCTCAGAAAAAGATCTTTAAGGCTTTAGGATGATTACTAAAATTTCTTAACATTGCTTTTGTGATCGTACATGTCCCTTCGAATGTCCCTAAAAAAACTCCAACGACAATGCTACCTCTTTCTCAATAATGGGATAGCATTGTCTAAAAGGAAAACGAACAGACCTTTTTCGAGTAGGTAGATTAGTTCCTAGGTACTTGCTCAAACAAACAAAAACTTTTTCGCACCAACACTTTCCAAACAAATTTTTCAAAAACAACTTCGTAACACTCTTGAGGACCGAAACAAGGGTTAAAACGAAGTAAAACAAAACTTTTCAAAACAAGCACACACAAGCAATTTCAAATGAGCAAGTACCTAAGAGCCCGTGGAAAACCACATATAGAAAGGGTGCTAACACCTTCCTTTCTATAATCTACCCCCCGTACTCAGAAACATCTCGAAAAAAGGTTTTTTCTGTTCTTTTTCCTTTTGCTTTGATTGGATAAAATAAAAGTCGGTGGCGACTCTTACTTACCACAACATTTGCGAACAAAAAACGTAAACCAGTATTAACAGTCGGTTTTGCCACTGTATCACATATTGCATGATACACCATCAAATCTAAATATTACATCACCGAAGTACAATCCAAATGCCAAGTGCGTGTATCATCCAACAGCCTTGGGCATGAAACTGATCAATGTCTGGTTCTGAAGAATAAGATTCAAGACCTGATAGACAATAAAACTATTGAGTTTGATCCACCTACAACTCCAAATGTGATAACTGCACCAATGTCGAACCATGGCAAAGGTGTCAACGCGATTGATGACACTACTTTTGTTTCTCTGTTGAGGATTTGACTACTCCAATGACTACTGTGAATGGAAATTTGCTGAGAGCTGGGGTGTTCCCTGGCTGTTTAAAAGAATGTGATTGTTCTGCTGAACAAATAAGTTATGCATGTGGCTGAAAGAAGGTGTTCAATGCCTGATAGATAGTCACGAGATCCTGTTTGAAAAAGTTCCTACCATCAAGAGTTTGACCGATAAAGCGGAAGATCTTTCCATAATAACAATCTCCAACAAGCCTCTTAGGATCTCCTCAAAGGGTCCTATTAGGATTTCAAATGAATCAACAATTTCTCCTTTAATAATCACTGCCCCTGGGCCAATTCCTTACTCCTCTAACAAAGAAGTTCCATGGAACTATGGTTCCAAAGTTTACTATCATGGAATAAATCAAGATTCATGGATCAATGAAGATAAGACCAACGATGTTACAAATATTGCAGGTTCTAGTAAGGTAACACGAACGGGGAGAATCTTCTCCCTTGATATCTCACCTGCGGCTACTACAACAACTCCTGTTCATATAACCAATAACAAGCCCAATGCCAACACTAAAGCAAAGAAAAAGTAAGCGAGCCTGCTGAGATAGAGGCACCTTCCAAATATGTTGATGCTAAAGAGCCCTTCACTCGAGAGATGAAGGAAATCCTAAAAATTATAAAGAAGAGTGATTTCAAAGTATTCGAACAACTGGGGAAAACCCCCTCCAAAATATACATGCTATCATTACTACTCTGCTCTGATGCTCATGCCTAAGCTTTAATCAAGTTTTTGAAGAAAGCTCATGTGCCCCAAGAGAATATAGTTGACCAGTTTTAGAATTGTGTGGCGAGTTTAATGGCTGACAACGGGTTAGGTTTCTCTGACGTTTACTTGACACCAGTTGGAAGGAATCATAACAAGGCCTTGCATATCTCTATTGAATGCAAGGGAACTACCCTGGCTCATGTCTTGATTGATATCGGTTCCTCTCTAAATGTTCTACCCAAAGGTGCTTTGGACCAACTAGATTATGAAGGCCTGGTGTTGAAACCAAGTGATGTAGTTTTAAGGGTTTTCGATGGGTCTAGAAGGATGGTGCATGGAGAGGTGGATCTCCCCATTAAAGTGGGATCATAAATTTTCAACTCCACCTTTTATATAATGGACATACATCCCACCTACTCTTGTTTGCTTGGGCGCCCTTGGATCTATGGGGCAGGGGCAGTAACATTCACCCTTCATCAAAAATTAAAATATCCAGTCAAAGGAAAGATCGCTACTGTTTACGGTGAAGAAGAATTTATGGTGAGCCACCTCAACTCATTCAAGTATGTGGAAATGGATGGTGAGTTCATAGAAACTCCGTGCCAGGATTTCGAAGGTGTTCCCCCTATGGGTGGCGCCACCAAAATCTCCCCTGACATATCAAAAGCTGATAAAATTGTACCAAGAATGGTTTTACTTAAAGATACTTGTGTCGTGGTCGAAGATGGAAGTTGTATTGTCTGGGGACAACTCCCCGACATTCCTTTTAAAGCAGACAAATTTGGGTTGAGTTTCACCACCAAAGCTCAGAAAGAGGTCAGGCGCTCTCACGTGGGAAAGCCACCTCTTCGCATCGAAAATCATGAAGTAAACATTGTGGAAGACTATGACGATGAATGTGCTTTTGAATAATGGATCTACCCTACTGCCAGAGGAAAGCTCAACAACTGGCACACAAAGAATTTCACTCTCATCTCCTTCATTGAGGAGTAATTATTGTTTACTGTTTTCTTTCAATTCAAGAACTTTTGTCTGTAATTTTAATTCCAAACAACGACTTTTAAGCCATTTGGCTTGCCCAGGGCACCATGGTCCATTTGTTAAGGGTTTTGTTCATGTTCATTTATCATATGATAATTTAATGGAAAACATTGGACCTTTGCATTCAAATTTTATGCTCATTGTCTTTCTTTTTTTTATTATTTCATTTTTTAAATAGCAATGTATCTTACATGCACACACACACACACACACTTCCAGATCCTCATCGACTCCGAATCTCATTGCCAATGACTCTACTATTGCCAATTATGACTTCGAACATCCAATTAACCAAGCCGAAGACGAAGGCGAGGAAGATTGTGAAATACCAGGAGAACTAGCCAGACTTCTAATGCAAGAGGAGAAATTTATTAAACCTCACGAAGAGCTAGTTGAAGTGATCAACCTAGGTACCGAGGAAGCCAAGAAAGAGGTCAAGATTGGTGCTAACTTAGAAGACAGTATCAAAAGAATATTAGTATAGATGCTACATGACTATGTTGAAGTGTTTACTTGGTCTTATGAAGATATGCCAGGATTGGATACTGATGTTGTGGTTCATCATATACCAACAAAGGAAGATTGCCATCCTGTCAAGCAACAAGTTCATCGTATGCGGCTGGACATGTCTGAAAAGATAAAGGCTGAGGTAATGAAACTGTTTGATGCAGGTTTTCTAGCTGTAACATCATACCCTCAATGGGTGGAAAATGTGGTCCCCGTACCGAAGAAAGATGGGAAGGTTCATATGTGCATAGACTATAGGGACTGGAATAGGGCGAGCCCCAAAGATGACTTCCCTTTACCATACATTAACGTTTTGGTTGACAACACAGCTCAACATAAAGTATTCTCCTTCAAGGATGGCTTCTCTAGTTACAATCAAATCAAGATGGCTCCCGAAGACATGAAGAAGTCCACCTTTGTTACACAATGGGGCACTTTCTACTACAAGGTCATTCTGTTCGGTTTGAAGAATGTAGGGGCAACGTATCAACGAGCTATGGTAGCTCTATTTCATGACATGATCCATCATGAGATAGAGGTCTATGTGGATGATATGATTGCAAGGTTGCAGACTGTGGAAGATCACCTTGATCACTTACACAAGTTGTTTGAAAGGTTGAAGAAGTACAAGCCAAGGCTAAATCCTAACAAGTGCACCTTCAGGGTAAGGTCTGGAAAGCTGCTGGATTTTGTTCTCAGTGGCAAAGGTATTGAAGTGGATCCTGCGAAGATCAAAGCCATCCAAGAAATTCCAGTTCCCCATTCTGAGAAGGAAGTCAGAGGCTTCTTGGGTCGACTTAACTACATTGTTCATTTAATATCTCACCTAACAACTGCTTGTGAACCAATATTCAAACTCTTGAAGAAAGATCAAGTAATCAAATGGAACGACGACTACCAAGATGCCTTTGACAAGATCAAAGAATATTTACAAGAACCTCCTATCTTGATGCCTCCAGTTGAAGAAAGACCCTTGATCATGTACTTGACTATATTAGAGAATTCCATGGGGTGTGTGTTGGGCCAACATGACGAGTCTGGCCAAAAAGAGCATGCAATATACTACCTGAGCAAAAAAAATTCGACGGTGAAACCAGATATTCATTGCTTGAGAAAACTTGTTACGCTCTGGCATGGGCTGCTCGTCGGCTAAGACAGTATATGTTGACTCACACTACTTTATTGATTTCTAAGATATACCATATCAAGTATATCTTCGAGAAGTCCGCTCTCTCCGGACGAATAGCTAGATGGCAAATGATTCTGACCGAATATGATATCTAGTATACCATACAAAAGGTCATCAAAGGAAGTGTATTGGCAGATCATTTGGCCCATCAAGCTGTTAATGACCACTAATTCATGAACTTTGAATTCCCGAATGAGAATATTATGCTAGTAACTGACTGTGAAGAACCTGAATCGTCTGACGGACCTGAACAAGGATCCCGGTGGACTATGATTTTCGATGGAGCTTCCAACGCTTTGAGTAATGAAATTGGTGCCGTGATTATTTCTCCTAAGGGTTTCTATACTCCTTTCACTGCTAGATTGTGTTTCAATTGTACGAACAACATGGTTGAGTACGAAGCGTGCATCCTGGGTCTAAAGGTTGCCATTGATTTAAGGATCAAGTTCTTGAACGTATTCAGAGATTCTTCTCTAGTGATCAGTCAAGTCAAAGGAGAATGAGACACTGAGCATCCTAACCTTATTCCTTACAAGGAGCTTGTGTTAACCCTGATACCATACTTCAAGGAGATCACCTTTAAACATTTCCCTAGAGAAGAAAATTAGTTGGTTGACACCTTGGCAACAATGTCTTCCATGTTCAATTTCAAATGGGACAACGAAGCTCATATGATTACAACCGAAAGATTTGACGAACCTGCACACTACTATGAGCTTGACACTGGCAAAGAGAAATCATGGTACCATGAAGTAAGGAGATATATTAAAGCACAAGTGTATCCTGAAGGAGCTTCCATCAATGATAAGAAATTCTTACGAATATTCTCATCCAAATTCTTCCTAAGCAATGGAGTCATGTATAAGTGAAATCATGATTCTACTCTACTCTGATGTATGGACAAGAAGGAGGTAGAGAATATTATGGACGACATGCATGATGGAATCTTTGGGACTCACTCTAGTGGGCTCACTATGGCCAAGAAAATCCCGAGGGCTGGTTATTATTGGTCCATGATGGAAAGTGATTGTCATCATCACTCAGGGGTTTGTCGCAAGTGTCAAATCTATGCCGACAAGGTCCATGTGCCCCCAATTCCTCTGAATGTCATGACCGCTCAATGGCCATTTGCAATGTGGGGATTTGACATGATTGGAGAGATCAAACCTACCGCTTCCAATGGACATCGTTTCATCCTTGTTGCCATTTATTATTTTACCAAGTGGTTCGAAGCCGCCTCATATGCCTCAGTTACCAAGAACGTTGTAGCCAGGTTTATTAAGCATAACCTCATCTGTTGTTATAGTATCCCCGAAAGGATCGTCACTGACAATGGAACCAACCTTAAGAATGCTATGATTATGGAACTTTATACTCAGTTCAAAATCAAGCATCACAATTATTCTCCGTACAGACCCAAGATGAATGGCGCAGTGGAAGCTGCCAATAAAAATATCAAGAAGATTGTGCAAAAGATGGTGGTAACATATAAAGACTAGCATGAGATGTTACCATTTGCTCTTCACGGCTACCGTACTTCAGCTCGAGCGTCAACTGGGGCAACTTCTTTCTCCTTGGTCTATGGCATGGAATTTGTCTTGCCTATAGAAGTTCAAATTCCTTCCCTGAGGATTATGAAAGAGGCAGGTCTAGGTGAAGATGAATGGGTGCAGAATAGGTTGGATCAGCTAAACTTGATAGATGAAAAGAGACTGGTTGCTGTCTGTCACGGTCAAACGTATCAAAGGCGTATGATCAAGGCATTCAATAAAAAGATCAAGCCTCGAGTATATCAGGCTGGAAACTTGGTAATAAAGCGCATCATTTTACCACAAGGCAATCCCAGGGGCAAATGGACTCCCACTTACGAAGGGCCACTTGTTGTCAACAAAGTATTCTTTGGCGGTGCTATGATGCTAACCACTATGGATGGCAAAGACTTCCCATATTCTGTGAACGCGGACATAGTTAAAAATACTATGGATAAAATGACCTGCTAAGTTGACACACCTAGGCAAAAATAAGGCCATCTCGGCGAACCAAAATAGTTCAGGAAAAAGTTAGGGATATATGCAAAAGATTTTGCATCCGGTAAGTTGAAAACCCGAAAGGGCGGCTTGGGAAAAAAAGGGTATCCTAGTGGACTGAAAACCCGAAAGGGAGGTCCAGGAAAAATTAAGAATTAAATCGTATGACTATGTCCCGTCGAATCTCTAAAATCAACTTTATTACCAAGGTCCAAGTTTAAATAGTACAAGATCAATCCAATCAATTTCTTTCAACAAAAAGGGACGGTGCTCGAAGAAATAAGGGAAATAGTGGAGTTGGAACATAATGAGATCACTTCCACATGGCTATTTATTTTGTTTTCATGTTGTGTTCCTTTCGACGATTTCCTCTTACCAGGATCTTTGTACAAAAAATGCCTATTCATGGGCAAAACATCAATACAAATATACTTTGAAGTGCAAACTTTTTTGTTTTTTCTGTCTTGAGTGCAAAAGCGTCCAATGACTAAAATTGAATGAACATATGCATATGAATATGATTAAACTATTTCGCAAATATATACCTGAAAATAGTAACGCCGTCTCCTTAAGGCATTTAACATTATCCCCCACCGAGTTATTTCATTAACATTACCCCCACAAAGTTATTTCATTAACATTATCCCCTCAGAGTTTGGATTCATGAGATCCCCATCCAGAGTTTTAATCTCCAGAAAATTCTCTCCTAAGCTGATTTGGTCTTAAAAGAAGAAGTCTTATGGAGTTCCTTCCTAAAGAATACACCTCCCTCGCAGATCATCAAATATTATCTTCAATGGGGTTTATTTCCCCCAATAGGCTACAAGTTCCCCAGCTCGAGTTGGACTCTCAGAATATTACGAATTAATGGACAAAACCCCTCAATCCCCAACAGAGTCATTACTATCCCAGAAAGTTACTGTGAAACCTAGAATCCGACCAGATAATAGTTAATTTCATCTTCGATCACTGTGAAGCCTGGAACCCGACCAGATAACAGTTTGAGTTTCTAAAACCTGGACCTGACCAGATGACAGTTAATCTAAATTTTAAATCACAGTGAAACCTAAGATCCGACCAGATAACAGTTGATTCGATTTTCTGCTGAAACCTGGGCCCGACCAGATAACAGTTAAACTCAAGTTTAAGTTGCTGAAGCTTGGAATCTGACCAGATAACAGTTAATTTCATCGTCAATCACTGCGAAGCCTGGATCCGACCAGATAATAGTTTGAGTTGCTGAAACCTGGACCCGACCAGATAACCGTTTGAGTTACTATGAAACTTGGACCCGGCCAGATAATAGTTTAACTTCTTCAAATCAGTAACAAAACTCCTCTTCCCCGATAGAGTTTTCCATTATCCCAAGTGAGTTGCTGTAAAGCCTGGAATACGACCAAATAACAGTTAACTTCTTTATTCCCAGTAAGTTGTTGTGAAGCCTGGAATCTGACCAGATAACATCTAAACTTTCTTCCTCTAGATGGCTCCCCAGTAGAGCAATAACTCCTGAACTTTATTCCCCAAGAAGAAAATCAACATTTCCCGCAGTTTCCTCAAAGCAAAGAGCCAAAATCATTATTCCCAAGCTGAGTTCTCCTCAAAATCAGAAATTCCCAACAGGAAGCACTTTGAACAAAGTTTGAAGATACACATACTCTCCATCTCAAACAACAATCCAAGATTTAATTTCCCAAAACTCCCCAACAATTTGTAAGGGACTCGTTTTCAGACAAAGATGTAATTTTAATGTTTCACATTCATACATCACATCACATACATAACAAATGCATATAGCATAATCTCATTTATTTTGAGAACATCATTACACCATGCATACATCTGCATGCAACTAACCCCCTCCTTGCAGGAAGAAATCAATCATCGGGAAAGTCCTCTTCGGGATCAGATTTATCTCTCCCAGTTAAAAACAGGAAAAAGACATCTACAGTTTCAGCATAAATCGACCAAAGATTTATTCCAATATTTCTTCCAGCCTCCACCAACATACATCCCAAATGGTATCATTAAGCCCGTTCTCGATACAATCAACCGCATTATCAAGTGCAAATTTCTGGGCAGGCTAGTGTTCAATCATCTTTCACCTTCAAATCACGAATGGAGGATCTGCCAATCTAACTCTTCAGGCTTAAGAAGATTGAACAGGGGCAGCTGTTGTACCCCAAAATTTTCCCTCTCATTTCTCAAGAAATTTCTCACAAGATTTTTCAATTGCTCAAAAGTGCACAAGGACTGATCACTCTAGACACTTCCTCAACACTGATGACTCAAATTAGGGTTTGAGTTTGCACAAGGATAAATGGACTTTTAATGCCTCGTATGACTTTCATGGATCATTTTGGACCTTCAATAATTCTCATGTCAAATTTTAAGTCTTGTAGTTCAAGTTTGCTCAGTCAATTGATTAGATGACCTAAAATCAGCTATGTTGGGTAAAAAAAGTCAATTGTGGCCAACTTACAGTCAAACTTCATGATTTTGGGTCCATATCAATATTTTGAACTCATATGAACCATTTGGTCAAGATTGAATTACAATTCCTCAAGAAATTTGATTAGATCACTAAAGGGGCAAAATGGTCAAAATTAGGGTTTTGATTGAGAATACGTGATTTTTTTACTTTTGACCTAATGACTTATTGGTTTGAGACATGATATCAAGGATTCAAATGCATCATATTTACCTAATTGTATGGTTCAAAACATTTCCCAAGATCAATTGATTGATAATTGAAATTTTGTCAATTGATGAAAAGTCAATTGTACACTGAAAAGTCAAACTTTGACTTTTTGATCAAAATTAAATTTCAAAGATCACATTTCATCAAGACATGTCAAAATTTGAGACTTGATCATCAAGAAATCAAAAAGTTAAATTTTATCTTGAAAAGTCAAAATTTCTAAAACTTAGAAATTTTTCTAAGTATTTAAAAACATGATTATTTCATAACTTCATCTCAATTTTTTACCAAGATGCAAGATGATTCAAGGAAAATTTCCAACATGAAAGTTGTATATCTAAATGGAATCTAAAAAATTGTAGGAAAGAATTTTTTTTAGAAATTCTTGGATTTGAAGTTATAAATTCATGAAGACATGTACATGAAACAAAAACGCTTAGTGAAATTTTACCCTAGTTAGGCAGATTTTTGGTACCAACTTCATGGCAACTTTTTATATAGTTCTAAGGTTATTCTTCAAAAACGTCCAACATAAAGATTGTAGAGAATGTTACAAGCTTTCCAAAATGTCCAAGAACTCATTGAGACCATACTTGAGCTGAGAAAATCGAAGGCAAGAAGTTAGGGTTTCAAACTTGATTTACAAGGCAGATTTTGTGATGAACATGAACCAAATCCATAGCCATGCTGCAAAATCTTCAATTTGCAGACATCAAACTTATGTTTCACTCTATAATTAATGGTTTACACAATTTATTAAGCTCTTATCCAAGTGTTTGAAGCATTGTCCAAACCAATTTTCCATTATTGGCACAAAGTTACCATTGCCATTTTAGAAAAGTAAACGTTATGGAAAGTCAACTTGTATTGAGCCTTGCATTTGTTCTTTCTGCATACACAACCCCTATAAACCAAAAGCAATCATGGTAAAAGTTCTAACCACTCTATACAGTTGTTGTACCCCAAAATTTTCCCTCTCAATTTCTCAAGAATTCTCTCACAAGATCTCCATTGATTCAAGATTGCACAAGGTTTGATCAGCTCAAGATACCTCCTCAAACACTGATGACTCAAAACTAGGGTTTGAGTTTGCACAAGTACAATTGGACTTTTAATGCCCCGTATAGTTTCCATTGATCATATTGGACTCTCAAGCATCAGGTCGAAGATGGAACTTCTGAATCCTCGAAAGGAGGAAGAGGAAACTGTCGAAAAGGTAAAGCAGATAAAAAAGGTGTGCAGTTGTAGATAACCATGTCGAATTCAAAATCTGGTTCAGGCGGTTCGAACCAAATGACTGATTAAAAGGAGTGGTTAGTAGAGTTTTGACAAGTCGAAGAAGAGAAAGCTTGCTTAGATCCCCAAGCTTCGACTGGGCAACGACTTCTTCGAGAAACCCGCTTCGATCCACCTCTAAACCCTTCGACACACATAATTTTGACACTATGAATTACAATTTAACACACCATCTAACTCATTGGGTCAAAACAATATATATTCATCATGGTTCTTAGTCTTCTGAATACTTTGACCTGCACACCCTTCGTTATGATGTCTGCAATCTGATTCTCAGTTCTGTAGTGTTCCAAATTCATCTTCCCATCTGCCACCTGCTCTCGGAGATAATGGAACTTCATTTCAATGTGATTGCTTTGACCATGTACTTTTGGGTTCTTCGCCAGATTGATAATTTACATGTTATCTATCTTCATGCTTGCTTTGATCCACAGGCTTCGACTGGGCAATGGCTTCCTTCGAGGAACCTGCTTCGATCCACCTCTAAATCCTTCGACACACATAGTTTCGACACTATGAATTACAATTTATCAAAAAAACTTGCTGATAATATTTCATTGCAAGAAGAAGGTACTGGCAACATAGTCTTTCAAATGAGTAATGGAGGAAAAGTTATGATTAAAGATGTGCTATATGTACCTGGAATAAGGCACAACTTGCTAAGTCTTGGAAAACTAGTCTAAAAAAGTTTCTCAGTTGTCATGAAAGATGGAGTTTTAAGATTGTTCGACACCAAGAACAATTTGGTCTTAAAATCTCTGTTGTCGTAAAATAGGACATTTAAGACAATGATCAATTCGACAGAAGTTCAATGTTTGAAAACTGTACGACAACAAGGATAGTTGGTTGTGGAATTTGAAGTTTGGACATTTGAACTTTAAACCACTTAATCAACTGATTATTCAAGATATGGTTACTAGTATTCCAAGTCTTGAGATGCCCGAAAAAACATTGTGAAGTTTGTTTAGTAGGAAAGCAATCTAGAAATTCTTCCGTTGCGACTATGCCAATGAGATCATCTTGCATGCTCAAAGCTGTACATTTAGATGAATGTAGTCCATTCGAAGAACATACAATTGGTGGAAACAAATATTGTTTTGTCTGTTGATGAGTTTGGTCGAAAGTTGTGGATCTATGTGATCAAAACGAAAGGACGGAGTATTCGACATCTTTAAGAGATTCAAGATGCTTTTCGAAAACCAGAGTAAGAAAAAGATCAAAGTTCTACAGAGATTCAAGATCTTTGTAGAAGGAATCAAGTTGAAGACGGAATTTTGAAGAACATTGATCAAATCCATAGGCCATGCTACATGATATGCATTGCAGGCCTCAAACTTGTGTTTCACTTATTAATTAATTGTTTACACAATTAATCAAGCTCTTACACAAGTGTTTAAAGTATTTTCCAAGCCAATTTTCCCTTAATGGCACAAAGTTACCATTGCGCATTTTGAAAAGCAAGCTTTATGCAAATTGTCAATGCATTGAGCCTTGCGACCTTTATCTCTGATTGCAAGCAATATCAAAAGCATGAATCAAGTCTCCTGCAACCCAACAAACATCAAACCATGCTTGTACTTTAACTTTGGAACCATGAAAATCCATTCAACTTGACTTTTTCATTTTCAACTAAACCATAACATGTTATCTCAAGATTCTGGTTACTATAAGATGTCAAACCTCTTCCCTATAAATAGAGACATTATTTGCAGCATAAAGGAGGAGAAAAAAGGTGGAGATTACCATCCTTAGAACACTCCCAAAACTCTCAAAAACTCAAAACCTGCACACAAGCACAAAACTTGGCACCTCCTGACTTTACACACAAAATCTCAAATCCCTTCGTGCGTTTTTTGGTCTTTTGACTCACCAAGCTTCCATATACCACATAGAATCTATCCCAACCCTTAAACCACTTCTGTAACTCCTCCTTACTCATCCACCATTTTCAAAATCCACCGTTGCAGCTTGACTTGTCCAGAGCAGTTGGGCAAGGTACAAGACATTCTAACAATTGGAATAGCTTTAGGGAGGTCCAGGCAAGCTTAATACATCATCAAATCATTTCTGGAAGTCGTGTAGAAGTCATTCGAGTTTCACTCCAAGAGGTAACTTTTTCAAACTTGGAACTCTTCATTCAAGCATCATTTGTATATACATTATGTAGAAAAGATGTAGATATCATGTATAGGAAGCTGATTATGTCCATAGTTTTGATTATCATTGCTTATACATTGAGAATTTGATCTATGATCAGTTAGGTCTTAATTTTGGTACTGAATAAAATTCATGTTAACCTTTGACCCATAACTTTTAAAAATTATGTGGTTAGATTCATATTCAAATTTTAGGCAGGTTTGATGTTTACATTTTTTGATTTGGCTGAGAAATGAAGCTTTTAGAAGCTTAACAATGGAGTTATCATGGCCTGCGCGTGCAAGGAAGAAGAAGCTAGACATTTCAAAGATTCAGAAATGAGTTCATTTTATATTTAATTGAAGTTATCTTATGAATGGATGAAACAGACCACCCCAGTGGTACAAACAGCGCGTACTAAAGCCATGCTATGTAGAAGGTCCTGGGTTCAAGCCCCAGCGAGACCTTTTTTCATTTTTCCAAATTTTCTCACTTCTTTTTGTTTGCAGGAAGCGCGCCTGGGCCTCCATTGGCTGGGCCTTGACATTTCCAATTTCTGACCCCCCCTAACTTTATTGTTATATCTTTATCTCATTTTCTTTACTTTATTATTTTTATTATTATAATTATTTTTATTAATCAAAAACACCAAAAATATATTTAAATTATTTAGTTTATTTTTATGTAACTTCTTACAATGAAAAAGACCAAAAACATTTTCCTATATATTTTCTTTTCTTTAACTTAATATTAATTTTTCTGTAGTTTAATTAAATTTCCTTTTAGTTAAATAGGCCAAAATATTTCCTTAAAAAAATCAAAACAAATTCATTTTCTTTTTATTCATGTCTTGTACATTATATTCCTTTCAATTCTTGTATATTATTCAAGTTCCAAAATGGTTGTAATAGATAATTTGGTTTAATTTCTTGCAATCCCCATTTGTAAATTTGTACACCCCATTCCCAAAATGATGTAATAGCATAGGACATTTATTTTCCGCAATTTATCGCTTTTCATATAAATGCTAGTAATTAGGGTTTGTATGGAAAGATAAAATCAATGCTTAGAAAACCTTAATCCAAGACAAAATCAAGCATGAAAAAATAAAGACTTGCACACTTACACCTCTAGGGTTAACTCCATTTGTTGCCTTGAGAAAATTGTCAAGATATGCATGTGAGACATCTTAGCAAAAACAATCAAAAATACAAGATCATAGTCCCTCGATGACGCTTCGAATATTGCCTTATAAATGATCTTAGTCCTTCAATAGAAATGCTAAGATATCTCACAACATTGCTATTCATGACTATACGATGACCCATACACGTCCCTTTACATCCAAAGATAAGGCTTCTTACCAATCAATGGTAAGATAACAATATCAAAGGATGGAAGAAATAAACAAAATATTTTTGAGTAGGTTGAACGTTCTTAGTTGTTTGCTCACAATCCATCTTCAAAAAACAAACATATTTTTAAACACACCAAACACTTTCAAAAACATGAAATATTTTCAAAAGTCCAACACTTTGTATGCATTCTTATAGAGATGAGAATCATTACAAAGTTTGTCTAAACGAAGGCACTTTTCAAAAATACTTTCAAAACACACCACAAACACATTTCAAGCAAAGCAATTTCAAAAGTGATCTAGCAAGCAACTAAGAGCCCATAGACAACTATGGATGAAAAGGGTGCTAACACCTTCCCTTTTCATAACCTATCCCTTGAACTCAAGAAAATATCTCAAAGGTCTTTCCTATTCTTTTCACCCTTTCCTTATTGGATAAAAGAAAAGTAGGTAGCAACTCTTGCTATCCGCAACAATTGCGATAAAACGCAAAACACCTAAGTCAGTTCTCCCACCGTATTACAACATCCTTGTACCATGTCTTAGAACAAGATGTTTCAACATTGCTTCAAAAACAAGTAAAGATACCATAACTTGAGATTTCAAATTCTGGTTTATTATAACACACAAGACCTCTTACTTATAAATAGAGGCATCATTTCTAACTTAGGACACGAGATACAAGCCTTTGAAACTCCCTCAAACTCCCTAAAGCACATAATCACCAAGAATACCTCAAAACTTATTATTTCTGAGTTTTGAATCCAATCTTCAAATCTACTCGTGAGTCTTTTGGCCTTTTGCTTTCAAAAGCTTCTAAACATCATACACAAACAACCCCAACACCTTTTATCCAACTGTAACACCATCTCCATCAAACTCCATTTTCAAAAACAGATCTTTGCACTTGGACTTCTCCAGAACGATTCATCCATCCTCGGCTCAAGGAAACTATTGTATTAGCTTCCTAGAGGTTCAAGGAATCTAACCTGATCATTACCATCACTGGAAACAAGCTCAAAGTCATTTCACGATTTCTAGTTTTTGAGGTATTTTTTTGAACTTTCATCTCTTCATTTAGGCATTGTTAGGCTTGTATTTTCAAAGACAAAATGTAGACATCATTGTCCTTAAGCTAACCATGTCCATAATTTTCGTTTATATTGCTTGAGCTTAGAGAATTTTTAGATTTGAAACTTTTGAAAAAATTAGGTTTTAGATTAGGTCCAGCAAAATTCTCATTCATCTTTGACTTATAGTTTTAATGAGTTATACTTCTGGAATCGTGATGAAATTTGCTATGACTTTCATGTTTACATTTTCCATTTTGGTTGGGAAATGAGTAAGTTACAGTTTGTCTGGCTGACGTGAAGTTGAAGATGAAGTTCAGGCCATGGAAGCATTTTGTAATATATATTTATGGTTTTGTTTAAGTTAACGGATGTATATCCATCCCAGTGGTAGAGAGCATGCGCGTTTATTGCTAAGGACATGGGTTCGAGCCTCAACGTTTCCCTTTTTCATATTTTTCAATATTTTTTCCTTCTTTTTTACAAGCAATCAGCAAGTTTGGGCCCTGCACATTAGACTTTACTATTTTTGCTTGTTCTGACCCCCTGTTTCCATTTACAACATAGTCCTTTTATTTTATTTTTATTCTTTTTCTGATTTTCAAACAAAATCAAATTTGGGCTTGGACTTAAAACTGTTTGTGCTACAAAACACTCCTAATTCAAATTTCACCCCCTGGCTTTATTTTTTATAATTCTAATTTTATTTTCCTTTTATTTATTTTATTATTATTAATATTACTATTTTTTTTTACTAACTAAAAATACCAAAAAATATTTTTATTTATTTATTTAGGTATTTAGCAATTCTTATCTTATTTCTTTTTGACTAAAAGAGACAAAAATACTTTCTTTAACAAATTTAATTTTTTTCTTAAAAATTTAGTAATTAGACTTAGGTTTAATTTATTTTATTTAATTAAAAATTAACTTAGAACTTAGGTTTTCTTTTAATTAATTTTTATACTAACTTAATTTAATTAAGACTTTTTTCACAAAGAAAACTCTAAAAAAAACTAATTTTCTTTAATAAATTTATGTCTTTTACTAACTTAATTTTAATTTTCTTATTTTAGTTAATTATTTTTCTTTTAAGTTAATTATATCAAAACTATCTTTCTTAACAGAAATCCAAACAAAAGTACATTCTTTATCCATTTATATCCTTGTACATTATGTTCATTTCAATTCTTGTACATTTATTAAATTCAATATGGTTGTAATAGATAATTAGGGTTTAAATTCTTGTAACCCCCATTTGTAAATTTGTATACCACATCCCCAAAATGATGTAATAGCGTAGGACATTTACTTTCTGCCATTTACCGCTTTCAAATGTAAATTCTAGTTAATTAGGGTTTGTATGGAAAGATAAAATCAATATTTAGAAAATCCTAATTCAATATAAATCAAGAATGAAAGATAAACACTTGCACTCTTTGCACCTCTAGGGTTAACTCCACTTGATTACTTTGAGAAAAATGGTCACATTATGCATGTGAGACGCCTTAGTAAAAACAAACAAAAATACAAGATCATAGTCCCTCGATGACGCCAAATGTTGCCTTCAAAATGATATTAGACCCTTAAGAAAAATGCTAAGGTATCTCACAACATTGCATTTTATGACTATACGAAGACCCACGCCCGTCCCTTTACATCCAAAGATATGGCTTCTTACCAATCAATGGTAAGATATTAATGTCAAAGGAAGAGAGAAATGAACAAAAGACTTTTAAGTAGGTAGAACGTTCTTAGTTGCTTGCTCACAATCCATCTTCAAAAAAAAACATCTTTTCAAGTACACCAAACACTTACAAAACATGAAATACTTTCAAAAGTCTAACACTTTGTATGCATTCTTATAAAGACGAGAATCATTACAAAGTTTTCCTAAACGAAGGCGCTTTTCAAAAAAACTTTCAAAATTCACCACAAACACATTTAAAACAAAGCAATTTCAAAAGTGAGCTAGCAAGCAACTAAGAGCCCATAGATAACTATGGATGAAAAGGGTGCTAACACCTTCCCTTTTCATAACCTACCCCCCGAACTCAAGAAAATATCTCAAAGGTCTTTCCTGTCCTTTTCACCCTTTCCTTATTGGGTAAAAGAAAAGTCGGTGGCGACTCTTGCTATCTGCAACAATTGTGATCAAACGTAAAACACCCAAGTCAATTCTCCCCCCGTATTACACCCTGATTGAAAGAATCATGGCCCAAAATGGCCTGAACACAGGGTTTCGACGGCCAGATTACACATCTCCATTACTAGATTTTATTTTGCAGGCTGAACTACCAAGGGGTTGTAAAGTCCTCAAATTCACAAAATTTTCAAGAGATACTAATGAATCAACTGTCGAACATATGGCCAGGTATCTGATGGAACCACGGGATTTGGCAAATAGTGAAAACATAAGGATAAAATATTTTCCTAGTTCCTTAACAAAAAATGCTTTTACGTGGTTCACCATATTGCCACCAAATTCTATAGATACATGGCCTCGTTTAGAAAGATTGTTCCATGAACAATTCTACATGGGGCAAACTAAGATAAGTCTTAAGGAGTTATCCAGCATTAAAATAAAGTTTACTGAACCAATAGATGACTATTTGAATAAGTTCCGTTTGTTAAAATCTAGATGTTTCACAGTAGTTCCTGAACATGAACTAGTCGAAATGGTCGCTGGTGGTCTAGATTACTCCATTTGAAAGAAACTAGATACTCAGTATCTAAGAGACATGGCCCAATTAGCAGATAGAGTTCGACAAGTTGAATGTTTAAAAGCAGAAAAGGCCAGAGCGAGTAAAAATTATAAGAAAGAGAGGGTAGCTTATGTTGAAGCCGAAGAATAAGAAACAGAGGCCTTCAATGATATGTATGATTTTGAGGAATTCGAAGTAGATTTGGCTGAACTAAAAGAAGCACCTGCATACTCTTGTAAAATGCTTACACCAGCAAATGGCAGAAATCCTGTCGAAACAGAAAATAATGAGAAATTCCCCAAAAAAACTTATATGTTTGACATTACCAAATGTAATGAGATTTTTGATTTGCTTGTAAAAGATGGTCAAATGATACTGCCTCCTAATGCCAAAAGTCCTCCGTTAGAACGATGGAAGAAAAGAGACTTTTACAAATATCATAACTTTTTGGGCCATAAAATTTCATAATGCTTTCTTTTCAGGGATCTTATTCAAAATGCTATCAAAGAATGACGTTTGAAGTTTGCTGAGAAAGTCAAGAGCCATATAAAGGTTGATGTTGAACCCCTCTATGTTGCAGATACCAATTATATTGAACCTGTGGAGATCAACATGGTGGACATGGTGGAGTGTGGAGGAGAAGAGGCCAAGGAAGTCAAAGGCTCCAACATGGATGGAAAGTAGACTATTGAAGGCCTAACTGACATAATTCCCTTTGAAACTCCTGTCGAAAATATTTATGCAGGTACTGCTGAATTAGAGGCTACTGAGGGCCCCGTGGGAGGAATAATGTAACACCTCATACTACCTTCGGGATTACCGACTGACCCCACAAACCAACACGAGTATTTTCAGCATGCTTTGGCCTCACTCACACGCTTTCTGAGAAAGTTCCCAGAAGGTCACCCATCCCAATACTACTCCAAGTCAAGCACGCTTAACTGTGGAGTTCTTATGGAACGGGCTACCGAAAAGAAGATGCATCTTGTTGGTATAGGTAGTACCAATTAATCCATATAAGCCTTCCTTCATCCATGCGGTCCCATACCTGCATAGCTTCGGGATCCCTCTCATTCCGATGTGGCGACCACCTTTGCCCTCTTAGGCCTCGGGTATTACATGCGGTGCAACCACTCCTCGCCCTTTTCGGCCTCGAGTGTTACATGCCCACCAGCTTCTGCATGGTTCGTCCTCGAACCACATCGTACTGGGAGAGGTATGGCTCTGATACCACTATTGTAACACCCCTTCTAATAAACCCCAAATTAAATGATATAAATAAAATCAGAGAAAATAAAATTTGCACAGAAGGAGTGTCACAACATTAATTCACATATTCAAGAAAAATGGACATGACGTATTCGTCACTTTAATCATTTAATCACATAATACAATCATAACATATACTTTCTTTTTCGTGCAAAACACAACGGAATCGTAATAATATTATCTTCTCCAAAGGAGGAATCAAAATATAATATGCAAGGCATTAAGCCATATGGTTCATACACCATTCATGTTATCAAGTCATAATATACATACATCATCATATAATCAAAACAATGGATTATATACAAGTATAATCCATATACAAAAATATGAGTTCGAATGCGGACACTAAACCCCCAGTGTTACAATCAGAGCATCGACTCAAAATCAAAAAGTAACAGACTACAATCCAAATGCATCCGCTAAGCTAGTGTCTCGCACTACCGTCTTCGGTACCTGAACAATGTCGTAGCAAGCATTTTTCAACAGAAGGGTAAGAATTCCAATAAATATAAAGTATGTAATTAAAGCAATGCATAAAATACAAATATTAGGAATCCTTCACCTTACATAAACATATATAATATATTAGTAACATATTTATTTCACCTAATCACACACTTGGTAATTATTTAATAATCAATCCGAAAACAATTCTGACACATAAACCACACGATTAATCCAATTCGCATAAACTCATAATATAACAATTATGCATATGAATCATGACATGACGCAAAGAATGCGAATGCGGTACCGACTTGTGGACCCAAGGTTCCACCGCCTATATTTCCACATAGGATCAAGGCCTCTACATCTATTTCCCATCTAGGATCAACGTCTATAATTGTGAACCCAAAGTTTCACCGCTTATATTTCCACATAGGATCAAAGCCTCTATGCCTATTTCCAATTAAGGATCAACGTTTATAAAATGTGAACCCACAGTTTCACCGTCTATGTTTCAAGACCAACCATGCCATGCAATGTACAATTGACCACTTGTATGCAATTAAGACCACTCCCGACCTTAACATACACATACCACATATTCCAACACAATGAGATACCAACAATTATACATGCGTTGCAATTATATTTACACATCAAGTAAAATACAAGTTTAAACAAGTTACTTCATAAATATATTCAAAACAAACACAATTCTGATCGGTCTCCGAAAACGTCGCAATCTCAAAAAAATAACTCAACCATAATTACCTACGCGTTTAACTTCGTTACCCCGTTAAATTTCATTAATTTCCGGATAACTAATTTTACCGTCTAAACCGGCTAATTCGAAACAAGCACAATTCCGATCGGTCTCCGAAAACGTCGCAATCTCAAAAAAATAACTCAACCATAATTACCTACGCGTTTAACTTAGTTACTCCATCAAATTTCATTAATTTCCGGATAACTAATTTTACCGTCTAAACAGGCTAATTCGAAACAAACACAATTCCGACCGGTCTCCGAAAACGTCGCAATCTCAAAAAAACAACTCAATCATAATTATCTACGCGTTTAACTTAGTTACCCCGTCAAATTTCATTAATTTCCGGATAACTAATTTTACCGTCTAAACCGGAAAAAAAACGAAATCAAATGCAATAAAAACATACTAGATGTTTAGAGGAAGTCTTGCCCTTACCGATTAGTCTCCGGAACAAGCTTTTCGGTTCGATTCCAGAAATTTCTCCTCTTCTCTTCAACCCTAGATTTTCTCCCTTTTTCTCTTCTTCTTCTCCTCTCTATCTCAATTCTCTTTGTTTTTTCTCTCTTACTGATTTTTTTTAAACTTTTCTAATCCACTACTACTACTTATTATAACATATAAAACTAATTCATTACTTACTTTATTATATATATTACAAAACTAACATATAATATATGTACTTACTTTTATATATATATATATATATATATATATATATATATATATATATATATATATATATATATATATATATATATATATATATATATATATATATATATTATATATATATATATATATATATATATATATATTATATATATATATATATATATATATATATATATATATATATATATATATTATAAACTAACCTATATATAATATACTTTTTATAACGTACAAACTTATTATTAATTTATTTAATAAAATTAACTTATATTATTTAATTAAACTAACTTAATATAGTTAAATAAATATTATAATAATTCAATTATCACTAATAATTAATTAACACAATATTAATATATATACATACCAAAATATAATATTATCATATAAAAATAATTATTTCTAATAAATCAGATAAATTCGATTAATCACATACCGGACCGAGTATTATACTACCGATTAAGTAAATATAATTTATCAAGATAAATATTATTATATCGAATACTATTTCCCAGTCAAACCGATTAAATTCGACTTTATTTCAAACGGTCAAATTCCAATAATAATATTATTTCTAATATTATTGCTTCGGTAACTGACTCGCATTAAATCTCCGATTAACCGAATAAAATTCAACTCTACTTGATAATCCGATAGCACTTCTTAAACGATACGGACGATCTGGTTAATTACCAAACTTCATCTAAATTAAATATTTAATCCTTATTTAATTTAATTAACTAATTAATTAAATTCTGGCTGTTACAAATTTGGTCGATTAGATTTTGGATATCTATCAAGACCTCACCTACGTTAGCAGGACAAGAAGTAATGTTGATTCAATTAATCAATTTTTCATCCCAAAATGAGCAGTAACGTCTGTCATCAGCACCTCGAACAAGTCAGCTTTGAATACAGCTTTCTTCACTTGCTGAAGGAGTTCGTCATAGGAAGCTTCATTAGCACTAGCACCAGATTGGGTTGAAGCCCCAAAAGCGCTTTTGTCAGAAGAAGACTCCCTTAGAGCCATCATCAATTTCACATACTTGAGGGGATCACTCATCTTTAGTGCTATCTTTTCCTCCTCAGTGTTTGGTGGAGTCAGAATGGGATTTAGAACTGATTGAGCCTGTATTCAAGGTACATCAGTTTCATCAGGATGTGTTAGATGGGTGTCCTCAGGTTGTTGTTCGACCTCCTCCATTTCCTTATCATCACGGAAGTATGTCTCGATCCCAATTGAGTACTGCTCTTCGTCCTCGATATAATCTCCAGGAAATTGAGCCCTTTTTGAAGGAGAATTACTGGGAGTACTTTTAGAGTCTTTGTCTTCCTTCATTATTTGCTTACCAGATTCTGGTAAGACATCTTCTCCAGGAGAGAAAGTCTCTTGTTCGACTTGGACATCACCTACTTCAGGTTGATGAACCCCAGTCGAAGACCCCTTGTTTTGGACATCACCATTGGATGAGGGAGGAGGCGAAGGAGTCTCTGTATTCAAAGGAGCATCTTGGTTGATAGTGGAAACATGAGGAGTAGTTGATTTATCCTGCAGACAGAAAGAAGATGTTAGGTCAAGAGACATTTGAGAAAGAAATGAAAAGAATGAAATAAATATGTACCTTTTGATCATCAGGATTAGAAGTATTGCTTCTAATATGCTCTAAAATTACAAACCCATAGGGTGAAGGTTTAACCTCATGTTGAGGAGGAAAGAGGATTTTTACTTCGATATCTTTCTGATTGGTAGCTTGGTATGGGGCATCTTTCGATGTTGTGGGTTTATTTTGTTTCTTCTTGGCCTTGAAGGGAGTGAGGATGATATCTTCATCACCATCTTCAGGGATCACTATTGCTTCTTCATTGAGAGTTTTTCTTTTCTTTGGTGTTTGAGGAGGCAAACCACTACCCTAAAAAATGCATAAATCATAGTCAGAGAATGCAAAAGGGTAAGAAGGATTCTTAGAAGTAGTAACTTTTCACTCTTTGTCACCTTTTCTGTAGAAGCACCCTTTGCAGAAGGAGCTCCCTGAATGAAATAAGTTGATTCCTTTGAGGCAGTAGTCGAATCCGCATTCACTGCAGGTTTTTCTTTCTTTACGGTTTTCCTTTCAACAACTAGAAAATACTATCAAAGTTAGTCAAATGCTCAAAATTGAGAAGTTTCCTAAAAAGACAATTAAAAGGACCAAGGAATCCTTTGTTTCCACACCTTCACGTGTCGGAGACACAATAGAGACTGCTGATAAATCATAGTGAAGGAAACCTTTGAAACTATCCAGAGTGCACTTAGTCAAAACTATTCTCTTAGTAGGTTTTTGGGAATAATTTTTAACTCATTAAAAGTATTGCCACAAGTGAACCAATCTGGATAGGGTGGAAAGAATGCCAGGCCAAAATCAGCACTAGGCAATTTTGGAAATTTTGGTGGTTGCAGTTCAAAAGCCAAATCATACATATGTTCAGTTTTTACAGAAGAGGGAATCTTTAGACGTGGAAGTTTATTTGTAAATTTTTCTTTTAAAACAGCTGCTGCATGGAAGATGGTTCGACTAACATTAGTTGGACCATAGATAGTTTCAAAGATATTATGGAAATCCTGGATTCCCTTGGTGCGCGTTAGTTTACCTTTTGGGACGTTTTCCTGCACAAGGAAAAAAGCTTTAGTTAAACGTTCATTTATTTGAGCATTATAAAACATGTTGTTCGATTAGAAGTTGGTCCACCAGGTGTAGAAGCCATTGGTTATATAGAAGGAAGGTTGATAGGGAGTGAGACTAAATTCAACAAAGTTAGCATGGTATTCCTAGTGTTTCTCGATGTCTCGAATAGAGTAATCCACACTTGCAATGCAGATCTCACGTTTTCGAGTGAAGAGAGATTCAGGGATAAGTTGGCACAATCCAAACTATCGAGACACAAAATTGGGCTGATAAGCAAACAAAAATGGCTTATCACTAGTAAGATCCTAGAGACTAGGAGTCTAGGAAGAAAAAATGCGCGCCATATGTTTTCAATATCAGTATTTGCATTCTTCACAACGTCTTCAATTGACGAAGTAAACCAGGAAAGACCATGAGTTCGATTGGCGAAAGGAGCCATAGAGGGGGTAAAATTGTAACGTTTCGAGAACATCAGCATGTATTTGGTGAGGCAAGCTTAAAGGTTTTCAGCATCATCATTGGGAGTTAGTTTTAAAAGTCTAGTTCCTTCAATGCTTCAACCTGCTATTTTAGGGTCTTTTTCGTCAACAGTTCAAGCAGTTCGAAGAGATGGTTCGAAAGTGGCATTTATCCATAGTTGAAGAAGCCAATAGGGTCCAGATAAAACTAGGTTGGTTCCTGCTTCATAATCCTTAAGTTTGGCAGTAACAACCCCTAAACTTTCATACAGGCTAGCTAGAAGTAACTCACTCAAACACACCTTTCGACCAGAATGTAACTGGTTTTCTAGGGTCAGAAATCTCTTGGCTACTTGCAGAAATTTGCAGAAAGAAATGAATTTGGATAACCATAAGGCTTGGAAAGCTATGTGTTCAACGTCGGAAACATCTTCACCATCAATATTATACAAGTTTATATAAGTGCTAAAATAAGCATTTTTAACATTGAAGTCAATGGTGTTTTTAGACTCCAAATAAGGATCAAAAGTCTCTCCAGCAGGAGGAAGTCTGGTGATAGCAGCAATATCGAAGAAAGTTGGGGTTATCATCCCACAAGGGAGATGAAAAGTATTGTAAGTACTACCCCAGAAATACAGGGACGATATCCAAAAAGGCTGGCAATAGCTAAAACCTAGTTTCGACATTTGAATCAAGTCGAAGATTCCTAATTCTTTCCAAACCTAAGCTTTTTTCTTTTCAACCTTAGTAAGCCAAGCTAAATAGGATTTATCTAAGGTTGGGCGTTATCGAAAGGGTCTAAAGCTCTCAGTTATGTAATCTAGTTGGAAAGCTTCTTTCTCCGCCTTAGGGTTTGAAGGAATGTCCTCAAAGGTTTTATCCTTAGAAGATTTTTTGGGTTTCTTAGTGGAGTTTTCAATGTTCTCCTTAGGGGGTACAATTTTGTTTGCCAAGCGTTTGGTAACATGATAAGTGGGAAAAAACTCTACATACTTTTCTAAGTTTCCTGTAGCGATCAAGGGGCCTAAGAAACCTAGGGTTTTACCAGAAAGGGTAGAAGGGATTAGTACCTGGGAAGCATAAATAGCTTTTTGTTACTGAGTAAGTTTTGGAGGCGTAATAAACTCTTTATTTCCAGAATTAACGATTTTGCTGGTTGGTACACTCTGAGAAGATGAACCTTTGAAAACTCCAGGCTTTTCAGCGTGCTTGGAATCCTGTTTGGCAGAAGAAATTGTTGCAGATTTGAAAAATCGATGAAGCTTTCAAGAGAAATGGGAGCGTAAATACGAGAGAAATGTGAATATTTCTATGTTTGTGAAAGAAGAAAGAGAAAAAGTAAAAGAGATGACCTTTTATAGTGGTCAGTGGAAGAGTTGGAGGTTACACCTTAAGGAGTTAGTGGGGCATATGTCAGCATCTTGTGAAGAAAGGTAAAAGACCACTATTCATTTCTTGGAAGTTGATACATAATGATGGTTAAACTGTTGCACGCACGTCTTGATGAGACATTTTGGAAAAGTAGTCATGATTAACTGTGACGTCAGGAATTAAAGGAAAATGAAAGGTTGCTAGTCTCAATCTGCTGATTACAAGAAATGCCCATTTCTGCACTAATTTGAAATAGACATTTATTGGGGGAAATTTTTTAGCTGAAGATTTCGAAATTTGATGAAAGTTGATTTGAGAAAATCGTGTTTCAAAGGATGGCATGAAACTTGACCTTATAAGGTTATTTTATAAAGTGTATTCTTATAGTTCGATATGTCGAAGTGAAAATAAGAGTCAAAAGAATGAAATCATATTTCAAGATATGTGAAGATCGCTTCGACAGTCATGTTAGATGGATTCAAAGCTTCGAGCGGGAAAAGTTTGAAATTCAAACTGATATGTTTCCGCCAGGAGGACGCGTGGAAGTGTTTGAATGTATGCGTTTGAAAATGTCGAACGTAGCGTGATCTCATAGAAAGACTGTTAGGGTCGAGTTAGTATAAATAAGAGTCTTAGATGTTAGGATTCAAGGTGTTCACATTGTATACAAATCATTTAATACTCAAAGTACCGTAGCAAGAGAAAAGAGTTTGTTGATAATGTATGTGTAAGAACACCATTAGTTTATTTAAAGTCATCTTCTCAATACAAAGTTACTTTAATCACTTTCTTATTATTTTTCGTTTCCAGTCAAGTCTTTAATAAATTCTGTTGCACTTTCCTTATTAGTATTGTCTTTACATTCTTACAAATATCCAGATCATTTCCTTTAAGTTACATTTAGGATTTATAGTTAAACTTTAATATCCTAGGATAATTATAATCACATAGAAAGATCTTGTTATTATTTATATAATGCCAAACTTCGAGTCAGATTGTAAAAACACTAAGACACATGTCCTAGCATCAATCTTGTCGATCCTGTAAGTTACCAAAGCGTAGAGTTTTGAAGACTAGCGGTTGTTTGTTAGACATCACTGGTAAACAAATTGGCACACCTGGTGGGATTGTGTTGAAGTGTTTTAGTTACATTGCTTATGTTCTTTCAATTTGGGTCTTTATAGTTTATTTTATGAACTTATTCTTGCCATTAGTATATGAACCTTATGAGTGGTAAGATAACTAACAATAACCAATGAATACCCAAAAGAAAATAGACCAGAAAAATGGTTAATACTACCAATAGTGGAGGAGGACAAAATCCTCCACAAGGATCAGGCACAATCGTTGTGAGTTCGACGAATGCATCAACTGCAATCCCTGGTTCACAAGCCATGTCCATATCCATAGGATCCATGGCTACAAATAGTTCTATACCTGGGTACACAGGGCCCATACCCACGAACAATTCGACAACCATGACAATCTCTGCAAGCATGGAAGAGATCCCTTTGAATACTCAAATTGGCCATGTGTTGACATATGTTGGAAATCTGAGTCAACATACAACCCCTAGGCCACCAGGGTTTGAGAGTTTTAGGCCTTGGAGGGAGCAACCTCGATATGGGATGCCAACTTCCTTTATGTCAGGATTATATAATAATACATCCACACATACACAGCCTACCATGACAATCTTTTTGCCAATGCAAAATTTTGGTTTTGGTATGAACCATGTGGGTCGAAGCACGCATAACTAAGGATTGCCAAACCAATTACCTATGCTTACAACTAATAATCAGGCAGCTTTTAGGCAACAAATGGTCGCTAGTAACTATGACATGGTCGGAGTGCTTGCCCGTGAAATGAATACCATTTTCTCCCCTTTGGTACAAAATGTTAATAGGACAAACCAAGAAAATACCCAATCCTATCAGCAAATGTCAGTGCATATGACGCGAATAGCAGAATTTTTTGAAGCCCCAAGCACATGTTCGACATAGACAAAACCAGGTGGAAATTCAATAGGAAAAACCCATTATCAATAAGGTTCGACCACCCAGACAAGAGGTTGGCGAAAGGGACATGGAGGCAAGGGTAGAACAATAAGAGATTCGATATGAGATCCTTGAGGAGCAACCTAGGAGAGTAGTAATGGTTAATAGAGATCAAAATGCAGAAGAGGTGATCCATAGAGTTAGGCAGGATAACATGCTGGTTTAAAATAATTTAACCACCATGATTGAAAGAATCATGGCCCAAAATAGCATGAACACATGGTTTCAACGACCAAATTACACATCTCCATTAACAAATTTTATTTTGCAGACTGAATTACCAAGAGGTTGTAAAGTCCCCAAATTCACAAAATTTTCACGAGATACTAATGAATCAACTGTCGAACATGTGGCCAGGTATCTGATAGAAGCAGGGGATTTGTCAAATAGTGAAAGCTTAACGATACAATATTTTCCTAGTTCATTAACAAAAAATGCTTTTACGTGTGTGATACGATGGGAGAACTGACTTGGTTGTTTTGCGTTTGATCACAATTGTTACGGATAGTAAGAGTCGCCACCAACTTTTCTTTTATCCAATAAAGAAAGGGTGAAAAGAACAAGAAAGACCTTTAGAGATGTTTTCTTGAGTTCAGGGGGTAGGTTATGAAAAGGGAAGGTATTTGCACCCTTTTCATCTGTAGTTATCTACGGGATCTTAGATGCTTGCTAGATCACTTGATTTTGTTCGAAAATATGCTTGTGGTAGGTGTAAGTTTGAAAGTATTTTGCAAAATTCCTTTGTTGCGACGAACTTTGTAATGATTCTCGTCTCTATAAGAATGCATACAAAGTGTTGGTTTTGAAAATAGTTCAAAGAGATGTTTGTTTTTGAAGGTGTTTTGTGAGTGTATGTGTGGAAAATGGTTTAGTTCAAGAGCAAGAAACTATGAGCGTCCTACCTACTCAAAAGGTATATGTTCTTTTCCTCCTCCTTTAGATGTTTCTATATTACCATTGATTTGGTAAGAAGCCCCATTGTTGGATTTGAAGGGACAAACGTGGGTCAATTGTATAGTTATGGAAGGCAACCTATGAGACATTTTAGAAATTTCGTTAGGGACTAGATAGTTTACCAAAGGCAACATCGAGGGACATCGAGAGACTATGATCTTTTTACTGAGGGTCTTTGCTAAAACGCCCATATTCGAGGGACATGACAATTTTCCGAGGCAATAAGTGAGATTACCCTAGAGTTGCATGTGTGTGTAGTGTGTTTGATTGCATGTTGTGATACGGTGGCAGAACCGACTGTTAATACTGGTTTTGTGTTTGTGTTTGCAAATGTTGCGGTAAGCAAGAGTTTCCACTAATTTGTGCTTTGTGTGTTTTGAAAATATTTGGAAAATCCTTAGTGCGGTGATTTGCTTTGTGCTTAACTCTTGTATCAGTCCTCAAGAGTGTTAACAAAGCAAATGTTTTAAAAATTGCTTTTCAAAAATAGTATTTGTGTAAGTGCAAAATGTTTTTGAGCAAACTTCTAACAGCTATCTACTTTTATACTCGAAAAGCGTCATTATTTTCCTCCTATCCTTTAGACAATGCTATCCTACTATTAGTGGTAGGTAGCCCTATCGTTGGATGTATTAGGGACATTCGAAAGGGACGTTACAGTCATGAAAGCAACTTATGGAGACGCTTTAGCAATTTTGTTTAGGGACTAGATCATTTAGCGAGAAGGCAACTGTAGGGTCATCGAGGGACTATGACCTTTTTTATTTACGGGTCTTTCCTAAAGCGTTCCTGCCTCATGATTGTTTTATTTCTGAAGGCAACTAAAGTGGGGTATCCTAGAGGTGTATATGTGCAAGTGTGTTATGTTCAGTTATTTTGTCTTTTTGTTAAGTTTTCTAGCGTTTTAATTTCAGTCTTGCCATACATGCCTAGTTACTAGCAATTAATATGTACATAATATAAAGTGCGGAAGTATAAACCTACACTATTACATGGCTTCGGGGAGGGGGTTTATAGTGTACAAAAATTGGGGGAAGAAAAAAAAATAAAGAAAATGGTAAAAATCCTAATTAGTTTATTACATCTAGTATACAGGTACAATAATGAATAGAAATTCCAAAAATAATTAATGCGCGCGGAAGTTGAAAATACGTCTAACAACCTAGTAAGAAAATCTTTTTGCTTATTTTTTGATTTAAGAAGTATATAACCTAAAAATATATTTAGAAAATAAAATTAATCAAGAAAAATAGTCTAAATTCTTTTTTAGTTTTTTTATTATATGAAGAAAATAATTAAACATAAATTAAGTCCTAAGTTCTAATTTATTTTTAATTAAAGAAAAATAGTTAAAATAGTTATTAATTAATTCACAAAATTAATTTAATTAAAAAACTAAAACTACATTTTTTGTGATTTTATTATTACATTATACTAATTAAATAAATGAAGAAAAAAAATTAAAATAAAAAATATATAAAGCAAAGTGACAAAAACAATACGAAATGGGCCAGGATAATTAGAAATTAGGGGGTGCTGAAATTGAATTTTGCTAGGCCCAAGTGAATGTTAAGCTCAGACCATGCTGGATCAGGTGAGATGAGGCCTTGAGGGCGCATGGTGGATCTCAAATTGAAGCTTTTAGATCTAGACCCCTTATGATTTGAAGGCTAGATCTGATGGTGTTTGGTACACTTCTGGCCATGTAATGCATTGAATATGCATGAAACAAGTTAGAAAATATGAAAATGGAGCTTACTGAGGCGTTTTGTGATGTTTCAGGGCTTGGTAATGATTGCAAAAGCTTCAGGGAGCCTCCAGGAATGTATTTGGATCTTTTGTTTGGACTGAGGAAGGCTGGAACCTAAAATGTGAATTTTACAACTTTGATATTTTTTGCAAAATTTGTAAATATTTTCCAGGCTGTATATCATGTCTTGAAGCTTGCTAATGTGTCCTTTATATAGAGAGGATGGAGGAGACAAGAGAACAAAGGTAATAACAACCATTAACATGTGTTTTTAAAGCCATGAATGATGTTTTATAACTTCACCAAAGACATGGAATATTGTCCTTTTTGAATTTGAGTGAATGTGAATATTGCTTGCATGAAATTTTATGGGCCTAGGTTGTCCAAAACATCAACCCAAAGCTCAAAGCCCATTTCCAATTATTTTATACATTTTATTTTATATTTATTTGAAATAAATCAAAATAAATATGAATAAAATAATTAGAAAATGCAAGGCATGGCAAGAATAATTTTAGAGGTCCTCTATAGGCTTAGGAAGATGTTTGAATTCCAAGAAATTAAGCCACTGACCTAAAACTTCAAGTTTGTTGAATGCATAATTCTTGAAAATTCCCAAATTTTCCCAACTTGGGAAATCCATAACTTGCTCAATTTTTATCTCATGATGATGATATTGGACTTTTTGGAAATCCCAAGATGTCTACTTCAATCCTTATTTTTATCAATTTTGAATTTGAAGATTTTATCTTGATGTAAATGGTCTTGACAAAATGTTCCTTTTGTTGACTTTCTAAAAGGGACATGTAATGTATAAGCTTGTATCTTTCAAGGGGTGCATTTATTGGACTTGAGGTATGAAAAGAAGTTGTAGGGAATTGGATTCTCTTCAAAATTAGCTTTGGTTGGGAAAAATGGATGAAGTATGAGAATGTTATGCCTAGTCAAAGTTTGGTTGACTTTTCCTATAGAAACCCTAATTAGCAATTTTTGACTTTTGATGAATTAGGAGCATTTCTTGAGGGATAATGATTAACCCTTGATAAAATGATGGATATAACATCAAAATGTTTATGTTAAGCAAAAATCTTGAAGTTTGACTATATATAGACCATAGTTGACTTTTGACCTAGTACAGTTGATTTTCAAGCATTTGAGCAATTGACTGAGCAAACTTGTAGTGAAAGGTATGAAATTTGTCATGGATAATATTGAATACATATTAGGACCACGAAAGACATTTGAGACCTTTGGATCTCACACATCTTGGTGAGAAATGAAACCCAAGTTGGAAGGCCAATGCTTAGGAGGAGAATTTGTCTGATCAATTTTTGGTCAACCTTGAGCAATCGAGGATCTCTAGGAGTATGTCTTGTGTGAAAATGGGAGGGAAAATTTTGGGGTACAACACATGCATTTAGTCTTGAATTTGGATTGTCTACTTGTTGATTTTAACTTTCCATACACAACCTAGTTACTAACATTTATGAAAACAATAAAAATGCGGAAAATAAATGTCCTATGCTATTACATGTTTTGGGGATGGGGTATACAAGTTTACGAATGGGGTTGAAAATAAATTAAAGTCCTAATTATTACAAACATATTGAATAGCAATAAAATGTAAATATATAGAAAATATAAAGACAAAAATAGTGTAAAAGGGAAAAAGCAAAGACATCCTGGATCGAAGAATATGCCTTTCGATTCCCACACTTTTCCTTCTTTCGATTGGGCCGGTAACCTGTGTGTATCAAAGCTTGCATCCTTCGGTCCACAAAGCCTTTCCTTTCGTTTGGGCCTGCACATTAGTGAGTATTAAAGCACCCCCTTCGATTCACACGCTTTTTTCTGTTTTCTTTCGTTTGGGACATGATAGCAGTATGGGTCGAAACCATGTTAATATGGCCTGTACAGGTTAGTCTCTAACATATATTTAGACAAGAAAAGGCAAACAAATGAAAGGGGAGAAATAAAAAATAAGAAAAAGGTTATTTACATGCTTGAAATGAAAGGGTTAAAGTCGGGAAGACTTACCTTGCTTGAAGTTGGAATATGGGCTTTGGACTTTAGCTGCTGCCCTTGATGCTCTTGGATTCGAATAAAGAGAAATAAGTGTTGTGTTTCTTTGATTCTGGATTCGAAATCCAAGAAAAGTAGAGTTGTATTTCTTTGGTTCTGGATTCGAAGGAAAAGAAACAAGTGTGGTGTTTCTTTAGTTCTGGGTTTGAAAGAACAGAAACAAAGGTGTGGTCTTTTGATTCTGGGTTTGAGAGTATGTTAAGTGTTTGATGATTTTTTTCACACAACCAAAGTTTCTCCAGCTACCAAAAAGACACTCCTGGATGTGTTGTGGAACACCTTATTTATGGAAGAGTTTGGTTGAGATTTGAGAGGGAAAACAAAATAAGTTTTAACAAATTTGGTATGTTGTCTTCATAGTCTTCGAGGTGCAGCTTTTGTATGCCAATTTGGTGCAAATATGGGAGCAGCATAGCAGGACTGTTTTGCAACAATTTTGGAGTGTTGTGGCCAGTATAGCAGGCCTGGGCCTTTGAACAGCAAACATCTTGAATATATCAAAAGACAAAACAAAACTTGTTTCCAACAATTGTGTCCTTCGAATGGACCACTTGTGTGTTTTCGAATGGACCACATGCACCACTTATATGTTCTTCTAATGCACCAATTGTAATTATTTGAATGGGGATTAATGTTTGTCCTTTAAATGGGCCACCAATGTATGTCCTTCGAATGGGACACCCACGTATGTCCTTTAAATCCAACAACGCATGTCCTTCGAATGGGACACCAATTATGTCCTTCGAATGAGACACCCATGGATGTCCTTCAAATCCACCAATGCATGTCCTTCAATTGGGCCACCAATTGTGCCCTTCGAATGGGACACCCATGGATGTCCTTCAAATCCATCAATGCATGTCCTTCTAATGGGCCACCAATTGTGTATCATAGTGTAGAAATCATATGTGTTGAAGGTTTTTAAAGGTGGAATCGGAACAAGTTGTTTCAAAGGGAGCCACTGCCTTGTGAATCGAAATACTCATGAAAGAAGCCACTACTTTATGGGTACTAGAAAGAAGGGAAGCCATTGCCTTGTGCATTGAGGGAAAGCACAGAGAAAGCCATTTCCTTGTGGGTCAAAAGCAAGAACAGAGGAGGCACTTGCCTTGTGCATTGAAGGAAAGCACAAAGGAAGCCATTTCTTTGTGGGTCGAAAGAAAGCACAGAGGAGGCGCTTTCCTTGTGCATGCTAGCATGAGGGAAACCATTGCCCAATTGAAGCTTGTATGAAGATAGCCAATGTCCAAATGAAGCTTGCATGCAGGAGGCCACTGCTTTGTGAGTTCTAGCCAACATGCAGGAAGCCACTGTTTGGTGAATCAAGGCAAGCACGTAGAAGGCCAAATTCCTAATCGAAGCTTGCATGCAAATAACCATTGTCCAAGCAAAGCTTGCATGCAGGAGGCCACTGCTTTGTGGGTGCTAGCCAGCATGTAGGAGGCCACTACTTGGTGAATCAAGGCAAGCACGTAGGAGGCCAAATGCCCAATCGAAGATTGCATGCAGGAGGCCACTGCTTTGTGGGTGCTAGCCAGCATGCAGGAGGCCTCTGCTTGGTGAATCAAGGAAATCACGTAGGAGGCCAAATGCCCAATCGAAGCTTATGGACCAAAGCTTACTCGAAGGAAGCTAGATGTCTAATCGAAGTTTAAGAATCAATTCTTCTTGGAGGAGGCTAGATGCCTAATCGAAGCTTATGAATCAAAGTAAACTTGCTCTTTTTGATGTTTGAAAGCCCAATTAAAAATCCAATTGTACTTGTGCAAACTTGAACCTTTTAAAAATCCTTGCTAGAAAAGTCTTGAAAAAATAGAGGGAAAATTTTGGGGTACAACAGCTGCCCCTGTTCAATCTTCTTAAACCTGAAGAGCGAGTATGACACGTTTCCGTTCACAGCTTGAAGGTAGAAGATGATTGAACACTAGAGTGCCCAGAAATTTGCACTCGACTATGTCTTAGTTGATTGTGTAGGGAATATGCTTAAAGATACCATTCAAAGGTGATTGTTGATAGAAATCAAACCAAGTCTAAGCTTGACTATAACTGGTAGAAGTGTCAGAATAAATCTTTGATCGATTTAATTCTGAATGCCATGCTGGAATGGACTCGTGTTAAGCCGTGTCTGGAAATGTATTAGAAGGAATCTGTAAGATTGCTTCAGGATAAATCTGTGTGAAACTGTTTCTGGTGGTATATGAAAAGGAATTTGTGTAAGATTTCTTTATGATGAGCCTGTGTGAAGCTGCATCTGGAAATTTATGAGAAGGAATATGTGTAAGATTGCTTTATGATGAGCCTGTGTAGGGCTGATTTATGAGACATATAAGAGGGAGCCTGGGTAGGGCTACTTCAGAATGAGTCCATATAAAACTTCATCTGGAAATTCATGAGAAGCAACCTGGGTAGGGTTGCTTCAGGACGAGTCTGTGTAAAACTGCATTTGGGAATTCATGAGAAAGAGCCTGGGTAGGGTTGCTTCAGGATGAGTCTGTAAAACTGCATCTGGGAATTCATGAGAAGGAACTTGGGCAGGGTTTCTTCAGGATGAGTCCGTGTAAAACTGCATCTAGAAATGTATGAGAAGGAACCTGGGTAGGGTTGCTTCATGATGAGTCCGGGTAAGACTTCATCTGGAAATCTATGAGAAGGAACCTGTATAGGTTTGCTTCATCTGGTCGTGTAGATAGTTGCCCTGGCTTGTTCCAGAAATTAATCTGTAACCTATTTGAAAAATAAAGATAGTTTTTCCTGGCTTGTTTTGGGAGTTAATATTCAATCTGCTCATGTAGATAGTTATCCTGTCTTGTTTCAGGTATTAATCTATAATCAGTCGCTCACAGATAGTTATCCTGTCTTATTTCAAGTATTAATCTGGAACTTGCTTTTTGTTGGTCGTAGAGATAGTTGCCATGTCTTGTTTCAGAAATTAATCTCTGACCTATTTGAGAAAGAAAGATAGTTTCTCCGGCTTGTTTCGGGAGTTAATCTTCAATTTGCTCATGTAGATAGTAGTCCTGTCTTGTTTCAGGTATTAATCTATAATCAGTCGCTCACATATAGTTGTCCTGTCTTGTTTCAGGTATTAATCTGGAACTTGCTTTTTGTTGGTCGTAGAGATAGTTGCCCTGTCTTGTTTCAGGAATTAATCTCTGGCCTATTTGAGAAATAAAGATAGTTTCCCCGACTTATTTAGGGAGTTAATCTTCAATCTGCTCATGTAGATAGTTGTCATGTCTTATTTCAGGTATTAATCTACAATCAGTCGCTCACAGATAGTTGTCCTGTCTTGTTTCAGGTATTAATCTGGAACTTGCTTTTTATTGGCTGTTGAGATAGTTGCCCTGCCTTGTTTCAGGAATTAATCTCTGACCTATTTGAGAAAGAAAGATAGTTTCCCGGCTTGTTTCAGGAGTTAATTTTCAATATGCTCATGTAGATAGTTGTCTTGTCTTGTTTCAGGTATTAATCTACAATTAGTCGCTCACAGATAGTTGTCCTGTCTTGTTTCAAGTATTAATTTGGAACTTGCTTTTTGTTGGTCGTAGAGATAGTTGCCTTGTCATGTTTCAAGAATTAATCTCTGACCTATTTGAGAAAGAAAGATAGTTTCCATGACTTATTTTAGGAGTTAATCTTCAATTTGCTCATGTAGATAGTTATCCTGTCTTGTTTCAGGTATTGATCTATAATCAGTCGCTTACAGATAGTTGTCATGTCTTGTTTCAGGTATTAATCTGGAACTTGATTTTTGTTGGTCATAGAGATAGTTTCCCTGGCTTGTTTCAGGAATTAATCTTTGACCTTAAAGAAAGATAGTTTCCCCGTCTAATTTCAGGAGTTAATCTTCAACCCGCTCATATAGATAGTTCTCCTGTCTTGTTTTAGGTATTAATCTATAACCAATGGTTCATAGATAGTTGTCCTGTCTTGTTTTATATATTAATCTGGAACCTGCTTTTTGTTGGTCGTAGAGATAGTTTCCCTGGCTTGTTTCAGGAATTAATCTCTAACCTTAAAGAAAGAAAGATAGTTTCCCCGTCTTGTTACGGGAGTTAATCTTCAATCTGCTCATGTAGATAGTTACCCTGTCTTGTTTCAGGTATTAATCTACAATTAATGGTTCATAAATAATTGTCTTGTCTTGTTTCAGGTTTTAATCCAGAACTTGTTGAAAATTGATGATGATATTTGTTTGTTGATCTTTCCTGAAAAGGTAAAGAAATAGATGTATGTAATGTCATGATGCATGACACTCATTGTGTAATGATGTTTTCAAGATAAATGATATTGTGCTATATGTATTTTTTATGCATATGCTATGATGTTTGTAAATTAATGTATGAATGCAATATATGAGCTGATCAGTTGTTCGTTGTAGCATCGTTGAATTGAGGGAAAATAAAATTCGGATTGCTGCTAAGGATGAAGAATGTGATTCTTCATTATTTGTTTAGAATGTTTCCACCGGGGATTCCTATTTTGTTGTTTGAGGAGAAAATCCGCTGGGGGACGTTAATTTTTCTTGAGGGAAAAGAGTTCAGAAGTTTTGGTTATCTGTTGCTCTACTGAGGAGTTATCTCTTGATCGGATAGAATGAAAGCTAACAACTTGTTGGGGATAAAGAAGTTAACTGTTATCTGATCGGATTCCAGGCTTTGCAGCAACTCATTGGGGATGGTGGCAAACTCCACTAGGGAGGATGAGTTTTGTCTATTGATTTGTAATTGTCTAAGAAGAAAACTCAAGCTGGGGAATCTATAGTTTGTTAGGGAAATAAACCTTGTTAAAGAGAATATTTGACAAACTACTTATGAGGTGTTTTCTTTTGGCAGAACTCCTTGAGGATTCTTTTAGAGACCAACTCAGTTGGAGAGAAGACCTTCTGGAGACTGAAACTCTGGTTGGGGATTGCATGGATCCAATTTTATGGGGATGTCCATGAATTTGGCCTTGAGGGGTTTTCACCCTTATCCATGAAGATTATTCTGTGGGGATAACCTTAGAGGGATGGCTCTGTGGGGACTTGACTGGGGATCACCCTAGGAAAAGGACTTTATGGGAATTTGTTGTTGTCCATAGCAGTAAGTGTTGTAGCCCTCCTAGAAAAAAATTTCTTGATCGTATGTGACCCTTTGCTAGAATTCATGTTCAATGCTCCAAGTGATTCAGATGCAAACCTGCCCCTGGTAATTTAGCACTTCTTGAGATATTTCTTGGAATCTCGACCTGATTGTCACATATGTGTTAGACAGTGACATGTCATGCCCCCTTGCTTATAGGAGATTTGTCATCGGAAGTGTCTTCCCATTTGAAGTGATTCTGTTTCTTGAGAGAATTTCCGTTCATTTGACGTTCGTCATGTGAATTTCTCTTTTGTCAAACAAATAATTATATGCAAACAATGGTATTCGGAGTAATGCAAAGTTTATGTTTTGTCTTGAAGCTTTGAAAATGAATTTTAGCAAATAAAAGAATTTTATAAGAATGTGAATTCAACTCAGGATTTACAGTACACCTTATAGGAGTCAGAATACCTTTTGTAACAGTATGCTTTCGAACTAACCCATGCTTCAATTAAGAATTTTAAGAGGGTTGTAACGCGGTCTAGTTCACAGTTTAATAAACAAAGGATAGGGCTCGAATTGTATTTATACCCGCCCGTTCTTCATGATGTTCTTCAACCCTAAACTCGGTTAATTGTGTGTTTGAATTCCAATTGAGTCTGAAATGACGTTTTGGTGATGGTTCAGACAAGTTAAGTTTTTTTGAAGGCAGTCATTTTTGCAAAAGTTTTCATGTTGTCGAGGATTTGTAGTGACCTTTTTTTTTTTATTATCCCTGATTTTTGCCTGACAGTTCTTGTTTTGAGATTACAGCCAATAGGATGCCCTAGTTTTTCTTAAGTCTCCTTCGTAGGTTTTGACTTAATGGGCTTTTTTTTAGAGATAATGACTACCTATTTGATAGGGAACCATCTATGTCTTTTGATTCAGAAGGACGTTTTCGTTTTCATTTATTGTGTATGAAGTGAAAGCTTGCGACTGAACGCACAATTGAATTAACTGAGAGACTACCCTGCCCCAGGTTTATGATTAAAGGTTTCAATTTGTGTTAAAAAGAAAACTCCTACTTCTTTGGCTAAAAGGGCTTGACTAGGGATTATCCTCCTTATAACTCTAGTGTTTAGGAATTGAAACAAGCGCCTGTACATCGTCAGCAAAGTCTGTCCAAAAGCATATTGTATGAGATTATGGTATTGTTTTCGTCATCCTCCCTCTAAAGGCTTGCAACTTTTAACAAGAGTTGAATATCATAAAGGGAGTAAAAAGCACAATTTAAATGTAATGAAAATGAATGGATTAATTCAACACAAGCATATGCAATGCATTAATGAAATTAACCAAAGTCTGACATAAAGATAAGTGTTTAAGCAAACAAAGAAATTACAATTGAAAATTCGAATAAACAAAAATTTTCTCCGCCTGAACTTCGTCACTTCAGATGATGTGCCTTTGAGGGATGACAGAAAAACTCAAGTTGACCATCTTGTGTGAATTCCAATGCCCCTTTGTCGATCAGGTCTTAAATCTTGTTCTTCAATGCCCAACAGTGGTTGGTGTCGTGCCCCCGGCTTTTGGAGTGGTATGCGCATTTTTCATTGTGTTTGTAGCAAGGAGAAGAAGTATTATGTTTTTGAGGAGGCTCCCTCAATGTAACGCCTGGCTTCCAACATATGATGCAGTTCTTGAGCCAATGGCATGTTGATCTCGGCAAAAAAAATTCCTTGTTTATGCAGACCACCTTGTCGTGGTTGGAGATGTTGTTGTTAGGCTTGTGATGTAGCAGCAATTTGGAAAGGTATACTCTCCACCAAGCCAACTTCTTGTCTCATTGGAGGCTGATTAATGACTCGATCCCTAATTCTAGCTGTTGGCCCATATGGTTGCATCCGTCTTGATGAAGCTTGTTAACGAGGGCTCTCATCTCTTCTTGTCCCTGAGCCAAGTTTTGGATAAGATCCATCTGGCCCACCATATGTCCCATCATTTAGATCTTCATTGTGGCTATCTCAGTTTGTAGTCGTTCCAACTGGTCATCTTTGTTGTCCTTAGGATTCTTCATGGTCATGCCCCTAGTGAGGAGTGCTCTCACTTCTTCTTTCCCCTTGGATAGGTTCAAGAACATTTCTTGAAGTTGAGCATTTTGAGTATGAATGTCCTTGATAGTATGTTCTAGAGCCATCTCTAGTGAAATAAATTGTAGGCAGATGAGAAACTCGTGTGGGGAAAACCTGTCATGGTATGATGCATGATATGTGTATGCAAATTTTTCAAGGATCTTGTGGGGTAAATACAAGAATATGTTAGAAGTTTGAACTTTTATCACAACTTTGATTGGAGAACTTAGTACTGTTGAATGTCCTTCCATGAGAGTCAAGCTCACCATGTCAAGTGGGTCATAGCCCTTGAATCTTGTTACCGTGCTTTAGTCTTTAACGGTATTTGGTTAGAGGAGAATAAATCCTCTTGCCCCTTGATAGACGTCTAGTTCAACATGACCCTGCATCATAGGCCCTTGAGATCCTTGAAATGGTTATTGAAAATGCTATAGCATAATGTCAAGATGTTATATACAAGTGAGCAAAGCAAACAAGTCTTTATGTACAAATAATCATATACACAAAGCAGACAAGTCCTTAGGTTTAGGCTCACATGGGATTTTTAGGTAAGTACCCTCTTGAAGTTTAGTTGGCTCAACTTGTCCTAGAAAGTAATCGGGTTCTAGGGAATCTCAATATCACTGATCTTTCTTCATCGGGCATTGTTTTAGCACAAGCCTCTTTATTGGCGATCAAAATATCCCGAAAGTCTGATCTCAATGAGTGTAGCATCGAGTATCAACCAACTTCATACTACAGCAAAGTTGGCTATCTCATTACTTCCTAATGGCAAAGTTGTTCAATTAAAGGTTCTAAGGTCAGTTAGTGCTTCATGACACCACATAGCAGCCCTGTATTCTCCTTGACTACTCAAGGGCTACCGGTACCAACAAATGTGTCACGCTAACATAGCTATCGTTTCAACCATGTCGGTATACCCCGCACAATTTCCACAATCTATTGTTACTTACCTAAAAGGTGTTTCCCGATTCGGGTAGAGCATCAATGCAAGCCCAAACAAGGAACCAAAAATTTAAAGCAAACAAATCAAATAATAAAAGCAAGTAAATATGATCTAACTCTAAGGTAATCCCACTTTTAAAATTCCTCCCCAGAAGAGTCTCTAATTCTGTGATACGGTGGAAGAGCTGACTTGGTTGATTTGCGTTTGATCGTAATTGCTGCGGATAACAAGAGTCGCCACTGGCTTTTCTTTTATCCAATAAGGGAAGGGTGAAAAGAACAGGAAATACCTTTAGATATGTTTTCTTGAGTTCGGGGGGTAGGTTATGAAAAGGGAAGGTATTAGCACCCTTTTCATTCGTAGTTATCTACGGGCTCTTAGTTGCTTGCTAGATCACTTGCTTTTGTTTGAAAATGTTCTTGTGGTGGGTGTAAGTTTGAAAGTATTTTGCAAAATGCCTTTATTGCGACGAACTTTGTAATGATTCTTGTCTCTATAAGAATGCGTACAAAGTGTTGGTTTTGAAAATAGTTCAAAGAGATGTTTGTTTTTGAAGGTGTTTTGTGAGTGTCTGTGTGGAAAATGGTTTTAGTTCAAGAGAAAGCAACTATGAGCGTCCTACCTACTCAAAAGGTCTATGTTCTTTTCCTCCTCCTTTAGATGTTTCTATCTTACCATTGATTTGGTAAGAAGTCCCATCGTTGGATGTGAAGGGACATGCATGGGTCAATTGTATAGTCATTGAAGGCAACCTATGAAACATTTTAGCAATTTCGTTAGGGACTAGATCGTTTACCGAAGGCAACATTGAGGGACATTGAGGGACTACGATCTTTTTACCGAGGGTCTCTGCTAAAACGCCTATATTCGAGGGACATGACTATTTTCTGAGGCAACAAGTGAGATTACCCTAGAGGTGCATGTGTGTGTAATGTGTTTGATTGCATGCATTTAGTCTTGAATTTGGGTTGTCTACTTGTTAATTTTAACTTGCCATACACAACCTAGTTACTAACATTTATGAAAGCAATAAAAATATGGAAAATAAATGGCCTACGCTATTACATGTTTTGGGGGATGGGGTATACAAGTTTACGAATGGGGTTGAAAAGCAATAAAAGTCCTAATTATTACAACCATCTTGAATAGAAAGAAAATTTAAATATATAGAAAATATAAAGACAAAAATAGTGTAAAATGGAAAAAGCAAAGACATCCTGGATCGAAGGATGTGCCTTTCGATTTCCCACACTTTTCCTTCTTTCGGTTGGACCTGCAACCTGTGTGTATCGAAGCTTGCATCCTTAGATCCACACATCCTTTCCTTTCGTTAGGGCCTGCGTATCAGTGAGTACCAAAGCAAACCCTTCGAATCACACGTTTTTTTTCTGTTTTCTTTCGTTTGGGACATGATAGCAGTATGGGTTGAAACCATGTTAATATGGCCTGTACAGATTAGTCTCTAACATATATTTGGACAAGAAAAGGAAAACAAACTAAAGGGGAGAAAAGAAAAATAAGCAAAAGGTTATTTACATACTTGAAACAAAAGGGTTAAAGTCAGGAAGACTCACCTTGCTTGAAGTTAGAATGTGGGCTTTGGACTTGAGCTGCTTCCCTGGATGCTCTTGGATTCGAATAAAGAGAAACAAGTGTTGTGTTTCTTTGATTCTGGATTCGAAAGCCAAGAAAAGTAGAGTTGTATTTCTTTGGTTATGGATTCGAAGGAAAATAAACAAGTGTGGTGTTTCTTTAGTTCTGGATTCGAAAGAACAGAAACAAAGGTGTGGTCTTTTGGTTCTGGGTTTGAGAGTGTGTTAAGTGTTTGATGATTTTTTTCACACAACCAAAGTTTCTCCATCTACCAAAAAGCCACCCCTAGATATGTTGTAGAACATATTATTTATAGAAGAGTTTGGCTGGGATTTGAGAGGGAAAACAAAAGAAATTTGAACAAATTTGGTATGTTGTCTTCATAGCCTTCGAGGTGCAGTTTTTGTATGCCAATTTGGTGCAAATATAGGAGCAGCATAACAGGACTACTTTGCAGCAATTTTGAAGTGTTGTGGCCAGTACAGCAGGCGTGGGCCTTTGGTCAGCAAGTATCTAGAATATATCAAAATACAAAATAAAAGTTGTTTCCAACAATTGTGTCCGTCGAATGGACCACATGTGTGTTCTTTGAAAGGACCACATGCACCACTTATGTGTTCTTTTAATGCACCACTTGCAATTCTTCGAATGAGGATTAGAGTTTGTCCTTCGAATGGGCCACCAATATATGTCCTTCGAATATGACACCCACATATGTCCTTTAAATCCAACAATGCATGTCCTTCGAATGGGCCACCAATTATGTCCTTCGAATCGGACACCCATGGATGTCCTTCAAATCCATCAATGCATGTCCTTCAAATGGGCCACCAATTGTGTCCTTCGAATGGGACACCCATGGACATCCTTCAAATCCACCAATGTATGTCCTTCTAATGGGTCACCAATTGTGTGTCATAGTGTAGAAATTATGTGTGTTGAAGGTTTTTAAAGGTGGAATTGAAGCAAGATGTTTCAAAGGGAGCCACTGCCTTGTGAATCTAAGCACTCATGAAAGAAGCCACTACTTTGTGGGTGCTAGCATGAAGGGAAGCCATTGCCTTGTGAATTGAAGGCAAGCACAGAGGAATCCATTTCCTTGTGAGTCGAAAGCAAGCACAGAGGAGGCAATTGCCTTGTGCATTGAAGGAAAGCACAGAGGAAACCATTTATTTGTGGATCGAAAGCAAGTACAGAGGAGGCACTTGCCTTGTGCATGCTAGCATGAGGGAAACCATTGCCCAATCGAAGATTGTATGAAGATAGCCAATGTCCAAAAGAAGCTTGCATGCAGAAGGCCGCTGCTTTGTGGGTGCTAGTCAGCATGGCTGGGATGAGGACATTGATTATGTATGAATCATTGTTCTTCTAAAAGATTTCGGCCTACCTGGCCGAGAACAAAAGAAGAGCGGCTCTCGAAGCTGATGTAACAAACATGGCTATCGAAGCCATAAATGATACACTACACACAGTAGGACCTGGGGAGCATTTTATTTAAAAACCTCCTGACGAACAGGTACTAGGAAAATAGTTAGAACGAAGGGTGGACTCTATATATGATGAGGAGCCATTGGGTTTCGAGAAAGATCCACTAGCGTCAAGTGCATAGATGTTGGCTCAAGACCCCCTTGAAGAGATAGATCTTGGGGATGGGAGCATAAAAAGAATCACTTACATCAGTGCTAAACTGGGTCCTAAGGTGAAGACGAGGGTGATTGAGTTGCTTAAAGAAAATAAAGATTGCTTCGCTTGGGATTATGACGAAATACCTGGTTTAAAAAGAGACCTGGTTGAATTAAAGCTGCCAATCAAGGAGGGCAAGAATCCTATCAAGCAGACTCCTAGAAGATTCTCCCCAGATGTTCTTTCAAAGATTAAAAAAGAGGTCAAAAGACTTATCCGCTACAATTTCATCAAGACCACAAGGTATGTCAAATGGGTTGCCAATATAGTTCATGTTATTAAGAAAAATGGTTCGTTGAGAGTATGCATATATTTTCGTGACTTAAATGCAGCAACTCCTAAAGATGAGTGTCCAATGCCCGTGGCAGAAATTCTAATAGATTCAGCTGCAGGCTTTGATACTCAAAGTACCGGAGCAGAGAGAAAATAGTTTGCTGATAATGTATGTGTAAGAACACCATCAATTTATTTAAAGTCATTTTCTCAATACAAAGTTACTTTAATCACTTTCTTATTCTTTTTCATTTCCAGACAAGTCTTTAACAAATTTTGTTGAACTTTCCTTATTAGCATTATCTTTACATTCTTGCAAATATCCAGATCATTTCCTTTAAGTTACATTTAGAATTTATAGTAAAAATTTAACATCTTAGAATAATCATAATCACATAGAAAGATCTTATTATTATTCATATAATGCCAAACTTTGAGTCATATTGTAAAAACACTAAGACACATGTCCTAGGATCAATCTAGTCGATCTTGTAAGTTACCAAAGCATAGAGTTTGGAAGACTAGCGATTGTTTTAGAATGCCTTTAGGATTCTAAAAGGTCCTTCCCAATGTGGAGACCATTTTCCTAGCGCTTTATTCTTTTGATCCATAGGTAATATGACTTTCTATACCAAGTCGTTTATAATAAAAGCCTTGCCTTTGACCCTCTTATTGTATGCTGTTGCCACCCTTTCCTTTTTTCTTCTTAATTTTTATAAAGTATGCAACTTTTTTTCATCTAAATCTACTAATTCATTCATCATCATTTCCCAATAAAGTTCAGAAGGAATTTCCTCTTGCCTTTGAATTCTAACTGATTGTAAGTAGATTTCGACTGGTAGTACTGCATTAAAACCAAACGTGAGTTGGAAAGGTGTGGTATTAGTTGCTTCTTTAGGGGACATTCGACAAGCCCATAATGCTTGGTCTAAATTTTTGTGCCAATTTTTTGGCTTCTTCCCTACACGCTTCTTTACCAACCCAATTATCACCTTGTTTGCTGCTTCGAGTTGGCCATTCACTTGAGCATAGTAAGGTGTGGATGTCAATAGTTTGAAACTTGTTTCCTTGGTGAACTCCTGCATCTTTCGACCAGTGAAGACTGATCCTTAGTCTGTTGTGATACTCTCTGGTATGCCAAATCTATAGACTATTTGTTTCTGAATGAATTTGCTAACAGTCTCCTGATCCACATTTACTAAAGGTATGGCCTCAACCTATTTTGTAAAGTAATATATAACTAATAAGATGTACATGTGGTTTTTAGATGAAGCGGTTCGAATTTCTCAAATTAGATCCATCGCCCAACCTATGAAAGGCCAAGGTTTAATAATTGCATGAAGTTCACTTGCTGGAGCATGTTGGATACCAGCATTCTTTTGGCATTCTTGACACCCCTTAGAAAATTCTATACAGTCTTTAAGCATAGTAGGCAAATACATTCCATATCGAAATAAAAACCACTTCATTTTATGACCTGCTTGATGTACTCCACATGCTCCATTGTGAACACTAGATAATGCCAAATATGCCACACTTTCTCTTAAGCATTTTAGCAAAACTCCTTCTGGGGTTTTCTTGAATAATTCATTCCCCATTAAGATATAAGACAACGCTCTATACTTAGTCTTTCTTTCTGTATCTATCAAAGAATCTCTGAGATAATTAACAATTTGAATTCTCCAATCTATATCTACTAGAGTGTTAATGACCAAAACTTCAAATGTGTCTTTGTTAGCATAACATAACTGGGTACTTTCCAAATTTGTTAAAGACAACCTGGTAGCCATTGCCTTTCCCCTAACTTCTACCAACTCTTCTAGTTTTTCTTTAGTAACTTTATACCCTGATGCTATTTGTGCTAAGTCATTTGCCTCTTGATTTTTTACTCTAGGGATATGCTTTATATTTGCATATTTGAATTTTTTAAGTAATATGTTTGCAATAACAAAATACATAATCAAATTTTCTTTTATGCACTTGTACTTCTTTGTCAATTGCTTTATTACTAGCTCAGAGTCTCCTTTGATTTCGACTCTTGTTTCCCCCAATTCCAACAAGGCTTCAACTCCTGCAATCAAGGCCTCATACTCTGCCTCATTGTTTGATCAAAGGGGGCCTTCGATTCTATACTTGATTTTTGTTGGAATTCCATCAGGAGGAATTATCAAAATCCCAACTCCACTTCCCTTTTGGTGGGTAGAACCATCGAAGAACAATCTCCAAGGTTTTAACTCAACATAATGTTGAGGGTTTTCGACCACTGGATGGTCTGCAATGAAGTCTGAGACTACTTGACCCTTCATTGTTTTTAAAGGAATGAAGGCTAAAGAATACTCAGTAAGGGCTAAGGCCTATTTGCAAATTTGACAGTGTAATATTAGCTTTGACAACATATGTTTGATAACGTCAAAATATGAAGAAACATATATATCAACAGGTTTTATATAATATTTAAGTTTTGTACAAGAGAAATATAAACAAAGACAAAGCTTTTCTATAGCAGTATATCTTGTTTCTGCATCATTTAAGACTCTACTTAGATAGTAAATGGCTCTTTCGATGCCATTTTCGTCTTCTTGTGCTAACATACAACCAATGGTAACATCAGAAGCAGATATATACAATCTCATAGGTTTCCTTCCACAAGGTGGTGACAAGATGGGATGATTCATCAGATATTGCTTGATCTTATTGAAAGCTTTTTGATGTTCTTCGTTCCATTCGAACTTTTCTTGTTTCAAATGAAGGAGGGGCGAAAAGGCTTGAGTTCGACCACTTAGGTTGGAAATGAACCTTTTTAGGAAATTTATCTTCCCTAAGAGTGTTGTAACTCCTTTTTAGTTGATGGCGCTTTCACTTCCATGATAGCCTTTGTCTTGTTCTGGTTGATTTCTATCCCCTTCTTGTGGACCACAAAGCCCAAGAAGTCTCCATTCTGCACAAAGAATGCATATTTAAGGGAATTCATCTTCAATCCATGTTTTCTCATCCTTTCGAATGATTGGCGAAGATGATTCAGATGAATTTTGTATAATACACACTTAATCACAATGTCATCTATGTAAACCTGCATGAAAGTTTCTATATAATCATGAAATATTGAATTCATTTCCCTTTGGTAAGTTTCCCCAACATTTTTTAGGCCAAAAGACATAACTACCCACTCATAGGTACCTATTTCCCCAGGGCAGCGAAAAGCTGTTTTGGACACATCTTCCTCAGCAATGAAAATTAGGTTGTATCCAGAGTATCCATCAAGCATACTAAGGTACTCAAAGCCTGCAGCTAAATCTATTAGCATTTCTGCCACATGAATTAGATACTTATCTTTAGGAGTTGCTGCATTTAAGTCACGAAAATCTATGCATAATCTCAACAAACCATTTTTCTTAATAACATGAACTATATTGGCAATCCGTTCGACATACCTTGTGGTCCTGATGAAATTGCAACGGAGAAGTCTTTCGACCTCTTTTTTAATCTGTGAAAGAACATTTGGGGCGAATCTTCTAGGAGTCAGCTTAATAGACTTCTTGCCCTCCTTGATTGACAGCTTTAATTCAACCAGATCTCTTTTTAAACCAGGCATTTCGTCATAATCCCAAGCGAAGCAATCTTTATTTTCTTTCAGCAACTAAATCACCCTCGTCTTCACCTTAGGATCCAGTTTAGCACCGATGTAAGTGATTCTTTTTATGCTCCCATCCCCAAGATCTATCTCTTTAAGGGGGTCTTGAGCCAACATCTTTGCGCTTGACAACAGTGGATCTTTCTCGAAACCCAAGGGCTCCTCATCATATATAACATCCAGCCTTTGTTCTAACTGTTCGCCTAATACTTGTTCATCAGGAGGTTTTGGAATAAAATGCTCCCCAGGTCCTGTTGTGTGTAGTGTATCATTTATGGCTTCGATAGCCATGTTTGTTACATCAGCTTCGAGATTCGCTCTTCTTTTGTTCTCGGCCAGGTAGGCCGAAATCTTTTCTAAGAACAATGATTCAGACATAATCAATGTCCTAATCCCATCAATTGGTCGTATATCAGACACTCCTTCGACATCCTCTATTTCACCCATGATCTCTTTATCCCATTGAAAACCATTTGGGTAGAGGGTTAATAAATAAAGGGCATTCTTGCTAGGTGAGTATGCTTCTCCTTCTAGGTTGCACGGCCCTATATTGGCTAGATTTCTGTCGAAGTTCCTCCTGTCCACCTGATTCACTTCAGTCATGTAGTAGCTTTGGTTAGCTTCTATATTTTCCACTATGCCATCCTCTCTCCATATAGATAATCTTTGGTGCATTGTTGAAGGGACAACTCCCATTCCATGTATCCACTCTCTACCAAGCAACAGGTTGTAATTTACTTTTGCTGGGATTACTATGAACATAGTTGGCCTTGTAATTGAACCAACTGTCAGATCTAATTGTATCACCCCCAATGTGTGTCTAATTTTCCCTTCGTAATTTGAGAGGACCATGTTGTGTGGCTTTACATCTGTATCGAACATTCCAATCCTTTTTAATATAAATTGTCACATTAGATTGACAGTTGTTCCGCCATCCACCAGAACTTTGTTTATGCCCACTTGTTCGACCCTAGACCTAATGTACAAAGGATTCAAATGCCCTTTCATGCCCTGGTCAGGCCTTTCGAAGAAAGCATTTTATTCCTCGACAGCTCAACTGTTGAGCACATAGTAATAAACTGGTTTATGTTTGGCCATTTCTTCCTCATCCGCTTCTTCCTGATCCTCTATTTCAGTTTCCTGGTTATACTTATGAGGTAAGACTGACACTACATTACAATTTACATTAAGGGACGAAACTCCGTAAGATTCAAAATCATTTGTTGACATTTCATCTTCCTTTATTGGGTTCTTTTGAATTTTCTCACTTGCAACCTTCTCCTCTGATATAAACAATTTTCGACCCACATGTGGCTTGCTTGAGTTCGTAGTGCTCGAAGGGAACTTGTTACTAGTGGATTCCCCCATGTCTTTTAATGCTAGCTCTCTTTTAGCCTTTTTAATCCTCTGATGTCTCCTCCACTGGGATCTGGACATTGGATTCTTTCCCTTGTAGTTCTCTAACCTGTAATCCTCTCTCTTCGATGTATGGAACTGTTTTCTATAGGCCATTAAAGTCATGCCTCCTTGGTCGAAGCTCCTCCATTTTCCTCTTCCTGCCCCTGCCTGAGTCCATTTGTTAGTTGGTATTTCAGCTAGAAGTTTGAAAGTGACTCTCCTAGCTTTGGGTTGAGGACTGTCTTGTATCCTAGAAACTCCCCTCTTGTCGAAGACGTATACATTTCAGTTGCCACCTTGTTGGTCCCATCCATGTGTGAATGGAATTATTTTGAACATCTTAGCCATCTCCCTATCATACACTTCTCCACACCTGGGACATAACAGACACTCTGTTTCAGCTCTATAACAGTGTACCAGAATACCCAGTAGACTTTCCTCTGGCTCTGGGTACACTTTCATCAACTAGATTTATTGTCTCCAATTTCCCTGAGTTATAACACGTTGAGCTCTTTCATAAGCCTTTGCTACCATTCGATTCAGAATAATGTTGCACCTTGGACACACCAGCATCTCTGAATTCCTTTGATGACACCTCCATAAGTACTCTCGTAGAGTCTCATTGGCCTTAGGGTAACTAGAACTCATATGTTCCCTCTCCAGCTTGAGGTATCTTTTCACCTCTTCCATTTCTGGCGAAGGTTGGTTAAAATCCACCATGTTAACCCTTAGACTAGGACCTTTAACAATCCTTATCTTCTCAAATTTAACTCTAAGGCCTTCAGTAGCCTCAGTTATTTGTAACACTCGAGGCCGAAAAGGGCGAGGAGTGGTTGCACCGCATGTAACACCCGAGGCCTAAGAGGGCAAAGGTGGTCGCCACATCGGAATGAGAGGGATCCCGAAGCTATGTAGGTATGGGACCGCATGGTTGAAGGAAGGTTTATAAGGATTAATTGGTACTACCTATACCAACAAGATGCATCTTGTTTTTGGTAGCCCGTTCCATAAGAACTCTACAGTTAAGCGTGCTTGACTTGGAGTAGTATTGGGATGGGTGACCTTCTGGGAACTTTCTCAGAAAGCGTGCGAGTGAGGCCAAAGCATGCTGAAAAGACTCGTGTTGGTTTGTGGGGTCAGTCGGTAATCCCGAAGGTAGTATGAGGTGTTACAATTGTGTGTGAAACACTGTCGGTACTTGCTTGTTTCCTTTTCATTGTCTGCAGAGGTACGTGTGAAATAAGTAGGGGAGAAGTTGCTTCTCCGAAGTGTTGTGCAAGAGGTTGGTTCAGTATATCGTGGATTGTAAGATGTATGTATTGCCGAGCAGTTGATGCTTCAAGCATGGTTATGTTTAAGTAGCTTGAAGAGTAAGATTGAAGATGTTGTTGTGGTTTGGTAACAATGGTTGATGCCACCGTTATGATTGTTGACTATCTATTGACAAATTGAGGAACTGATCACCCTTAATCTCTTGTGGATAGTAGTCAGGATCGTGTTGGATGGGATGGACTTATTGTGCCAGCTTGATAGTGTGTGAAATTATTTAAGTCGGCAAGAAGAGAAGCGTTATGGTTTGCATAATGAGAGATTTGGATCTTGGTGAGAGCAAGATAAAGGCATGTGACCTATTGAATGTAATATATTTTTTATGAAGTGTTTCGTGATGAAGTATGTGGAACAGTGTGAGAGTGCAAGGTGAAGTCTTAATGGGTTTTGTTACTAGAACTAGTTCGAATTCGAGGAATGCCTATAAGAGGTCTGCTTCTAGATTGAGAAAGTTGAAGAGTCAACTTGAGGATTAATTTGAGGAGAAGTTTCTTCGTTCGAATGAGTCGCCGTGGAATGCGCCTGTTGTGTTGTTCGTGGAGAACGAAATTGCCGAGGTTGTGGGTCACTTCAAATGAAGGATCGGAATGAATGTTGAGGATAAGAATCTACTCTTGGGGAGTGATATTTAGAGGAATCAGTCGTTGAGAGCTGTTGTATTTAGTGAGTTTGATTTGAAGGTTGTTTATCGACAGTTCGTGTGAAGGCTGGAGAATATTCAGAAGGATGTTTGGGATAAGGTATAGTTATGACGAGTATTCGGTTATATCGGTAGGGTGACTAATACATCGTGCATAATTATGGAATATATAAACAGTGCTCTTATGAGTAGCTGTAAGAGTTACAATTGTGTCTATGGATAATTGATTCTGGAATAAGCATTATGGATTGGCGACATTCCGAGTAGCCGTGAAGATTTGATTTGCACCTTGTGGAAGCTCCGAGAAGTTATTTCTAAGAAATAGAAGTTTCCTTGTTTTGGAAGGTTTTTATATTGAATTCGATTGAAGACCTTTCATAAGTTGGTTTTGTTATGGATATTGTTGACTAGAGAGGTCAAGTTGTTATTTGGACTTCGCAGTGTGAAGTGGATTATTATGAGTTATAAAGAGATTAAGTGACACATTTATTTTGGTGGTGCTTAGTTCGGTGCAGTGTATCGAGATGTTTCATTTTGGACTTAAGGAGTGTTTTGGCGTAGAGCTCATAAGTGTAAATTGTGACTTGGAACAACAGGGCTTTCATGAGAAGATTTTGTCGGACGTTTGAGTTAAAGTTTGATGCGGTTGCATTCATTTAGAAACATGAAGATTTTAGTTGTATGTATGTAGGGACTATGAGAGATCGAGATTTGAATTGTTGGAAACGATTCGATGTTGAGTACAGTTTGTGAAGAGACTATATCTAATTGTGGTGATTATTAAGATTATCGTAGATGATACTAAAGAAAGTCGGAAAAATCTGGTTTGAGGAATAAATGGATTTAAGATGGTGAATTCAGAGTCGTTTTGGAAGTACTTACTGAGATGTAAGTTTAGAGAGTCGAAGTGAAATCATGAACTTCTACAATATGGATTTTGTCGGTTATTGACAACCATGGTGGCTTACTGGATTATGATTAAGATAAGTTTTGGCGGTGAAGTATCTTGGGACGGCTTGGTAGCCTCAAGTACTTTAAGATGATCTATGGTTTATGAGGAAGAGTATTGTACCTGCGATCGGAGCCGGTCGCGATAGCATTCGTGTTGGACTCGAGAAGTATGACGTTGTGGTTATGGATTTGAACTGTTTGGTTATTGCAAGAGTATGAGTTACCATTAATTCCAAAGGATTAGGGTATGAGATTGCGACGATGGTTAAGATTTTCGAGAAAATGATTTTTGGATTGGGTTCCTGTTTGGTAAGTTGAAGGTGATAGTTGACGTCTTGAATGAAAAGTTTGTGCAGTTGTCGATACAGGGTGTAAGAATTGAGAGGGACATAACAAGGAGGTTTCACCAGAGTTAAGCTTTTGAAGTTGGAAGTCCTAAGTGATTGTGGACAAGATTTGAGAAAGTAGGATATTATCGTATCTTTAGGGACCAATGGATGTTGATCAATCGAAATCAAAGAGAAGATTTTAGAATTGATAGATCAGAGGTTGTGATGTATCATGATAGTTGTATGTTTCAGATATGTTTATTTGGACGATGAGATTGAAGTAAGTATTAAGCGGACGAAAATTAGATGTGAGGCTCTTAAGTTAGATAGTTGCAGGCTATCTGAGTGCGCAGTGGAAGCGTGAGGTATCACAAATCAGTTATGCATGAGTGATTGGAAGATTTGAGGTTTTTATTAATTACACTGGATAAGGAATCGAGGGGGTGCTACCGTGGTGATGGTAACGACCTTGTTGTGTCTGGAATCTCGGGTGAACCAGTGTGTTCTCGACTTGGTTATTCTTTTATTGACGAGTGCATGGTATGAGCCTTGTACCTCGGCATTGTGTTTTGTTGGATCTTGATGTTAAGAAGATGTCCGCATCTTTTGGTGTCTTTCGTATGTTACTTGGTGGAAGTGAGAGTTGGGTGGATGGATACATGAGCAGGTTCAGTGTGGTTTGTCTCAGTCGTATTTTCGAGGGAGAAAATCTATAAGTGGAGGAGGGTTGTAACAGCCCGAATTTAATTAATTAGTTAATTAAATTAAATAAGGATTAAATATTTAATTTAGATGAGGTTTGGTAATTAATCAGATCGTCGGTATCGTTTGAGAAGTACTATCGGATTATCAAATAGAGTTGAATTTTATTCGGTTAACCGGAGATTTAATGCGAGTCAATTACCGGAGCAATAATATTAGAAATAATATTATTATTGGAATTTGACCGTTTGAAATAAAGTCGGATTTAATCGATTTGACCGGGAAATAATATTCGATATAATAATATTTATCTTGATAAATTATATTTACTTAATCGATAGTATACTACTCGATCCGGTATATGATTAATCGAATTTATCCGATTTATTAGAAATAATTATTTTTATATGATAATATTATATTTTGGTATGTATATATATTAATATTGTGTTAATTAATTATTAGTGATAATTGAATTATTATAATATTTATTTAATTATATTAAGTTAGTTTAATTAAATAATATAAGTTAGTTTTATTAAATAAATTAATAATAAATTTGTACGTTACAAAAAATATATTATATATATATATATATATATATATATATATATATATATATATATATATATATATATATATATATATATATATATATATATATATATATATATATATATATATATATATATATATATATATATATATATATAGTTAATTTTTATAATATATTATATATATAAGTAAGTACATATATTATATGTTAGTTTTATAATATATAATAAAGTAAGTAATAAATTAGTTTTATATGTTATAATAAGTAGTAGCAGTGGGTTAGAAAAGTTTAAAAAAAATCAGTAAGAGAGAAAAAACAGAGAGAAGTGAGATAGATAGGACAAGAAGAAGAGAAAAAGGGAGAAAATCTAGGGTTGAAGAGAAGAGGAGAAATTTCTGGAATCGAACCGAAAAGCTTGTTCCGGAGACTAATCGGTAAGGGTTAGACTTCCTCTAAACATCTAGTATGTTTTTATTGCACTTGATTTCGTTTTTTTTCCGATTTAGACGGTAAAATTAGTTATCCGGACATTAATGAAATTTGACGGGGTAACTAAGTTAAACGCGTAGATAATTATGGTTGAGTTATTTTTTTTGAGATTGTGACGTTTTCGGAGACCGGTCGGAATTGTGTTTGTTTCGAATTAGCCGGTTTAGACGGTAAAATTAGTTATCCGGAAATTAATGAAATTTGAAGGGGTAACTAAGTTAAACGCGTAGGTAATTATGGTTGAGTTATTTTTTTGAGATTGCGACGTTTTTGGAGACTGATCGGAATTGTGTTTGTTTCGAATTAGCCGGTTTAGACGGTAAAATTAGTTATCCGGAAATTAATGAAATTTGACGGGGTAACTAAGTTAAACGGTAGGTAATTATGGTTGAGTTATTTTTTTGAGATTGCGGCGTTTTCGGAGACCGATCGGAATTGTGTTTGTTTTGAATATATTTATGAAGTAACTTGTTTAAACTTGTTTAAACTTGTATGTTACTTTATGTGTAAATATAATTGCAACGCATGTATAATTGTTGGTATTTCATTGTGTTGGAATATGTGGTATATGTATGTTAAGGTCGGGAGTGGTCTTAATTGCATACAAGTGGTCAATTGTACATTGCATGACATGGTTGGTCTTGAAACATAGACGGCGAAACGGTGGGTTCACATTTTATAGACGTTGATCCTTAATTGGATATAGGCGTAGAGGCTTTGATCCTATGTGGAAATATAAGCGGTAAAATTTTGGGTTCACAATTATAGACGTTGATCCTAGATGGGAAATAGACGTAGAGGCCTTGATCCTATATGGAAATATAGGCGGTGGAACCTTGGGTCCACAAGTCGGTACCGCATTCGCATTATTTGCGTCGTGTCATGAGTCACATGCATAATTGTTATATTATGAGTTTATGCGAATGGATTAATCGTGTGGTTTATGTGTCGGAATTGTTTTCGGATTGATTCTTAAATAATTACCAAGTGTGTGATTAGGTGAAATAAACATGTTACTAATATATTATATATGTTTATGTAAGGTGAAGGATTCCTAATATTTATATTTTATGCATTGCTTTAATTACATACTTTATATTTATTGAAATTCTTACCCTTCTATTGGAAAATGCTTGCTACGGCATTGTTCAGGTACCGAAGACGGTAGTGCGAGGCACTAGCTTAGCAGATGCATTTGGATTGTAGTCCGTTACTTTTTGATTTTGAGTCGATGCTCTGATTGTAACACTGGGGGTTTAGTATCCGTATTCGAACTCATATTTTTGTATATGGATTATACTTGTATATAATCCATTGTTTTGATTATATGATGATGTATGTATATTATGACTTGATAAAATGAATGGTGTATGAACCATATGGGTTAATGCCTTGCATATCATATTTTGATTCCTCCTTTGGAGAAGATAATATTATTACGATTCCGTTGCGTTTTGCACGAAAAAGAAAGTATATGTCATGATTGTATTATGTGATTAAATGATTAAAGCGACGAATATGTCATGTCCGTTTTTCTTGAATATGTGAATTGATGTTGTGACACTCCTTCCGTGCAAATTTTATTTTCTCTGATTTTATTTATATCGTTTAATTCGGGGTTTATTAGAAGGGGTGTTACAATAGATGTAGCTGAATTGGTAGTGTAAATGCATTGAGCATGTACTTGAACCCCAGGGTACAAGGTTCGATTCCCACGAAAGGCAAAAACTCTACTAGTGAGGGGGGTATAGAAGATCGTGAGGTAATAGTGTCGGGAACGCTGAAGGCTTGGGCTGTTGTCTTTTTTTATGTAACAGCCCGAGCCTTCAGCGTTCCCGACACTATTACCTCACGATCTTCTATACCCCCCTCACTAGTAGAGTTTTTGCCTTTCGTGGGAATCGAACCCTGTACCCTGGGGTTCAAGTACATGCTCGATGCATTCCCACTACCAATTGAGCTGTAGCTCAATTGGTAGTGGGAATGCATTGAGCATGTACTTGAACCCCAGTGTACAGGGTTCGATTCCCACGAAAGGCAAAAACTCTACTAGTGAGGGGGGTATAGAAGATCGTGAGGTAATAGTGCCGGGAACGCTGAAGGCTCGGGCTGTTACAAAATCTGCGCTGAGTATAATAGGGAAGTTGATGCAACTTTGAAGCTTCAAGAAAAGGAAGAAGAGCAAACTGCTGAATTTGACAAAGCTCTCAGCACCTCTAAAGCGTCTGAGTATTTGTTGGCTTTAGGGAAGGAATCCCAAGCAGAGTTCGATACTTATACAGCTTTGATCACACTCTAGGAGTCTCACATTATGGAGTTGTAGAAAAAGATTGATGATGCCAAGGTGAAACAAGCTTCCATCAAAGGATTAGACACCACTGAGGCTAATACTTTGACTGCACAGAGCGTTGAACATGTTGGAAGAGCTTCATCCATGAATGAAGAAATTGCACGCCTCAAAGGCATACATATTGTTGTTCAATACAAGCTTGGCCTGGCGAAGATCAATTATGATAGGATGAAGAACACTACCCCATTTTGATTTGTGTAACTTAGATTTCATTGAATTTGCTTTACGTTGTAAGCATTCTTGACAAATCCATTTTGGAGCTTTTTAAATTAATTTGATCATCATTTTGGCTATGTATATTTTTGTTGCTTACTCTCTTATCATGATTTTTATTTCCTGCAAAAATGGTTTATACTTATTTAAGTATTTCCCATTTACTCTTAGGATTCTTGGATCCTCAGGTAACTCCTCTACTTCATAAGAGTTGTTTGAGAATGCCTTTAGGATTCGAAAAGGTCCTTCCTAATATGCAGACCATTTTCCTATCACTTTATTCTTTCGATCCATAGGTAATATGAATTTCCATACCAAGTCATTTATAATAAAGCCTTGCCTTTGACCCTCTCATACTTGATTTTCGCCAGGCCAAGCTTGTATTGAACAACAACATGTATGCCTTTGAGGCGTGCAATTTCTTCATTCATGGCTGAAGCTCTTTCGACATATTCAACGCTCGGTGCATCCAAAGTATCAGCCTCAGTGGTGTCCAATCCTTTTATGGAAGCTTGTTTCACCTTGGCATCAGCAATCTCCTTCTGTAACTCCACAATGTGAGACTCCTAGAGTGTGATCGAAGTTGTATAAGTATCGAACTCCGCTTGGGATGCCTTCCTTGAAGCCAACAAATCCTCAGATTCTTTAGAGGTGCTAAGAGCTTTGTCAAGTTCAGTAGTTTGCTCTTGTTCCTTTACCTTAAGCTTCGAAGTTGCATCAACTTCCCTATTGTACTCAGTGTAGATTTGATTGATTATATTTTGGATATCTATCAAGACCTCACCTACGTTAGAAGGACAAGCAATAATGTTGATTCGATTGATCAATTTTTTCATCCCAAAATAAGCAGTAACGTCTGTCTTCAGCACCTCGAACAAGTCATCTTCGAATTCAGCTTTCTTCACTTGCTAAAGGAGTTCGTTATAGGAAGCTGCATTAGCACTAGCACCAGATTGGGTCGAAGCCCCATAAGCGCTTTTTTCAGAAGAAGACTCCCTTAGAGCCATCATTAATTTCACATACTTGAGGGGATCACTCTTCTTTAGTGCTATCTTTTCCTCCTCAGTGAATGGTGGAGTCAGAATGGGATTTGAAACTGATCGAGCCTGTGTTCTTGGTACATCAGTTGCATCAGGATGTGTTGGATGGGTGTCCTCAGGTTGTTGTTCGATCTCCTCCATTTCCTCATAATCATGAAAGTATGTCTCGATCCCATCTGAGTACTGCTCTTTATCCTCGATATAATCTGCAGGAAATTAAGCCCTTTTTGAAGGAGAATTACTGGGAGTACTTTGAGAATCTTCGTCTTCCTCCATTATTTGCCTACGAGATTCTGGTAAGACATCTTCGCCAGGAGATGAAGTCTCTTGTTTGACTTGGACATCACCTGCTTCAGGTTGATGAACCTCAGTCGAAGACCCCTTATTTTGGACAGCACCACTAGATGAGGGAGGAGGGAAAGGAGTCTCTGTATTCAAAGGAGCGTCTTGGTTGATAGTGGAAACAAGAGGAGTAGTTGATTTATCATGCAGACAGAAAAAAGTTGTTAGGTTAAGAAACATTAGAGAAAGAAATGAAAATACTGAAATAAAGATGAACCTTTTGATCATCAGGATTAGAAGCATTGCTTCCAATATGCTCCAAAATTACAAACCCATAGGGTGAAGGTTTAACCTCGTGTTTAGGAGGAAAGAGGATTTTAACTTCGATATATTTCTGATTGGTAGCTTGGTATGGGGCATCTTTCAACGTTGTGGGTTTCTTTTGTTTCTTCTTAGCCTTGAAGGGAGTGAGCAGGACATCTTCATCATCATCTTCAGGGACCACTATTACTTCTTCATTCGGAGTTTTTCTTTTCTTTGGTGTTTGAGGAGGCAAACCACTACCCTAAAAAAAATGCAAAAATCATAGTCAGAGAATGCAAAAGGGTAAGAAGGATTCTTAGAAGTAGTACCTTTGCACTCTTTGCCACTTTTTCTAGAGAAGCACCCTTTGCAGCTGGAGCTTCCAGACTGGAAGAAGTTGCTGGCTTTGAGGCAGTAGTCGAATCCGCCTTTACTGCAGGTTTTTCCTTCTTTACAGTTTTTCTTTCAACAGCTAGAAAACACTATCAAATTTAGTCAAATGCTCAAAATTGAGAAGTTTCCTAAAAAGACAATTAAAAGGACCAAGGAATCCTTTGGTTCCACACCTTCACGTGTCGGAGACACAATAGAGACAGTTGATAAATCATAGTGAAGGAAACCTTTGAAACTGTCCAGAGTGCACTTAGTCGAAACTATTCTCTTAGCATGTGTTTAGGAATCATTTTTAACTTATTAAAAGTATTGCCACAAGTGAACCAATCTGGATAGGGTGGAAAGAACGCCAGGACAAAACCAGCACTAGGAAATTTTGGAAATTTGGGTGGTTGCAATTCAAAAGCCAAATCATACATATGTTCAGGTTTTACAGAAGAGGGAATCTTTAAACATGGGAGTTTCTTTGTAAATTTTTCTTTTAAAACAGTTGTTGCATGGAAGACGGTTCGACTAATATTAGTTGTATCATAGACAGTTTCAAAGAATTTATGGAAAATATGCATTTCCTTGGTGTTCTTTAGTTTACCTTTTGGGACATTTTCCTGCACAAGGAAAAAAGATTTAGTTAAACATTCATTTATTTGAGCAGTATCGAACATGTTGTTCAAATAGAAGTTGGTCCACCAGGTGTAGAATCCATTGGTCATATAGAAGGCAGGTTGATAGGCAGTGAGACTAAATTCAGCAAAGTTTGCATGGTATTCCCGGTGTTTCTTGATGTCTCAAACAGTGTAATCCATACCTGTAATGCAGATCTCACGTTTTCGAGTGAAGAGAGATTCAGGGATTAGTTGGCACAATCCAAACTGTTGAGAGACAAAATTGGGCTGATAATCCAGCAAGCAAACATACTTTTTCACTGGTAAGATCCTGGAGACTAGGAGTCTAGGAAGAAGAAATGCGTGCCATATGTTTTCAATATTAGTATCTGCATTCTTCACAGCATCTTCAATTGACGAAGTAAACCAGGAAGGACCATGAGTTCGATTGGCGAAAGGAGCCATATAGGGGGTAAAATTGTGAAGTTTCGAGAATATCATCATGTATTTGGTGAGGCAAGCTTGAAGGTTTTCAGCATCATCATTGGGAGTTAGTTGTAAAAGTCTAGTTCCTTCAATGTTTCGACCTGCTATCTTAGGGTCCTTTTCGTCAACAGTTCCAGCAGTTCGAAGAGAAGGTTCGAAGTGGTATTTAGCCACAGTTGAAGAAGCCAATAGGGTCTAGATAAAAGTAGGTTGGTGACTGCTTCATAATCCTTAAGTTTGGCAGTAGCAGCCCCTAAACTTTCATACAGGCTAGCTAGAAGTAACTCACTCAAACACATCTTTCGACCAGAATGTAACTGGTTTGCTAGGGTCAGAAATCTCTTGGCTACTTGCAGAGATTTGCAGCAAAAAATGAATTTGGATAACCATAAGGCTAGGAAAGCTATGTGTTCAACGTCATAAACATATTCACCATCAACATGATACAGGATTATATAAGTGCTAAAAGAAGCATTTTTGACATTGAAGTCAATGGTGTTTTCAGACTCCAAATAAGGATCAAAAGTCTCTCTAGTAGGAGGAAGTCCAGTGATAGCAGCAATATCGAAGAAATTTTGGGTTATCATCCCACAAGGGAGATGAAAAGTATTTTAAGTACTATCCTAGAAATACAGGGACGCTAGCAAAAAAGGCTGGCAATAGCTAAAACCTAGTTTCGACATTTGAATCAAGTCGAAGATTCCTAATTCTTTCCAAACCTATGCTTTTTTCTTTTCAACCTTAGTAAGCCAAGCTAAATAGGATTTATCTAAGGTTGGGCATGATCGAAAGGGTCTAAAGCTCTCAATTATGTAATCGAGTTGGAAAGCTTCTCTCTCCGCCTTAGGGTTTGAAGGAATATCTTCAGAGGTTTTATCCTTAGAAGATTTTTTGGGCTTGTTAGTGGAGTTTTGAATGTTCTCCTTGGGGGGTACATTTTTGTTTGCCAAGGTTTTGGTAACATAATAAGTGGGAAAAAACTCTACATACTTTTCTAAGTTTCCTGTAGCGATCAAGGGGCCTAAGAAACCTAGGGTTTTACCAGATAGCAAAGGAGGGATTAGTACCTGGGAAGCATTAATAGCTTTTTGTTCCTGAGTAAATTTTGGAGGAGTGATAAACTCTTGATTTCCATAAGTAATGATTTTGCTGGTTGGTACACTCTGAGAAGATGAACCTTTGAACACTCCAGACATCTCAGCATGCTTGGAATCCTGTTTGGTAGAAGATATTGTTGCAGATTTGAAAAATTGATGAAGCTTTCAAGATAAATGGGAGCGTAAATTAGAGAAAAATGTGAAGATTTCTAGGTTTGTAAAAGAAGAAAGAGAAAAAGTAAAAGAGATGACCTTTTATAGTGGTCAGTGGAAGAGTTGGAGGTTACACCTCAAGGAGTTAGTGGGGCACGTGTCAGCATCTTGTGAAGAAAGGTGAAAGATTACTATTCGTTTTCTTGGAAGTTGATACATAATGATGTTTAAACTACTGTACGCACGTCTTGATGAGACGTTTTGGAAAAGTAGTCATGATTAATTGTGACGTCAGGAATTAAAGGAAAATGAAAGGTTGCTAGTCGAAATCTGGTGATTACAAGAAATTCCCATTTCTGCACTAATTCGAAATAGATATTTATTGGGGGAAATTTGTTAGCTGAAGATTTTGACATTTGATGAAAGTTGATTTGAGAAAACTGTGTTTCAAAGGATGGCATGAAATTTGGCCTTATAAGGTTATTTTATAAAGTTTATTCTTATAGTTCGATATGTCGAAGTGCAAATCAGAGTCAACAGAATGAAATCATATTTCAATATATGTGAAGATCGCTTCGACGATCACGTTAGATGAAATCAAAGTTTCGAGTGAGAAAAGTTTGAAATTCAAACCGGTGCATTTTTGCAAGGAGGACGCCTGGAAGTGTCAGAACGTATGCGTTTGAAAACGTCGAACGTGGCGTGATCTCATAGAAAGATCGTTAGTGTCAAATTAGTATAAATATAAGTCTTAAATGTTAGGGTTCAGGGGTGTTCACATTGTATACAAATCATTTAATACTCAAAGTACCAGAGCGAGAGAAAAGAGTTTGCTGATAATGTATGTGTAAGAACACCATCAGTTTATTTAAAGTCATTTTCTCAATACAAAGTTACTTTAGTCACTTTCTTATTCTTTTTCGTTTCCAGTCAAGTCTTTAACAAATTTTGTTGAACTTTCCTTATTAGCATTGTTTTTACATTCTTACAAATATTCAGATCATTTCCTTTAAGTTACATTTAAGATTTATAGTTAAACTTTAATATCTTAGGATAATCATAATCACATAGAAAGACCTTGTTATTATTCATATAATGCCAAACTTAGAGTAAGATTGTAAAAACACTAAGACACATGTCCTAGGATCAATCTAGTTGATCCTGTAAGTTACCAAAGTGTAGAGTTTGGAAGACTAGCGGTTATTTGTCAGAAATCACTGGTAAACACTGTGGGATCAAGGCTTCCCCATCTTTTATTCATGTAAGACCAAAGAAACACCTTCAACCTTTAGGTTGTCATGGCCGACCGAGCTTTCAACAATGACCAGAATGTTCACTTTACCGACACGGGCAACAACAACAACGTTGCCTCCCCCGAGCAAGACCCCCCAAGACGGGATGATCGCATCTTCCTCCACCTACTCGCAACCACGCGACAACACCCACCATCCTCCGCAAAATTATGAGCCGGCTGCGTATCAAGAGATCCCCGTTCCCGAAAATGATGACGCCAGGACCAGAGCCTTGTTTGTGGAAATCAACCAAAAGAACTACATGATCTTCGCGCAGGGTAAGCGCCTGATGATGCTGGAGCAGAATCACCGGTCCCCCAGAAAGAACCGAAGACCCGATTCTCGAACTCCCCCTCATAACGAGAAATGTTCTCGATCTCCCCCGTGGAGACACAGACAGGACGACTCTCGAAGCCTTTCTTCCCGCCAAACTGGGCGAGGTCTTGCATTGAAGAGGACTCAACCTGAAGCTGTCAAGAAATGCGACCGCCCCGCGCAAAAAGCGACGATCCCCTGAACATGAAAGAAACAGGGGCGAGGAAGAGAAGAACTCCTGGCCAAGGAACCTTCCGCGAGACTAAAACCGACACAAAGACCGCTGTTACTACCAGTCTCCATTTGGCTCCACGGAAAGAAGCGATAAAGATGACCCCCACGGTCTGTTGTCCAATGCCATCATGGAGGCCCCTATTCTTAAAGGGATTGAGAAGCCTCCCCTTCTGAAGGAATATGATGGCATTGTTGACCCTGTCGACCACATCGACGGCTTCAAAGCCATTACTGACCCTGGATTCATCAAGTCTAGTTGAACCATCGCAGTCTCAAAGTCGTTCGAAAGTGCGTCCATGCAGTCCGACTCAAGAACCTGGATTCGAGCAGTCAATTCTGCATGAGTCTTCAAGTTGGCGATTCCCTAGGGTTCATCTTCCGCGGGAAGCATGGCGGCCTTCAAATCAGCGACCTCCTTCTCCAGATTTTTCTTCTCGAGCAGTAATGAGTCCCTCTCCTCAGAAGTCTTGGCCACATTTTCCTTTTCTTTTGCTAGCTCATCATCCTGCGCCAGGAACTTTTCTTTGCCTCGCTCAAGAGCGGTCTTCAACTTATGCACTTTTTCCAGGAAAGCCATTTTCTCCGACTCTGGCTTGCTCACCATGGAAGAAGAACTGGCCCCTCACCTGCGAGGACCACAACCATCTCCGCGACCTTCATTAGACCAACCATGCTCGATGCCAGATGTTTTCTTCTACCTTCCTCATGGCGGACTCATCATCAGAAATGGACAGGGGAAATCCTTCGAAAAAATCCTTCTTAACAAAGCAAGGTTTCAGTCAAATCCATAGGCCCACTTTCAGGGCGACCCCTCTTCTTCCCCGACACGACCGTGCGCTGAACACATCACGAGACCATGACGAAGCACTTGACCCATCCTTGACCTGCTCGAGAATATGGCCAAGGCGCGTAAGCTGGTTAGGCTTCACTATCCTCTTAATATTCTTTTTATCCTGGGTCATCTTTAGCAAATTTTCGCATCGCTCGACCATCTTACCTGCAAAAACAAAAATAACATGCTTGAGTTATTACCGATGGAAGGACGTGCCCGAAACATTAAAAACAAAAGGCAGCAGAGTCATGCAGACAGAGACCCAGAAGAGCCGCGACATTCTCGTAGGTATGATATTTAACAAGCGCTTTGGTGTTGATCGGGCAAGCCTCAGACGTAGGTTCACCGTCTTTACCAAGGACGTCGTCTCCCTCCCTCGTCACCCACCTGGAGGGGAAGAAACCATTGACAAATTTATTAAGAATACCGAAGGCCCCCTAATCCCCGACACCCATGTTGCCCGTGGGAGTATGATAGTGGCCAGACCTGTGGTTGTAATGAGCCCGACACCAATGGATAGGAAACTTGAAGAGCCTTCTGATCTCTTTGTTCCCATCTTCATCGAGAAGAGATTCCCCGTTCTAATCGACAATAGATACTGGGTCGAACACCGCATCCACTGCCTCTTGGGATGAGGGTTGCACGATATACCATTTGTCCTTGAAGTCACGGACAGAGTCCATATACATCCTGAACTGTCTCTTGAATTTCTTGAGAGAAATCCAACTATGCTTTCCTCCCTTAGATTGTCGTTGAAGATGGAAAACCCTAAAGAACAAAGGAATCCTCACCCTAATCTTTAGATATCGGCAAGTGATCTTGAAAGCCCATATAAAAGCGATCGCGTTGGGGTGCACTTGGGAGGGAGCCAAGGACAAATGATTAAAGACGCCCATTTGAAAGTCACTAAAGGGCAAAAGAACCCCCAAATCTCTGAACACAATCTCACACATAGGGGAGCGATCTTCCTGGAAATTCGAGCATATTCTGGCCGTAGAGGTCGGGTGAAAGATCATGAAATTTCATCTGAAACCTTCCTGGTCGCCTCCATATTTGAAGAACGTGTACGCCTCCCTCCGGGTATTTCTAAAGACCAGGGTTATTCCTCGAGGCTCTGGCCCGACCCAGGACAATGATAGATCGGTGACAGTGTCAACCAAATGGAGACCCTCGTCAGCTCCACTCGTTTCCTCTATCTCGACCTGTTTGGTTGCCTCGACTATTTCAACCATTTCACCTGTAAAGAAGAGGAAACCAGTGAATTTAACAGCTAAATCAAATATGCCTTTCTACCACAACACAAGTGAAAGGGGGTAAACCATGTAGACGAATCCTCGTTCAGCAGAAAGCAAACAAACTCATGAACGCCACAAGGAGAATATGAATCTCTCGAGCAACCTCGTAAAGATGACGAGGATAAGATGAATCTCCCGAGCAATCTTATGAACATTGCGAGGAGGAGATTAATTTCCCGTGCAATTTCATGAGTTCTGCAAAGAGCGGATGACTTTCACAAGCCAATTCGTGAGTATCACGAAGAGACGTATGAATGTCCCGAGGAAAAATCCCTAGGATAATGAAATTCATCAGGAAATCCATAAAATTTACGGGAAAACGCCTTTAGAAATTTCCATAAAATTCAAAAACTCAGCTATAAACAAGAGAAATCGCAGAAAAACACTTGATTAAGGTTGGTAGAGATTCTACGGTGAAAGCTGCGGCGACGCTCACAATTGGAGAAAGAAACTAAGGGCGGTAGAAACCTGAGGATAATTAGGAGAAAGGAGAGAACGAGAACTTGGAAACATTACAAATGAGCCCTTGGGCGCTATTTATAAAACTTGCGCGAAAGACGAAGCATCACGTTGAATAACGTGTCAGTTATTTGTCTCTCTTCCACCCACGCGTTCAGATTCATAATGACCCCTACTCCCTAGGCCAACATTCTATCCCAAGAGTTATGCCACATGGCTTACGAAGTAATCGTCCTGCGAACTTTCATCTCCTCGCGAGTCAAAGAACATGTAAATTTTCTCTGCGAACACACTTCGATTTCCATTCGAGTGGTCGCATATAAAGATGACCCTGTCCCTCGACGTGATAGGTGACCCCGGTGAAACTATGCTCACTATATGGGAAAGTTGGTCTTAAGTCATAGCTCTTCTCCTCAAGAGCAACGACTTGGGGGCTCCTGTTCTTGACTGAGCCTGCACTTGGTTCAAACATCATACAAGATCCAATTCAACTATGTTGTAGAAGAATACCGGAAAGAGAGAGTCTGCCCTTGACCATGTCGGACAGTGATTTCACTCCTCTCGTCGATCAGGATATGTCCTCCAGGGACAACCTCACCAAATGATTGGCGAGGAGGACCGGCGGTACTCAGGAGGTCCTCGCGAGCATCCTCCTTGTAGGGCAGACATCCAACGCCTCTGAATCTCACGGAGTTCTCTTGACTCAGAAAGACCGCATTCATGTCCTCCTGATAATTCTAAGGAGTCCATTCAAGTTGAAGACCACGTGCTGCCCTCTATTACATACGTAGGACCTGACAGTCTCTATTTTTAGTCTACTTGGTCAGCCCAACATGGGGACCTTGGTCCAGTGTTGGGGGCTATAAATACCATCTCACTTGAAAAGGTCAGGTATTTATTCATTCATCTGTATTTTTACATTATACTTGCACTTACTCTGAACCTTATTTTGACATCAGAATGTCTTGCAGGTACCCTACTTCACATTCAACCGCTGCCCGATTTAAAACTTGTGGACCTTGACGATCTTTTCTGATCAGATACGATCAGAACTAATATTAGATAATTGCCATTATAATTCCGCATTTTGAATTTGGTTGTTAATTGAGATTGAGATTTTGCATTTTGGACTGAGATTGTATGATTAGAGTATTCTATATCAAACACATAGTTTATCACTTAGTAGTTGAATAGACTAGACCGAGACCTATAAGTCTCATCAACACAATCATGGCTAAGATTTTTAAAACATTGTTAGACTGTAAAATTGGGAAATTACTATTAAGTTTTTGTTTACATACATGATTTTAATTATTATTATGTATTTTAGAAGATGAGCATGGAAAAATTAACTTGCATGGAGATGGTAGTTTGGAGTCACTATGAGACTCAACGACACATCTAATTTTTTGAAATTCATTGGGACAACCAACAAGTTTCAAGTTTTTACAGAATGGTAAGACATTTCATTATAATATTTTATTATATTTATGTGATATGTAATTATATAAATTTACTAAAAAAAATTTTAAAATCTTCTATCATATTGGTACCGTAGGGAACAAGTATAATTTTTGACAGAAACAATCAATTCACCAAGCCTCATTCATGCAGCAACTGGAAGTGAAATGGAAGTGTTAGAAAATGGAAGTCTAAGCACTCATAGATAAGTGAAGATTACTATAATGGTGATATTGGTTGTGATTTTATGGTTCAAGTTGTGCATCCTACAACACCAGGAAAAAGATTATGGTTATGAATTTATCATGTTAAATAGGGATTTGTATTATTTGAAGGTAGATTGTAATATTTAAAAAAAATGTAATAATATATTCTGACTTTTTATTACAAAATTAAATATTAATTAACTGAATAAATCGATCTATTTTAACCAATAAATCGATTAAACCGAATCTGACTAAACCGATTACAAATTCAGTTGGAATTGGACCTAAGAATTGTATTTATGGTTTTGAACGATTTGACATATTGGATCCGAGTCCAACCCAAACCGACCGTTGTCTAGTCTTACTTTTTAGAGAAAAAAATTTGTTTTTAAATGAATTTTGTTTTCACTTTTCAATATAATAATGATTGCTATTTTTTCAAATGTGTCCTTTAATTATTGATTTGCATATTATTTTCAACTCATTAATAAGACTAATTTCGTAAAAGTACAATGGCTTATAACAATATTATTACATTTCATAATTCATGTACAAAAATATTAAACGATAATTATTTTGAAACAAAAAGAATAATATATCGAAGATAAGATACCATGCACTCGGTAGATTTATGCTCAATCCATGGAGATGCTTATTCACAAGGCAAATGATATTATTTCACAAACTTTTTATATTATGTTGTATTTCACTTTTCACCGATATAATGAAATATTATAATAGTAAATATTTTTAAAATAATACAAAAATTTTAATTTAATTTATTTTTAACTTTTAATTAAAGAGTATAATACAATTGTCTTATAAACAACTTTGTAATTTTATTAATCTATATTTTATATTTTATTAATTTATTTTATTTTACTATTAAAAATATTAAAAATTATTTTAGCGTTTATTAATCAACTTTAAAATTTTATTAACTAACATTTTATTTTTTATTAATCAAATTTTCTTTAGTATTAAAAATTATTTTTAATGTATAAATGTTTATTAAGTAACTTCTTCACTTTATTAATCAATTTTTTATTTTTCATTAACCAATTTTATTTTACTACTAAATTATGTTTAATCAACTTTTTAATAATCAATTTTTTATATTTCATTAATCAATTTTATTTTACAATTTCAAGTCATCATTCATGCATTGTGCATGGATATTGTTCACGCGAATGTTACTGTTCATAGTCAATGATCATGTCACTCTTTATAATCGATCATCTGTTTGGTTGGATTCTTACCATGTTCCCTTAAGAAACGTCATGTAAACGACTAAATTTGGTTTGATTGTTTAATGTCGAGATAGACTTTAGGATTGAAACTTTTGCATGTTAACTTTAGGATAGAATTTCCCCATTGAAATCTCAACTTCAAGTCCATCTTCATCTGACAACAATTAGGATCAAATCTCCCTATAGAATTTTCTTTTGCATCATTTTAAGATAAATATTTTTTAATAAAAAATATAAAAACACTTATTACTTTTCAAACACTTTCAAAAATTAAAGGAGAAAACAGTTAAGTATCAATTGCTTAAGGGAACCGCTTAAGATATTTCTCCTAACAAAACACTTCAACAAATTCAAATCATTTTTTACCTTAGAGCTATTTTTCATTTAAAACAATTTCAAAAAGGACATGTTAATTACTTTCTACCACAAACAGATTATTCTAACTGCTAGAATGCGAACTTAGATTCATTCAGTAAAAACAACTAACAAACCAATATTTTTTAGAAGAACTACGGTGTACTGATTCATTTCGTGGATACATAGGTGTGATACGGTGAGAAAACTGACTTGGGATGTTTTGCGTTTTATCGCAAATATTGCAGTTAGCAAGAGTCGCCATCGATTTTTCTTTTATCCAAAAAGGAAACGCTGAAAAGAACAGGAAAGACCTTTGAGATTATTTCTTGAGTTTGGGGGATAGATTATGAAAAGGGGAGGTGTTAGCACCCTTTTCATCCATAGTTATCTATGGGCTCTTAGTTGCTTTCTAGATCACTTGCTTTTATTTGAAAATATGATTTGTGGTGGTTTTTGAAATTATTTTTGAAAAGGCGTCTTCGTTTAGACAAACTTTGTAATAGTTCTCGTTCGTAAGAACGTATACAAAGTGTTGAGCTTTTAAAAATGTTTTAAGTTTGGAAAATGTTTTGAAAGTGCTTTTTGAAAGTGTTGGTGTTTGCTTTGAAAACAAGCAAGAGTGTTTGATTTGAAATTGAGCAAGCAACTAGGAACAATCTATCTACTCAAAAGTCTTAGTTCATTTCTTCCTTTCCTTTGATATTGCTATCTTACCATTGATTTGGTAAGAAGCCTTCTCTTTGGATGTAAAGCGACGGGCATGAGTTATCGTATAGCCATGATAGTAATATTGTGAAATATCTTAGCAATTCTCTTTGAGGGACTAAGATCATTTTGAAAGGCAATATTTGATAGCGTCATTGAGGGACTATGATCTTGTATTTTTTATTGCTTTTTGCTAAGATACCCCACATGTATAACATGGCCATTTTGGTAAGACAACAAAGTGGAATTACCCTAAGGGTGCAAGGGTGAAAATGTGTTGATTTACATGCTTGTTTATCTTGGATTAGGGTTTGCTAACTTGTTGATTTCAATCTTTCCATACAAACCCTAATTTACTAGCATTTATATAAAGCGATAAATTACGGAAAATAAAAATATTAAGCTATTACATCATTAGGGAAGGGGGTATACAAATTTACAAATGGAGATTTTGCAAGAAAATTAAATCTAATTAACTATTACAACCATATTGAATAAATGTACAAAAACTTGAATAAATAATAATGCAATAATGTAAATGAAAAAAAGAAATGATTTTTGTTTGGATATTTTATGAAAGGGGTCTTAATCTAAACCTAATTAAGAAAAACAATTAATTAAAAATTAACAAAATTAAACTTAAACTATTTAAGAAAAGAAATTAAGTTTAAAATGTTTTTAGGGTTTTTTTATAAAATGGTTTTAAATTAAAGAAAATAATATGGAAATTAATTTATTAAAATAAACCTAAGTTCTGAATTATCTTTAATTAAGAAAATAAAATAATATAATAATTAAACCTAAATCTAAAAAGAAATAAATTAATTTGTTAAAAAATGTTTTTTTTAGTCTTTTGTTTTATTTATACATAGAATAATAAGCATGAATATAATAATGATAATTTTTTTTTGAATTTTTATTAATAAAAATAATAATGATAATAATAATAATAATAATAATAATAATAAAATTAAAAAGGAAAATATGAAATAAAAATAAAAATAAATGAGAAAAATGAAATAATAAATAAACAATGGGCCAGGGATATGAAAATGAAATAAGGAGTATGAAAGAAGCAAAAAGCCAGGCCCAACAACAGAGAGCCTAACGCCTGTATCAAACAAAAAATGGAAGGAAAAATATGAATAAAAAAAAAGAAAATGGGTACCACTGGGGCTCGAACCCAGGTCCCATAGATAACAGGCGCGCGCTTTAACCACTGGAGTGGTGATACATCTGTTAACTTAAACAAAACAATAAATATGTAACATAAATCTTGCCTTGAATGTAGTTCATCTTCAACCTCCAGCCAAAGGATCTGTAACTTATTCGTTTCTCATTCATTCACAAAACTTCTAACATCAAACTTGTTAGAAATTTTCTCAAGATTGTGAATATGTAAATAACTTAAGCTAATTCTCAAAGATGAGCATGAATTTCTAACAGTACCAAATTCTGACCTAAATATTTTCAGAGGTTCAAACTCAAAATTCGCCCTACTTAAGCAACATAAACGAGATCTATGGACATGTATAGTTTCAGGGTAATGATGTATACATTTTATCTTCACAAATGCAAGCCTAACTATGCCTAAATGAAAAGATAGAAGTTCAAGAAAAATACCTCAAAACTGGAAATCGTGAAATGAGTTTGAGCTTGATTCAAGGTGCTGCAATGATCAGGTTAGCTTCCTTGAGTCTCTAGGAAGCTAATGCAATGCTTAGCTTGAGTTGAGGGTGGCTGAAATGGCCTGGAGAAGTCCAACTGCAGTGCTCTGTTTTTGGTTATGGAAGTTGATGAAGATGATGTTACAGTCCGCAAACAGGGACATGGATGGTTTGTATTTGATATGAGGAAGCTTTTGAAACTAAAAGGCCAAGAAATGCACGAGTGGTTTTGAAGATTGAAGTTCAAAATCAGAAATGACATAAAAATGAAGGTTTTGTGATATCTGAGTTTTCAGGGAGTTTGGGAGTGTTTCAAATCGTGTGTTAGCTTGCAAATAACTTGTATAGTTATATGAAAAAGGTTATATGGTTTGAAGTTGACATAAGTACAAGATATAGAGTTATGGCTATGTTACTTGATTTTGAAGAAATGTGGAAAACATGGTTTCAAGGCATAGTACAAGCATGGCCTGAGTTTATGGGAGGCTCTAGACATGTTGCTTTTGCCTTTGATATTGCTTGTGTTCAGATGAAACTAGTTAGGAGCTCTATGCATTGACTTTGTGATTAAAGTCACTTTTCCAAAATGGAAGTGTGAACTTTGTTCCATTAATGGAATAATCACTTGGACAATGACTCAAACACTCGAATCATAGCTCAAATAGTTGTGTAATCTTCTGATTATGGATAGATTTAAAGTTTAGAAGCCTGCAAAGTAAGATTTATGCAGCATGGGCTTGAGATTTGAATTCTTGTTCATCATGGAAATGACCTATAATTCAAGAATGAATGTCCAACTTCTTGTCCTCGATTCTCTTTGCTCAAACATGATCTCAATTATTTCTTGGACATTTTCGAAAGCTTGTAACATTCTCTACAACCTCTATGTTAGACATTTTTGAAAATTCCTCTTGTAACTATGTGAAAAATTGTCATGAAGTAAAGTCAAAATCCTGCCTAAACTATGGCAAATATTCACTAAGTTTCCAAGTTTCATGAACATGTATTCACAAAATCATAACTTGAAATACATGCATTTATAGAAGAAGTTATGTTCTACAATGTTTTAGATCTCATTGAGATATACAACTTTCATGTTGGAAGTTTCCTTTGAATCATCTTGTATCATGGTGAAAAATTGGCTCAAAGTTGTGAAAAAGTATGAAATTTTCAACATAGAAAAATTTCTAAGTTTAGAAATTTTGACTTTTCAAAATGAAATCTTGACTTTTTAATTTCTTGATGAAAAAGTTTCATATTTTGACATGTTTTGATGAATTGTGATCTTGGACACTTGATTTTGACCAAAAAGTTAAAGTTTGACTTTTTAGTGTACAGTTGACTGAAAATTCATCTGTCAATCAATTGATCTTGAGCAATGTTTTGAGCCATGCCATTAGGTCAAAATGATGCATTTTAACCCTTGAGATCATAACTTAAACCAATCAACCCTTTGCTAGGTCAAAAATCAGAAATTGCCTCTTCTCAGTCCAAACCCTAATTTTGACCATTTTGCCCTTTTGATGATCTGATCAAATTTCTTGAGGAATTATGATCCAAACTTGATCAAATGGCATATATAGGTTCATGATGTTGATATGGATCAAAAATTATGAAGTTTGACTGTAAATTGACCACAGTTGACTTTTCCCCCAATAAAGTTGATTTTTAGGTCAACTGATCAATTGACTGAGCAAAAATGTGATCCAAGACTTGAAACTTGACATGAGCAATCCTGAGGGTCCAAAATGATCCATGAAAGTCATATGAGGCATTAAAAGTCCAATTGTCCTTGTGCAATCTCAAACCCTAATTTTCAGTCATCAGTGCTTAAGGAGGTGTCTTGAGCTGATCCATCCTAGTGCAGTCTTGAACCAAAGGAGATCTTGTGAGAGGTTACTTGATAAATGAGAAGAAAAATTTTAGGGTACAACAGTAGGCATTGGTTTGTGAAACTCGAACGAACGCAATAATAAAAATATTTTCTTTTTCCCTTTCATTCATTCATGCATTCCCTTAGCAAGTAAAGCCTTTAGACACACCATTTGATTAGAACAAATAGGATTGGATCTCGTTGAGTACAATAGACGTGAGGGATGCTAATATCTTCCCCTTGCATAATCGACTTTTGTACCATTCTTTTGGTCACAAGACCATGTTCTTTCTCATCTTAGAGGTTTTCTTGATATTTTCCTTTCCTTCTTTGAGATAAATAAAGTTCAGTGGCGACTTCATTGTCTTAGTATTTTTAGAGGCGCTTCAGAAACATGACATTTTTAGCATTTTTCTAAGGTGTTTAGAGATATTAAGGTGAGTAGACATGTCATTTGTGATGTTGAACATAAAAGGATTGGAGTGGAAGATAATGTTTGTCTAACAAATGAATTAACAAATGACAATATTTGAAGGGAGCTATGGGATTGTGATAGTTTAAAGAGCCTCGGTTAGTATGGTATTAATTTTGGGCTCATAAAATGATATTGGGAGGTGATCAAAGGTGACGTCTATAAATTCATTGGAGAGTTTCACACAAATTGATGGTGTGGAGTGAACAACTCCTTCATAACTCTAACTTTGAAGAATAAGAATCTGATGAAATTGACCAACTTCTGGCCAATTTCGTTAATTGGGTGTATGTACAAGATTCTTGCCAAATTGCTTCCAAACAGACTGTGGAAAGTAGTTCATAAGGTAATTTATGAAACCTAGTTTGGAATCCTTGATGTACGCTAAATGTTAGAATACATCCTTATAGAAAATGAGGCAGTAGATGGTGTTAACAGAAGAGGTAAATAATTTAAAGAAGATTTTAAAAAAGAATTTGATCCAGTCGATTGGAAATTCCTTGATTATACTATGGGGAGAATGGGAATTAATGAAAAATGGATAGACTTGATTTCTGAATGGTTACATACCGAGTCAATCTTGGTATTGGTAAACAGAGGCCCTACTAAAGATATTGCTGTTGGAAGAGGGCTGAGACTAGAAGATCCATTATCTCCACTTATATTCCTATTAGTAGCAGAACGTTTAAATCTAATGATGGTGAAAAGTGTGCATCTATGTGCGTGTAGGTATAAAGTTCATACTCCCGTAAAATATCCTCTTTGAAGTTTTAATGATGACAACAACAACAATTGTGATTAAGTCGATGGAAAATGTTTTCAACCCTCTGGTGATAATAATCCAACTAGAAAGAACATCTCAATAATCATCAAGAAAAGAGACCCATGATTGAAGTGCTTATATGATCATTACATATGAAAAGTATGTTGAAGCCTCAGAGTAAAGAAAGAGAAAAAGTGTGAAAGTTTGACAAGTTGTTTCTCTATAAGTGGCCATAGTTTTGTAAAAGTAAGAGATTAGCTCCTAAGTTCTAAGGTAACTCATAGACACACACACAAAAGATAATTTCTTACATTTTTAAGTCTTAAAAAAAAGTTTCAAGACAAAGCCAAGTGATTAAGAAAATGTCATCTATCTTCTGAAATATTTTTTTAACTACTCAATTAATTGGGAACTTTTTTCAATGGATTGGAAAAAAAATTTGAACAAATAATAGAATTGAGAATTAAGTCAATCAATTGGAAAATGCCTAAACGATTATTCAACGATTAAAACAACATCTTAATGACTTCTAAGTGTAACACACTAAAACATGGACTCTTAATTTAAAAGAATAAACAATCATTTAGAATGTTACTCAGACAAAACTTGAATACTTTCTTCAACGAGAATGAACAAATCGCAACACAATTCAAATAATTAACATAAACATTAATTATCTCATTAAACTGAAATACTAAATGAAATTAACATAATTTAATGATTAGCTCAAAGCAACACTTATTCCTCCTGAGTATATGTACAACAATATATAGAGCAACACAAAAAAAATAAGAAAGGGATGATAATACATTTTATAATATTAACGGTGTAAAATAATGCAAGGGTGACTTAAATCACACACTTAATAATGCACATTTCATTTACTCAACAATACACAATCAATTTCATATATGTTTTATGTATGCAATCTGACTCACAACTCAACTCAATACATGTAGTAACAATTGGACATAATAGGTTTATTACTTATCATATCCACTCAGCAATGATTCCTCGTTTGAACCGAGTCTCTACTTCTGAATCCCAGGTCCCCACTTCTAAATCTTGGACGAATCATGTGTCCCCACTTCTGAATCTGTGATCCGACTCTTTCAACACTGACATGTATGATTCCTGATGTTGTACCCTAAAATTTTCCCTCCCATATTTATCAATACATGTCAAGTGAGGTCCTCAAATTGCTCAAGGAAGTCCAAGGGTTGACCAGACAAACTCTCTCCCAAGGCAGTCTACCCCAAATTAGGGTTTCATTTTGCATCAAGATGCTTGAGTCCAAAGGATCCCAAATACTCACCATTGTCCTAATATGTTCTCAAGATCATCCATGTCAAGTTTCAAGCCTTGTAGAGGAAGTTTGCTCAGTCAATTGCTCAAAGGCTTGAAAATCGACTGTGCTAGGGCAAAAGTTAATTGTGGCCCACAAATAGTCAAACTTCAAGATTTTTGATCAACATTATCATTTTGAAGTATTATTCATCATTTGATAAAGGATTGATTATGATTCCTCAAGGATTGCTCACAATTCATCAAAATGCAAAAGTTGCTAAATTAGGGTTTTGTAGGAAAAAGTCAACTCAACTTTGACCAAGCATAACTTTCTCATACTTTATCAAAAATGACCCATACAAAGCTCATTTTGAATAGGATGTAATTCCCTACAATTAATCTTCATCTCCCAAGTTCAAAATATGCACTCACGAGAAGATATGAATTTGGATATTATAGGTCATTTTGGAAAGTCAACAAAAACACCTTTTGGGTCAAAGCTTCATACATGAGAATGGAAGACTCAATTGAGATGAGACCATAAGGGTTACTTATAGGATATCTTAATATTTCTAAAAAGTCTAAGAACACCTCTCTAGGGTCAAAATTGAGAGAGTTATGCATTGGTCAAGTTGACCCTTTTTGCAAAATTACAAAAAGTCAAAAGTGTCCAAAATTGCATTTTTTGTCAAAGGGGCCAAACTTTTTATGCTTGCGTTGAGTTTGTAATGTGAACCACGACCCATGATCCCTTACACTTGTCATTCTTTAATTTTTGTCATTTATTTTGATTTTATTTCAATTAAATCAAATAGAATCAATATAAAATAATGAAAATATCAAAAGTTAATTAAATCTTGAGATTTTATGCATGTTTAGGTCTATCATACAGCTGGAGACAGAATCAAATCATGCAAGGCCTTATATGGACACAAAAAGATTGAATTTGCTTGATTTGTAAAGATTTGGTACAAGGATGAAATCATGAATCAATCTTCATAATTGAAAGAGATTTGATACAAAGTTGCAACCCTAATACACTCTAGTATACATAAGGATCAAGTGCAGGCCAAAAAAAAGAGGCTGGAGGCATGCAAAAAGAGAGAATGAGTTGAAAAAAATTCAAGAAAAAGTGCAAACTGGTTTCCAAGATTCAGGCTATCTCAAGCCATTCAGATCATACCAATCGCTTGTTGGACATCCTAGGATCGCGTTTCAATTGCTAGCAAGCCTCCCCACACTCAGAATCACTCTGTAAGATTCACACGGTTTGTTTCTTTTTCTTCAATTCAAACACATTGATTCTGGCATATTTAGCATGTTTGATTGGGTGATCGGTGGAAATAGAACTGACTGTTTTTTAAGCTGGTTCGCGAAATGTCGCGGTAAGCAAGAGTCGCCACCGTCTTTTATGTTCTCCAACATGGAAAGGACAAAAGCATAGCAAAATTCCTTCTTTGAGAATATTTCTCGGTTCGGGAGGTAGATTTATAGAAAGGGAAGGTGTTAGCACCCTTTCTATCCGTGGTTATCCACGGGCTCTTAGGTACTGGCTCTTATGTTTTCAAGATTTGTTTGCTTTTCAAGTGTGTGTGGGTTTTGAAAAAAACGTTTCGTTTGAAAGATTTCTAAGTAACTCTTGTATCTGTCCTCAAGAGTGTATGAAATATTTGTTTGAAAACCTTTTGAAAGTGTGAGTGCGAAAAGTGGTTTTGTTTGTTTGAAAGAGCAAGTACCTAGGAGAATCTACCTACTCTAAGGAATTAGGCTGTGTAAGAGTCCTTTAGATAATGCTATCCCACCATTGAGAGGTAGGTAGCACCATCGTTGGAGTTATTTGGGTCAATTCGATTATAAGGGACATGTGCGGTCACCAAAGCAATGGTAGGGCACCTTAGCGGTAACCCTAATGTCCTAGATCCTTTTTATCCGAGGCAACCGTTTCGAGGCAACTGGATCTTTAGACAGGAGGGCGACCTCTAAAACACCCTATACTTGAAGACCACGTCGAGGCAACCGAGTGAGGCGTACCCTAGGAGTGGCGTGTGCACGTGTGTTGTTTCAGTTTATGTTTATCTTTGATCATGCATTTGTGAGCTACGGATTGGTTTTATTTGCCATACAAGTCTTTCATGCATTTTTTACAGTTAAGAGTGCGGAAAATAAAATGCGGAAAGGTAAATCTACGCTATTACAAGGCGCGGGTATATACATCGCCAAAAACATAACCTATTTTGGAAAATAAAATACGAGAAAAGTAAATAAAGCGATAAAAACCTAATTAACTATTACATTTCCTGAGCAGATACAAAAATAATCAAAATAAGAATTAAAGCGCGAAAGAAATAGAATCAGGATGTCCTTAGGGTTTTGACCCTTTTTGAGAAAGAATTGAATTTGTCCTTTTTGTAATTAAATGAAATTAAGCCTAATTACTAATTAATTAATTTATTAAAAGAAAAAATGTTTTTTTTTGTGTTTTTTATGTTTTTAATGAAATAAAATAAAAGAAATTTAAAAGTCAAAAAGAAAAACCTAAATCTAAGCTTGATTTTATTTATTATGAAAAAAAAAGATTAAAATTATTCTAATTAAACTAAGTTAATGATATTTAGAATTTATTTACAAAATAAAAGAGTGAAATTAATAATAATAGTAATAAATGAAATATTTACATTTTTTTAGTTTTTTGAATTTTTATTGAGAAAATGTTAATTTGTTAATTAATTAAATAATACTAATAATAATTATTAAAGAGAATAAAAGAAAAAAAAAAGAAAATGAAAAAAAGGAAAAATAAACCATGGGTGCTGGGCCAGCATTGGGGGTGAATTTGGAATTGTGAAGCTCATTAACCAGCCAGCCTTGCTTGACTTTTGGAATCGTCTGGGGCGCTGGTTGACCAGGAATAGGGTAGTCATCACCTTTTGGCCATTGGATTTGCCTTGCCAGCTACCTGGTGTTTGGATGGATGGGGCGTATGATGGAGCACGTTTAAGCGCCTGCATGAGATCAAGTTAAGCAAAATGTGAAATAATTATTTGGGGGACCTGGGATTCGAACCTAGGTCCCAAGGGATTATGCTTGCACGCCTTAACCAACCGAGCCAACTGTTTCAATTGATATAATAATAAGAAGTGATTATTATATTAGTAAATCAGCACAATGCCTGGAAAAAAAATAAGCGCGCGATTGTTTTAAACGGACGAATGGGAGAACGACATGTGGTCGTCTTCTCCAAATCTCTGGTTCAGTTACCTGCGGATTTTTATCCGCAGGAAGTTCCGTAGGCCCTTTCCTAAAATCATCCTTAGGCTTCAAAAACGCCATCAAACCCATGGTCAGGATCGTCCATGTCTCCTGATCACATCTATTCTTATGGTTTGTCCTAATTTCTCCTGAAAACAAAACGCCTAAAAACAACATATACAAACCCTAGGCACGAGTATTGTCATACAAGGCATAAAAATGGAATTGAATAATGCAGTTACGTTAGAAATCAAACAAGGAGTATGAATATGCTAGCATTTTTGAGGAACAATGCAAGAATAAAGAGTTCACGTTTCGTGTACAGGGGTGACTTTGTGAATACTTACATCACTTGATAGGTGGTCTTAGGATGCGTTTGTGGTCGCTTTGGCTTCAGGGGATGGCAAGGAAGGATGTCACGTTCTTCTTTTGGTCTGAAAGTGCTTGCAATGCTGTTTTTGACCTCACACTTTTTGACAATTTTTTCACTTTTGCTCTGGCCGTTTGTGCACTCTCTAGGTACTGAATTAGGTTTGGCACGCTTGCTTATGTATGTATGAATGAAATTAGGTCAGCAGCTGAGCCTTAACCTTGTGCAATTAAGTTTGGAGATTTTGTTTTAACACCATTGAAGAACTTTCCATCTTTGAAGCAAAACCAAGATTTCATGCACAAAATAGCCCTAGCACGAATTTGTGAGCTGGCATGTGGTATATGAAAGTTGTTCAAATCAAAAAGACGCCCTTCCATTAATTTTTAGATTTTATTTGAATTATTATGGATTTAAAATGAATTAAATCAATAAAAATTAAATAAAATGGAAAAATAAATGTTTGGTCTTGAAATTAATCATGGGACACGTGGGAGGCATGACAAGGCTGAATCAAGTGGAAGAAAGTGGGCCCTTTTGTCAAAAATTGAAGTTTTAAGGATAGTTGACTTTTGCCATTTCACAAAAATTTCCCAACTTCTCCAATGCATATCTTGCTCAATTTTGATCATATGAACATGTTCTTGGACATTTTGGAAAGGTCTTGAAGTCCTCCAACCAATGCCTTTGGTCCCATGTCATTTTGATTTACCAATATCAAGTTATGGTCTTTGACTTAAAGTGCCTTTTTGTTGACTTTTGAAAATGACCTATAATGTAGAAATTGATAACTTTTTGTGAGAGCATTTATTGGACTTGGAATGTGAAGATGAGTTGTAGGAAATGTCATCCCTTCAAAATGAGCATTGGATGGGATTTTTCTGATGAACCATGAAAAGGTTATGCCCTGGTCAAGTTACAGTTGACTTTTCAACTGTCCCAAAATGGAAACTTTTGCATCTTTGATGATTTTTGAGCCATTCTTGTGGAATCATGATCAAGACTTGATCAAATGATGATTGTGGCTTCAAAATAAGATGTTGACCAAAAATTTTGACTTTTGACTGCCAAATGACCATTTTACCCCTACAGTTGATTGTGAACCAAATAGGGTTTTTGACTGTGGACTTTGATGCTGTGAGTCTTGAAACTTGACATGTAGGTGCTTGACAATGTATATAGGCATATGGGACTTGATTGAGCCATTGAAAACCTCAACTTCCTTGAGAGAAACAAAACCCTAATTTTGACTGGCTTAGGAGGATGTTTGACTGTGCAACCCTTGAGAGATTTTGAACCATTTGAAGATTGATCTTGACAAATCTTGAAGAATATGGGAGGGAAAATTTTGGGGTACAACAGTTGCCCCTGTTCAATCTTCTTAAACCTGAGGATGTAGATTGGCTTGCGTGCCTTTCGTGATCCGAAGGTGGAAGATGATTGAACACTAGAGTGCCCAGAAATTTGCACTCACATAGTGGAGTATCAGCTGTGTGATGGCGGGAATGGGCTTACAGATACCATTTGGAGAGATGATGGATAGGAGGATGGGCTTATAGATGCCATCTGGATGTGACAGGACCTTGTCGAGAATGGGCTTATAGATTCCATTTGGAGGTGTCGATCGCGTAAGAGATTCCTTAGCGAGAACTTGCGTACCTGAGAAAGAAATATAATTACCTGGCCTGTTACATGGGTTGATCTTAAAACTCTTCATGCAGATATGCCCTGGCTAGATACAGGTGTCGAATCCATAATTAATCGCTCACAGATATGCCCTGGACAGATACAGGTATCGAATCTAGAACTGGTCGTCTACAGATATGCCCTGGCTGGATACAGGTATCGAATCTCTAAATTCTTCATGCAGACATGCCCTGGCTGGATACAGGTATCGAATCTACAATCAGTTACTCACAGATATGCCCTGGCTAGATACAGGAATCGAATCTGGAATTGTTCATCTACAGATATGCCCTGGCTGGATACAGGTATCGAATCTCTAAACTCTTCATGCAGACATACCCTGGCTGGATACAGGTATCGAATCTACAATCAGTTACTCACAGATATGCCCTGGCTAGATACAGGAATCGAATCTGGAATTGGTCGTCTACAGATATGCCCTGGCTGGATACAGGTATCGAATCTCTAAACTCTTCATGCAGACATGCCCTGGCTGGATACAAGTATCAAATCTACAATCAGTTACTCACAGATATGCCCTGGCTGGATACAGGTATCGAATCTGGAATTGATCGTCTAAAGATATGCCCTGGCTGGATATAGGTATCGAATCTCTAAACTCTTCATGCAGACATGCCCTGGCTGGATACAAGTATCGAATCTACAATCAGTTACTCACAGATATGCCCTGGCTGAATACAGGAATCGAATCTGGAATTGGTCGTCTACAGATATGCCCTGGCTGGATACAGGTATCGAATCTCTAAACTCTTCATGCAGACATGCCCTGGCTGGATACAGGTATCGAATCTACAATCAGTTACTCACAGATATGCCCTGGCTAGATACAGGAATCGAATCTGGAATTGGTCGTCTACAGATATGCCCTGGATGGATATAGGTATCGAATCTCTAAACTCTTCATGCATACATGCCCTGGCTAGATCCAGGTATCGAATCTACAATCAGTTACTCACAGATATGCCCTGGCTGGATACAGGTATCGAATCTGGAGTTGGTCGTCTACAGATATGCCTTGGCTGGATACAGGTATCGAATCTCTAAACTCTTCATGCAGACATGCCCTGGCTGGATACAGGTATTGAATCTACAATCAATTACTCACAGATATGCCTGGCTGGATACAGGTATCGAATCTGGAATTGGCCGTCTACAGATATTCCCTGGCTGGATACAGGTATCGAATCTCTAAACTCTTCATGCAGACATGCCCTGGCTGGATACAGGTATCGAATCTACAATCAGTTACTCACAGATATGCCCTGGCTAGATACAGGTATCGAATTTGGAATTGCGACAGTTGATAGTAATCATCTTTGGATTGACCTTTTTCCTGAAAAGGAAAAACATCAGTTGTATGCAATGTCATGATGTATGAAATGCATGATGTCATGATGTTTCAAAATAAGTGAGATATTGTCGTATGCACTTTATCATGTATGTAAGCAGGATGTATGAAATGTGAAATGTCTATGAATGTATTTTCGTCCGGGAAAATAAATCCTCGACGAATGCCGGGAGCTTGTTGAATCCTGGGCTGATGTTTGAAGAGTAGAGTTCTTCATTTCCGCTGGGGATGATGGTTGCAAGAATAAACCGGTAGGAGAAGATGACTCTGTTGGGGAATAAACTTGTCGACGAGATTACTCTGTGGGGAATTACTCTGTGGGAAGAGATACTTCGCTGAGATTTTGATGATAACTCCGCTGGGAATACCATTGATAAGTTTTGTTGGAGAATTTGATGGACTCTGCTGGGGATAGGAAGGACTTCGCCGAGGACGATTTTTCTGCTGTAATTAGCTGAGGATAACCCAGTTATAGGCTCTGGTGGGGGATAACCTCTGAACATGGTCGGGGAGAGATGCATTCTGCAGGGGATAAGCTTCCAGACTCTACTGGGGATAAGCTTCCAGAATCTACTGGGGATAAGTTTCCAGCATCTACTGGGGAGGATGATTCAACTCTCCTGGGGAACCTTCTGGACTGTACTGGGGAAGTAGCTCCACTGGAGTGTCTTGTATTCCACCGGGGAACAATCTTATATGAAGACTGTCGGGGATGCTTGCTCAGGAACATCTGCATACTCCGCTGGGGAATATTGAGATCTACTGGGGGTATCCAACTTCCTCAAGGCCGACAGTAGGCTAACTCTGCTCGGGGGAGAGTGTTGCTGACTTGTTGGAGATACTGTGCCTTTTCAGGGCTGATGGGAGACCAACTCTGCTTGAGGAGAGTATTGCTGAAATCTGGTCTTACTCTGCAGGGGGTGAAGATATCTTGGTTACGTTCTTCAGCCGAACCTACCTTGGTACCTTGGTGGACAGAGCAACTAGATAGCTTAGACAATTCTGATTGCCCCTGTTTCTGATGTTACCTGTAATTAGTCCTTTGTTTCGCATGCAAATATTTATGATTAGCAATTAATGTCAAATGCATATATCAAAAATGAACATTGGATGCTCTTCGCAAGACAAAACAGAAAAAAAAGAAAAACAATTGGCAATTTGTCTGAAAAAGTGGACTTGTATTGATTTTGAATTTGCCTGTAAATAGGCGTTTTTGTACAAGAGGCTGACGTCCTAGTAAGAGAACGCCGCCGAATAGAATAGAGTTTATACAATTTGTACAAAGGAAAACAAAACAGCTGTGTGAAAGAATAATCCCACTGGGTTCCAACTCTGTTATCGCCTTTATGTCTTCAAACGTCTCATCACTTTACTGCTTTAGTTGAAGATGAAGCTGACTGATCGATGCCGTCTGAACCCGACAGTTGATACCGAATTATGGATGCAAGATGATCCAATGAGACATAGTATTACGCTTATCCCTAACTTTTTCCTGGACCTCCCTTTTGGGTTTTCAGTCCACCGGGATACCCATTTTCGCCCAAGCCGCCTTTTCAGGTTTTCGACTTGCCGGGTGTACAAATTTTTTTCATTTCATCCCTTATTTTTGCCCGGACCCTTTTGGTTCGCCGGGAAGCCCTTATTTTTGCCTAGGTGTGTCAACCTAGCGGGTCTTTAATTCATGCGTAGTATCTTTTTACTATGTCTGCATTGGCGGGGTGAGGAAGGTCGTCACCATCCATGGTGGTTAGAATCATAGCTCCTCCTGAGAAGGTATTCTTAACCACAAATGGCCCTTCGTACGTGGGGGTCCATTTTCCCCTGGGATCACTTTGAGGTAGGATGATGCGCTTGATTACCAGGTCTCCGACTTGATACTCTTGTGGTCTGACTTTCTTGTTAAATGCCCTGATCATCTGTTTTTGGTACGTTTGACCATGACAAATAGTGGTGAGTCTCTTTTCATCGATTAGATTTAATTGATCAAGCCGAGTCTGGATCCAGTCATCTTTGTTCAAACCTACATCCTTCATTATCCGGAGAAAGGGTATCTGGACTTCAATAGGCAAGACTGCCTCCATGCCATAGACCAAGGAAAAGGGTGTTGCCCCTGTTGACGTTCTTGCTGAGGTACGGTACCCATGAAGAGAAAACGGTAACATCTCGTGCCAATCTTTGTAGGTCACTGTCATCTTCTGCACAATCTTCTTAATATTCTTGTTAGCCGCTTCTACAGCCCCATTCATCTTCGGTCGGTAGGGAGAAGAGTTGTGGTGCTGTATCTTGAATTGCTCGCAGAGCTCAGTGATCATCGTGTTGTTAAGATTGGTACCATTGTCCGTAATGATTCTCTCAGGTACACCGTATCGACAGATCAGGTTATGCCGAATGAATCGTGCCACGACGTTCTTGGTTATGGTAGCATAGGAAGCTGCTTCAACCCATTTTGTGAAGTAATCAATTGCTACCAGGATGAAGCGGTGCCCGTTGGATGTCGTAGGTCTGATCTCGCCGATCATATCAATGCCCCACATTGCAAAAGGCCAAGGTGCTGTCAAGACGTTCAGAGGAACTGGAGGAACGTGCACCTTATCAGCATAGATTTGGCATTTGTGACACGTCCGAGAATGTTGGTAACAGTCGGCTTCCATTGTGGACCAGAAATATCCTGCCCGAAGGATTTTCTTTTCCATGGTATGTCCACTGGAATGTGTTCCGAAGGTACCCTCATGTAGCTCTGCCATGATCCTTTCTGCTCCAGTCTTATCCACACAACGCAGTAAGGTCAAATCATGGTTTTGCTTGTATAGAATGCCGTTGCAGAGGAAGAACTTCGCCGCGAACCTTCTCAGAAACTTTTTATCGTTAACGGATGCACCCTCGGGGTATTCTTGAGCTTCTAAGTACCTCTTCACTTCATGATACCATGGTTTTTCAATTACCTCTTCAGCCTCAAGATCACAGCAATATGCAGGTTCATCCAACTTCCAGATAATGATCCGGGGAGCCTCGTTGTCCCATTTGACTTTGAACATAGAAGACATCGTAGCCAGCGCGTCCGCCAACTGATTCTCCTCTCTTGGGAAGTGTTCAAAAGTTATCTCTTCGAAGTGGGGGATCAATGTCAACACATACTCTTTGTAAGGAATAAGGTTTGGGTGTTTCGTATCCCACTCGCCTTTGATCTGATTGATCACGAGAGCGGAATCTCCGAAAACACTCAAAAACTTGATCCTTAAGTCAATTGCAGCTTGAAGACCCATGATACATGCTTCATACTCCGCCATGTTGTTGGTGCAGTTAAAACATAGCCGGGCGGTGAGTGGAGTATGAGTGCCTTTAGGGGATATGATCACGGCGCCAATACCGTTACCCAAAGCGTTTGAGGCTCCGTCAAAGTGCATAGACCATCGGGATCCTTCCTCAGGTCCTTCATCCAGTCCAGGTACTTCACAATCAGTCACTACCATGATATTCTCGTCTGGAAATTCAAAGTTCATCGACTGGTAGTCATCCACTGCCTGGTGTGCCAAATGGTCTGCCGATACACTTCCCTTGATTGCCTTCTAAGTCGTGTACTGGATGTCGTATTTTGTCAAGATCATCTTCCATCTTGCTATTCTTCCGGACAAGGCAGGCTTTTCGAAGATGTACTTGATTGGATCCATTTTTGAAATCAATAGAGTAGTGTGAGTCAACATATACTGTCTCAGCAGGCGAGCAGCCCATACCAAAGCGCACCAAGTTTTCTCGAGCAGTGAGTATCGGGTCTCACAGTCGGTAAACTTTTTGCTAAGGTAATAAATGGCGTGCTCTTTTCGGCCAGACTCGTCATGCTGCCCCAACACACACCCCATTGAGCTGTCAAGTATAATATTAGAGGTCTCCCTTCAACCGGTGGCATAAGAATGGGTGGTTCTTGGAGATACTCTTTGATTCTGTCGAAAGCGGCCTGACATTCATCGTTCCAACGTACTACTTGATCTTTCTTCAGCAGCTTGAAGATTGGTTCACATGTAGCAATTAGATGTGAGATGAATCGGGCAATATAGTTCAGCCGTCCTAGAAAGCCTCTGACTTCTTTCTCTGTCTTGGGAGTTGGCATCTCTTGTATGGCTTTCACTTTGGCAGGGTCCACTTGAATACCTTTGTCGCTCACGACGAAACCTAGTAGTTTTCCAGATCTCACCCCGAAGGTGCACTTGTTTGGGTTCAACCTCAGCTTGTACAACTTCAGATGGTCAAACAGCTTCTGTAGATGGTCAAGGTGTTCTTCCTCAGTTTGGGATCTTGCAATCATATCGTCGACGTATACTTCTATTTCGTGATGGATCATGTCATGAAACAGAGCAACCATGGCACATTGGTAGGTTTCCCCAGCATTTTTCAACCCAAATGGCATGACCTTGTAGCAAAAGGTGCCCCACTGAGTAACAAAAGTGGTCTTCTCCATGTCTTCAGGAGCCATCTTGATCTGATTATAACCGGAGAAGCCGTCCATGAAGGAGAATACTTTATGCTAAGCAGTATTGTCCACTAGAACGTCGATGTGAGGCAAAGGGAAGTCATCCTTAGGGCTCGCCCTGTTCAAATCCCTGTAATCAACACACATTCGGACCTTACCATCCTTCTTCGGTACTGGAACCACGTTGGCAACCCACTGAGGGTAAGAAGTCAATTCTAGAAACCCGACATCAAATTGTTTCATAACCTCAGCTTTGATTTTCTCGGACATCTCTGGACGCATTCGGCGGACCTTCTGTTTTACCGGAGGGCATTCTTCCTTGGTAGGCAGGTGATGAACCACAATGTCGGTATCCAACCCAGGCATGTCTTCGTAAGACCAGGCAAAGATTTCCACATAGTCATGCAACATCTGAATCAACCGTTGTTTCACACTGGCCTCCAGATTGGCACCAATCTTGACTTCCTTTCTGTCTGTCTCAGTACCCAGATTTACTGTTTCCACTGGCTCTTCATGTGGCTGAATGGCCCTCTCTTCCTGGAGTAACAGTCTTGCAAGCTCACCAGGCACTTCACAATCATCTTCACCTTCGTCTTCGGCTAAGTTGATCGGATTTTCAAAGTCATAACTGGCAGTAGCAGGGTCGTTACCAGTGGGATCCAGAGTGGATTGGAACCTGTATAAGTGAGTGTGTGTAAATATAGCTGTTTTGCAATATATAATAAAGAAAGACAAGGAGCGCAAGATTTGAAATGTAAAAAACGTCCAATGCTTTTATTAATGATATATGAAAGTGACACACAAAATCCCTCACAAATGAAGCCACGGTGCCCCGGGTAAGACACCGGGCCATAAAGTTTCAAATTATTGTTCATTACAACTTTAAAACAAAGGAGTTCATTACTGAGTGACAAAAGTAATAGGTATGAAGTCTTTGGCAGTCCAGTTGCTTGGTCCACCGTTGGTTGTTGGGTAGATCCAGCTGTCGAATTCGGATTCCTCCACGTCGTCTTCAATAGCATTTACTCCTGGGTTGGTGATGAACACAGGAGGTCTTCCAATCCTTGCCTTACGAACAGCCCTCTGAGCTTCTGCAGTGAAACCCAAACCAAACTTGTCAGTCTTTGGAGTGAAATCAGGAAGTCGGCCCCAGTTTGCGCACTCACCCTTCTCAATCACAGCCCGGGCATCCTTTAAGGAAGCCATCTTCAAAGGAGAACCCTCTTCAGTCACAGTCTCTGCTGCTGCCAATGTCTGAGGCACCTCTTCAAAGTGTTGAAAGGGGGTCTCAATGAACTCCCCGTCCATCTCTACGTACCGGAATAAGTTGAGGTGGCTGACCATATATTCTTCTTCCCCCTGCACTGTAACAATCTTCCCTCAGACCGAGTACTTAAGCTTCTGATGTAATGTGGAGGTCACAGCTCCAGCCTTGTGGATCCATGGACGACCCAACAAACAAGAATAGGATGGTCGGATGTCCATCACATAGAAAGTAGAATCAAAAACTTGAGAGCCAACCCTGATTGGGATGTCAACTTCACCATGCACCATCCTTTTGGACCCGTCAAAGGTCCGGACAACAATGTTACTTGGTTTGAGCTCTAAACCCTCACATTCCAGCCTATCTAGGGCCTTCTTGGGTAATACGTTCAACGAAGAACCGGTGTCTACCAACACATGGGCAAGAGTAGTGCCCCTGCATTCAATGGAGACATGCAGGGCATCATTATGGTTCTTTCCTTTGGCAGTCAGATCGACGTCAGAGAAACCCAACCCATTATCAGCAGTCAAGTTGGCCACACAATCGGTAAATTGATCAGCAGACGTTTCTTGTGGCACATGGGCCGTCTTTAGGAAGGAAATCAGGGCCTTGGCGTGGGCCTCTGAACACAACAGCAGTGATAGCATAGAAATCTTTGATGGGGTGTGCCCCAGCTGCTCAACTACATTGAAATCACTCTTCTTGATAATCTTGAGGATCTCTTCCATCTCTTGCTTGGAAGCTTCAACATTGATGGTCTTCGGTGCCTCCGTCCGGGCAGGCATATCAGTAACAATCCCTTTGCCCTGAGCGTCAGATGACTCGGCAGCAGGGGTAAAAACAGGAACTTGGTCAGGCAGGGAAGTGGGCACACTTGCAGGTGTGATGACAAGAGGTCTCTGAATAGCTGGTGGCGCAATATCAGGTGAGAAGAGCCTGCCACTATGGGTGACCTTGGTAGGCTCGGTGATATTGCTGACACCGGTACTAGTATCAAACTCTTGTTTTACTCCTAGAATATAAACATCTGCCCCATAGTGCCACGGGACAGCTTTGTCAGACTTATAGGGGATGGGCCCCGGAACAGTGATAATGATAGGTGCAATCTTGTGAACAGGAATAATTTTGACAGGCTTCCTCGGGGGAGCCTTGGGAGGGTTGTTGAAAATAGTGACAATAGAAACTTCTTCGGTACGGACAGCAGGAACAACAATCTTCTTGAACAAGATCTCTTTGCTATCCATCAGGTTTTGGACGCCTGACTTCAGCAAAGGACAACCAGCAGGTGAAGCAGCACATAGAAGGCAACCTTTACTACATCCTGGAAATAAACCGGCTAGCAACAGGTTCTTTTTGACAGTCAACAACGGAGTAACAATCTCATCCACAGAGGCTACATACGGGTCTTCTTCCACAGCATTCACTCCATGCTGGGGCATGGGAGCAGTCACAACATTGGGCCTTTCGGGCGCCTCGAACTGTATTTCCTTAGCATCAATAAGGTCCTGAACCTTATTCCTTAGAGCCCAACAATCATCAGTAGTATGCCCCGGGCTATCAGAGTGATAAGCGCAGCGGGCATTGGGGTTGTACTTTGGAGAGGTTGTGTTCACTACCTTCGGGGCTTCTTTGACAGTTACCAGATTGGTTGACAGCAGTTGCGGCAATATCTGAGAGAGGGTCATACTGAGCCGAGTGTATTGCCTTTTGGGTCTCTCACCCCTTGGTTGGTTGTACTGCTGAGGAGCAGCAGCAGGCTTTGAAATTACCACCGTGTTGATAGCTTGGCGGCATTCCGGCTTGTTCTGTCTCCTTGGACCATAAACAGCACTAGCTTCCTTCTTGAAGGGCTTCTTTTCAGTACTCGAGGAGGCACCTTTCTGTATCTTCCCCGACTTGATACCAGCTTCGATCCTCTCACCAGTCAAGATCAGGTCTGTAAATCCTGCAGAAGAATTACCAATCAGATGGTTGAAGAACGGACCAGACAGGGTCCCCAAGAACATGTCCACGAGTTCACGGTTAGTCAACGGTGGCTGCACCCTGCCAGCCAGGTCTCTCCACTTCTGCACGTACTCCTTAAAACCTTCACCCGTCCCAAGTGACATACCCTGGAGTTGGGTACGCGTGGGAGCGAGGTCGGAATTGTACTGATACTGCTTATAAAATGCAGTAGCCAAGTCCTCCCAGTTACGAATATTGGTTCCATCCAGCTGATAGAACCACTCGAGTTGAGTCCCTGAAAGACTCTCCTGGAAGAAATGGATCCATAGGTTCTTTTCTGTAGTGTAAGGCTGGATCTTCCTTACATAAGATCTAAGATGCAGCTTAGGACAGGAAGCCCCGTCGTACTTCACAAAGGCAGGTGCCTTGAACTTGTGTGGGATCACCACCCCAGAAGATAAACCTAGGTCTCCAAAGTCCAACCCGGGCACACGTTGAATCTCCATAGCATTTAACCGGCCCTCCAGCTGTTTGTACCTGTCCTCAGCAGGAGGGTACTGTTCATCATTGAATTCTGTCTCGTTTTCGGAGACCACGGGACTAGGAACCTCTCTCCCTTGGGGGCTGTCTTTCCCTGCAGAGGAAGTAGCCATATCAGCCTCATTTTGCAGTGTATTCCCAAACCTCCGTCCAGTGTTAAACAACACAGTCCTCTTCTTCTTCTTCTTCTTCTCCTTCAAGAGCAGAGTCTTCAACTCTTGTTGACCCTGGGCTAAGCTCATGACCAGCTCTTGAAACTGGGCGTTCTGGGCTTGGAGGGCCTTGATAGCTTGTTCGGTAGTAGGCTCGGAAGACATGATGATTGAGTGCTGAAATAAACAGCGAAGAAGATTAAGCAACCTGTAGAAAAAGGGTACCTGCTATGCACATGATGCATGATATGCTATTTATGCAATGCATTCAAGGGTTCGAAAGTTCAAATTCGTTGTAGACAAAAAGGAACACACGTTATATTAAGAAATAATATGTTCAGTACATCAGGGCCTCATGGGCAAAACATTACAAAACTTAATCCCAAAAGACATTGCACATCCTTTTTGGAGCGATGTAAGTGTTGAGAGTCTTTTCCTCGTGCAGTAGGCGGGTGAGCTCCAAGACCTTCTTCTCACTGGCATGTAGACTGGTTTCAAGAGAATTCCTCTCTTCCTTGAGTTGGATCCAGCTCTTTTGCATTTCTTCCCAAGATGTTGGCATGTTAGGATGTTGAATGGTGTAGGGCACCTCTCCTTCCAAAACAGGCTCTTTGATCACGGGGAGAACATGAGGATATGGCATTACAAGCTTCTGGGAGCGGGCTCGTACCCACTTGTGATAAGGCTCAAGGGGGATGGAGTTCTTGTGCCCCAGTGTCTTACTATCTACCCTGTTAGGCATCCTCCAAGCTCTGATGAATCTCTGGCGAAGTCCTTGCGCATCGTTGACGAAGTCAAAGAATCAACATGTCGTGAGGGCCATCCCTCCGAGCATATCCAAACTGTCTCAAAGCCAGACACGGGTTGTAAGTAATCCCCCCTAATTCCAAGTAAAGGAACATTAGGAAACTCTCCGCAACGATCAATGATAGTGACATTTTCTCTGGACCAAGAACACTAATGTATATCAGCATGTGTAAGAGTCATCAATCGTTGTGACCATCTCAAACCCCGCTCGTTCTTCAAAACTGATTATGGAAGGTACGAAATAAACCACCTTTCCAGGAGAGGAGTGCAGCACATGAGAACACCTCTTTTTCTCATGGTTCGAGTGTAACATGAGTGAAGGATGTCCCCAAGCAATGTAGGTATGGGATTCCTCGACATGAAGATCTTGACAACATTGATATCTATAAGCTGATCTGGATTCGGGAACAACACCAACCCATAGACAAGAAGTGCCACCACTTCTTCAAAGGCTTGTAGGTCAAGGGAATTCCAAAATTCTTGTGGTTTCTCAAACAGGAACTTTGCCAAGAATCCTTTGATACCGCTTCTGGTTTCCCAATGCCCCTTGATGTCAGATGGTTGTAGGTGTAATGCTTTAGAAACCTCTTCAAGTTTTGGTTCCCTTTCCGTACCGTTGTAGGGTAGTTGACTGAGAATGGGAACCTTCAGAAGCTGAGAAAACTCTTCCAAAGTAGGCACCAATTGATAATCCAGGAAAGTAAAACAGTGGTGCGAAGGGTCAAAGAACTGGAACAACACTTTCACCATATCCTCTTCAATATTGGTATTGACCAAGCTGATGAGCCTACCATGCCTTTCACTGAAGGAAGAGTTCTCGAGAATCCTGGATGTAAGCCCCTTAAGCTGAGGAGGGACCCTTACAAGGTTGATATGAATTGTCTTTCTACGGATAGATTCCATGTCCTACAAAACAAGAACAAAGATGAAGATTCGAACCCTTGAAGTGGTTAGTAAATGCATATGATGTTGTATGATGCTATGATGTTATGATAAGGACACACTACAAGTATTCACAAAAAGCAAACATGATAAGGCACACAAGTCACACCAGACAACCCTTAGAGTTTAGGCCAGCATGAAGTTTGGGGTACTACTCTCTTGAAGTTGGTGGGCTCAAAAACTTGTCCTATCAAAAGTAATCGGGTTCTAAGGAGCTCAATATCATTGGGTTGTTTTCTATGTTCATTGTTTTGATTTAGCCACTGAACTGGCGATCAAAATATTCCAAGAAAACAACCCTCAATGAGTGTAGTATCGAGTATCTACCAACTTCGGACTGCACCAAAGTCGGTCATCTCACTACCCCTAAAGAGGCCAGGATGGTCAAGTAAGGTTCCTAAGGTCAGTTGATGCTTCACGACACCAAGCGGCGGCCCCGTACTCTCCTTGACTTGACTCAAGGGTTACCGGTACTCACCAAAGTGCCACATCAACGTAGCAACTGCTTCAACCGTGTCGGTATACCCCGCACAGTTCCCTCACAGTTTGTTGCTACCTAAAAGGTATCCCCCAGATCCGGGTTAGGATCTATGAAACTCCCAAAATAGGCCCACAATATTAAAGCAAACAAACAAGCAATTGAAAACATAAGAGTGGTCTAATCCTAAGGTTCACCTCACTTATAAATATTCCCCAGCAGAGTCGCCAGTTCTGTGATCGGTGGAAATAAAACTGACTGTTTTTTAAGCTGGTTCGCGAAATGTCGCGGTAAGCAAGAGTCGCCACCGTCTTTTATGTTCTCCAACATGGAAAGGACAAAAGCACAGCAAAATTCCTTCTTTGAGAATATTTCTCGGTTCGGGAGGTAGATTTATAGAAAGGGAAGGTGTTAGCACCCTTTCTATCCGTGGTTATCCACGGGCTCTTAGGTACTGGCTCTTATGTTTTCAAGATTTGTTTGCTTTTCAAGTGTGTGTGGGTTTTGAAAAAAAAGTTTCGTTTGAAAGATTTCTAAGTAACTCTTGTATCTGTCCTCAAGAGTGTATGAAATATTTGTTTGAAAACCTTTTGAAAGTGTGAGTGCGAAAAGTGGTTTTGTTTGTTTGAAAGAGCAAGTACCCAGGAGAATCTACCTACTCTAAGGAATTAGGCTGTGTAAGAGTCCTTTAGATAATGCTATCCCACCATTGAGAGGTAGGTAGCACCATCGTTGGAGTTATTCGGGTCAATTCGATTATAAGGGACATGTGCGGTCACCAAAGCAATGGTAGGGCACCTTAGCGGTAACCCTAATGTCCTAGATCCTTTTTATCCGAGGCAACCGTTTCGAGGCAACTGGATCTTTAGACAGGAGGGCGACCTCTAAAACACCCTATACTTGAAGACCACGTCGAGGCAACCGAGTGAGGCGTACCCTAGGAGTGGCGTGTGCACGTGTGTTGTTTCAGTTTATGTTTATCTTTGATCATGCATTTGTGAGCTACAGATTGGTTTTATTTGCCATACAAGTCTTTCATGCATTTTTTACAGTTAAGAGTGCGGAAAATAAAATGCGGAAAGGTAAATCTACGCTATTACAAGGCGCGGGTATATACATCGCCAAAAACATAACCCGTTTTGGAAAATAAAATACGAGAAAAGTAAATAAAGCGATAAAAACCTAATTAACTATTACATTTCCTGAGCAGATACAAAAATAATCAAAATAAGAATTAAAGCGCGAAAGAAATAGAATCAGGATGTCCTTAGGGTTTTGACCCTTTTTGAGAAAGAATTGAATTTGTCCTTTTTGTAATTAAATGAAATTAAGCCTAATTACTAATTAATTAATTTATTAAAAGAAAAAATGTTTTTTTTTTGTGTTTTTTATGTTTTTAATGAAATAAAATAAAAGAAATTTAAAAGTCAAAAAGAAAAACCTAAATCTAAGCTTGATTTTATTTATTATGAAAAAAAAAGATTAAAATTATTCTAATTAAACTAAGTTAATGATATTTAGAATTTATTTACAAAATAAAAGAGTGAAATTAATAATAATAGTAATAAATGAAATATTTACATTTTTTTAGTTTTTTGAATTTTTATTGAGAAAATGTTAATTTGTTAATTAATTAAATAATACTAATAATAATTATTAAAGAGAATAAAAGAAAAAAAAAAGAAAATGAAAAAAAGGAAAAAATAAACCATGGGTGCTGGGCCAGCATTGGGGGTGAATTTGGAATTGTGAAGCTCATTAACCAGCCAGCCTTGCTTGACTTTTGGAATTGTCTGGGGCGCTGGTTGACCAGGAATAGGGTAGTCGTCACCTTTTGGCCATTGGATTTGCCTTGCCAGCTACCTGGCGTTTGGATGGATGGGGCGTATGATGCAGCACGTTTAAGCGCCTGCATGAGATCAAGTTAAGAAAAATGTGAAATAATTATTTGGGGGACCTGGGATTCGAACCCAGGTCCCAAGGGATTATGCTTGCACGCCTTAACCAACTGAGCCAACTGTTTCAATTGATATAATAATAAGGTGATTATTATATTAGTAAATCAACACAATGCCTGGAAAAAAAAGCGCGCGATTGTTTTAAACGGACGAATGGGAGAACGACATGTGGTCGTCTTCTCCAAATCTCTGGTTCAGTTACCTGCGGATTTTTATCTGCAGGAAGTTCCGTAGGCCCTTTCCTAAAATCATCCTTAGGCTTCAAAAACGCCATCCAAACCCATGGTCAGGATCGTCCATGTCTCCTGATCACATCTATGCTTATGGTTTGTCCTGATTTCTCCTAAAAACAAAACGCCTAAAAACAACATATACAAACCCTAGGCACGGGTATTGTCATACAAGGCATACAAATGGAATTGAATAATGCAGTTACGTTAGAAATCAAACAAGGAGTATGAATATGCTAGCATTTTTGAGGAACAATGCAAGAATAAAGAGTTCACGTTTCGTGTACAGGGGTGACTTTGTGAATACTTACAGCGCTTGATAGGTGGTCTTAGGATGCGTTTGTGGTCGCTTTGGCTTCAGGGGATGGCAAGGAAGGATGTCACGTTCTCCTTTTGGTATGAAAGTGCTTGCAATGCTGTTTTTGACCTCACACTTTTTGACAATTTTTTCACTTTTGCTCTGGCCGTTTGTGCACTCTCTAGGTACTGAATTAGGTTTGGCACGCTTGCTTATGTATGTATGAATGAAATTAGGTCAGCAACTGAGCCTTTACCTTGTGCAATTAAGTTTGGAGATTTTGTTTTAACACCATGGAAGAACTTTCCATCTTTGAAGCAAAACCAAGATTTCATGCACAAAATAGCCCTAGCACAAATTTGTGAGCTGGCATGTGGTATATGAAAGTTGTTCAAATCAAAAAGATGCCCTTCCATTAATTTTTAGATTTTATTTGAATTATTATGGATTTAAAATGAATTAAATCAATAAAAATTAAATAAAATGGAAAAATAAATGTTTGGTCTTGAAATTAATCATGGGACACGTGGGTGGCATGACAAGGCTGAATCAAGTGGAAGAAAATGGGCCCTTTTGTAAAAAATTGAAGTTTTAAGGATAGTTGACTTTTGCCATTTCACAAAAATTTCCCAACTTCTCCAATGCATATCTTGCTCAATTTTGATCATATGAACATGTTCTTGGACATTTTGGAAATGTCTTGAAGTCCTCCAACCAATGCCTTTGGTCCCATGTCATTTTGATTTACCAATCTCAAGTTATGGTCTTTGACTTAAAGTGCCTTTTTGTTGACTTTTGAAAATGACCTATAATGTAGAAATTAATAACTTTTTGTGAGAGCATTTATTGGACTTGGAATGTGAATATGAGTTGTAGGAAATGTCATCCCCTTCAAAATGAGCATTGGATGGGATTTTTCTGATGAACCATGAAAAGGTTATGCCCTGGTCAAGTTACAATTGACTTTTCAGCTGTCCCAAAATGTAAACTTTTGCATCTTTGATGATTTTTGAGCCATTCTTGTGGAATCATGATCAAGACTTGATCAAATGATGACTGTGGCTTCAAAATAAGATGTTGACCAAAAATTTTGACTTTTGACTGCCAAATGACCATTTTACCCCTACAGTTGATTGTGAACCAAATAGGGTTTTTGACTGTGGACTTTGATGCTGTGAGTCTTGAAACTTGACATGTAGGTGCTTGACAATGTATATAGGCATATGGGACTTGATTGAGCCATTGAAAACCTCAACTTCCTTGAGAGAAACAAAACCCTAATTTTGACTGGCTTAGGAGGATGTTTGACTGTGCAACCCTTGAGAGATTTTGAACCATTTGAAGATTGATCTTGTCAAATCTTGAAGAATATGGGAGGGAAAATTTTGGGGTACAACAGATTTGTATATTCATAATCCTTGAGATGTTTGCAAGCTAATGGTTATGATTAATTGTATTTTTATTGACTGTACATCAAGTTGCCATGGTTAGGGTTCGAGTTTTGTTTTTAGGGGTTTTGCGTACAGGGAAAATTGGACCTTAATAATGGTACCATGATGCTCGTGAGGTTGCAACGAGTTGATTGGTACCATTGGTTTTCATTTATCATGCTTGTACAAGGTTTTGGAGATGCACAGGGTTATACCTACGCTCAGGGTCCATAGGTAAAAGCTATGAAACTTACAGCGACGGTGGGAGGAAGAAGAAGGATATGTGGCGCTTCATGGTTTGCCAGTTTGAATTTCGCGCGTTCCAAAGATTAGCTTTTGGTTTTTATCATATAATATTTATTGGTTATTGTTTATACAACTAACATGGACAGCTCAGATGGCAAGCGCGCAGTGGGAGAATGCCTAAGGGCCTGGGTTCGATCCCCAGGTCCCAACTTAGCTTCATATTATTTTTTTCTCACATAATCAGGTGCACATGTACCCCCTGCGTCCATCATACATTATCAGCATCCAACCATCAGATCATCAACATGCCAGATCCAAGGCTTCTCCCATGAGGGTCCACCATGCGCTGGAGTCAAGCAGGCCCAGAGGATCTAGCAAAGTCAATGGGGCCATCAGCATCTGGGCCCTGAAAATTGCAAATAACACCCCTCTTTTGCTATTTACCACAGGCCCATTCTTTTTTTTTTCTTTTCTATTTATTTCATTTATTTATTTAATTAGCTTAAATGTTTTCAACCAAAATTAAATTCTTTTTTTCAAAAAAATCATAAAATCAAGTTTCACAAGATTTAGAATTAGGTTTTTTATTTTATCAAATTTAATTTAATGTTAGTTTAATTTAATTTAGGGTAATTCTCACTTTTTTATATATAATTAAAATTAATTAGGAAAATTAGGGTTAGCTCTTGATTTAATTTTTATTTGTTTTCTCAAAACAAAAAATACAAAAATAGGTTAATTTAATTATTTTTCTTAATTAAAATTAATTAGTGATTAGGTTGTTTTTATTGAATAGAACTTTATTTTCTCAAATAACACAAAAACGACAAAAAAATGATTTCTTCTTGTAAATTACAATTAGGTAGTTGGGGTCAAAACCCTAAATCTCTCGTTTTCGATTCATCGCGCGCGTTTATTATTTTTGCAATATTAATGTAACTGCTCACGGTATGTAATAGTTTAAATTAGGATTATCTTTATTTATCGTCTTTTACGGGTTTTTTGGCTATGTAATTAATCCCTACCCTGAAGCCTTGTAATAGCGTAGGTTTTATTTCTCGCATTTTAATTCTCGCAAATATTAATTGTTTAGATGTATGTTAATAGGATTGTATGACAAGATTGCATGATAATTTAAAACGGTTAGAAAACCCCAATGTGCAAAGATAATAACTGAAATCAAATCACTCGCACATGTGCACTCCTAGGGTATACTCTCACTTCGGTTGCCTTCGGTAAACGGTCATTAAGTATAGGGTGTCTTAGTGGTTGCCCTCCTATCTAAACAAAGACCAAATGTCCCGTTCGGAAATGTTGCCTCGAATATGATCTTAAGACTCTAGGGTTATTACTAAGACCTCCTAACATTGTTTTAAGTGATCGTACGTCCCTTTCGAATTTACCCTTACAACTCCAATGACGGTGCTTCCTATTTCTCAATAGTAGGATAACATTGTCCAAAGGAAACAAGAAAAAAAATAATTCTTTTTCGAGTAGGTAAATGCTAGTAGGTACTTGCTCAAAAACAAACTTTTCACACCAAACACTTTTCAAACTAAAGCTTTCAAAAAACACTTCGTAACACTCTTGAGGACAGAAACAAGGGTTAAAACGAAGTAAAACAAAACTTTTCAAAACAAACACACACAAGAAATTTTTAAAAGATGAGCAGGTACCTAAGAGCCCATGGAAAACCATGGATAGAAAGGGTGCTAACACCTTCCCTTTCTATAATCTACCCCCCGTACTCAGAAAATCTCGAAAAAGGAATTTTTTTTGTGCTTTTTTCCTTTCCGGTTGGATAAAATAAAAGTCGGTGGAGAATCTTGCTTACCGCGACATTTTGCGAACAAAAAATGCAAAACACAAACCAGCATTTTCAAAATAGTCAGTTCTGCCATCGTATCACAGAACTGGTGACTCTGCTGGGGACATAATAAGTGGGGTATACCTTAGGATCTAGTTCATCATATTTGCTTCTCTTGTTTGTTTTGGTTGCTTTACTTTTAAGGATTTTTGTTTGGGAGTTACTATAGATCCTAACCCGGATCTGGGGACACCTTTTAGGTAAGTAGCAATAAACTGTGAGGGAACTGTACAGCATAGACCGATACGGTTGAAGCAGTAGCTACGTTGATGTGGCACATTTGTTGGTATTAGTATCCCTTGTGGAGAAACGAGGAGAATACGGGGCCATTATGTGTGTCGTTAAGCATCAACTGATCTTAGAACCTTTAATCGACCAACTTGGCCATTAGAAAGTAGTGAGATAGCCGACCTCGGTGTAAAGCTGAGAACTGGTTGATACTCGATGCTACAATCATTGAGACCATACTCTCGAGATAGTTCCGACCGCAAGAAAAGATTGCATGAGCTGAAACCATGACCGATGGAGGATGGTCAGTGATATTGAGAACCTCTAGAACCCGGTTACTTTTTCTAGGACAGGTTGAAACCAACTCAACTTTAAGAGGGTAATACCTTAGACCCCTTGCAAGCTTTAAACTTAAGGGTTTTTATGTGACTTGTTTGCCTTTGCCATGCCTGTTATCTGGTATACCTGTTGTTTTCTATCATGACATCATGCATCATAACATAGCATGCATACTTCATTTTACTAACCATTTCAAAGACCAAGGGAATTTATCTTTGTTCTGTTTTGCAGATTATGGCTTCCGTGCGCAGAAATACCATCCGAGTTAACTTTGTGCAAATACCTGCTCAACTTAAAGAGTTAGCCTCAAGAGTTTCTGAGACTTCTATGTTCTTTAAGAGACATGGTCAGCTTCTTAGCCTAGTTACCTCAAAACTTGATGAGCATATGATAAGTGTACTTTTCCAGTTCTTCGATCCTATGCATCATTGCATCACCTTTCCAGATTACCAGCTGGTTCCCACTTTGGATGAATTCTCTCACTTATTGGGCATATCCATCCTTGAGCAGGTACCCTTCACAGGTATGGAAGAGGTTCCTAGACCATAAGACATTGCCCCAGCTCTGCATCTGGAACGGGCTGATGTAGTATCCAATTGGGAAACACGAAGCGGGGTCGAAGGGTTCTTAGCCAAATTTCGGATAGACCAGGCTCAGCTATTTTTGGATAATTTGGATTTTCAGGCTTTTGAAGATGTCTTGGCTCTCCTTATATATGGTTTGGTTCTCTTCCCGAATCTGGATTCCTTTGTAGATATGAACGCGGTCAGGATTTTCCTTTCTCGTAATCCTGTGCCTACTATACTGGGTGATATCTTGCATGCCCTCTACACTCGTACTGTGAGGAGAAGAGGGACTCTTATGTGTTGCATGTCGTTGCTGTTGAGGTGGTTTATTTTGCACCTCCCTAAGTATGTGCTGAAGAACGAAGAAGGTTTGGGATGGTCCTACAGGATAATGTCACTTGCCCATACAAATATTCTTTGAAGCTCCCGGGCTATGAAAGACACTGTTGTTATTGATCGTTGTGGGGGATACCCTAATGTCCTATTTCTTAGAATCAGAGGGGGTATAACTTACAATCTTTGTCTAGATTTGTGACAATTTGGTCGTGCTCGGAGAGATGGTCCCTGTGATACGGTGGGAGAACTGACTTGAGGTTTGCGTTTGTATTCGCAAATGTTGCGGTTAGCAAGAGTCGCCACCGACTTTTTATTTTATCCTAAGGAAAGGTTAAAAAGCACAGCAAAAACCTTTTGAGATGTTTTCTTGGGTTCGGGGAGTAGATTATAGAAAGGGAAGGTATTAGCACCCTTTCTATCCATGGTTATCCATGGGCTCTTAGTTACTTGCTTAGATCACTTGCCTTTTGTTTTCAATTGTTTTAAATGGTGCTTGAGTGTGAGTGGGTTTGAAAATATTTTGAAAAGAGGCCAATGTGGTGGCAACCTTTGTAATGATCCATGTGGGGATGTATACAAAGATGTATGTCTTTTGAAAAGGTTTTCATTTGTTTTTGAAAGTTGTTTTGAAAGTGTAGTGATGTGTGATTTTGAAATCAGGCAAGTGTTTTGTTTTGCAAGTTGATTCAAGTAACTAAGAGGTTATCTACTCCTAAATTTCTCAAAAAAGATTATTGCTATACTTTAACCCTTTTAACAAGTTTGCACCACCATTGTATTGGGTGGGCAACCTTGTGTTAGGATGTGAAAGGGACAGGCGCGGGTCATCGTTTAGACCATAATTGTAACGACGTTAAATGTCTTTGGGCAATTTCTCTAAGGGACTTGATCATTTGTTTTTGTTTGTTTTGAAAAGTTTTTATCGAGGGACTATGATCATTCAAACTGTTTGCTTTGCCCAAAGATGTTCAACATACAATATGGCCCATTTATTTGAAGGCAACAAGTGGAATACCCTAGGGGGTGCAAGTGTGATTTGTGTGTCCATTTTCATGCTTGTTTATCTTGTATTAGGTCAAACTATTTTTTATCGTTTTTTCGCATACAAACCCTAATTCTAGCATGTCATTATTAAAAAGCAATAAAGTGCGAAATTAAAATTACTAAGCTATTACACAACCAAATATGGGAAGGGGGGTACAAATGTTCAAATGGGGATATAGACAAGAATTTAAATCTAGATTATTACAACAATTGGATATTTTGCAATGCATAATTAAATATAAATTTAAACAAATATGTAAAATGTAGAAAGAAAATTTCTATGTGTATGAGAAAAATATTATTTATGTAAAAGGAAAAAGAAAATAAAAATGTATTTATTTTTAGTATTTTGGACTTAAGGTGAAAAACCCTAATTTTTATATAAAATATTATTATTTAATTTAATTCTACTATTTATTTATTATGTACAAAAATAAAATAAAATGAAGTATTTTGTGAAAAAAAAGTATTTTTGTATCAAATATTAATAAAAATGAAGAAAATCAAGTATTTTATATTTTTATCTTAAATATATTAATAAACATGTATATATACATATATTAAACCCTAAATGAGTATTATACAAAATAAATATTTAATATTTTAATAAAATAAATAAAAGTATTTTTTTGTGTGAATATTTTCAGAAAGTAAAAATAAAAATAAAAATGTATTTACATTGTTTTCTATTTATTTTAATAATAGGGTATATATATAAAATAAAAGAAATGAACAAACAAATATGCCATAAATACAAAAAATGATGGAAAAAATATTTTAAAAATTTTAATGGCATGAGAAAAAATAAACAAAGTCAACCCAAAAAGAAAAAGTCAAAAATGTTGAAAAATAAACAAATGGGCTCAGGGGGGTGTAAACCAAAAAATGGGGTGTGAAAAGCAACACAAATCCAAGCCCAGCCCACTTCACTCCTTCTTCAACCTCCAGCACATGTTATTTGAAAAACGCGCGCCAATGTCCAGTCCCTTCTAACTCTTGATTCCTGGCTTTTTAGCAAAAACTCATAACACAAGAAATGTTCAGCATGAAGAGACGGTTCTAACCATATAAAGAACATGACCTATCTCTCCAAGATGAGGGAGAATTTCTCTCCCCCTCTTTTCTGACCTAATTTTTCTACCATTTTCAGAGCTAAAATTCTCTTCACTCAGACAAAAGAAATGAAAAGTAAAGCTATGTACATGTTCAGGGCTATGAGTAGGACTTTGTTTCTTCACAAACTTAAGACTAAATATGCCTAATAAGAGAGATACGAATTCAAACTTTTACCTGTGCAGTTGAACTTCTAGGTGGAGAATGAGAGACTTTCAGTGCAATGTAATGATTGGAAAAGCTTCCTTGAGGTCCAGGGATGCTTTTTCAATGCTCACTTTGTCTTGAAACCTCTTGTATCAAGCTATAGAACTTCACCTGCAAGTCAAAGATGTGAAAATGGTGGAAGTGGTTAGAGCAACTACAGATCGTGCCTTAGCTTCTGGATAGCTTGCATATGTTGTAAGGAAGGTAGAGGAACAGGTTTGGACAGAAATGCTTGAAGGGATTGAGAGATTGCACTCAAACTGCAGGGGCACCCCTGTTTGTGCAGTTTGAGGATGATTCTGAGATGGAGAGTGTTTGAAAGGCAAATGGCTCGAGCAAAAGCTTCAATGTGGTCTATGGAATGTGTTTGATATCTTTTGTGCTGTGTTCCTTTGCTGATATGAGAGATAGCATATGTTATGGACCTTTCTTCACACTTAAGCTACCAAAAGCAAAATTGGTGTTCTAGGTCAGTATAGGACCCCCTAATGTGCTGCATCAACTCCTCTTGATCAGTGTGTTATGCCCATAATCTTGTGTTAACCAGATCTTCTTTGTACTTGTTGGATTACAAACTTGACATAAAGCTAAACTTTTCAAAAATGGAAATTCCACTTTATCTAGTTTAGGATTAAACCATTATGCAATGTTAGAACACAAAGAACATGACCTTAACACATTGAATATGCATTAAATTATTGAGTATGGATTGGTTCAAGGACCTGTAATTAAGCATAAAGCAAACTGAATTCAAATTTGCAAACTTGTGAACATGTCTTGGTGAAGAACAAAAGTGAATTTTTGCCAACTTGTGAAATTCGAATCTCTCAAGTTATGAGGTTGTTTGATGAGTTCTTGGACATTTTGGAAAGCTTGTAATGTGTACTACAATCCATCTTTGAAATGCAATTTGAAATTCCAAGTGGAAGGGTATGAAAAGTGGCCTTGAAGTAGGGTAGAAAACCTTGTCAAAATAGGTCAAATTTCACTAAGTTAAAAGATGGTTTAGTGCCCTTATTCAAAAAATCATAACTTGAGATACAAGCTTCAAATGAGAAAACTTTGTGAATCAAAGTTGTAGATTTTGCAGCAAGCTACAACTTTCATGTTTTGACTTTTGTTTGAATCCAAATGGATCATGGTGAAAAGATGGGGCAAAGTTGGGAAAAAATTAGGGTTTTCCATAACTTAGAAAAATTCTAAGTTATGAAAAATTCCATTTTCAAACCCTAATTTGCATTTTGTGATTTCTTGGTGAACAAGTTTCATAATTTGGCATGTTTTGATGAAAAATGAATCTTGACTCTTGATTTTGACCAAAAAGTCAAAGTTTGACTTTTCAGTATACAGTCAAAATTGATCAATTGACTGGGAAATTCAACTGTCAATCTTGTGTACTTGGGATCTTTTGAGCTTGATGAACATGTCAAGATAATTCCATGGGGTCCTTGAGTCCATATGTGAGCTTGGTTTGCCATTGGCTAGGTCAAACAGTCAAAAATTGCCTTTGTGCAGTCAAAACCCTAAAAATGACCATTTTGCCCTTTTGGTGATCTGATCAAATTTCTTGGGGAATTGTGATTCAAACTTGATCAAATGGTCCATGTGAGTTCATAATGTTGATGTGGACCAAATTTCATGAGGTTTGACTGTCAATTGGCCACAGTTGACTTTTTCCCCAATACAGCTGATTTCCAGGTCAACTGTCCAATTGACTGGGTAAAACTTGGAATCAAGACTTGAAACTTGGTATAGGTAAACATGGGAGTCCAACATGAAGCATGAAAGTCATCTTAGGCATTTTAGGTCAAAGCATCTTTAGGCAAACACAAACCCTAATTTGAGTCCACAGTGCAAGGAGAAGTCTTGAGCAGAGGAAACCCTAATTGGATCTTGATCTTCAAAGGTCTTGTGATGAGAAAATGTTGAGGAAATGGGAGGGCAAATTTTGGGGTACAACAGTTGCCCCTGTTCAATCTTCTTGGACCTGAAGAGTTAGATTGGCAAGTTTGCCTTTCGAGACTCGAGGGTAAAAGGAGATTGGACACTAGAGTGCCCGGAAATTTGCACTCGCATGCTGGAGTCTCAACAACGTGGTGTCGGGAATGGGCTTATAGATGCCATTTGGAGAGATGGTGGATAGGGAGATGGGCTTTGTAGATGCCATCTGGAAAAGTGACAGAACTTTGTCGGGAATGGGCTTACAGATGCCATTTGGAAGTGTTGATCGCATAAGAGGTTCCTTAGCGAGAACTTGTGTGTTTAAGAAAGACAGATGTTTTCCTGGCTTGTTACAGGTGTTTGATCTTCAGTCTCCTTATGCAGATATGCCCTGGCTGGATACAGGTATCGAATCTTCAATCGGTTGCTCACAGATGTGCCCTGGCTGGATACAGGAGTCGAATCTGGAAATAGTCGTCAATAGATATGCCCTGGCTGGATACAGGAGTCGAATCTTTGAATTCTGCAGACGTGTCCTGGCTAGATACAGGAATCGAGTCTGGAAATGTGGTCAACAGATATGCCCTGGCTGGATACAGGAATCGAATCTGGAAATGTTGTAGTTGATAGATGTGCCCTGGCTGGATACAGGAGTCGAATCTTTGAACTCTTCAGATGTGCCCTGGCTAGATACAGGAATCGAGTCTGGAAACTGATCACTCTCAGATGTGCCCTGGCTAGATACAGGTATCGAATCTGGAATTGTGACAGTTGAAGGTAGTCGTTTTTGAGATTGTCTTTTTCCTGAAAAGGCAAAGACGTAAGCTGTATGCAATGTCATGATGTATGATATGCATGATGTCATGATGTTCAACATTTGATGTTGTATGTGTCTCATCATGTATGTAAGCAAGATGTATGAAAATGTGAAATGTTTATGAGTGTAATTTCATCTTAGGAAAATAAATCCTTGACGAAAGGCCGGGAAGCTGCTTTGCGGAAGAGATATTTGGCCGAAGCTCTGATGAGAGGCCTGCTGAGGACTTTAACAATGGATTCCGCTGAGAATAATGATGATAAACTCTGCTGGGGAACCCCAAAGATAGACTCTGCTTGGGAAAACCAAAGATAAACTTCGCTGGGGATTGAAGGAACTTTTGCCGGGAACGGTCTTCCGTGGCCTTTAGCTGAGGATAACCCAGTTATAAGTCCTTGTGAGGAAATAACTCTAAATAAAACTCGGGCGAGACGTTCGTACTTCGCCAGGGATAAGCTCGCAGAATCTACTGGGAATGAGCTTTTAAGACCTGCCGAGGGATGTTGTGCCTTTTTCAGGATCGACGGGGAATCGACTCCTGCTTGGGGAAAGTGCTGCTGAATTTTGCTTTACTCTGCGGGGAGTTGAGATGATTTGGTCACATTTTCAGTTGAACCTGCCTTGGTGCCTTGGCGGACAAAACAACTAGACCGCATTAGACAACTCCACATTGCCCCTGTCTTTGATGTCACTTGTAATTAATTTCTTTTCATATGCAAACATTTATGAATCGGCAATTTAATGTCAAATGCATATATCAAAAATGAACATTGGACGTTCTTCGCAAGACAAAACAACAAAAGAAAAACAATGGCAATTTGTATGGACAAGCGAATTTTCATTGATTTAAACTTTGCCTGAAAATAGGCGTTTCTTGTACAAGAGACTGACATCCTAGTAAGAGGACATCGCCAAATAGTATAGAGTTTACATTTTGAAAAAGAAAACAAAACAGCTACGTGAACAATCCCACTGGGTTCCAACTCTGCTATCGCCTTTATGTTTTCGAACGCCTCATCGCCTTACTGCCTAATCTGAAGATGAAGCTGATTGGTCAATGCCGAAATTTGGGCCAGATAGTTGATGCCGAATTCCGGGTGCGAAGTGATCCAATGAGACATAGTGTTACGCTCTTATCCCTAACTTTTGCCTGGACCGCCCTTTCGGGTTTTCAGTCCAACGGGATACCCTTTTTTGCCCAAGCCGCCCTTTCAGGTTTTCGACTTGCCGGGTGTACAGATTTTTATTTATTTCATCCCTTATTTTTGCCCGAACCCTTTTGGTTCGCCGGGAAGCCCTTATTTTTGCCTAGGTATGTCAACCTAGCGGGTCTTTTATTTATGCGTAGTATTTTTTCACTATGTCTGCATTGGCGGGGTGAGGAAGGTCGTCACCATCCATGGTGGTTAGGATCATGGCTCCTCCTGAGAACACACGTTTAACCACAAATGGCCCTTCATAAGTAGGGGTCCATTTGCCCCGGGGATCACTTTGAGGAAGGATGATGCGTTTGATTACCAGGTCCCCAACTTGATACTCTTGCGGTCTGACTTTCTTGTTAAATGCCCTGATCATCCGTTTCTGATACGTTTGACCGTGACAGATAGCAGTGAGCCTCTTTTCGTCAATCAGATTTAGTTGATCAAGTCGAGTCTGGATCCAATCATCTTCATTCAAGTCTGCATCCTTCATTATCCGGAGAGAGGGTATCTGGATTTCGATTGGCAAGACTGCCTCCATGCCATAGACTAGGGAGAAGGGAGTTGCCCCGGTTGACGTCCTTGCTGAGGTGCGGTACCCATGAAGAGCGAACGGTAACATCTCGTGCCAATCTTTATAGGTCACTGTCATCTTCTGCACAATTTTCTTGATATTTTTATTGGCTGCCTCTACAGCCCCATTCATCTTCGGCCGATAGGGGGAAGAATTGTGGTGCTGTATCTTGAATTGTTCACAGAGTTCAGTGATCATTTTGTTATTGAGATTGGTACCGTTGTCCGTAATGATTCTTTCCGGGACACCGTACCGACATATCAGATTATGCCGGATGAAACGCGCCACGACGCTCTTGGTTACCGTGGCATATGAGGCCGCCTCAACCCATTTCGTGAAGTAATCGATCGCCACCAAGATGAAACGATGCCCATTGGATGCCGTCGGTCGGATCTCACCGATCATATCGATGCCCCACATTGCGAAAGGCCAAGGTGCCGTTAGGACATTCAAAGGAACCGGAGGGATATGCACCTTGTCAGCATAGATCTGGCATTTATGACAAGTCCGGGAGTGTTGGTAACAATCGGCTTCCATCGTGGACCAGAAATATCCTGCCCGGAGGATTTTCTTAGCCATGGTGTGTCCACTGGAGTGGGTCCCAAACGTACCTTCGTGCAGTTCCATCATGATTTTCTCTGCTTCAGCCTTATCCACACAACGTAACAAAGTTGAATCATGATTCCGTTTGTAGAGAATGCCGTTGCTGAGGAGGAATTTTGCAGCAAATCTCCTCATGAACTTCTTATCATTGACAGATGCACCTTCAGGGTATTCCTGGGTTTCCAAGTATCTCCTCACCTCGTGATACCAGGGCTTTTCAGTCACCTTCTCAGCCTCGAGCTCGCAGCAGTATGCCGGTTCATCCAACTTCCAGATTAGGATTTGGGGAGCCTCATTGTCCCATTTAACTTTAAACATTGAAGACATCGTGGCTAGTGCGTCCGCTAGCTGATTTTCCTCTCTGGGGAAATGTTCAAAAGTTATCTCTTCAAAGTGGGGGAGCAGGGTCGATACATACTCCTTGTAAGGAATGAGATTCGGGTGTTTCGTATCCCACTCGCCTTTGATCTGATTGATCACGAGAGCGGAATCTCCGAAGACACTTAGAAACTTGATCCTCAGGTCGATTGCAGCTTGTAAACCCATGATGCATGCCTCATATTCTGCCATGTTGTTGGTGCAGCTGAAACATAATCGGGCGGTGAGTGGAGTATGGGTCCCCTTGGGAGATATGATTACAGCACCGACGCCGTTACCCAAAGCATTGGAGGCTCCGTCAAAATGCATAGACCATCGGGATCCTTCCTCAGGTCCTTCATCCGGTCCAGGTACTTCACAGTCAGTTACCACCATGATGTCTTCGTCCGGAAAATCAAAGTTCAATGATTGATAATCGTCCACAGGTTGGTGTGCCAAATGATCAGCCAGTACACTCCCCTTAATTGCTTTCTGAGTTGTATACTGGATGTCATATTCTGTTAAGATCATTTGCCATCTCGCTATCCTCCCAGACAGAGCGGGCTTTTCAAATATGTACTTGATGGGATCCATCTTTGAAATCAATAAAGTAGTGTGAGTCAGCATATACTGTCTCAGCCGGCGAGCAGCCCATACAAGAGCGCAGCAAGTTTTCTCAAGCAGTGAGTAACGAGACTCACAGTCGGTAAACTTTTTGCTCAAGTAATAAATAGCGTGCTCTTTTCGGCCAGACTCGTCATGCTGCCCCAGCACACACCCCATTGAATTATCAAGCACTGTCAAGTATAGTATCAGAGGTCTTCCTTCCACTGGTGGCATAAGAATGGGTGGCTCTTGGAGGTATTCCTTTATTCTTTCAAAGGCGGCCTGACATTCATCATTCCAGCGTACTACTTGATCTTTCTTCAGTAATTTGAAGATTGGCTCACAAGTAGCAGTTAGATGTGATATGAATCGGGCAATGTAATTCAGTCGTCCTAGGAAACCTCTGACTTCTTTCTCTGTTTTTGGGGTCGGCATCTCTTGAATAGCTTTAACCTTGGCAGGGTCCACCTGGATACCTTTATCACTTACAATGAAACCTAGCAATTTTCCGGACCTCACCCCGAAGGTGCATTTGTTGGGATTCAATCTCAGCTTGTACAACTTGAGTCGGTCAAACAACTTCCTCAGGTGGTCAAGGTGCTCCTCCTCAGTTTGAGACCTTGCGATCATGTCATCAACGTATACTTCAATCTCATGATGGATCATATCATGAAATAAAGCAACCATGGCACGCTGATAGGTTGCCCCAGCATTTTTCAATCCGAATGGCATGACCTTATAACAGAAGGTCCCCCACTGAGTTACAAATGTAGTCTTCTCCATATCTTCAGGAGCCATCTTGATCTGATTATACCCTGAGAAGCCATCCATGAAGGAGAACACCTTGTGTTGAGCTGTATTATCAACAAGGACATCGATGTGAGGTAGGGGGAAGTCATCCTTGGGGCTGGCCCTGTTCAGATCCCTGTAGTCAACACACATTCTGACCTTACCGTCCTTCTTCGGCACGGGCACAACATTGGCAACCCACTGAGGGTAAGAAGTTACTGCAAGGAAACCCGCATCAAACTGTTTCATCACCTCAGCTTTAATCTTCTCAGACATCTCTGGACGCATTCGTCGAACTTTTTGCTTTACTGGAGGGCAATCCTCCTTGGTTGGCAAATGGTGAACTACAATGTCGGCATCCAAACCAGGCATATCTTCATAAGACCAGGCAAAGATCTCCATGTAGTCTTGTAGCATCTGGATCAATCGTTGCTTCACGCTGAGCTCTAGATTGGCACCAATTTTGACCTCTTTCCTTTCTGTCTCAGTACCCAAGTTAATGGTCTCCACAGGCTCTTCATGTGGTTGAATAGCCTTCTCTTCCTGTAGTAGCAGTCTTGCGAGTTCACCAGGTACTTCGCAATCATCTTCACCTTCGTCTTCGGCCAAGTTGATCGGATTCTCGAAGTCATAACTGGCGGTAGCAGAGCTGTTGCCAGTGAGATCCAGAGTGGATTGAAACCTGTATAAGTGAGTGTGTGTAAATATAGCTGTTTTGCAATATGTATAACACAGAAAGAAAAAAAGAGCACAAGATTTGAAATGCAACAAACGTCCAATGTTTTGATTGATGATATATGAAATGTCATACAAAAAGCCCTCACAAATGGAGCTACGATGCCCCGGGTAGGGCACCGAGCCAATAGAGTTTTAACATATTGTTTGTTACAAATTTGGAAATCAAAAGAAATCAATTACTGCGTGACAAATGTGATAGGGGTAAAATCCTTTGCTGTCCAGTTGCTTGGTCCGTCGCTGGCAGTCGGGTAGATCCAATTATCAAACTCAGCTTCCTCCACATCCTCCTCGATAGCGTTCACCCTTGAGCTGGAAATAAACACCGGAGCCTTTCCAATCTTCTCTTTGCGCACCGCCTTCTGAGCCTCGGTAGTAAAGCCTAGCCCAAACTTGTCGTTCTTCTGAGTGAAGTCAGGAAGCTGACCCCAGTGTGCACCATTGCCTTTCTGAACCACAGCCCGGGCATCCCTTAGGGAAACCATCTTCAAGGAATCATTCTCTTCGGCCATTGTCTCCGCAGCTGCTGAAATTGGATGTACCTCCTCGAAGTGTTGGAAGGGAGTTTCAATAAATTCTCCGTCCATCTCGATGTACCTGAAGGAATTCAAATGGCTCACCATATACTCCTCTTCTCCTTGCACAGTGACAATTTTCCCCCTGACAGGATACTTCAGTTTTTGATGCAAGGTGGAGGTTACTGCCCCGGCTTTGTGGATCCAAGGTCTACCCAACAGACAGGAGTACGATGGACGTATATCCATTACGTAAAAGGTAGAGTCAAACACTTGAGAGCCCACACGAATAGGGATGTTAACCTCTCCATGAACCATCCTCTTGGAACCGTCAAAGGCTCTGACGATGATATTGCTGGGTTTCAACTCCAGGCCTTCATAATCCAGACGATCCAAAGCCTTTTTCGGAAGAACATTCAAAGAAGAACCAGTGTCCACCAATACATGTGCCAGAGTAGTGCCCCTGCATTCAATAGAGACATGCAGGGCATCATTGTGGTTTCTCCCTTTTGCGGTTAGGTCAGCATCTGAAAAGCCCAAGCCGTTGTCCACCGTCAAATTTGCTATGCAGTCAGTGAACTGAACTGCAGACGTCTCCTGCGGCACATGGGCCGTTTTGAGAAATGAGATCAAGGCTTTTGCATGGGCCTCGGAACATAGTAATAAGGAAAGCAGGGAGATCTTGGAGGGTGTATGCCCTAACTGTTCGACAACATTAAAATCACTTTTCTTTATTATTTTCAGAATCTCCTCCATTTCTTGTCGGGAGGCCTCAGCATTCACGGGTATTGGTGCCTCCATCTGGGCAGGCTCTTCTTCAATCCCTTTGCCCCGAGCATTTGATGACTCGGCAGTAGGGGACACAATTTGATCAGCAACAGGACTTGGTAAACTTGCAGGTTTTATGAGGAGGGGTTTTCGAATGGCGGGTGGCGCAATGTCAGGCGAGAAGAGCCTGCCACTGCGGGTGACTTTAGCTGGACCGGTGATATCGCAGATACTGGCACTAGCATCGAATTCTTGCTTGATTCCATTTACATATACGTCTGCCCCATAATGCCAGGGGACAGCCTTATCAGACACGTAGGAGAGGGGTCCTGGAACAGTAATGATCACAGGCGCAACTGTCAAGATTTGAATAGGCTTCTTTGGGGGAGCCTTGGTTGGATTTTTGAAGATGGTAATCACGGAAACTTCTTTCATTGGAACCAATTGAACAGCAGTCTTTTTGAATAAAATCTCCTTGCTATCCATTAGGCCTTGGATGCCTAACCTTAGCAAGGGACAATCGGATAGGGAAATAGCACAGAATGGGCAACCTTCGCCGCAACCCGGAAATAAACCGGCCCGCAGTAGGTTCTTCTTAACAGTCTTCAAAGGGGTAACAACTTCATCTAACGAAACAGCATACACTTCTTCCTCAATGGCACTTACCCTATGCTGGGGCATAGGAGCCGTTACAACATTCGGTCTTTCCGGCGCTTCAAACTGAATTTCTTTTGCGTCAATCAGATCTTGCACTTTGTTTCTCAAGGCCCAACAATCATCAGTAGTGTGCCCGGGACTATCAGAATGATAAGCACACCGGGCATTTGGGTTGTATTTAGGGGACGCAGTGTTGACGACCTTAGGAGCTTCTTTGAGGGTCACCAGGTTGGTGGATAACAGTTGGGGTAAAATTTGAGATAATGTCATACTCAATCGGGTATACTGCCTCTTGGGCCTTTCACTTCTTTGCTGATTGTACTGCTGAGGAGCAGCAACAGGTTTAGAGATGACCAAAGCATTAACGGCTTGGCGACTTTCGGGCTTGACTTGTCTTCTAGGGCCATAGACGGCGCTTGCTTCTTTCTTAAATGGCCTCTTCTCAGCACTTGTAGAGGCAGCCTTCTGTATCTTGCCTGACCTGATGCCAGCTTCAATTCTCTCTCCCGTTAATATCAAATCTGTGAACCCAGCGGAGGAGTTACCAACCAAATGATTAAAAAACGGTCCAGACAAAGTTCCCAGAAACATATCCACCAGCTCTCGATCAGTTAATGGAGGCTGCACCCTGCCAGCCAAATCTCTCCATTTTTGAGCGTACTCTTTGAACCCTTCACCCGTCCCTAGAGACATACCCTGAAGTTGGGTACGCGTAGGAGCGAGATCAGAATTATATTGGTATTGTCTGTAGAAAGCAGTCGCCAAATCCTCCCAGTGCCGGATGCTAGCTCCGTCTAATTGGTAGAACCATTCAAGCTGAGACCCCGAGAGGCTGTCTTGGAAGAAGTGAATCCAGAGGTTTTTATCCGCCGTGTAAGGTTGGATTTTCCTTACATACGACCTCAGATGTAGCTTTGGGCAGGAGACCCCATCATACTGGGCGAAGGCAGGCGCCTTAAACTTGTGTGGAATTACTACTCCAGAAGATAATCCCAAATCCCCGAAATCCAGTCCCGGCACGTTCTGAATCTCCATAGCGCTCAAGCGGTCCTCCAATTGTTTGTATCTGTCGGCAGCAGGTGGGTATTGTTCCTCGTTATAATCCGTCTCGTTGTCGGAGACTGCGGGACTAGGTGCTTCTCCCCCTTGGGGACTGTTTTTCTCAGCAGAAGAAGTGGTCGGATCAGCTTCATTGTGGAGTGTGTTCCCAAATCTGCGTCCGGTGTTGAACATTGCCGTCCTCTTTTTCTTCTTCTTCTTCAAGAGTAGAGTCTTCAACTCTTGCTGTCCCTGGGCTAGGCTTAAGACCATCTCTTGAAACTGTGCACTTTGGGCCTGAAGGGCCTTGATCGCTTGCTCACTGGATGACTCCGAATTCATGATGACTGTGCATACAAACAGCGAAGAAAATTAAGCAACCTGTGAATTAGGGTACCTGCTATGCATATGGTGCAATGGAATGCGTATGTATGCAATGCATTCAAGGATTTAGAACATTCAAACTTTGTTGTAGACAAAAAGGAACGCACATCATATTAATAAAGAGAAATTCGTTAGTACATAAATGCCTCATGGGCCAAATATTACAAAATAAACTCCTTAAGTTAAAAAGACATTGCGCATCCTTTTTGGCGCGATGTAAGTGTTGAGATTCCTTTCCTCGTGCAGCAGGCGGGTGAGTTCCAGGACCTTCTTTTCACTAGCATGTAGACTGGTCTCAAGAGAATTCCGCTCTTCCTTAAGTTGGATCCAGCTCTTCTGCATCTCTTCCCAGGAGGTGGGCATGTCGGGATGTTGAATGGTATAGGATGCTTCTCCTTCCAAGACTGACTCTTTGATTACAGGTAGTATGTGAGGGTAAGGCATTACCAACTTCTGAGAGCGGGCTCGTACCCACTTGAGGTAAGGCTCCAATGGGATGGAGTTCCGGTGCCCCAGTGTTTTGCTGTCTATCCTACTTGGCATCCTCCAAGCTCTGATAAATCTCTGACGAAGCCCTTGAGTATCGTTGTCGAAGTCGAAGACTATGTCAGGAATTAACATGTCATGAGGGCCATCCTTCCGAGCATAACCAAACTGTCTCCAAGCCAGGCATGGGTTATAGGTTATACCTCCTTTGATTCCAAATAAAGGAACATTAGGGTATTCCCCACAACGATCAATGATAGTGACGTCTTCCCGGGACCTAGGACACCAATGTATATCTGCATGCGTGAGAGTCATTAACCGTTGTGACCACCTCAAACCCCGCTCGTTCTTCAAAACTGTTTGTGGAAGATGCGAAATAAACCACCTTCCCAAGAGAGGAGTGCAACACAAAAGGACACCCCTTCTTCTCATGGTTCGAGTGTAACATGAGTGAAGGATGTCCCCCAGCAGTGTAGGTATAGGATTCCTGGTCATAAAGATCTGGACAGCACTGATATCGATAAGCTGATCTGGGTTAGGGAACAATACCAAACCATAGACAAGGAGGGCTACAACTTCTTCAAAAGCTCGTAGGTCAAGAGAGTTCCAACATTCTTGGGCTTTATCAAACAGAAACCTAGCTAAGAACCCTTTGATACCACTTCTCGCTTCCCAATGTCCTTTGAGGTCGGATGTCGGTAGGTGCAAGGCTTTAGCAATCTCTTCAAGTCTAGGTTCCTTTTCTGTACCGTTGAAGGGTAGCTGATCAAGGATAGGAATCTTCAGGAGCCGGGAGAACTCCTCCAATGTAGGTACCAACTGATAGTCCAAGAAGGTGAAACAGTGATGCAGAGGGTCAAAGAATTGGAACAAGACCTTAATCAAGTCCTCCTCAATGTTGGTGTTAACCAAGTTGATGAGTTTTCCATGTCTCTCACTGAATGAAGAACTCTCGGGAATTCTGGACAGAAGCTCCTTAAGCTGAGGAGGGATCTTTACAAGGCTAATCGGAATTGTCTTTCTGCGAACAGTTTCCATGTCCTGTAAAATAAGGACAAAGATGAAGATTCGAAACCCTTGAAATGGTTAGTCAATGCTCATGGTGTTTGTATGATGTAATGATGCACTATAAACATTCACAAAAGCAAACATGGTAAGGCACACAAGTCACACAAACCCTTAGAGTTTAGGCCTGCATGAAGTTTGGGTGTTACCCTCTTGAAGTTTTGTGGGCTCAACCTGTCTTATCAAAAGTAACCGGGTTCTAAAGATCCCAATATCACTGGATTGCTTTCATTGTTCATCGTTTCGATTTAGCCACTGAACTGGCGACCGAAATATTCCAGGAAAGCAACCCTCAATCGAGTGTAGTATCGAGTATCAACCAACCTCGGACTGCACCAAAGTCAGTTATCTCACTACCCTAAAAAGGCCAAGATGGTTCAATTAAGGTTCCTAAGGTCTGTTGATGCTTCATGACACCACATGGAGGCCCCGTACTCTCCTTGACTGAACTCAAGGGTTACCGGTACACACCAAAGTGCCACATCAACGTAGCAGACTGCTTCAACCATGTCGGTATACCCCGCACAGTTCCCTCACAGCCTTGTTGCTACCTAAAAAAGGTTTTCCCCAGATCCGGGTTAGGATCTATAAAACTCCGATACAAAGCCCACAATATGTAAAAGCAAACAAAGCAAGCAATTGAAAACAAAGGTGATCTAAACCCTAAGGTTACTCCACTTTAAAAGATTTTCCCCAGCAGAGTCGCCAGTTCTGTGATACGGTGGGAGAACTGACTTGAGGTTTGCGTTTGTATTCGCAAATGTTGCGGTTAGCAAGAGTCGCCACCGACTTTTTATTTTATCCTAAGGAAAGGTTAAAAAGCACAGCAAAAACCTTTTGAGATGTTTTCTTGGGTTCGGGGAGTAGATTATAGAAAGGGAAGGTATTAGCACCCTTTCTATCCATGGTTATCCATGGGCTCTTAGTTACTTGCTTAGATCACTTGCCTTTTGTTTTCAATTGTTTTAAATGGTGCTTGAGTGTGAGTGGGTTTGAAAATATTTTGAAAAGAGGCCAATGTGGTGGCAACCTTTGTAATGATCCATGTGGGGATGTATACAAAGATGTATGTCTTTTGAAAAGGTTTTCATTTGTTTTTGAAAGTTGTTTTGAAAGTGTAGTGATGTGTGATTTTGAAATCAGGCAAGTGTTTTGTTTTGCAAGTTGATTCAAGTAACTAAGAGGTTATCTACTCCTAAATTTCTCAAAAAAGATTATTGCTATACTTTAACCCTTTTAACAAGTTTGCACCACCATTGTATTGGGTGGGCAACCTTGTGTTAGGATGTGAAAGGGACAGGCGCGGGTCATCGTTTAGACCATAATTGTAACGACGTTAAATGTCTTTGGGCAATTTCTCTAAGGGACTTGATCATTTGTTTTTGTTTGTTTTGAAAAGTTTTTATCGAGGGACTATGATCATTCAAACTGTTTGCTTTGCCCAAAGATGTTCAACATACAATATGGCCCATTTATTTGAAGGCAACAAGTGGAATACCCTAGGGGGTGCAAGTGTGATTTGTGTGTCCATTTTCATGCTTGTTTATCTTGTATTAGGTCAAACTATTTTTTATCGTTTTTTCGCATACAAACCCTAATTCTAGCATGTCATTATTAAAAAGCAATAAAGTGCGAAATTAAAATTACTAAGCTATTACACAACCAAATATGGGAAGGGGGGTACAAATGTTCAAATGGGGATATAGACAAGAATTTAAATCTAGATTATTACAACAATTGGATATTTTGCAATGCATAATTAAATATAAATTTAAACAAATATGTAAAATGTAGAAAGAAAATTTCTATGTGTATGAGAAAAATATTATTTATGTAAAAGGAAAAAGAAAATAAAAATGTATTTATTTTTAGTATTTTGGACTTAAGGTGAAAAACCCTAATTTTTATATAAAGTATTATTATTTAATTTAATTCTACTATTTATTTATTATGTACAAAAATAAAATAAAATGAAGTATTTTGTGAAAAAAAAGTATTTTTGTATCAAATATTAATAAAAATGAAGAAAATCAAGTATTTTATATTTTTATCTTAAATATATTAATAAACATGTATATATACATATATTAAACCCTAAATGAGTATTATACAAAATAAATATTTAATATTTTAATAAAATAAATAAAAGTATTTTTTTGTGTGAATATTTTCAGAAAGTAAAAATAAAAATAAAAATGTATTTACATTGTTTTCTATTTATTTTAATAATAGGGTATATATATAAAATAAAAGAAATGAACAAACAAATATGCCATAAATACAAAAAATGATGGAAAAAATATTTTAAAAATTTTAATGGCATGAGAAAAAATAAACAAAGTCAACCCAAAAAGAAAAAGTCAAAAATGTTGAAAAATAAACAAATGGGCTCAGGGGGGTGTAAACCAAAAAATGGGGTGTGAAAAGCAACACAAATCCAAGCCCAGCCCACTTCACTCCTTCTTCAACCTCCAGCACATGTTATTTGAAAAACGCGCGCCAATGTCCAGTCCCTTCTAACTCTTGATTCCTGGCTTTTTAGCAAAAACTCATAACACAAGAAATGTTCAGCATGAAGAGACGGTTCTAACCATATAAAGAACATGACCTATCTCTCCAAGATGAGGGAGAATTTCTCTCCCCCTCTTTTCTGACCTAATTTTTCTACCATTTTCAGAGCTAAAATTCTCTTCACTCAGACAAAAGAAATGAAAAGTAAAGCTATGTACATGTTCAGGGCTATGAGTAGGACTTTGTTTCTTCACAAACTTAAGACTAAATATGCCTAATAAGAGAGATACGAATTCAAACTTTTACCTGTGCAGTTGAACTTCTAGGTGGAGAATGAGAGACTTTCAGTGCAATGTAATGATTGGAAAAGCTTCCTTGAGGTCCAGGGATGCTTTTTCAATGCTCACTTTGTCTTGAAACCTCTTGTATCAAGCTATAGAACTTCACCTGCAAGTCAAAGATGTGAAAATGGTGGAAGTGGTTAGAGCAACTACAGATCGTGCCTTAGCTTCTGGATAGCTTGCATATGTTGTAAGGAAGGTAGAGGAACAGGTTTGGACAGAAATGCTTGAAGGGATTGAGAGATTGCACTCAAACTGCAGGGGCACCCCTGTTTGTGCAGTTTGAGGATGATTCTGAGATGGAGAGTGTTTGAAAGGCAAATGGCTCGAGCAAAAGCTTCAATGTGGTCTATGGAATGTGTTTGATATCTTTTGTGCTGTGTTCCTTTGCTGATATGAGAGATAGCATATGTTATGGACCTTTCTTCACACTTAAGCTACCAAAAGCAAAATTGGTGTTCTAGGTCAGTATAGGACCCCCTAATGTGCTGCATCAACTCCTCTTGATCAGTGTGTTATGCCCATAATCTTGTGTTAACCAGATCTTCTTTGTACTTGTTGGATTACAAACTTGACATAAAGCTAAACTTTTCAAAAATGGAAATTCCACTTTATCTAGTTTAGGATTAAACCATTATGCAATGTTAGAACACAAAGAACATGACCTTAACACATTGAATATGCATTAAATTATTGAGTATGGATTGGTTCAAGGACCTGTAATTAAGCATAAAGCAAACTGAATTCAAATTTGCAAACTTGTGAACATGTCTTGGTGAAGAACAAAAGTGAATTTTTGCCAACTTGTGAAATTCGAATCTCTCAAGTTATGAGGTTGTTTGATGAGTTCTTGGACATTTTGGAAAGCTTGTAATGTGTACTACAATCCATCTTTGAAATGTAATTTGAAATTCCAAGTGGAAGGGTATGAAAAGTGGCCTTGAAGTAGGGTAGAAAACCTTGTCAAAATAGGTCAAATTTCACTAAGTTAAAAGATGGTTTAGTGCCCTTATTCAAAAAATCATAACTTGAGATACAAGCTTCAAATGAGAAAACTTTGTGAATCAAAGTTGTAGATTTTGCAGCAAGCTACAACTTTCATGTTTTGACTTTTGTTTGAATCCAAATGGATCATGGTGAAAAGATGGGGCAAAGTTGGGAAAAAATTAGGGTTTTCCATAACTTAGAAAAATTCTAAGTTATGAAAAATTCCATTTTCAAACCCTAATTTGCATTTTGTGATTTCTTGGTGAACAAGTTTCATAATTTGGCATGTTTTGATGAAAAATGAATCTTGACTCTTGATTTTGACCAAAAAGTCAAAGTTTGACTTTTCAGTATACAGTCAAAATTGATCAATTGACTGGGAAATTCAACTGTCAATCTTATGTACTTGGGATCTTTTGAGCTTGATGAACATGTCAAGATAATTCCATGGGGTCCTTGAGTCCATATGTGAGCTTGGTTTGCCATTGGCTAGGTCAAACAGTCAAAAATTGCCTTTGTGCAGTCAAAACCCTAAAAATGACCATTTTGCCCTTTTGGTGATCTGATCAAATTTCTTGGGGAATTGTGATTCAAACTTGATCAAATGGTCCATGTGAGTTCATAATGTTGATGTGGACCAAATTTCATGAGGTTTGACTGTCAATTGGCCACAGTTGACTTTTTCCCCAATACAGCTGATTTCCAGGTCAACTGTCCAATTGACTGGGTAAAACTTGGAATCAAGACTTGAAACTTGGTATAGGTAAACTTGGGAGTCCAACATGAAGCATGAAAGTCATCTTAGGCATTTTAGGTCAAAGCATCTTTAGGCAAACACAAACCCTAATTTGAGTCCACAGTGCAAGGAGAAGTCTTGAGCAGAGGAAACCCTAATTGGATCTTGATCTTCAAAGGTCTTGTGATGAGAAAATGTTGAGGAAATGGGAGGGCAAATTTTGGGGTACAACAGTCCCCATGAGCTACTTCTTGAGGATATTGCATTTGACTACAAGGAGGACGTTGACGAGCACCGCCGGAGGTTTATACGAGCTTGGGGCATGGTGAACAGATCTGACCCCCAAGAGTTGGGACCAAGGACTTCCCTTCCTATGCAGCCTTACCTCCAATGGGTCCGAGCCCACGCCCAGAAGCTTGGGATGCCTTATGAAGCCGTATTGCCAGTGATTGTGGAGCCCACTAATGAAGAAGGCGTTCCTTACACAATTCTTTATCCTTACATGCCCACTGATCCTGGGGCGTTGTAGAGGTCTTTGATTCAGCTGAAAGAGGAAAGGGATACTTACCGGGAGAAGTACCATGAGCAAGAAAGGAAGATCTTGAAGCTCACCAGGCAGCTCGAGGAAGAAAGAGTGATCAATGACTACGTCAGCACAAAGAGGAAGCGCCCATGGGACTTTTGATTTTTTCTTTTTCTAATTTAGATTTGTTTTCCATTTACTTCTTTGTAACGCCTTAAAAGCAATGTTGAACCTTTTTACAAGTTAATCTAATAAAGTTTGTTTATTTTTAGTTTGCAAATTTAAATCTCCCAAGGTCTTTGAAATCATTACATGTGCATCCCATTATCATGCACATCATTACAGGTACCATTATAGGTTTCTCATCTCCTTCGCTGTTTATTTCAGCAGAAATGTATTCTGATCAAGCCATCAAAGATCTTCAGCCACAGAACGCCCAATTCCAACAGATGTTCTTGAGCTTGGCTAAAGGGCAAGAGGATTTGAAGACTCTCATTCTGAATGAGAAGAAGAAGAAGAAGAAGAAGAAGAAGAAGGTCATTCTTCTGAATATGGGTAAAAGGTATGGGGATAGGTTGAAACAGCAAGCTGATCTGACCTCTTCATCCAGGGAAGGGGAGAACCAAGAAGAAGAAAAGGGCCCCAGTCCTGCAATCTCTGATAATGATACTGATTTTGATGATGAGCAATATCCTCCTGCCGAGGATAGGTACAAGTAGCTAGAAGACCATCTGAGTGCTATGGAGATTCAAAAGATCCCTAGTTTGGGTTTTGGAGAACTGGGACTGGTATCAGGAGTGGTGATCCCTCATAAGTTCAAAGCTCCGGTTTTTGCCAAGTACGATGGAGTATCCTGTCCAAAACTCCATCTCCACTCGTACGTCCGGAAAATCCAACCCCACACTGCTGATAGGAATTTGTGGGTGCATTTCTCTCAAGATAGTCTGTCAGGGACTCAACTTGAATGGTTTTATCAGTTGGAAGGAGCCAATGTCCGAAACTGGGAAGACCTTGTTGCTGCTTTTTACAGGCAGTATCAGTATAATGCCGACCTTGCTCTCACTCGTACTCAGCTCCAGGGTATGTCTATGGGTGCAAGTGAAGGTTTTAAGGACTATTCTCAAAAGTGGAGAGACTTGGATGGAAGAGTCCAACCCCGTTTGTCTGATAGGGAGTTGGTTGACATGTTTCTAGGGATGCTATCTGGTCCATTTTTCAATCATCTGATCGGCAGTTCGTCATCTGGGTTTACTGAGTTGATTTTGACTAGAGAGAGAGTAGAAGATGGTATCCGAAGTGGTAAAATACAGAAGGACACTTCATCAAGTGAAGTAAAGAATCCTTTCACTGGTAAGAAAGAAGCTAGTGCAGTCTACGGCCCGAGGGGCCAAAGCAGACTTGAACACTGTCAAGCAGTAAATGCAATAGTAATATCAAGACCCACAGTTGCTCCATAACGCAACAATCAACAAAGGGTGGAAAGACTACAAAGGCAGTTCACTCGGCTCAATATGACCCTGACTCAAATTCTACCATAATTATTGAAGACCAATCTGGTATCTATGAGGGAAGCCCCGGAGAACCCCAACACCATATCTCCCCACTATAACCCGAACGCCCGTTGCGCCTATCACTCCAAAAGTCCAGGTCATGATACAAACAATTGTTGGGCCTTGAAAAACAAGGTGCAAGACTTGATCGAATCCAAAGAGATTGAGTTTGACGCTCCGGAGAATCCCAATGCCATAACTGCACCCATGCCCAAGCATGGCTCGGGAATCAATGCTATTGAGGTTGTCTCCGCCATAGAAGATGCTGATGATGAGAACCCGGATGTTGACAGCTGGATCTACCCAACAACCAATGGTGGATTGAACAATTGAACGGCGAAGGATTTCATACTTGTTTCTTTTATTCCACAGTAATTGACTTTTGTTCTAAGATTTATAATAAACAGTCTGAAACTTTACGGCCGGGTGCCTTGCCCGAGGCACTTTGGCTTTGCTTAGAGGGCTTATTATTTGTCATTTTCATATATCATTAATAAAGCATTGGACGTTTCTTGAGTTACAAATTTTGCGCTCCTTGTTTTTCTTTTCTGTATCTCGCTTTATCAAAAAACAACTATTCTATTACACACACTCACATATCATAATGCAGATCCATATCCACTCTGGATCCCATTGATAACGACTCTGCTACTGCCAGTTATAACTTTGAAAATCTGATCAACCAAGCTGAGGACGAAGGTGAGGATGATTGTGAGGTGCCTGGAGAACTTGCTAGACTGTTACTACAGGAAGAAAGGGCCATACAGCCCCGTGAAGAGCCAGTTGGATTGGTAAATTTGGGTACAGAGGAAGACAGGAAAGAGGTCAAGATAGGTGCGAATCTGGAGCCTAGTGTCCAGCAACGACTGATACAGATGCTACGCGACTATGTTGAGATCTTCGCTTGGTCTTATGAAGATATGCCTGGTTTGGACACTGACATTGTGGTACACCGCCTGCCGACTAAAGAAGACTGTCCTCCGGTAAAGTAGAAGGTTCGTCGTATGCGCCCCGAGATGTTTGAGAAAATCAAAGCTGAGGTCATGAAGCAGTTTGACGCGGGATTTTTAGCTGTCACTTCTTATCCGCAGTGGGTTGCCAACATTGTTCTGGTGCCTAAGAAGGATGGTAAGGTAAGGATGTGTGTGTACTATAGAGACCTGAATGGGGCAAGCCCCAAGGATGACTTCCCACTTCCTCACATCGATGTTTTGGTCGACAACACTGTGCATCATAAGATCTTCTCCTTCATGGATGGTTTTTCTGGCTACAATCAGATCAATATGGCTCCCGAAGACATGGAGAAGGCAACCTTCATTACACAATGAGGCACCTTCTGTTACAAGGTAATGCCTTTTGGGTTGAAGAATGTTGGGGCAACTTATCAGCGTGCCATGGTCGCTTTGTACCATGACATGGTTCACCATGAGATCGAGGTTTATGTTGAAGACATGATATCCAGGTCCCAGACTGAGGAAGAGCACCTTGACCATCTCCAGAAATTGTTTGACAGGTTGAAGACATACAAATTGAGGTTGAACCCCAACAAGTGCACCTTTGGGGTAAGGTCTGGTAAGCTGCTGGGCTTCATCGTCAGTGATAAGGGTATTCAGGTGGATCCTGCCAAGGTAAAGGCCATACAGGAGTTGTCGGCTCCCCACACAGAGAAGGAAGTTAGAGGTTTCTTGGGACGTCTGAACTACATCGCCAGGTTCATTTCACATCTGATTGCTACTTGTGAGCCAATCTTCAAACTGCTGAAGAAAGATCAAGTGGTAAAGTGGAATGACGAGTGCCAAACCGCTTTCGAAAGAGTCAAGGAATACCTCCAAGAGCCACCAATTCTGATGCCCCCAGTTGAAGGAAGACCTTTGATCTTATACTTTACGGTACTGGATAATTCAATGGGGTGCGTGCTGGGGCAGCATGACGAGTCTGGCCGAAAAGAGCATGCTATTTACTACCTTAGCAAAAAGTTTACCGACTGTGAGACCCGATACTCATTGCTCGAGAAAACTTGCAGCGCTTTGGCATGGACTGCTCGCCAGTTGAGACAATATATGCTGACTCACACTACCCTATTGATATCAAAGATGGATCCAATTAAGTATATCTTCGAAAATCTTGCCTTGTCCGGAAGAATAGCAAGATGGTAGATGATCTTAACTGAGTACGGCATCCAATACACCACCCACAAAGCAATCAAGGGGAGTGTGTTAGCGGATCATTTGGCACATCAGGCCATGGATGACTACCAATCCATGAATTTCGAGTTCCCGGATGAGAACATCATCTTGGTGACTGAATGTGAAGAACCTGGACCGGATGAAGGACCTTAGGAAGGATCCTGATGGTCTATGTATTTTGATGCAGCCTCAAACGCATTAGGTAATGGCATTGGCGCTATAATTATATCTCCTGAGGGCTGTCATACTCTGTTCACCGCCCGATTATGTTTTAACTGCACCAACAATATGGCGGAGTATGAAGCGTGCATCATGGGTCTCTGAGCTGCTATTGACTTGAGGATTAAGTTCTTGAGTGTATTCGGAGATTCTGCTCTGGTGGTCAGTCAGATCAAAGGCGAGTGGGATACGAAGAACCTAAATCTTATTCCTTACAAAGAGTATGTACTGACATTGCTCCCGCACTTTGAGGAGATAACCTTTGAACATTTCCCAAGAGAGGAGAACCAGTTAACGGACGCACTAGCTACCGTGTCTTCTATGGACAAAGTCAGGTGGGACAATGAAGCTCCCCATATTACCATCGAGAGGTTGGACGAACCCGCACATTGCCGTGACATTGAGACGGAAGAGGTAGCAGATAAACCCTGGTTTCATAAAGTAAAGAGATATCTTGAGGCTCAAGAATACCCCGAGGGTGCATATGTTAATGATAAGAAGTTCTTGAGAAGGTTCGTTGCGAAGTTCTTCATTAGTAATGGGGTCCTTTATAAGCGTAACCATGATTCAACCTTACTGCAATGTATGGACAAAAGCGAGGCGGAAAGGATCATGGCAGAGTTACATGAAGGTACCTTCGGAACTTATTCCAGTGGACATACCATGGAAAAGAAGATCCTACAGGCTGGATATTATTGGTCTACTATGGAAGCCGATTGTTATCAGCATTCTCGAACCTGTCATAAGTTCCAAGTCTATGCTGATAAGGTGCATGTACCTCCAGTTCCTCTGAACATCTTGACAGCTCCTTGGCCTTTCGCAATGTAGGGCATCAATATCATAGGTGAGATCATACCTACTGCGTCCAACGGACATCGTTTCATTTTGGTAGCAATTTATTACTTTACAAAGTGGGTCTTGGCAGCTTCCTTTGCTATAGTAACCAAGAACGTCGTGGCACGGTTTATCCAACACAATCTGATATGTCGATACGGTGTACCAGAAAGGATCATCACAGAGAATGGTACAAATCTCAATAATACCATGATCACCGAGCTCTGCAAACAGTTCAAGATACAGCATCACAAATCTTCTCCCTACCAGCTGAAGATGAATGGGGTTGTTGAAGCGGCTAACAAGAACATCAAAAAGATTGTGCAGAAGATGACAATGACGTACAAAGACTGGTACGAGATGTTACCATTCGCTCTTCATGGGTACGGTACCTCAGCACAGACGTCAACAGGGGCAAAACCCTACTCTCTGGTGTATGGCATGGAGGCAGTCCTACCCATCGAAGTCCAGATACCCTCTCTCCGGATTATGAAGGATGCGGGTTTGAGCAAAAACGATTGGATCCAGACCCGACTTGATCAGCTGAATATAATTGATGAAAAGAGGCTTACTGCTATTTGTCATGGTCAGACGTATCAAAAGCGAATGATCAAGGCTTTTAACAAGAAATTCAGACGTCAAGAATATCAAGTCGGGGATCTAGTGATCAAACGCATCATACTACCGCAAGGTGATCCCAGGGGAAAATTGACCCCTACATACGAAGGGCCATTTATGGTTAAGAACATTTTCTCGGGAGGAGCTATGATTCTAACCACCATGGAAGGTGACGAGCTTCCTTACCCCGTCAATGCAGACATAGTGAAAAGATACTACGCCTAATCAAAGACCCGTTAGGTTGACTGGCCTAGGCAAAAATAAGGGCTTCCCGGCGAACCAAAAGGGTTCAGGCAAAAATAAGGGATGAAAATGAAAAAACTGTACACCCGGCAAGTCGAAAACCTGAAAAGGCGGCTTGGGCAAAAAAGGGTATCCCGGTGGGCTGAAAACCCGAAAGGGCGGTCCAGGAAAAAATTAGGGATCGAAGCATAACACTATGTCTCATTGGATCATCTTGCGACCAGACTTCGGTATCAACTATCAGGCTCGGACGGCGCCAATCAATTTGATCCACCTTCGACCAAGTATCAAGGTGATGAGACGCTCGGAGATATAAGGGCAATAGCGGAGTTGGAACCCGATGGGATTGTTTCACGTAGCTGTTTTTATTTCGTTTACACAAATTGTATAATTTCTGTTCCCTCGGCGGCGTTCTCTTACTAGGACGTCAGCCTCTTTGTACAAAATGCTTATTACAGGCCAACTTCAAAAATCAATACAATTCGTTTCCACAAGAAATTCTAAATTGATTTTATTTTTCTATTTATTTTGCAAGAACGTCCAATGATTCATTTTTTATATATGCATTTAAAAATAATTGATGCTCATAAGAAACAAAAGACAATTACTCGTAATTCCAGGAACATGGGCAAATAAGAAGTGTCCAAACCTTACATATGCTCTACCCACCAGGTGCAGGGATAGAGCCAACTTGAGAATATGACTAAAGGTACATATATTCCCCGCAGAGTAGGAAGTATCCAAAGACAGTGGTGTTAGCTCTCCCCAGCTGAGGTTCATAATCATGAATGAGTCGGCAAAATTCTTCCCGAGCAAAGTTTATTTATCACCAGCAATAGAAGTTCACCACCAGCTGAGTTTAGTTCTCCAAATCAGCAGATTATCCAACAGAGTATCTCTCTTCCCCACAGAGTCATTCTCCCATAGGGTTATTCTAAAACAGAGTCTCTCCCGGCGGATTGTTCTCGAGCAGAACGGACACAAGTCTCCAGCTAATCATCTTCAGTCACTATCCCCAGTGAGAACGAAGAACGCAACTCCTTGTACTCTCCAAAAGCAGTCCAGGATTTATTCTCCCCAGCCGGAGAATATCACAAGAACATTGCATATCCATACATTGTGGCATACGCATATGCATCATACAGCACAATCTAATTTATTTTGAGAACATTATTACTCAATACATTTCATACATCATGACATTACATACGACTAACTCTTTACCTTTTAGGGAAAGATGCAATCAAGTTTTGACAGGTTTCCCCTGGTTCAGTCAAATCGATACTAAGATTTCTATTCCAGTTCAAGCTATGAAGCCCGGAAATCGACCTGATAATATCTTGATTTATCCAAGATACTACGAAGCCTAGAATCGACCAGATAGTGGTATATCTTAAATACAAGCTTTGAAGCCCGGAAATCGATCGGAAAACAACTTAACCCTCGACAAGTTATTGTGAAGCCTGGAAATCGACCAGATAGCAGTACAAGATACCATGAAGCCTGGAATCGACCAGACAGATGGTATAAGACACCGTAAAGCCTGGATCACGACCAGATAACGGAAAAGGACACTGAAGCCTAGGACACGACCGGATAACAGTATAAGGTACTGCGAAGCTTTGAATTCGACCAAATAGCAGTTTATTCGGAAAATTACTATGAAGCCCGGAAATTGACCGGATATTAATATGCCTTAAATTCAAATTGAAGCCTGGATGCGACCGGATAACCACCTAATTCCTTATGAAGAATGGAGCACGACCAGATAAGAATTGAGAAATTTCAAAGCCTGGAAGACGACCAGATAGCATGCCTAATCTCATCTCCCCAGTAAGTCATTGTAAAACCTGGAGCACGACCAATCAACAGTCGGTCTTATTTTCCTCAACAAATCACTGTAAATCCTGGAGCACGACCAGATAGCAGTTCATTTTCACCTCCTCGACTAAGAGATGATTCCCCAGTAGAGTAACGGACAAATGAAGCTCCTAAAACTCTATTTCTCTCAAGACATAGAATAGAACTCCCCAGCGTAGTCCTCCTCGACAACAGGTATACGGGCTCTCGCAAAGGAATCTCTTATGTGATCGACACTTCTTCGGATGGCATCTTTAAGCCCATCTTCCATTGTTGACTTCCAAATGGCATCTATAAGACAATTCCCAACATCGCAATACTAGTACCACTTCATGCGAGTGCAAATTTCTGGGCACTTTAGTGTTCAATCATCTTCCACCTTCGGATCACGAAAGGCAGACAAGCCAATCTACATCCTCTGGTTTAAGAAGATTGAACAGGGGCAGCTGTTGTACCCCAAAATTTTCCCTCCCATATTTCTCAATACATGTAAAGTGAGGTTGTTGTACCCCAAAATTTACCCTCCCATATTTCTCAAAGACATGGCAAGAATAATCTCCAAGTTGCTCAAGATTGCTCAAGAGTTGGACAGTCAAATCATCTCCTAATGCAGTAAACCTCAAATTAGGGTTTTGTGTTGCATCAAGGTCCTTACATCCAAATGACCTCAAGTACTCCCCAATGTCCTAATATGTTCTCAAGTTCATCCATGTCAAATTTCAAGCCTTTCAAAGGAAGTTTGGTCAGTCAATTGCTCAAGAGGTCCAAAAATCGACTGTGTTAGGGCAAAAGTCAACTGTGATCTATGAACAGTCAAACCTCAAGATTTTTTTCCAATATTCTCATTTTGAAGGATAATTCATCATTTGATCAAGGTTTGATCATGATTCATCAAGGATTGCTCAAAATTCATCAAGATTCAAAAGTTGCTAAATTAGGGTTTTGTAGGAAAAGTTAACTCAACTTTGACCAAGCATAACTTTCTCATACTTTATGAGAAATGACCCATCGAAAGCTCATTTTGAAGAGTATGAAATTTCCTATAATGCATCTTCACACTCCAAGATCAAGAAATGCACTCACAAAAAGTTACAAATTTGGACATTATAGGTCATTTTTGAAAGTCAACAAAAACACCTTTTTTCCAAAGATTATTACTTGAGCATGGAATACCAAAAGGAGATGAGACCAAAAGGGTTGGTTAGAGGACATCTCAAGGTTTTTAAAAAGTCCAAGAACACCTCCAAAAGTTCAAAATTGAAGAAGTTATGCATTGTTGAAGTTGGGCATTTTTCCAAAATTGCCAAAAGTCAACTATCCCCAAAACTTCAAATTTTGTCAAACGGGCCCACTTTTTTCCACTTGATTTGATCTTGTCACACTACACACGTGTCCTATCTTCATTCTTGTATCCAATTATTAATTTTTTTATTTTATTTTATTTTTATTGAATTAATTCATTTTTAATCAATTTAAATCCAAATAAAATCCAAATCTTGATCACTTGGAATCTTTTTGATTGATACAGGTCTTAATTATCATTATGGACATGGTCAAACTCGTATCAAGCCATATCATGCACAAAATATTGGTTTTTAGACAAATTTGGAAGCTTTTTCATGGAGGATCATATCAAATCCTAAATCATCAATGCATAAGGATTCAAAGCCCAAAACTTGATGTAATTCATTCCATATTGGTTATACAAACCAAAGGCACGAGCATCAGAACCTAGAGGCTGCATAAACATCAAAACCAAACTTGGAAAATTTGGAAAAAAGCTTGAAACTGAAATCCATCCTAGAGGTCGATTCAAAGCAAAACCTCAACGCTATCCTCTTGTTGGACATCCACTGAGTCTATAGCAATCAAAAGCAAGGTTATTCACCTCCTAAAACGCGCTGTAAGTCTCCCTGAAAGCCGCCCTGCATTTGAAATCGCAATCTCTCATTCTTGCATTTTTTGACAAGTTATTTGAATAGTCATGATCCTTGTATGATTTCTAAACTTTCTACAATATTTGATTGTGTTTTTATAGCCTGTAACGCCATACCCGAACCTAGGGTTTTGGAAGTTTGTTTTTGGGTGTTTTCTTTGCAGGGAAAATTGGAACAAATAATGGACATATGCATGTTCAGGAGGAAGAGACGAGCATGACTGTGGTCGTGGCTTGAGTTTTCATGGCCTAGAACGTTTTTTAGGATCGACCTAGGGATTTAGCTGCGGATAAAAATCTTCAGGTAAATAACCAGGGCTGGGCAAAGAAGATGACTATGTGCCCTCTCCCCATTCGTTGTTTCATATTTCGCGCGTTTTTGTTTTTAATTCCAGCATATTAATTGTTTTTTCTTTATAATAATTATTATCTATCACATTAACAAATGATGCATAGTGGTGTAGTGGTAAGCGCGTTGGCCAGTGATCAGCAGGACCTGGGTTCGAATCCCAGGTCTCCCACATATTTGCTATTGTTTTTCTTCAGATATTCCAATGCATTTAAAAGATTATGGCCTATCATACAGCCTCATTCAGATGCCTGCCAGATGGCCCCAGGCCAGATCTGGTGGCCCAAAGGTGATATCCACCATACACCCAAGTCAACATGCGCGTGGAGAAACAGAAAAGTCAATCAGGCTGGCTTGTATTGGGCCATAAAAATTGCTGGTCTCACCTCCTGATCAGGCCTAACACCCCCCCTTTGGTTATTTCTATCTTTTTATCTTATTTACTTATTTGATTAATTATTTTTATTGTTTAATTAACCAATTAAGTTTTTCCTCATAAAATCAAAAAAACACAAAAACATATTTTATTTATTAAAATTAAATTCAAATTTATTTTTGTAAATAAATTAATTCAATTAACTTAGTTTTAATTAGTTATAATTTTTAATATCTTTTGCAAATAATTAAAATTAATGTAGAAAATTAAGTTTTTACTAACTTTAATCAAATTTATTTTTATTTATTTAAATATCCAAAAATCCAAAAATATTTTAATTAATTTATTTATTTATTTATTTAATTGTTAACCTAATTTAATTGCTTCCATTAATTCAAAAATAACAAAAAATGCTTTCTTTCAAAAAGGGTCAAAATCCTAAAAAATGCATTCGATTTAATTTTTCGCGCGCGATCCATTTATAATATTGATGTAATTGTTTCCCGGAATGTAATAGTTTTAATAGGACTTTAAATTATTTTATCGCTTTCTTTTATTTTCCGAAATTTAATTTCAAGGGTTGTTTTTGGCGATGTAAATACCCGACGCCTTGTAATAGTTTAAATTTAATTTCCGCAATTTAAATTCCGCAACTATACACTGTTAGATGTTTGATAAGATCAACATAGATAACCATTGACATGTACAAAGATAAAATTAACCGAAATAACACACTCGCACATGCGCACTCTTAGAGTACACCTCATTTGGTTGCCTTCGTACGTGGTCATTGAGTATAGGAAGTTTTAGAGGCCGCCCTCTTGTCCAAAGATCATAGTTGCCTCGAAACGGTTGCCTCGAAAAAATGATCTAAGACATTAGGGTTACGGCTAAGGCGTCCTAACATTGCTTTAGTGACCACACGTCCCTTAATCGAATTGACCCTTAAAACTCCAACGACGACACTACCTACTCATCAATAGTGGGATAGCATTGTCTAAAGGACATTAGTACAGATTGATTCCTTTTTTCGAGTAGGTAGATGGTTCTTAAGTACTTGCTCCTTTCAAAACAAAACAAAACTTTTCGCACTTACACCTTTCAAACAAAAAACTATTTTCAAACCCACAAACACAAAGAAAAGCAATTTTTGAAAACACTTTGAACAAGTACCTAAGAGCCCGTGGATAACCACAGATAGAAAGGGTGCTAACACCTTCCCTTCCTATAATCTACCCCCCAGACCCGAGAAACATCTCGAAAAAAAGACTTTTTCTGTGCTTTTTCCTTTCCTTGTTGGATAAAATAAAAGACGGTGGCGACTCTTTCTTACCGCGACATTTTGCAAAAACAAACGCAAAACGCGAACCAACATTCCAAAACAATCAGTTCTCTCCCACCGTATCACCAGAACTGGCGACTCTGTTGGGGATATCTATAAGTGGGGTGTATCTTAGGATTAGATCATTGTGTTTTCAATTGTTCGCTTTGTATAATTTATCTTTGTGGGCTTGAATCGAAGTTACTATAGATCCTAACTCGGATCTGGGGGATACCCTTTAGGTAAGTAGCAGTAAACTGTGAGGGAACTGTACGGCGTAGACCGATACGGTTGAAGCAGTAGCTACGTTGGTGTGGCACTTTAGTATGTACCGATATCCCTTGTGGCGCAACGAGGAGAATATGGGTCTGCTAAGGGGTTATTAAGCACCAACTGACCTTAGAACCTTTAAATTGACCAACTTGGCCATAGAACAGTAGCAGTATGCTACACTCATTGAGACTAAACTCTCGCGATGATTCCGGCTGCAAGAAAAGGTTGCTAAACTGGAATTATGACCGATCGAGGGTAGTCAGTGATATTGAGATCCTCTAGAACCCGGTTACTATTTTTAGGACAGGTTTGAACCAACTAAACTGAAAGAAGGTAACACCTAAACTCCATGCCAGCCTAAACTTAAGGCTGTTTGTGTGACTTGTGTGCCTTCAAACTTGAACTACTTGCACATTTTTGTTATCTGAAAACATGAGTTCCTTGCAGGTTTTGTTTACAGTCCTTATCCAATAATTTGGATTTATTGCAGGGTTTACTTACAGCACCTCACACTTTTGCTTAAACGCATATCATATACATCATAACATCATGCCTTAACATTTCCTTAACCATTTCAAGGATCTCAAGGGTCTGTGATGCAGGTTATGGTAAATCAGACGTCAAGCAAGGGGAAAAGAGGATTTATTTTCCTCTAGCCAATGTCGTCTATAAATCAAAACACGATGACTTGAGTCAGGGGCTATGACCCACTCGATATCGTGAGCTTGACTCTTGAAGAAGGACTCTTAACGACACGAAGTTTCTTCAAACAAATTCTAACAATTTCTTGTTTACCCCACGAGATCCTTGAAAACATTGCATACATATATCATACATATCATTGCATAACAGGTCTCCCAGTACAGGTCTCTCATGTTCTCGCTATTTATTTCAGCAATGGCTTTCCAACAAGACAAACAAGATCTTCAAACTCAAGAAGCTCAGTTCAGGGACGTATTCCTAAACCTATCCAAGGGGCAGGAAGAGTTGAAAACACTCCTCGTTGGGAACTTGGTCAAGAAAAGTCTTGAAGACAATAAGGACGAATGGCTGGAACAACTGCAAGCTGAGTTCAGTGCCATGAAAACCCAAATGCTGGGGCAGATGGCTCTTATCCAAGGCTTAGCTCGGGAACAAGAAGATCTGAGAACCATTATCAACCAGCTTCATCAAGACAGATACAACAACATGAAGCAAACAGTCAAGGCCAAGGACCAAGTCATTAATCAACTTCCGAGAAGTCAAAGATTTGGTTTGATGAAGAATAGACCTCTCCAAGTTGCTACTACCTCACGGGTCCAACAACAACCTTGCCATAAACAACGGGTTGATCAGAGTAAGCCAAATATGCCCAAGAGGCAATTTACCAAGCTCAACATGTCGCTGTCTCAGGCTTTACAACACCTGTTGAGATTGAATCTGGTGACATTAAGGGATCCTCCTAAGAATCCCAACATAGCCTCCCCAAGGTACAATCCTGATGCAAGGTGTGCATATCACTCCAACAGCCTGGGGCATGATACTAACATCTGTTGGGCGTTGAGCAACAAAATTCAAGACCTGATTGATGAAGGAGCATTGGAACTCACACAAGATAGTCAGGTTGAATTCTTTTGCCATCCCCCCAAGGTTCACCATTTGAAGTGACAAGTACTGAGACGAGAAGACTTTTGTTCATTAGAATTTTCAATTTGTAATTTTCTTTTGATTGTTCGAACATTTATTCATGTCAAACTTTATTACTTTATCAATGCATTGCATATGTCTGTTTTGAATCAATCCATTTGTATTTCACTATATTCAAATTGCTTTCATTTTTTATGATGATCAACTCTCGATTAAAAAAATTCTAAGCCTTTAGAGGGAGGATGACGAAAATGATACCAAAATCTCTACAGTATGCTTTTGAACAGACCCCGCTGACGATGTACAAGCATTGTTTCAAATCCTAAACAGCGGAGTTATAAGGAAGATAATCCCTAGTCAACCCCTTTGAGCCAAAGAAGTTGGAGTTTTTCGCTTCACAAATTAAAACCCGTAATTATAACCCGGGGCATGGTAGTTTTCTCAGTTAATCCAGGTGCACAATGAATGGCATCAAAGAAGTCCTTCCGAAACAAAAGAAGGTGATGGTTCCGTATAATCGTAAGGACAGACAGTCATTATCTTTCGAAATAAAAGCCCATCAAGTCAAAACCTATGAAGGAGACTTACAAAACTAGGGCATCCCGCTGACTGTAATTACAAAAGAAACAGTTCAGGCAAAAGACAGGGATAATAAAATCAAAAAGAAAGAGGTCCTGAAAACTCTCATAAAAATGACTGCCTGTTCAAAATAAACTGTCAGTATCCGAACCATCACCGGAATATCAGAACAAAGACTCAAACGGGATCTAATGCATGATTAGCTGAGTTTAGGATCGAAGAACATCACGAAGAATGGGTGGGTACAAATAAAATTTGAGCTTTTATCCTTTGTTTCTTAAACCGTGAACCAGGCCACGTTATAACCCTTAAAAGTCCTAGCTGAAGAATGGGTTAGTTCGAAAGCATACTGTTACAAAGGTATCCTGACTCCTGTAGGGCTTGCTGTACATCCTGAGTTGAAATCACATTTTACAAAATTTGCCTGTTTTACTGAAAAATGCATTTTCAAAAACTTCAAGACAGACATAAGCTTTGCATTCTTAAAATAACATTGTTTGCATATGACTATTTGTTCAAACAACAGAGAAATTTGCACGACGAATATCCAGTGAGCAAAAACCTTCTCAGCAAAAAGGGTCACCTCAAGTAGAAAAAGCACTTCCAATCAAGGGGCACGGCATGATCATTGTCCATCATCTGGGGCAGTTAAGTCAAGATTCAAGGAATCTCTCAAAAATGCCAAATAGCCAGGGGCAAATCTCCATATGAATCAATTGGGGGATTGGACATGAATTCCAGCAACGAATCTTGCATGATCAAACGAAGATCTTCTGGTAGTATGGAAACACAACACTATCGACAGTGACACCCCCCTACATCCTGAGAGCATGGACTTAGTCAAAAAGTACTACGCATAATCAAAGACCCGCTAGGTTGACTGGCCTAGGCAAAAATAAGGGCTTCCCGGCGAACCAAAAGGGTTCGGGCAAAAAAAATTAGGGATAAAAATGGAAAAAAAATCTGTACACCCGGCAAGTCGAAAACCTGAAAAGGAAGCTTGGGCAAAAAAAGGGTATCCCGATGGACTGAAAACCCGAAAGGGCGGTCCAGGAAAAAATTAGGGATCAAAGCGTACGACTATGTCCCGTCATCTCGTTACTTGCCTACCAGAAGAAGACTTGTCATTTCAATCGAAAGATACCATGCACCTCATAGGTGGGGATAATACTCGATCCACAGGGCCTCCGCAGGCACCTTCTCCCGCAGAAACAGGGGCAAAAAAGTCTTGATGCAAGCCATCGTCATATCCTTAGCACGCGTCCCAGTAACATTCACTCCCCGCATAGTAAGACAATAAAGATAGCTCTCCCCAGCTAAGACTTGCAACTATGAACGAATCAGCAACGCTCTCCCCAAGCAGAATTGGTCTACTACCAGCACTAAAAAGGTCTTAATATTCCCCAGCGGAGTATAAGAATATTCCCCAACAAGTATTAGAGTATCCCCGACAGTCTTAATATTCCCCAGCGAAGTATAAGAATGTTCCCGGCAGAATACAAGATACCCCCAGTGGAGTCAATATTTCCCCAGCACGGTCTGAAAAAAGCTTCCCCAGCGGAATTGAATCAACATCCCCAGTAGACTCTGGAAGTTTATCCCCAGCGGAGTACAAAAATAAATCTCCCCAGCCGAGTTCAAAGGATCATTCCCAGCAGAACTCAAAGGGTTATCCCCACAAAAGTCTAACAGGGTTATCCCCAGCAAATCGCAACAGAAGGATCATCCCCAGTGAAGTTCTTTCCTTTCACAAGCAGGAATTTAATCCTCAATAGATTCAATATCACCAGCAACGGTAATTCATCCCCAGCGGAATTTATCAATGGAATCTTTAGCAGAGCATCTCTTCCCCACAGAGTAATCTCCTCATCAGTTTATTCCCCAACGGAGTTCTCTTCTCCTGCAGGTTTATTCTTGCAATCACCTTCGTTCACCATCCCCAGCGGAAACGAAGAATTCAACTCTATTCTCCAGCAGCTATCCGGGATTTATTTTCCCCAGCTAAAACATCATATTTCCATACATCATGATACATGCATATACGCATCATATAATACAATCTCATTTATGTTGAGAACATCATTGCTTGATCCATATCATGCATTGCATATGACTGACCTTTACCTTTCAGGAAAGATCCAGTTAAGTTCTCAGCTATGTCTAAGACCTTCTCTGGTTCAGTTAAATCGATTCCTAAAGATTTTTCTGATACCGATCCAGTTGAAGTTATTTCAAGACCTTGTCGGGTCCAGTTAAATCGATTCCTAAAGATTTTTCTGATGCCGATCCAGTCAAAGGCCTTCTCTGGTCCAGTTAAATCGATTCCTAAAGATTTTCCTGATGTCGATCCAGTTGAAGTTATTTCAAGAACTTGCCTGGTCCAGTTAAATCGATTCCTAAAGATTTTTCTGATGCCGATCCAGTCAAAGGCCTTCTCTGGTCCAGTTAAATCGATTCCTAAAGATTTTCCTAATGCCGATCCAGTTCAAGATATCCCAAGACCTTGCCTGGTCCAGTTAAATCGATTCCTAAATATTTTTCTGATGCCGATCCAGTCAAAGGCCTTCTTTGGTCCAGTTAAATCGATTCCTAAAGATTTTCCTGATGCCGATCCAGTTGAAGATATCCCAAGACCTTGCCTGGTCCAGTTAAATCGATTCCTAAAGATTTTTCTGATGCCGATCCAGACAAGACCTCCCCTGGTCCAGTTAAATCAATTCCTAAAGATTTTTTCTGATGCCAATCCAGTCAAAGAAGACAAGACCTCCTCTGGTCCAGTTAAATCGATTCCTAAAGATTTTTCTGATGCCAATCCAGTCAAAAAAGACAAGACCTCCTCTGGTCCAGTTAAATCGATTCCTAAAGATTTTTCTGATGCCAATTCAGTCAAAGAAGACAAGACCTCCTCTGGTCCAGTTAAATCGATTCCTAGAGATTTTTCTGATGCCAATTAGTTCAAAGAAGATAAGACCTCCCCAGGTCCAGTTAAATCGATTCCTAAAGATTTTCCTGATGCCAATCCAGTCAAAGAAGACAAGACCTCCCCTGGTCCAGTTAAATCGATTCCTAAAGATTTTTTTGATGCCAATCCAGTCAAAGAAGACAAGACCTCCCCTGGTCCAGTTAAATCGATTCCTAAATATTTTTCTGATGCCAATCCAGTCAAACAAGACAAGACCTCCCATGGTCCAGTTAAATCGATTCCTAAAGATTTTTCTGATGCCAATCTAGTCAAAGAAGACAAGACCTCCTCTGGTCCAGTTAAATCGATTCCTAAAGATTTTTCTGTTACCGATCCAGTCAAAGAAGACAAGACCTCCTCTGGTCCAGTTAAATCGATTCCTAAAGATTTTTCTGATACCGATCCAGTCAAAGAAGACAAGACCTCCTCTGGTCCAGTTAAATCGATTCCTAAAGATTTTTCTGATGCCATTCCAGTTAAAGTTCAGACCACCTAACAAAAAGTATCCAAATGGAATATGTAAGCCCATTCCCGACATCACAATGCTGATACTACATCATGCGAGTGCAAATTTCTGGGCACTCTAGTGTTCAACCATCTTCCACCTTCGGATCACGAAAGGCCCGAAAGCCAATCTATATCCTCAAGTTTAAGAAAATTGAACAGGGGCAGATGTTGTACCCCAAAATTTTCCCTCCCATAATTCTCAAGACATTGCAAGAATAATCTCCAAGTTGCTCAAGATTTCTCAAGAGTTGGACAGTCAAGTCACCTTCTAAGGCAGTCAATCTCAAATTAGGGTTTTGTGTTACATCAAGGTCCTTGCATACAAATTACCTCAAGTGCTCCCCAATGTCCTAATATGTTCTCAAGTTCATCCATGTCAAATTTCAATCCTTGCAAAGGAAGTTTAGTCAGTCAATTGCTCAAGAGGCCCAAAAATCGACTATGTTAGGGCAAAAGTCAACTGTGACCTACAAATAGTCAAACTTCAAGATTTTTTGTCAACATTCTCATTTTGAAGGATATTTCATCATTTGATCAAGGGTTGATCATGATTCATCAAGGATTGCTCAAATTCATCAAGACTCAAAAGTTGCTAAATTAGGGTTTTTTAGGAAAAGTCAACTCAACTTTGACCAAGCATAACTTTCTCATACTTTATGAGAAATGACCCATCCAAAGCTAATTTTGAATAGGATGAAATTTCCTACAATACATATTCATACCCCAAGATCAAGAAATGCACTCACAAAAAGTTACAAATTTGGACATTATAGGTCATTTTTGAAAGTCAACAAAAACACCTTTTTTACAAAGCTTATTATCTATCACATTAACAAATGATGCATAGTGGTGTAGTGGTAAGCGCGTTGGCCAGTGATCAGCAGGACCTGGGTTCGAATCCCAGGTCCCCCACATATTTGCTATTGTTTTTCTTCAGATATTCCAATGCATTTAAAAGATTATGGCCTATCATACAGCCTCATTCAGATGCCTGCCAGATGGCCCCAGGCCAGATCTGGTGGCCCAAAGGTGATATCCACCATACACCCAAGTCAACATGCGCGTGGAGAAACAGAAAAGTCAATCAGGCTGGCTTGTATTGGGCCATAAAAATTGCTGGTCTCACCTCCCGATCAGGCCTAACACCCCCCCTTTGGTTATTTCTATCTTTTTATCTTATTTACTTATTTGATTAATTATTTTTATTGTTTAATTAACCAATTAAGTTTTTCCTCATAAAATCAAAAAAACACAAAAACATATTTTATTTATTAAAATTAAATTCAAATTTATTTTTGTAAATAAATTAATTCAATTAACTTAGTTTTAATTAGTTATAATTTTTAATATCTTTTGCAAATAATTAAAATTAATGTAGAAAATTAAGTTTTTACTAACTTTAATCAAATTTATTTTTATTTATTTAAATATCCAAAAATCCAAAAATATTTTAATTAATTAATTTATTTATTTATTTAATTGTTAACCTAATTTAATTGCTTCCATTAATTCAAAAATAACAAAAAATGCTTTCTTTCAAAAAGGGTCAAAATCCTAAAAAATGCATTCGATTTAATTTTTCGCGCGCGATCCATTTATAATATTGATATAATTGTTTCCCGGAATGTAATAGTTTTAATAGGACTTTAAATTATTTTATCGCTTTCTTTTATTTTCCGCAATTTAATTTCAAGGGTTATTTTTGGCGATGTAAATACCCGACGCCTTGTAATAGTTTAAATTTAATTTCCGCAATTTAAATTCCGCAACTATACACTGTTAGATGTTTGATAAGATCAACATAGATAACCATTGACATGTACAAAGATAAAATTAACCGAAATAACACACTCGCACATGCGCACTCTTAGAGTACACCTCATTTGGTTGCCTTCGTACGTGGTCATTGAGTATAGGAAGTTTTAGAGGCCGCCCTCTTGTCCAAAGATCATAGTTGCCTCGAAACGGTTGCCTCGAAAAAATGATCTAAGACATTAGGGTTACCGCTAAGGCGTCCTAACATTGCTTTAGTGACCACACGTCCCTTAATCGAATTGACCCTTAAAACTCCAACGACGACGCTACCTACTCATCAATAGTGGGATAGCATTGTCTAAAGGACATTAGTACAGATTGATTCCTTTTTTCGAGTAGGTAGATGGTTCTTAAGTACTTGCTCCTTTCAAAACAAAACAAAACTTTTCGCACTTACACCTTTCAAACAAAAAACTATTTTCAAACCCACAAACACAAAGAAAAGAAATTTTTGAAAACACTTTGAACAAGTACCTAAGAGCCCGTGGATAACCATGGATAGAAAGGGTGCTAACACCTTCCCTTTTCTATAATCTACCCCCCAGACCCGAGAAACATCTCGAAAAAAAGACTTTTTCTGTGCTTTTTCCTTTCCTTGTTGGATAAAATAAAAGACGGTGGCGACTCTTTCTTACCGCGACATTTTGTAAAAACAAACGCAAAACGCGAACCAACATTCCAAAATAATCAGTTCTCTCCCACCGTATCACCAGAACTGGCGACTCTGTTGGGGATATCTATAAGTGGGGTGTATCTTAGGATTAGATCATTGTGTTTTCAATTGTTCGCTTTGTATAATTTATCTTTGTGGGCTTGAATCGAAGTTACTATAGATCCTAACTCGGATCTGGGGGATACCCTTTAGGTAAGTAGCAGTAAACTGTGAGGGAACTGTACGGCGTAGACCGATACGGTTGAAGCAGTAGCTACGTTGGTGTGGCACTTTAGTATGTACCGATATCCCTTGTGGCGCAACGAGGAGAATATGGGTCTGCTAAGGGGTTATTAAGCACCAACTGACCTTAGAACCTTTAAATTGACCAACTTGGCCATAGAACAGTAGCAGTATGCTACACTCATTGAGACTAAACTCTCGCGATGATTCCGGCTGCAAGAAAAGGTTGCTAAACTGGAATTATGACCGATCGAGGGTAGTCAGTGATATTGAGATCCTCTAGAACCCGGTTACTATTTTTAGGACAGGTTTGAACCAACTAAACTGAAAGAAGGTAACACCTAAACTCCATGCCAGCCTAAACTTAAGGCTGTTTGTGTGACTTGTGTGCCTTCAAACTTGAACTACTTGCACATTTTTGTTATCTGAAAACATGAGTTCCTTGCAGGTTTTGTTTACAGTCCTTATCCAATAATTTGGATTTATTGCAGGGTTTACTTACAGCACCTCACACTTTTGCTTAAACGCATATCATATACATCATAACATCATGCCTTAACATTTCCTTAACCATTTCAAGGATCTCAAGGGTCTGTGATGCAGGTTATGGTAAATCAGACGTCAAGCAAGGGGAAAAGAGGATTTATTTTCCTCTAGCCAATGTCGTCTATAAATCAAAACACGATGACTTGAGTCAGGGGCTATGACCCACTCGATATCGTGAGCTTGACTCTTGAAGAAGGACTCTTAACGACACGAAGTTTCTTCAAACAAATTCTAACAATTTCTTGTTTACCCCACGAGATCCTTGAAAACATTGCATACATATATCATACATATCATTGCATAACAGGTCTCCCAGTACAGGTCTCTCATGTTCTCGCTATTTATTTCAGCAATGGCTTTCCAACAAGACAAACAAGATCTTCAAACTCAAGAAGCTCAGTTCAGGGACGTATTCCTAAACCTATCCAAGGGGCAGGAAGAGTTGAAAACACTCCTCGTTGGGAACTTGGTCAAGAAAAGTCTTGAAGACAATAAGGACGAATGGCTGGAACAACTGCAAGCTGAGTTCAGTGCCATGAAAACCCAAATGCTGGGGCAGATGGCTCTTATCCAAGGCTTAGCTCGGGAACAAGAAGATCTGAGAACCATTATCAACCAGCTTCATCAAGACAGATACAACAACATGAAGCAAACAGTCAAGGCCAAGGACCAAGTCATTAATCAACTTCCGAGAAGTCAAAGATTTGGTTTGATGAAGAATAGACCTCTCCAAGTTGCTACTACCTCACGGGTCCAACAACAACCTTGCCATAAACAACGGGTTGATCAGAGTAAGCCAAATATGCCCAAGAGGCAATTTACCAAGCTCAACATGTCGCTGTCTCAGGCTTTACAACACCTGTTGAGATTGAATCTGGTGACATTAAGGGATCCTCCTAAGAATCCCAACATAGCCTCCCCAAGGTACAATCCTGATGCAAGGTGTGCATATCACTCCAACAGCCTGGGGCATGATACTAACATCTGTTGGGCGTTGAGCAACAAAATTCAAGACCTGATTGATGAAGGAGCATTGGAACTCACACAAGATAGTCAGGTTGAATTCTTTTGCCATCCCCCCAAGGTTCACCATTTGAAGTGACAAGTACTGAGACGAGAAGACTTTTGTTCATTAGAATTTTCAATTTGTAATTTTCTTTTGATTGTTCGAACATTTATTCATGTCAAACTTTATTACTTTATCAATGCATTGCATATGTCTGTTTTGAATCAATCCATTTGTATTTCACTATATTCAAATTGCTTTCATTTTTTATGATGATCAACTCTCGATTAAAAAAATTCTAAGCCTTTAGAGGGAGGATGACGAAAATGATACCAAAATCTCTACAGTATGCTTTTGAACAGACCCCGCTGACGATGTACAAGCATTGTTTCAAATCCTAAACAGCGGAGTTATAAGGAAGATAATCCCTAGTCAACCCCTTTGAGCCAAAGAAGTTGGAGTTTTTCGCTTCACAAATTAAAACCCGTAATTATAACCCGGGGCATGGTAGTTTTCTCAGTTAATCCAGGTGCACAATGAATGGCATCAAAGAAGTCCTTCCGAAACAAAAGAAGGTGATGGTTCCGTATAATCGTAAGGACAGACAGTCATTATCTTTCGAAATAAAAGCCCATCAAGTCAAAACCTATGAAGGAGACTTACAAAACTAGGGCATCCCGCTGACTGTAATTACAAAAGAAACAGTTCAGGCAAAAGACAGGGATAATAAAATCAAAAAGAAAGAGGTCCTGAAAACTCTCATAAAAATGACTGCCTGTTCAAAATAAACTGTCAGTATCCGAACCATCACCGGAATATCAGAACAAAGACTCAAACGGGATCTAATGCATGATTAGCTGAGTTTAGGATCGAAGAACATCACGAAGAATGGGTGGGTACAAATAAAATTTGAGCTTTTATCCTTTGTTTCTTAAACCGTGAACCAGGCCACGTTATAACCCTTAAAAGTCCTAGCTGAAGCATGGGTTAGTTCGAAAGCATACTGTTACAAAGGTATCCTGACTCCTGTAGGGCTTGCTGTACATCCTGAGTTGACATCACATTTTACAAAATTTGCCTGTTTTACTGAAAAATGCATTTTCAAAAACTTCAAGACAGACATAAGCTTTGCATTCTTAAAATAACATTGTTTGCATATGACTATTTGTTCAAACAACAGAGAAATTTGCACGACGAATATCCAGTGAGCAAAAACCTTCTCAGCAAAAAGGGTCACCTCAAGTAGAAAAAGCACTTCCAATCAAGGGGCACGGCATGATCATTGTCCATCATCTGGGGCAGTTAAGTCAAGATTCAAGGAATCTCTCAAAAATGCCAAATAGCCAGGGGCAAATCTCCATATGAATCAATTGGGGGATTGGACATGAATTCCAGCAACGAATCTTGCATGATCAAACGAAGATCTTCTGGTAGTATGGAAACACAACACTATCGACAGTGACACCCCCCTACATCCTGAGAGCATGGACTTAGTCAAAAAGTACTACGCATAATCAAAGACCCGCTAGGTTGACTGGCCTAGGCAAAAATAAGGGCTTCCCGGCGAACCAAAAGGGTTCGGGCAAAAAAAATTAGGGATAAAAATGGAAAAAAAATCTGTACACCCGGCAAGTCGAAAACCTGAAAAGGAAGCTTGGGCAAAAAAAGGGTATCCCGATGGACTGAAAACCCGAAAGGGCGGTCCAGGAAAAATTAGGGATCAAAGCGTACGACTATGTCCCGTCATCTCGTTACTTGCCTACCAGAAGAAGACTTGTCATTTCAATCGAAAGATACCATGCACCTCATAGGTGGGGATAATACTCGATCCACAGGGCCTCCGCAGGCACCTTCTCCCGCAGAAACAGGGGCAAAAAAGTCTTGATGCAAGCCATCGTCATATCCTTAGCACGCGTCCCAGTAACATTCACTCCCCGCATAGTAAGACAATAAAGATAGCTCTCCCCAGCTAAGACTTGCAACTATGAACGAATCAGCAACGCTCTCCCCAAGCAGAATTGGTCTACTACCAGCACTAAAAAGGTCTTAATATTCCCCAGCGGAGTATAAGAATATTCCCCAACAAGTATTAGAGTATCCCCGACAGTCTTAATATTCCCCAGCGAAGTATAAGAATGTTCCCGGCAGAATACAAGATACCCCCAGTGGAGTCAATATTTCCCCAGCACGGTCTGAAAAAAGCTTCCCCAGCGGAATTGAATCAACATCCCCAGTAGACTCTGGAAGTTTATCCCCAGCGGAGTACAAAAATAAATCTCCCCAGCCGAGTTCAAAGGATCATTCCCAGCAGAACTCAAAGGGTTATCCCCACAAAAGTCTAACAGGGTTATCCCCAGCAAATCGCAACAGAAGGATCATCCCCAGTGAAGTTCTTTCCTTTCACAAGCAGGAATTTAATCCTCAATAGATTCAATATCACCAGCAACGGTAATTCATCCCCAGCGGAATTTATCAATGGAATCTTTAGCAGAGCATCTCTTCCCCACAGAGTAATCTCCTCATCAGTTTATTCCCCAACGGAGTTCTCTTCTCCTGCAGGTTTATTCTTGCAATCACCTTCGTTCACCATCCCCAGCGGAAACGAAGAATTCAACTCTATTCTCCAGCAGCTATCCGGGATTTATTTTCCCCAGCTAAAACATCATATTTCCATACATCATGATACATGCATATACGCATCATATAATACAATCTCATTTATGTTGAGAACATCATTGCTTGATCCATATCATGCATTGCATATGACTGACCTTTACCTTTCAGGAAAGATCCAGTTAAGTTCTCAGCTATGTCTAAGACCTTCTCTGGTTCAGTTAAATCGATTCCTAAAGATTTTTCTGATACCGATCCAGTTGAAGTTATTTCAAGACCTTGTCGGGTCCAGTTAAATCGATTCCTAAAGATTTTTCTGATGCCGATCCAGTCAAAGGCCTTCTCTGGTCCAGTTAAATCGATTCCTAAAGATTTTCCTGATGTCGATCCAGTTGAAGTTATTTCAAGAACTTGCCTGGTCCAGTTAAATCGATTCCTAAAGATTTTTCTGATGCCGATCCAGTCAAAGGCCTTCTCTGGTCCAGTTAAATCGATTCCTAAAGATTTTCCTAATGCCGATCCAGTTCAAGATATCCCAAGACCTTGCCTGGTCCAGTTAAATCGATTCCTAAATATTTTTCTGATGCCGATCCAGTCAAAGGCCTTCTTTGGTCCAGTTAAATCGATTCCTAAAGATTTTCCTGATGCCGATCCAGTTGAAGATATCCCAAGACCTTGCCTGGTCCAGTTAAATCGATTCCTAAAGATTTTTCTGATGCCGATCCAGACAAGACCTCCCCTGGTCCAGTTAAATCAATTCCTAAAGATTTTTTCTGATGCCAATCCAGTCAAAGAAGACAAGACCTCCTCTGGTCCAGTTAAATCGATTCCTAAAGATTTTTCTGATGCCAATCCAGTCAAAAAAGACAAGACCTCCTCTGGTCCAGTTAAATCGATTCCTAAAGATTTTTCTGATGCCAATTCAGTCAAAGAAGACAAGACCTCCTCTGGTCCAGTTAAATCGATTCCTAGAGATTTTTCTGATGCCAATTAGTTCAAAGAAGATAAGACCTCCCCAGGTCCAGTTAAATCGATTCCTAAAGATTTTCCTGATGCCAATCCAGTCAAAGAAGACAAGACCTCCCCTGGTCCAGTTAAATCGATTCCTAAAGATTTTTTTGATGCCAATCCAGTCAAAGAAGACAAGACCTCCCCTGGTCCAGTTAAATCGATTCCTAAAGATTTTTCTGATGCCAATCCAGTCAAACAAGACAAGACCTCCCATGGTCCAGTTAAATCGATTCCTAAAGATTTTTCTGATGCCAATCCAGTAAAAGAAGACAAGACCTCCTCTGGTCCAGTTAAATCGATTCCTAAAGATTTTTCTGTTACCGATCCAGTCAAAGAAGACAAGACCTCCTCGGGTCCAGTTAAATCGATTCCTAAAGATTTTTCTGATACCGATCCAGTCAAAGAAGACAAGACCTCCTCTGGTCCAGTTAAATCGATTCCTAAAGATTTTTCTGATGCCATTCCAGTTAAAGTTCAGACCACCTACCAAAAAGTCTCCAAATGGAATATGTAAGCCCATTCCCGACATCACAATGCTGATACTACATCATGCGAGTGCAAATTTCTGGGCACTCTAGTGTTCAATCATCTTCCACCTTCGGATCACGAAAGGCCCGAAAGCCAATCTATATCCTCAAGTTTAAGAAAATTGAACAGGGGCAGATGTTGTACCCCAAAATTTTCCCTCCCATAATTCTCAAGACATTGCAAGAATAATCTCCAAGTTGCTCAAGATTGCTCAAGAGTTGGACAGTCAAGTCACCTTCTAAGGCAGTCAATCTCAAATTAGGGTTTTGTGTTACATCAAGGTCCTTGCATACAAATTACCTCAAGTTCTCCCCAATGTCCTAATATGTTCTCAAGTTCATCCATGTCAAATTTCAATCCTTGCAAAGGAAGTTTAGTCAGTCAATTGCTCAAGAGGCCCAAAAATCGACTATGTTAGGGCAAAAGTCAACTGTGACCTACAAATAGTCAAACTTCAAGATTTTTTGTCAACATTCTCATTTTGAAGGATATTTCATCATTTGATCAAGGGTTGATCATGATTCATCAAGGATTGCTCAAAATTCATCAAGACTCAAAAGTTGCTAAATTAGGGTTTTTTAGGAAAAGTCAACTCAACTTTGACCAAGCATAACTTTCTCATACTTTATGAGAAATGAACCATCCAAAGCTAATTTTGAATAGGATGAAATTTCCTACAATCCATATTCATACCCCAAGATCAAGAAATGCACTCACAAAAAGTTACAAATTTGGACATTATAGGTCATTTTTGAAAGTCAACAAAAACACCTTTTTTACAAAGCTTATAACTTGAGCATGGAATATCAAAATGAGATTATACTGAAAGGGTTGGTTAGAGGACATCTCAAGGTTTCTAAAAAGACCAAGAAAACTTCCAAAAGTTCAAAATTGAAGAAGTTATGCATTGTTGAAGTTGGGCATTTTTCCAAAATTGCCAAAAGTCAACTATCCCCAAAACTTAAAATTTTGTCAAATGGCCCCACTTTTTTCCACTTGATTTGATCTTGTCACACTACACACGTGTCCTATCTTGAGTCTTGTGTCCAATTATTATTTTTTCTATTTTATTTGATTTTTATTAAATTAATTCATTTTTAATCAATTTAAATCCAAATAAAATCCAAATCTTGATCACTTGGAATCTTTTTTATTGATACAGGTCTTAATTATCATTATGGACATGGTCAAACTCGTATCAAGCCATATCATGCACAAAATATTGGTTTTTGGACAAATTTGGAAGCCTTTTAATGGTGAATCAAATCACATCTTCAAGCATCAATGCACAAAGATTCAAAGCCCAAAACTTGACCTAATTCACTCCATGTTACTTTTATAATGCAAAGGCACGAGTTTGAATACCTAGAGGTTGCATAAACATCAAAACTAAACTTGGAAAATTTGGAAAAAAGCTTGAAACTGAAATCCATCCTAGAGGCCGATTCAAAGCAAAACCTCAACGCTATCCTCTTGCTGGACATCCATTGAGTCTATAACAATCAAAAGCAAGGCCATTCACCTCCTAAAATGCGCTGTAAGTCTCCCTGAAAGCCGCCCTGCATTTGAAATCGCAATCTCTCATTCTTGCATTTTTTGACAAGTTATTTGCATAGTCATGATCCTTGTATGATTTCTAAACTTTCTGCAATATTTGAATGTGTTTTTATAGCCTGTAACGCCATACCCGAACCTAGGGTTTTGGAAGTTTATTTTTGGGTGTTTTCTTTGCAGGGAAAATTGGAACAAATAATGGACATAGGCATGTTCAGGAGGAAGAGACGAGCATGACTATGGTCGTGACTTGAGTTTTCATGGCCTAGAACGTTTTTTAGGATCGACCTAGGGATTTAGCTGCGGATAAAAATCCACAGGTAAATAACCAGGGCTGGGCGAAGAAGATGACTACGTGCCCTCTCCCCATTCGCTGTTTCATATTTCGCCCGTTTTTGTTTTTAATTCCAGCATATTAATTGTTTTTTCTTTATAATAATTGTTATCTATCACATTAACAAATGATGCATAGTGGTGTAGTGGTAAGCGCGTTGGCCAGTGATCAGCAGGACCTGGGTTCGAATCCCAGGTCCCCCACATATTTGCTATTGTTTTTCTTCAGATATTCCAATGCATTTCAAATATTATGGCCTATCATACAGCCTCATTCAGATGCCTACCAGATGACTCCGGTGCATCGAAAAAGGACTTTTTCTGTGCTTTTTTCCTTTCCTTGTTGGATAAAATAACCATTCATAATATTACACTTTAAGAAAACATTTCATTTATATCATTAAACCATATTCAGCCTCTTAAAGGATTACCATATGATAGTATTACATGTTATCTTTCAAACGCTTTAAACCGCACCTCAAATGGAGTACGAATCTCAAATTATGCCATTTTTAATTTTACTTTAAAAATGTCCCATGCCATCCTGCTCTAATCGATTACCAACACATCGTAATCGATTATTGTCCTTGAAAAACTCAAAAAAACTTAATTTTAAAGCTGGTAATCGAATACCACATAACCTATGACGAAAATACTCGGTTTTTTCAATTTATATCCTTTCCAAACCCCATCCAAACATGTCCTAACATAACCAAACATCTTATATCAACAATCCAACTTTACACATCATTTACATACCATTAACACAATATATATGCATCAGTCATCATACAAATTAATCAATTTTTTCCATGGATTCATGTTTTCATCTATCACACCAAACACACAACAATAGAGGTCACAACATTCAAATTCAATTGCATTTGTCATGCATAAAGATCTATAATATAAGGAAAATAAATTTACACATCAATTATCACAATTGTCTTCGAATATTCATAATCACATATAAATTTTAAGAAATATAACAATAGGGGAAAAACCTAGAGGAGGTTGAGGATTCCTCTGTATCTTTTATGCAACAACACCTATATTAGAGTAGTCTCCCCCCCCCCCCCCCCCCTCTCTCATACCTAAATTTCCAGCAATCCTTCAAGCTTTAGCTATAGTGATTTTCTTCTCTTTTCACTTTGCCTTTTTTTCCACTTTTGTAACTTTTACATATAAGTGAAATTGGCTCCCCTCTCTCTTCCTATTTATTCTAGCCTAATTATTTTTAACTCCTTATTCATATTTCTACCTCTCACTTACCTCTACTTCTCACCTCATTATCCCATATCTTTCTACTAATTCCAATTTCCACCAAATTCTCATTATTTTGTTATTTTCTATTTATTAAATTAATATTATATTATTTTAATTAAATAAACTAATTAATATTCTAATAATCCCAAAACACCCCATAACACCCCATATCACATATTATCAACAAAAAAATATTAAAATTTTATTAAATAATTTAAATAATTAAATAAAGTAATAGAATTATGTAAGTTGGGTGTTACAGTGAGGATTCTGTGTCATTTCTTTCCTTTAAAACTTTAGTAATTTATTATTTTGAGGGATGTCAATTGACTCGCTCATCAATCCTGTCCACACATCATTTTTTTTATGACTTTTCCATCACCTATATAAAGGAGGTTCGCCTCCTCTTTATTTCAGGCCACTTCTTAACTCTTTACATTTTATTTGTAATTTGTCTCTCTATTTTATCTTTTTCTCTCTCTATAAATATTTCTTTGTCACTTAAGTTGCCTTAGTGCTTTTGAGTAAAAATTTACTTATGAGGAAGATTTTTGTAAGTGGTTGTAGTGTTTGTTTAATTCTCGGGAGTGTGATACTCTTGAGAGATTGAGTTTTGTTTGAGAGATAAATCAATTATAAAATCTTTGTTTTGGTTTCTAGAACTTTGCCGAAAAAGTTCTATTTTAGTTATTGCGATCGGTCCGAAAATCCCTATTAAGGTTAGTCACCTTAGCTTGAGATAAAAGCTTTCTTTGTGGTAAAATTGTAAAAATGTCATGATCATATTGTATTAAGGTTTGGGTATAGCTTGTAAAACTCAATGTTTATAGTCAAAATTTCAAGAAGATTTCTTGGAGAGAGGATTAGGCTAAACGTTTGACTAAATCTGGATTGCTCTCTGATGCAATCTCTCTAACCCTTATCCTCTTTAGTTTTTGCTATTTACTTTTACTATTTTTATTTTTGTTGCTATTTACTCTATTCATACGAAACTATTAACATGATGTGATACGGTGGTAGAACCGACTGTTTTGAAAAATGTTGGTTTGCGTTTTGCTTTTTTTTATTCGCAAAATGTTGCGGTAAGCAAGAGTCGCCACCGACTTTTATTTTATCCAACCAGAAAGGAAAAAAGTACAGAAAAAATCCTTTTTTCGAGATATTCTTAGTACGGGGGGTAGATTATAGAAAGGGAAGGTATTAGCACCCTTTCTATCCATGGTTTTCCATGGGCTCTTAGGTACTTGCTCATATTTTAAAATTGCTTGTGTGTGTTTGTTTTGAAAAGTTTTGTTTTACTTCGTTTTAACCCTTGTTTCTATCCTCAAGAGTGTTACGAAGTGTTTTTGAAAACTTAGTTTGAAAAGTGTTTAGTGTGAAAAAAGTTTGTTTGTTTTGAGAAAGTACCTAACAGTTATCTACCTACTCGAAAAAAGATCGTTTATATTCTTGTTTCCTTTAGACAGCGCTATCCTACTATTGAGAAATAGGTAGCACCGTCGTTGGAATTGTAAGGGACAATTCGAAAGAGACGTGCGATCACTAAAGCAATGTTAGGACGTCTTAGTAATAACCCTAATGTCTTAAGATCATATTCGAGGCAACATTTCCGAGGAAACTTTTCTGAATGGGACATTTGATCTTTGTTTAGACAGGAAGGCCACCACTAAGACACCCTATACTTAATGACCGCTTACCGAAGGCAACCGAAGTGAGAGTATACCCTACGAGTGCGCATGTGCGAGTGATTTGTTTTCAGTTATTATCTTTTCACATTATTGTTTTCTAGCCATTTTAAATTATCATGCAATCTTGTCATACAATCCTATTAACATACATCTAAACAGTTAATATTTGCGAGAATTAAAATGCGAGAAATAAAACCTACGCTATTACAAGGCTTCGGGGTATGGATTAATTACATAGCCAAAAAATCCGTAAGAACGATAAAAGAAAATCCTATATTTAACTATTACATACTGTAAGCAGTTACATTAATATTGCAAAAATAGTAAACGCGCGCAATGAATCGAGAACGAGAGATTTAGGGTTTTGATCCCAACTACCTAATTGCAATTTAAAAGAAATATCATTTTTTGTGGTTTTTTGCTATAAAGCTAATTGAATAAATAAAAAACCTAATTACTAACTAATTTAAATTAAGAAAAATAATTAAATTACCTATTTCTGTATTTTTTATTTTATTTGAGAAAGAAATAAAAATTAAATCACAAGCTAACCCTAACTTTCTAATTGATTTTAAATATATAAAAAAGTAGAATTAACCTAAATTAAATTAAACTAACATTAAATTTAATTTGATAAAATAAAAAACCTAATTCTAAATTTTTGTGAAACTCTTGATTTTATATTTTTTGAGAAAAAAGAAATTAATTATGTTAGAAAATAATTAAACTAATTAAATTAAATAAAAGAAAAAATAGAAAAGAAAAGGAATGGGCCTGGTATTAGCAAAAGGAGGGGGTATGATTTGCAATTCCGGGCCCAACAACCTCTTGGCCCCTTTGACTTTTTACAATCCCATGGGCATGCTTGATTGGGCGTATGGTAGACCCTCATATGAGAAGCCTTGGATCTGGCATATTGATGATCTGATGGTTGGATGTTGATGATGTATGGTGGACTCCTGGGGTACCAGCGCACCTGAATATGTGAGAAAAAACAATATGAAGCAATGTTGGGACCTGGGAATCGAACCCAGGTCCTTGAGCATTATCGCATTGCGCGCTTGCCATCTGAACTAGCCATGTTAGTTGTACAAATAATAACAAACAATTATTATATAATATAAACAAAAAGCTAATCTCAAAACGCGCGAATTTTCAAACTGGCCATTCACCACCTGCCACGCCATCATCTTCCCCGTTGCTTCTGTCATTTTAGACAAAAGACCTTTACCTACAGACACCAGGCGTAGGTATAACCCTTGTCCATTCCAAAATCTTGTACATGTATGATAAATGCAAACCAATGGTACCAATCAACTCGTTGCAACCTCACGAGCATCATGGTACCATTATTAATGGCCAATTGTTCCTGTATGAAGAATACCTAAATATGAAGCATGAACCCTAGCCATGGCAACTAGCTATACAATTGACAAAAATGAAATTAATCATAACCATTAGCTTGCAAACATCTCAAGGATGAAAAATATGTCTAATAAGCATGCTAAACATGCCAGAATTAATGTATTTGAAATCAAGAAAATATGGAAACCGTGTGACTCTTACAGTGTGATTCTGGGCGTGGGGAAGCTTGTTAACGGTTGCAACACGATCCGGGGATGTCCAACAAACGATTGGGATGACTAGAATGCCTTGAAGTGATCTGTAACTTGGAAATCAGTTTGCCACTTTTCTTGAATTTTTTGAAACTTGTTTTCTCTCTTGCACGCCTCCAACCTCTTATTTTTGGTCTGCACTTGTTCTTTATGTATAGTAGAACACATTAGGGTTACAATTTTGTATCAAATCTCCCTCAATTATGATTATTGATCCATGATTTGATCCTTGTGCAAAAACTTTCCAAATCAAGCAAATCTAATCTTTTTGTGTCCATGTGAACCTTGCACGATTTGATTTTGTTTTCAGCTGTGTAATGGACCTAAACATGCACAAAATCTCAAGATTTAATTAGTTTTTGATATTTTCATTATTTTATTTTGATTTTTTTTGATTTAATTGAAATAAAATCAAAATAAATGACAAAAATAAAAGAATGACAATTGGAAGGGATCATGGGTCATGGGTCACATCACAAACTCAGTGCAAGCATAAAAAGTTGGGCTCATTTAACAAAAATTGCAATTTGGGACACATTTGACTTTTGGCAATTTTACAAAAAGGGTCAACTTGGCCAATGCATAACTCCTTCAATTTTGACCCTAGAGAAGTGTTCTTTGACTTTTTAGAAAGCTTGATATGTCCTCTAAGCAACCTTTTTAGTCTCATCTTAATTGAGTCTTCCATGTTCATGTATGAAGCTTTGACCCCAAAGATGTTTTTGTTGACTTTTCAAAATGACCTATAATGTCCAAATTCATATCTTCTTGTGAGTGCATATTTTGAACTTGGGAGATGAAGATGAACTGTAGGGAATTACATCCTCTTCAACATGAGCTTTGGATGGGTCATTTTTGATAAATTATGAGAAAGTTATGCTTGATCAAAGTTGAGTTGACTTTTCTTGCAAAACCCTAATTTAGCAACTTTTGGGTTTTGATGCATTGTGAGCAATCCTTGAGGAATCATGATCAAACCTTGATCAAATGATGAATAATACTTCAAAATGAGAATGTTGACCAAAAATCCTGAAGTTTGACTGTATGTGGGCCACAATTGACTTTTGCCCTAGCACAGTCGATTTTCAGGCCTTTGAGCAATTGACTGAGCAAACTTCCTCTGCAAGGCTTGAAACTTGACATGGATGATCTTGAGAACATATTAGTACAATGGTGAGCATTTGGTATCCTTTGGACTCAAACATCTTGATGCAAAATGAAATCCTAATTTGGGGTATACTGCCTTAGGAGAGAGTTTGTCTGGTCAACTCTTGGACTTCCTTGAGAAATTTGAGGACCTCACTTGAAATGTATTGAGAAATATGGGAGGGCAAATTTTGGGGTACAAAAACTGCCCCTGTTCAATCTTCTTAAACCTGAGGATGTAGATTGGCTTGTCTGCCTTTCGTGATCTAAAGGTTGAAGATGATTGAACACTAGAATGCCCAGAAATTTACACTCGCATGAAGTGGTACTCGTCTTGCGATGTCAGGAATGGGCTTATAGATGCCATTTTGAAGTCAATGACGGAAGATGGGCTTAAAGATGCCATCCGAATAAGTGTCGATCGCAGAAGAGATTCCTTTGCGAGAGCCCGTATAACTGTTGTCGAGGAGGATTTCGCTGGGGAAAGTTGGTCTCTGTCTTGGGAGAAATAGAATTTTAGGAGCTTCAGTCGTCCTTTATTATACTGGGGAATCATCTCATAGTAATTGGTCGGGTAAACTGCTATTTGGTCGAATTCAAAGCTTCGCAGTACCTTATATTATTATCTGGTCGTGTCCCAGGCTTTAGTGTCCTTTGTTGTTATCTGGTTGTGATCTAGTCTTCACAACGTCTTATACCATTATCTGGTCGATTCCAGGCTTCATGGTATCTTTTATTGTTATTTGGTCGATTTCCATGCTTCACAATAACTTGTTAAGGGTTAAGCTGTTTTCCGGTTGATTTTCGGGCTTCATAGCTTGTATTTAAGATATACCACTATCTGGTCGATTCCAGGCTTCATAGAATTTTGGAGAAATTAAGATATTATTCGGTCGATTTCCGGGCTTCATAGCTTGAACTGGAATAGAAATCTTAGTATCGATTTGACTGAACCAGAGAAAACTTGTGAGAACTTGATTGTATCTTTCCCTGAAAGGTAAAGAATTAGTCGTATGTAACGTCATGATGTATGGCATGTATTGAATAATGATGTTCTCAAAATAAATGAGATTGTGTTGTATGATGCATATGCGCATGCCATGATGTATGGATATGCAATGTTTATTGTGATATTCTCTAGCTAGGGAGAATAAATCTTGGACTGCTGTTGGAGAGTATAAGTAGTTGAGTTCTTCATTCTCGCTGGAGATAATGATCGAAGATGATTAGCTGGAGACTTGTGTCTGTTCTGCTTGAGAATATTCCACCGGGGAAGACTCTGCTTGAGAACAACCCTGTGGGAGAATAACTCTGTGGCGAAGAGAAGTACTCTATTGAACCATTTGCTGATTTGGAGAAATAAACTCAACTGGTGGAGAACTTCTATTGCTGGTAATAGATAAACTCTGCTTGGGGAGAATTTTGCTGACTCATTCGCGATTATGAACCTTGGCTGGGTAGAGCTAACACCACCGTCTTTGGATACTTCCTATTTTGCGGGGAGTGTATGTACCTTTAGTTATATTATCAAGCTGGCTCTATCCCTGTACCTAGTGGGTAGAGCAATTGTAAGTTTTGGATACTTCTTGTTTGCCCCTGTTCTTGGAATTATGAGTAATTTTCTTTTGTTTCGTATGTAAATATTTATGAGCAGCAATTATTTTCAAATACATATATCAAAAATGAATTATTGGACGTTCTTGCAAAACAAAACAGAAAAATAAAAACAAATTGGAATTTCTTGTGAAAGTGTATTGAATTGATTTTTGAAGTTAGCCTGTAATAGGTGTTTTATACAAGAGGTTGACGTCCTAGTAAGAGAACACCGCCAAAGGAACAGAAATTATACAATTTGTGTAAAAGAAAGAAAAACAGCTATGTGAAACAACCCCACTGGGTTCCAACTTTTTTATTGCCTTTATATTTTCGAGCGTCTCATCACTTTGCTACTTGGTCGAAGATAGATCAGATTGATTGGCGCCGTTCAAGCTTGATAGTCGATACCGAAGTCTGGTCGCAAGATGATCCAATGAGACATAGTGTTACGCTTCAATCCCTAATTTTTGCCAGGACCGCCCTTTCGGGTTTTCAGTCCACCGGGATACCCTTTTTTGCCCAAGCCGCCTTTTCAGGTTTTTGACTTGCCGGGTGTACAGTTTTTTTTTAATTTTCATCCCTTACTTTTTCCCGAACACTTTTGGTTCGCCGGGAAGCCCTTATTTTTTCCTAGGCCAGTCAACCTAACGGGTCTTTGATTAGGCGTAGTATTTTTTTCACTATGTCTGCATTAACGGGGTGAGGAAGGTCGTCACCATCCATGGTGGTTAGAACATAGCTCCTCCCGAGAAAATGTTCTTAACCACAAATGGCCCTTCGTACGTAGGGGTCCATTTGCCCCTGGGATCACCTTGCGGAAGTATGATGCGTTTGATTACTAGATCCCCGACTTGATATTCTTGATATCTGACCTTCTTGTTGAAAGCCTTGATCATCCGCTTTTGATACGTCTGACCATGACAAATAGAAGTAAGTCTCTTTTTGTTGATTAGATTCAGTTGATCAAGTCGGGTCTGGATCCAGTCGTCCTCGTTCAAACCCGCATCCTTCATAATCCGGAGAGAGGGTATCTGGACTTTGATGGGTAGGACTGCCTCCATGTCATACACCAAAGAGTAGGGTGTTGCCCCTGTCGACGTCCGTGCCGAGGTACGGTACCCATGAAGAGCGAATGGTAACATCTCGTGCCAATCTTTGTATGTCACTGTCATCTTCTGCATAATCTTCTTGATGTTCTTATTAGCTGCTTCAACGGCCCCATTCATCTTCGGCCGATAGGGGGAAGAGTTATGATGATGTATCTTGAGCTGTTTGCAGAGCTCGGTGATCATTATATTGTTGAGATTTGTACCATTGTCCGTGATGATCCTCTCTGGTACACCGTATCGACAGATCATATTGTGTCAGATAAACCGCGCCACGATGTTCTTAGTTACTGTAGAAAAGGAAGTTGCCTCAACCCACTTTGTGAAATAATCAATAGCCACCAGAATAAAGCGATGTTCGTTGGACGCGGTAGGTCTGATCTCGCCGATCATATCGACGCCCCACATTGCAAAAGGCCAAGGAGCCGTCAAAACATTCAGGGGAACTGGAGGTACGTGCACCTTATCAGCATAGACTTGGCACTTATGACAGGTCCGAGAGTGCTGATAACAATCGGCTTCCATAGTGGACCAATAATATCCTTCCCGTAGGATTTTCTTTGCCATGGTAAGTCCACTGGAATGAGTTCCGAAGGTACCTTCATGTAACTCTGCCATGATCCTTTCTTCCTCGCTCTTGTCCATACATCACAGTAAGGTTGAATCATGGTTACGTTTATAGAGGATCCCATTACTGATGAAGAACTTCGCAGCGAATCTTCTCAAGAACTTCTTATCATTAACAGATGCACCCTCGGGATACTCTTGAGCCTCAAGATACCTTTTTACCTCGTGAAACCAGGGTTTATCTATTACCTCTTCAGTATCAATGTCACAGCAATGTGCGGGTTTGTCCAACCTCTTAATGGTAATCTGGGGAGCTTCATTGTCCCACCTGACTTTGAACATAGAAGACATGGTAGCTAACGCGTCCGCTAACTGATTCTCCTCTCTGGGGAAGTGTTCAAAGGTTATCTCCTTGAAATGTAGGAGCAATGTCAGTACATACTCTTTGTAAGGAATGATATTTGGGTGCTTCTAATCCCACTCGCCTTTGATCTGACTGATCACTAGAGCGGAATCTTCGAATACACTTAAGAACTTAATCCTCAAGTCAATAGCAGCTCAGAGACCCATGATGCACGCTTCATACTCCGCCATATTGTTGGTGCAGTTAAAACATAATCGGGCGGTGAACAGAGTATGACAGCCCTCAGGAGATATGATCACAGCGCCAATGCCATTACCCAATGCGTTCGAGGCTCCATCAAAATACATAGACCATCAGGATCCTTCCTCAGGTCCTTCATCCGGTCCAGGTTCTTTATAGTCGTTCACCAACATGATATTCTCATCTGGGAACTCGAAATTCATGGACTGGTAGTCATTCATGGCCTGATGCGCCAAATGATCCGCCAATACACTCCCCTTGATTGCTTTTTGGGTTGTGTATTAGATGTCATACTCAGTTAAGATCATCTGCCATCTTGCTATTCTTCCGGATAAGGTAGGCTTCTCGAAGATATACTTGATTGGATCCATCTTTGATATCAATAGGGTAGTGTGAGTCAGCATATACTGTCTCAGCCGGCGAGCAGCCCATGCTAAAGCACAGCAAGTTTTCTCGAGCAGTGAGTATCAGGTCTCACAGTCGGTAAACTTTTTGCTAAGGTAGTAAATAGCATGCTCTTTTCAGCCAGACTCGTCATGCTGCCCCAGCACACACCCCATTGAATTATCCAGCACTGTCAAGTATAGAATCAAAGGTCTTCCTTCAACTAGAGGCATCAGAATAGGTGGCTCTTGGAGGTATTCCTTGATCCTTTTGAAAACAGTCTGACATTCATCATTCCATTTTACCACTTGATCTTTCTTTAGCAACTTGAAGATTGGCTCACAAGTAGCAGTCAGATGTGAAATGAATCGGTCGATGTAGTTCAGACGTCCCAAAAAGCCTCTAACTTCCTTTTCTGTGCGGGGAGCCAGTATTTCCTGTATGGCTTTTACCTTGGCAGGGTCCACCTGAATACCCTTATCACTGACGACGAAACCCAGCAGCTTACCAGACCTTATCCCGAAGGTGCACTTGTTCGCGTTCAACCTCAGCTTATACATCTTCAACCTGTCGAATAATTTCTGGAGGTGGTCTAGGTGCTCTCCCTCATGGAACAAAGCGACCATGACACGCTGATAAGTTTCCCTCGCATTCTTCAACCCGAAAGGCATTACATTGTAGCAAAAGGTGCCCCACTGTGTAATGAAGGTTGTCTTCTCCGTGTCCTCAGAGACCATCTTGATCTGATTGTAACCATAAAAACCATCCATAAAGGAGAAGATCTTATGCTGCGCGGTGTTGTCGACCAGAACATCGATATGAGGAAGTGGGAAGTCATCCTTAGGGCTCGCCCTGTTCAGATCTCTATAGTCCACACACATCCGTACCTTACCATCTTTCTTAGGCACCAGAACAACGTTGGCAACCCACTGTGGATAAGAAGTGACAGCTAAAAATCCTGCGTCGAACTACTTCATGACCTCAACTTTGATTTTCTCAGACATCTCAGGGTGTATACGGCGAACCTTCTGCTTTACCGGAGGACAGTCTTTTTTAGTCGACAGGCGGTGTACCACAATATCAGTGTCCAAACCAGGCATATCTTCATAAGACCAAGCGAAGATCTCAACATAGTCGCGTAGCATCTGTATCAACCGTTGTTTGACACTAGGCTCCATATTTGCACCTATCTTAACCTCTTTCCTGTCTTCCTCTGTACCCAAATTCACTGATTCAACTGGCTCCTCATGAGGCTGTATGGCCCTTTCTTCCTGCAGTAACAGTCTAGCAAGTTCTCCAGGTACCTCACAATCATCCTCACCTTCGTCCTCGGCTTGGTTAATCGGATTTTCAAAGTCATAACTGGCAGTGGCCGAGTCGTTATCAATGGGATCCAGAGTGGATATGGATCTGCATTATGATACGTGAGTGTGTGTAAGAGAATAGTTGTTTTTGATAAAGTGAGAGACAAAAAGAAAAACAAAGAGCGCAAAATTTGTAATGCAAGAATGTCCAATGCTTTATTAATGATATATGAAAATGACAAATAATAAGCCCTCACAAGCAAAGACAAGGTGCCCCGGGAAAAGCACCAGGCCTTAAAGTTTCAAACTGTCTGTTACAACTCTTAAAACAAAAGTCAATTACTGTGGAATAAAAGAAACAGGTATGAAGTCTTTCGCCGTCCAGTTGTTCAATCACCCATTGGTTGTAGGGTAGATCCAGCTGTCGATATCTGAATCTTCTTCACCATCTTCAATTGCATTAACTCCCTGATTGCTGATATGCAAAGGAGGTCTTTTGATCTGTGCGTGCCTAACAGCCCTTTGAGCCCCTGTAGTAAAGCCCAAACCAAATTTGTCAGTTTTGTGCGTGAAATCATGGAGCCGACCCCAATTGGTACACCCACCTTCTTCAATTACAGCCCTAACATCCTTGAGAGAAGCCATCTTCATCGGAGGTTTGTCAGTAGCCACTTCAGTTGACGCCAAAGTATGGGGGACCTCTTCAAAGTTCTAACAAGGGGTTTCGATGAATTCCCCATCCATCTCCATGTATCGAAAGGGATTGAGATGACTCACCATGTACTCCTCTTCACCTCATACCGTGACAATCTTCCCTTTTACCGGATATTTCAACATTTGGTGGAGCGTGGAAGTCACTGCCCCAACCTTATGAATCCAAGGGCGACCTAGCAAGAAAGAATATGATGGTCTAATATCCATCACGTAGAAAGTGGATGAAAAAGTATGAGGGCCAAATTTAACAGGGATGTCCACCTCCCTGTGCACCATCCTTTTTGACCTGTCGAAAGCTCTGACCACAATATTGCTCGGCTTTAGAATCAAACCTTCACAGTCCAGACGGTCTAATGCTTTCTTTGGCAGCACATTTAATGAGGACCCGATATCCACCAGTACATGGGCCATACTGGTGCCCTTGCACTCGATCGAGACGTGCAGAGCATCATTATGATTTCTTCCTTTAGTAGTCAGATCTGCATCTGAGAAACCCAACCCACTGTCGGCAGTCAAGCTAGCTATGTAGTCTTTGAATTGATTGGCGGAAGTTTCCTGCGGTACATGTGCAATTTTGAGGAATGCAATTAAAGCCTTTGCATGGGCTTTAGAACACAACAACAAGGACAACATGGAGATTTTTGACGGGGTCTGCCCCAGCTGCTCGACTACATTGTAATCGCTCTTCTTGATAATCTTCAATATTTCCTCTATCTCCTGCTTAGAGGTCTCCATGATGATCTTCTTAGGCGCCTCCGTCCGGACAGGCTCACCTTTGATTTCTTTGCCCCGAGTCCCAGATGGCTCAGCGGCAGGGGTGATAAATGGAATAGGAACTGGGATAATAGCTGATGCATTAGCATATGGAATGACAACAGGTTTGTGGACAGTCGGAGGGGAAATCTCGGGAGAAAAGAGTCTTCCACTTCTGGTGACCTTGCTAGCCCCGACAATATTGCTGATATCAACTTCCTCACTTTTTAGGTCTTGTTTAACTCCATGGTAATACACGTCAGCCCCATAGTGCCAAGGGACAACCTTATCTGAGGTGTATGGGATAGGACCAGGGACAGTAATTATTAATGGAGCAATTCTTGGGACGGGTGTAATCCTAACAGGTTTTCTCAAGGAAACCTTGGAAGGATTGGCGGAAATGGTTACGATGGCAACATCTTGAATTAGAACCAACAGAATCAAAGTCTTTTCGAACAAGATCTCTTTATTATCCATCAGGCGTTGAACACCAGATTTCAATAAGCGGCAACCAGCAGGAAGAATTGAACACATGTGGCAACCTTCACCACAGCCCAGAAATAAACCGGCCAACAACAAATTCTTCTTAACTGTCATCAAAGGAGTAGAAATATCTTCCACAGAGGTCACAAATAAATCATCATCCACAACATTTACTCCATGACCATGTTTGGGCATGGGAGCAGTTATGACGTTGGGCTTCTCTGGGGCGTCAAACTCAATCTCTTTGGCTTTGATCAAGTCTTGCACCTTTTTTTTCAAGGCCCAACAGTTGTTTGTATCATGACCTGGACTTTCGGAGTGATAGGCGCAACGGGCATTCGGGTTATAATGAGGAGAAGTGGTGTTGGGGTTCTTCGGGGCTTCCCTCAGAGTTACCAGATTGGTCTTGAATAATTGTGGTAGAATTTGAGTCAGGGTCATATTGAGCCGAGTGTACTGCCTCTGTGGTCTTTCCACCTTTTGTTGATTATTGTATTGTGGAGCAACTGTGGGTCTTGATATCACTACCGCATTTACTGCTTGACGATGTTCAGGTCTACTTTGGTCCCTCGAGCCATAGACTGCACTAGCTTCTTTCTTACCGGTGAAAGGCTTCTTTACTGCACTTGATGAAGTATCCTTCTGTATCTTACCACTTCGGATACCAGCTTCTACTCTCTCTCCAGTCAAGATCAACTCAGTAAACCCAGATGATGAACTGCCGATCAGATGATTGAAAAATGGACTAGATAGCGTCCCTAGAAACATGTCAACTAACTCCTTATCAGACAAAGGGGGTTGGACTCTTCCAGCCAAATCTCTCCACTTTTGAGCATAGTCCTTAAAACCTTCACTTGCACCCATAGACATACCCTGGAGCTGAGCACGAGTGGGAGCAAGGTCGGTGTTATACTGATACTTCCTGTAAAAAGCAGCAGCAAGGTCTTCCCAGTTTCAGACGTTGGCTCCTTCCAACTGATAAAACCATTCAAGTTGAGTCCCTGACAGACTATATTGAAAGAAGTGTACCCACAAATTTCTATCAACAGTGTGGGGTTGGATTTTCCTTACATACGAGCGGAGATGGAGTTTTGGACAGGATACTCCATCGTACTTGGCAAAAATAGGAGCTTTGAACTTATGAGGGATCACCACTCCCGACACCAGTCCCAGCTCTCCGAAATCCAAACCGGGTATCTTCTGGATTTCCATAGCACTCAGACGGTCTTCTAGTTGCTTGTACCTATCCCCGGCAGGAGGATATTGCTCATCATGATAATCAGTATCATTATCAGAGATTGCAGGACTGGGGCCCTTTTCTTCTTCTTGGTTCTCCCCTTCCTTGGATGAAGAGGTCAGATCAGCTTGCTGTTTCAACCTATCCCCAAACCTTTTGCCCATATTCAGAAGAACGACCTTCTTCTTCTTCTTCTTCTTCTTCTTCTTCTCTTTCAGAATGAGGGTTTTCAAATCCTCTTGCCCTTTAGCCAAGTTCAAGAACATCTGTTGGAATTGGGCGTTATGTGCCTGAAGATCTTTGATGGCTAGATCAGAAGACATTTCTGCTGAAATAAACAGCGAAGAAGATGAGAAACCTGTAATGGTACCTGTAATGGTGTGCATGATAATGGGACGCGTATGTAATGATTTCAAAGACTTTGGGAAATTTAAATTTGCAAACCAAAAATAAACAAACTTCATTAGATTAACTTGTAAAAAGGTTCAACAATGCCTTTAAGGCGTTACAAAGAAGTAAATGAAAAACAAATCTAAAACTAGAAAAGCAAAATCAATAGTCCCATGGACGCTTCCTCTTTGTGCTGACATAGTCATTGGTCACTCTTTCTTCGTTGAGATGCCTGGTGAGCTTCAAAATCTTCCTTTCTTGCTCATGGTACTTTTCCCGATAAGTATCCCTCTCCTCTTTCAGCTGAATCCAAGACCTCTACAATGCCCCAGGATCATTGGGCATGTAAGGATAAAGAACCGTGTAAGGAACACCTTCTTTATTAGTGGGCTCCACAATCACAGGCAATACGGCTTCATAAGGCATCCCAAGCTTCTGGGCACGAGCTCGAACCCATTGGAGGTAAGGCTGCATAGGAAGGGAAGTCATTGGTCCCAGCTCTTGGGGGTCAGATTTGTTCACCATGCCCCAAGCTCGTATAAACCTCTGGCGATGCTCCTTAACGTCCTCCTTGTAGTCAAATGCAATATCCTCAAGAAGTAGCTCATGGGGATCATCTCTCCGAGCATGACCAAATTATCGCAAAGCTAGACAAGGATTGTAGGTTATACCCCCTCTGATTCCAAGCAACAGGACATTAGGGTATCCCCCACAATGATCAATGACAACAGTGTCCTCCATAGCCCGAGAACTCCAAAGAATGTCTGTATGGGAAAGTGACATTATCCTGTAGGACCAACCCAAACCTTCTTCGTTCTTCAACACATACTTGGGGAGATGCGAAATAAACAACCTCGATAGCAACGGCATGCAACACATAAGGGTCCCTCTTCTTCACACAGTACGAGTGTAGAGGGCATGCAAGATATCACCCAGTAGAGTAGGCACATGATTGCAAGAAAGAAAAATCTTAACCGCATTCACATCTATAAAGGAATCTGGATTTAGGAAGAGAACCAAACCATAGATGAGGAGAGCCAAGACATCTTCAAAAGCCTGAAAATCCAAATTATCCCAGAATAGCTGAGTCTGGTCTATCAGAAACTTGGCTAACAAACCTTTGACCCCGCTCCGTGTTTCCTAATTGGATACTACATCAGCCCGTTTCAGATGCAGAGTTGAGGCAGTGTCTTCTGGTCTAGGAGTCTCTTCCATACCTGTGAAGGGCACCTGCTCAAGGATGGATATGCCCAATAAGTGAGAGAATTCTTCCAAAGTGGGAACCAGCTGGTAATCCGGAAAGGTGAAGCAATGATGCACAGGATCGAAGAACTGGAAAAGTACACTCATTATCTGCTCATCAAACTTTGAGGTGACTAGGATAAGAAGCTGACCACGTCTATTAATGAACATAGAAGTCTCGGAAACTCTTGAGGACAACTCTTTAAGTCGAGCAGGTATTTGCACAAAGTAAACTCGGATGGTATTTCTGCGCACGGAAGCCATAAATCTGCAAAACAGAACAAAGATAAATTTCCTTGGTCTTTGAAATGGTTAGCACAATGAAGTATGCATGCTATGTTATGATGCATGATGTTATGATAGAAAACAACAGGTATAGCAGATAACAGGCAAACAAGTCACACAAAAACCCTTAAGTTTAAGGCTTGCATGGGGTCAAAGGTATTACCCTCTTGAAGTTTAGTTGGTTTCAACCTGTCCTAGCAAAAGTAACTGGGTTCTAGAGGTTCTCAATATCACTGACCATCCTCCATCGGTCATGGTTTCAGCTTACGCAATCTTTTCTTGCGGCCGGAAGTATCTCGAGAGTATGGTCTTAATGAGTGTAGCATCGAGTGTCAACCAACTCTCAGCTTTACATCGAGGCCGGCTATCTCACTACTTTCTAATGGCCAAGTTTGTCGATTAAAGGTTCTAAGGTCAGTTGATGCTTAACGACACACGTAGCGGCCCCGTATTCTCCTCTTTTCTCCACAAGGGATACCGGTACCAACCAATGTGCCACATCAACATAACTACTGCTTCAACCGTATCGGTCTACACCGTATAGTTCCCTCACAGTTTATTGCTACTTACCTAAAAGGTGTACCCAGATCCGGGTTAGGATCTATAGTAACTCCCAAGCAAAACCCTTAAAAGTAAAGCAACCAAAACAAATAAGAGAAGAAATTTATGATGAACTAAATCCTAAGGTATACCCCACTTATTAATTCCCCAGCAGAGTCGCCAGTTCTGTGATACGGTGGCAGAACTGACTGTTTTGAAAAATGTTGGTTTGCGTTTTGCGTTTTTTTATTCGCAAAATGTCGCGGTAAGCAAGAGTCACCACTGACTTTTATTTTATCCAACCGGAAAGGAAAAAAGTACAGAAAAAAAATCCTTTTTCGAGATATTCTGAGTACGGGGGGTAGATTATAGAAAGGGAAGGTGTGATACGGTGGGAAGAACTGATTTTTTTTGGAATGCTGGTTTGCGTTTTGCGTTTGTATTCGCAAAATGTCGCAGTAAGCAAGAGTCGCCACTGAATTTTATTTTATCCAACAAGGAAAGGAAAAAAGCACAGAAAAATTCCTTTTTCGAGATATTTCTCGGGTTCAGGGGGTAAATTATAGAAAGGGAAGGTGTTAGCACCCTTTCTATCCGTGGTTATCCACGGGCTCTTAGGTACTTGCTCAATTGTTTTCAAAATTATTTTCTTTGTGCTTGTGGGTTTGAAAAAGTTTGTGTTTGAAACTTTGATTTAACTCTTGCTTCTGTCCTCAAGAGTGTAATGAAGTGTTTTGAAAACTTTGTTCGAAAAAAAGTGTAAGTGTGAAAAGTTTTTGTTTTTGGAAGAGCAAGTACCTAAGAACCATCTACCTACTCGAAAAAGGAATCGTTCTATGCTATTTTCCTTTAGACAATGCTATCCCACTATTGATGAGTAGGTAGCACCGTCGTTGGAGTTTGAGGGTCAATTCGAATGAGGGACTTACGATCACCAAAGCAATGTTAGGACGCCTTAGCGGTAACCCTAATGTCTTAGATCATTTGTTTTAGGCAACAATATCCGAGGCAACCATTTCGAGGCGACTATGATCTTTTAGACAAGAAGGCGACCTCTAAAACAACCTATACTCAATGACCGCGTACAAAGGCAACCAAGTGGGGTGTACCCTAAGAGTGCGCATGTGCGAGTGTGTCGTTTTCAGTTTATTTTTATCTTTGTACATGTTAAGGGTGATCTAATTTGATTTTAGATTAAAACATTTAGTCTTGTCATGCAACCCTATTATCAAACATCTAACAGTTATAATTTGCGGAAATAAAGTGCAGAATTTAAATTACAAGGCTTCAGGTATTTACATCGCCAAAGACAAACCCTTTAAAAATAAATAAAGCGATAAAAATAAATAAAAGTCCTATTTACTATTACAATCCGGGAGCAAGTACATTATTGGATAAAAATAAATAAGTCGCGTGCGGGAAATTAAATCGAGCATATGATTAGGGTTTTGACCCTTTTGGTTAAAGAAGAAATCTTTTTGTTGTTTTTATTTTAAGAAAGAAATAAATCCTAAATTAATTACTAAATTAATTAATAAATTAATTAAATGAAAAATTAATTATGACATATTTTTTTGATTTTTGTTATTTTAAGAAAGAAAAATGAAATTAATTAAATTAATGGTTAGTACCTAATTAAATCTAGTTAATTTTAATTATTTGAAAAATAGGTTAAAATTATTCTAGAATTAAAACCTAAATTAAGTAATTAGTATTTATTAATAAAAAATAAAAGTTAAAATTTGATTGAATAAAAATATTTTTTTTGGTGATTTTATTTTATAAAAAAGAAATTTATGATTGGTTAGTAAATTAAATAAAAATAATAACACAAATAATAAAACTAAATAAATGAAATAGAAGAGAGAGGGGTTTGGGCCTGAAATTGGGAGTATGAGTAGCAATCTGAAGGCCCAAAAATGTTGGCCTTCTTTGACTTTCTGGAATCCAGTAGGCGCGCGTGGACTTGGACTATGGTGGACATCCACTCCTGGACCACCAGATCTGGACTTTGGCCATCTGGCTATTGGATAGGTGATGGCACACGGTAGGCTGCACGCTTGAGCAAGCACATGATTATCTGAAAAACAAAATTATTAAGGAAGTGGGGGACCTGGGGCTCGAACCCAGGTCCTGAAGGAGTTTACAAGTGCACGCTTGCCACTACGCTATGATGGTCCATTTGTTTGTATAATGCAAAGAGTAAATAATATAATAAAACAAGTCAATGGCCAGAAAATTAAAAACAACGCGCGTGGTATTTGAAAGGGCTAATGGATGGGGGACACATCATCGTCCCTGTCCTCAAACCTGCAACGAAAACACCTGCGGATTTGGATTCGCAGCTAAAAGCGCATGCATATGCTAAAATACTCTCCAGACCATATAAATCCATTCCAAGAACATGGTTGGATTCGTTATGGACTCCTGATCAAAGCCATTTTCTTCTTGAGCCATGATTTTACCTGAAATAAAAAAAAAAACCCTAAAAAACAAACGAAGAACCCTAGCTATGGTGGTTCTCCATTCAGGCCAGATAAACGCAATTGAATAATAGAAATCGCTTGCAAATGTTATGTAGATTCAAAATATGGTATTGATTCATGAAAAGGATGCTTAAATTCAGAGTTCAAAATCAAGAACAGGGGTGGTTATCGTCACACTTACAGTGCGTTTGGACGTCTGAACAAGCTTGCTTTGGATCCAGGTGGCTTGAGTGAATGCCCAGGAAGTGATTGAGATATGTCTCAGCTCTTGAAAACACCTCTAACTATGATTTTGATCTCAAGCTTTTTGGTGAATTTTTCAAATCTTGTTCTGCCTCTCTCTGCCCTTTCCAACCCTGATCTCGTATCCTTTGGCTTGCTTATGTATTGTGTAGTGTATTAGGTCTACAAACTTGGCTCAAATCTTTCCATATCAATGCCCAAGAATTGGATTTGATCCCCATTTACAAACTTGCCAAATTTGATCCCATTCAATCTTTTTGCACATGATTTGCCTTGCTACAAGTTTGGAGATATGCTAGCTGTCCATTGAAGCCTAAAACAATCAGAAAATCATGAGTTATTTAATTTTTGGATTTTCTATGATTTTATTTGATTTAAAATGAATAAATTCAATAAAAAATCAAATTAAATAATAAAAGTTAAATATGGGCACATGGCTGGAGCTAGGGCACGTGGGCAATGATGCAAACCCAAATCAAGTGGAAACGAATGGGCCCATTTGACAAAATTTGATGTTTTGGGGATAGTTGAATTTTGGCAATTTTGCAAAAAAGTCCAACTTCAACAATGCATAACTTCTCCAATTTTGAACTTTTGGGAGTTTTCTTAGACTTTTTAGAAAGCTTGAGATGTCCTCTAACCAACCCTTTTTGTCTCATCTAATTTTGATATTCCATGCTCAAGTTATAAGCTTTGGCAAAAAAGGTGTTTTTTGTTGACTTTCAAAAATTACCTATAATGTCCAAATTCATAACTTCTTGTGAGTGCATTTTTTGATCTTGGGGTATGAAGATGGATTGTAGGAAATTTGATCCTATTAAAAATGAGCTTTGGATGGGTCATTTCTCATAAAGTATGAGAAAGTTATGCTTGGTCAAATTTGGGTTGACTTTTCCTACGAAACCCTAATTTAGCAACTTTTGAGTCTTGATGAATTTTGAGAAATCCTTGATGAATCATGATCAACCCTTGATAAAATGATCAAATATCCTTAAAAATTAGAATGTTGACAAAAAATATTGAAGTTTGACTGTTTGTAGGTTCAAGTTGACTTTTGCCCTAACACAGTCGATTTTTGGACCCTTGGAGCAATTGACTGAGCAAACTTCCTCTGCAAGGCTTGAAACTTGACATGGATGATCTTGAGAGCATATTAGGACATTGGGGAGAACTTTAGGTCATTTGGACTCAAGGATCTTGATGCAACACAAAACCCTAATTTGGGTTGACTGCCTTAGGAGATAGCTTGTCTGACCAACTCTTGAGCAACCTTGAGCCACTTGGAGATTTTTCTTGCAATGTCTTAAGGAATATGAGAGGGGAAATTTTGGGGTACAACAGCTGCCCCTGTTCAATCTTCTTAAACCTGAGGATGGCTTTCGTGCCTTTCGTGATCCGAAGGTGGAAGAGGATTGAACACTAGAGTGCCCAGAAATTTGCACTCGCGTGAAGTGGTATCAGCCTTGTGATGTCGGGAATGGGCCTACATATGCCATTTGGAGATTGCTGGCGGGAGGATGGGCTTAAATATGCCATCTGCAGGAGTGTCGATCGCATAAGAGATTCCTTAACGAGAACTTGTATACCTGTTGTTGTAGAAGATTCCGCTGGGGAGCCTGATCTTTGTTGAGATTTAGGAACTTGCCTGTACTTCAACCGAGAGAACATCTCTGCTGAGTTTTAAGAACTTGTCCGTAATTCAACTGGGGAGAAACATCTTCATCGAGATTTAGGAACTGTCTGTAATTCAACCGAGGATAATTCAATTGAGATTTAAGAACTCGTCTGTACTTCGACGGAGGAACTTTGTCGAGATTTAGAACCTTATCTGTAATTCAACCGAGACTTCTTCAATTGAGATTTAAGAACCGATCAGTATTTCGACTGAGGGAAACATCTTCATCGAGATCTAGGACTATTTGTACTTCAACGGAGGATAATTCTGTTGAGATTTAAGAACTCGTCCACACTTCAATGGAGGAACTTTGCCGAGATTTAGAACCTTATTTGTAATTCAACTGAGACTAATTCAGTTGAGATATAAGAACCGGTAAGTACTTCGACTGAGGGAAAAATCTTCATCGAGATCTAGGACTGTTTATACTTCAACGGAGGATAATTCTGTTGAGATTTAAGAACTCGTCCAAACTTCAACGGAGGAACTTTGCCGAGATTTAGAACCTTATCTGTAATTCAACCGAGACTAATTCAGTTGAGATTTAAGAACCGGTCAGTACTTCGACTGAGGGAAACATCTTCATCGAGATTTAGGACTTGTCTGTAATTCAACGGAGGATAATTCTGTTGAGATTTAAGAACTGTCAGTAATTCGACGGAGGAAAATTGTCGAGATTTAGAACCTTATCTATAATTCAACCGAGGATAATTCAGTTGCGATTTAAGAACCAGCCAGTACTTCGTCTGAGGGCAACATCTTCATCGAGATCTAGTACTGTCTGTACTTCAACGGAGGATAATTCTGTTGAGATTTAAGAACTTGTCCACACTTCGACGGAGGAAGATTGTCGAGATTTAGAACCTTATCTGTAATTCAACCGAGACTAATTCAGTTGAGATTTAAGAACAGGTCAATACTTCGACAGAGTGAAACATATTCATCGAGATCTAGGACTGTCTGTACTTCAATGGAGGATAATTCTGTTGAGATTTAAGAACTTGTCCACACTTCGACGGAGGAAAAATGTCGAGATTTAGAACCTTATATGTAATTCAACCGAGACTAATTCAGTTGAGATTTAAGAACCGGTCTGTACTTTGACTGAGCTGAGAACTTAACTACATCCTTCCTGAAAGGTAAACGTCAGTCGTATACAATGCATGATATATATCAAGCAATGATGTTTTCAAAATAAATGAGATTGTGTTGTATGATGCGTATATGCCTGTATCATGATGTATGGAAATGTAATGTTTCTAGCTGGGGAAAATAAATCCCGGATAGCTGCTGGAGAATAGAGTTGGATTCTTCATTTCCGCTGGGAATGGCAAACGAAGATGGTTGCGAGAATAAACCTGCAGGAGAGGATAACTCCATTGGGGTATAAACTGATGAGGAGATTACTCTGTGGGGAAGAGATGCTCTGCTGAGGATTCCACCGATAAATTCCACTGGGGATGAATTACCGTTGCTGGTGATATTGAATCCTATTGGGGATTGAATTCCTGTTTGTGAAAGGAATGAACTCCGCTGGAGATGATCTTCAGTTGCAACTTCACTGGGGATGACCTTTTAGACTCTAATGGGGATAATCCTTTGAGTTTGCTGGGGACAATCTTCAAAAGTCTACTGGGGATTATTCTCCAAACTCTACTGGGGAAGCTTCTTTCAGGATGCGCTGGGAAAATTTCAAACTCCACTAGGGATACTTTGTATTCTGCCGGGGAATATTCTTGTACTCCGTTGGGGAATGTTAAGACCTTTCAGTGCCGATGGTAAATAATCTCTGCTTGGGGAGAATATTACCGATTCATTCACAGTTGCAAGTCTCAGCTGGGGAGAGCTATCATTACTGTCTTACTCTGCAGGGAGTGAAAGTATTTCAGCCACATTCTTCAGCCAAATCTACCTTCGTACCTGGTGGATAGAGCAACTGTAGAGCATGGACAAACTTATTTGCCCTGGTTTCTGACATTACGAGTAATCGTCTTTTGTTTCACATGTAAATATTCATGAGCAGCAATTAATGTCAAATGCATATATCAAAAATCAACATTGGACGTTCTTTGCAAAACAAAACAGAAAAAGGAAAAACAATTTGAAATTTCTCTGAAAATGAATTGTATTGATTTTGAAGTTTGGCCTGTAAATAGGCGTTTTGTACAAGAGGTTGGCGTCCTAGTAGGAGAACGCCTCCGAATAATAGAATTTACGCAATTTGTGAAAAACTAAACAAAACAGCTATGTGAATAATCCCACTGGGTTCCAACTCTGCTATTGCCTTTATGTCCTCAAACATCTCATCACTTTGCTACTGGGTTGAAGGTAGATTAGATTGATTAGTGTCGTCTGAGCTTGATAGTTGATACCTGTTGTACCCCAAAATTTTCCCTCTCATATTTCTCAAAACATTGCAAGGAAAATCTCCAAATTGCTCAAGTTTGCTCAAGAGTGGGTCAGACAAGTCATCTCCTAAGGTAGTCAACCCCAAACTAGGGTTTTATTTTGCATCAATATAATTGAGTCCAAATGACCTCAAGTTCTTCCCAATGTCCTAATATGTTCTCAAGATCATCCATGTCAAATTTCAAGCCTTGCAGAGGAAGTTTGCTCAGTCAATTGCTCAAAGGGTCCAAAAATCGACTGTGCTAGGGCAAAAGTCAACTGTGACCAATAAACAATCAAACTTCAAGATTTTTTGTCAACATTCTAATTTTGAAGTATATTTCATCATTTGATCAAGGTTTGATCATGATTCATCAAAGATTTCTCAAAATTCATCAAGACTCAAAAGTTGCTAAATTAGGGTTTTGTAGGAAAAGTCAACTCAACTTTGACCAAGCATAACTTTCTCATACACTATGATAAATGACCCATCCAAAGCTCATTTTGAATAGGATGAAATTTCCTACAATCCATCTTCATATCCCAAGATAAAAAATGCACTCACAAGAAGTTATAAATTTGGACATTATAGATCATTTTTGAAAGTCAACAAAAACACTTTTTTTGCCAAAGCTGATAACTTGAGCATGGAATATCAAAATGAGATGAGACAAAAAGGGTTGGTTATAGGACATCTCAAGATTTCTAAAAAGTCCAAAAACACCTCCAAAAGTTCAAAATTGAAGAAGTTATGCATTGTTGAAGTTGGACATTTTTGCAAAATTGCCAAAAGTCAACTATCCCTAAAACATCAAATTTTGTCAAATGGGCCCATTCTTTTCCACATGATTTGAGCTTGCATCATTCTCCACGTGTCCTAGCTTCATCTATGAGCCCATATTATATTTTTGTTATTTTATTTTATTTTTATTTGAATTTATTTATTTTAAATCAAATTAAATCATACAAAATCCAAAACTTTGATTACATGAGATTCTTTTGTTGTTTCAGGCTTTAATCATCATCATTAGCATCATCAAATTCGGATCACACCATATCATGTACAAAAAGATGGAGATTTGGCAAATTTGGAAAGGTTTAAAGGGTGAATCAAATCAAATCCCAAAGCATTGATATGATAAGATTCAAGCCATAATTGTTACCCTAATACATTCCATACTACATAAACAAGCCAAAGGAATCGAAATAAGGGTTAGAGGCTGTAGAAAGAGGCAGAACAGAAGTTGAAAAAAGCACCAAAAATCTTGAAATCGAATCCATAGTTAGAGGCAATTTCAGAAGCTGAGACCAGTCCCAATCTCTTCCTGGGTGTTCACACAAGCGTTATGGATCAAAAGCAAGCTCGCTCATACGCCCAAACGCATTGTACTCCTATGCGCGCTCAGACTTGTAGTTCACCATACGCCTTCACATATCCAGTTTCCAGGTGGCCAAAGGCCAGATCTGGTGGCCAAGGCTGAAAGACCACCAAAGACCAAGTCCAAGTGTGCATATTGGATCACCAAAAGTCAAAGAGGGCCAGCGTGTGATGGGCCTCATAATTGCTTCTCAAACTCCTGAATCAGGCCCATACCCCCTTTCTCTTATATTATTTTGTTTATTTATTTTATTTTGTTAATTGCTTAATTATTTTTATTATTTACTAACCAATCAAAAAAATTCTTTTCTTTATAAAATAAAAACCATAAAAATATTTTATTCAATCAAATTTTTATTTTTATTAATAAATACTAATTAAATTAACTTAGGTTTTAATTAGAATAACTTTAATTCCTTTTTTAATAATTAAAATTAAATTAGATTTAATTAGGTTTTTACTAATCCAATTAATTTTTATTTCTTTCTTAAAATACCAAAAACCCAAAAATAATTTATTTTTATTAATTAATTTATTTAATCTAATTTAGCAATTAATTTAGATTTATTTCTTTCTTAAAATAAAAAACAACAAAAAATGTCTTCTTTAAAGGGTTAAAACCCTAATTTGCGCTCAATTTAATTTCCCGCACGCGATTTATTTTTATCCAATAATGTATTTGCTTCCGTATTATAATAGCTTAATAGGACTTTTATTTATTTTTTCATCGCTTTATTTATTTTTAAAGGGTTTGTCTTTGGCGATGTATATACCTGACGCCTTGTAATTTAAATTCCGCATTTTATTTCCCGCAAAATATAACTGTTAGATGTTTGATAATAAGAATGCATGACAAGACTGAATGTTTTAACCTAAAATCAACATAGATCACCATTAACATGTACAAAGACAAAAATATTTGAAATCAACACACTCGCACATGCGCACTCTTAGGGTACACCCCACTTGGTTGCCTTTGTACACGGTCATTGAGTATAGGTCATTTTAGAGGTCGTCCTCTTGTCTAAAAGATTATAGTCGCCTCGAAATGGTTGCCTCGGATATTGTTGCCTCAAACAAATGATCTAAGACATTAGGGTTACTGCTAAGGCATCCTAACATTGCTTTAGTGACCGTATGTCCCTCTTTCGAATTGACCCTCAACCTCCAACGACGATGCTACCTACTCATCAATAGTGGGATAGCATTGTCTAGAGGAAGATAGCATAGAACAATTCCTTTTTCGAGTAGGTAGATGGTTCTTAGATACTTGCTCTTTTCAAAAAACAAAATCTTTCACACTTACACCTTTCGAACAAAGTTTTCAAAAAACACTTCATACGCTCTTGAGGACAGAAGCAAGAGTTAAATTGAAGTTTTTAAATAAAAAGTTTTTCAAACCCACAAGCACAAAGAAAACAATTTTGAAAACATATGAGCAAGTACCTAAGAGCCCGTGGATAACCACAGATAGAAAGGGTGCTAACACCTTCCCTTTCTATAATCTACCCCCCGAACCCGAGAAATATCTCGAAAAATGAATTTTTTTATGCTTTTTTCCTTTCCTTGTTGGATAAAATAAAAGTTGGTGGCGACTCTTGCTTACCGTGACATTTTGCAAAAATAAAATGCAAAACGCAAACCAGCATTCCAAAAACAGTCAGTTCTTCCCACCGTATCACAGAACTGGCGACTCTGCTGAGGATTAATAAGTGGGGTGTACCTTAGGAATAGATCATTGTGTTTTCAATTGCTTGCTCTGTATGATTTATATTTATGGGTTTGTATCGGAGTTACTATAGATCCTAACCCGGATCTGGGGGATACCCTTTAGGTAAGTAGCAATAAACTGTGAGGGAACTGTATGGCGTAGACCGATATGGTTGAAGCAGTAGCTACGTTGGTGTGGCACTTTAGTATGTATCGATATCCCTTGTGGCGCAACGAGGAGAATATGGGTCTGCTAAGGGGTCATTAAGCACCAACTGACCTTAGAACCTATAATTGACCAACTTGGCCATAGAATAGTAGCAGTATGCTGCACTCATTGAGACTAAACTCTCGCGATGATTCCGGCCGCAAGAAAAGGTTGCTAAACTGGAATTATGACCGATTGAGGGTAGTCAGTGATATTGAGATCCTCTAGAACCCGGTTACTATTTTTAGGACAGGTTTGAACCAACTGAACTGAAAGAGGGTAGTACCTAAGCTCCTTACCAGCCTGAAATCTAAGGGCTATCTGTGTGACTTGTGTTCCCTTACCATGTTTGCTATTTGTGGATACTTGTGTGTTTTCTATCATGACATCATGACATCATAACATTGCATGCATCTTGCATTGGACTAACCTATTTCAAAGACCGGAGGGATTCATCTTTGTTCTGTTTTGTAGGTTATGACACCCATGCGTAGAAACACCATCCGGATCAACTTTGTCCAGGTTCCCACTATGCTTAAGGAATTGGTTGCAAAGATGTCAGATACTACCTCCTTTATCAGAAGACATGGTCACCTCTTGGGTTTGGTCACTTCCAAATTGGACGAGAAGATGATGAGTGTCTTAGTCCAGTTCTTTGATCCGCTGTACCATTATTTTACTTTTTCGGACTACCAGTTGGTCCCTACCTTGTAAGAGTTCTCTTATCTGCTTGGTATCTCTATTTTGGAGCAAACCCCGTTTACAGGTTGGGAGAAGATCCTTAGGCCGGAAGAGATTGCTTCAACCCTTCATCTGACAAAGGCTGAGGTAATGTCTAATTGGGAGACTCATAGTGGAGCAAAGGGTTTTTTGACTAAGTTCTTGGTTGGTAAGGCTAATCAGTTCTGGGACAGCCTCGACTTCCAGGCATTTGAAGACATTCTGGCTCTTCTCATATATGGTTTGGTGATGTTTCCTAACTCGGATTCCTTCCTTGACGTGAATGCGGTAAATATATTCATCTCCGATAATCCTATACCCACTCTCTTGGGTGACATTCTTCATTCTCTCTATGCTCGTACTGCTCAGAAACAGGGAAGCCTCATGAGTTGTGCTCCATTGCTGGCGAGGTGGTTTATTTCTCACCTCCCCAAATCAGTTTTGAAGAATAAGGAAGGCATGGGATGGGCCTACAGGATTATGTCTCTCTCTCATAATGACATCATTTGGACTATCAATGGTATGGGAGATGTGGCTATTATTGATCGATGTGGGGAATACCCCGATGTTCCACTGATAGGAACCAATGGAGGGATCACTTATAATCCGTGCTTGGCCTTACGTCAGTTTGGGCGAGCTAGGAGGGAAGGACCTCATGAGTTGCTAATTCCTAGTATTGTCTTTGACTTCCAAGGGGATAGTAACGAGCAACGCCGCAGATTCATAAGAGCTTGGGATAGAGTACACAGGTCTGATCCGCACGAGCTGGGTGCAAAGACTTCTCTTCCGATGGAGCCATATCTCTGATGGGTTCGTATCCGTGCCCAAAAGTTGGGAATGTCGTATGAAGCCGTCTTGCCTATCATTGTTGAGGTTGCTGATGAAGAAGGGGTTCCTACTACCATTCTCCATCCATACATGCCTACTGACAATGGGGCATTAAAGAGATCATGGATGCAGCTGAGAGAAAAGCGGGATACTTACCGAGAAAAGTATCACGAGCAAGAGCAGAAAATCTAGAAGTTGACAAGGCAGCTGGAGAACGAGCAGATCCTCAATGATTATGTCCGCACCGACAAGAAACGACCATGGGAGCACTGATTGTATTTTGATTATTTCTAGCTTTGATTTACTTTTCAGTTTTTCTTTCCTGTAACGCCTTAAAGGCATCTGTTGAACAATTGATTTCAAAGTTTATCTAATAAAAGTATGTTTCATTTTTTGGTTTACAAATTTGAACCTCTCGACGTCTTTGAAATCATATCATTTGCATATCATTCCCATGCACCTCATAACAGGTACCCTTACAGGTTTTCTCATCTTCTTCGCTGTTTATTTCAGCATTATGTCTGCTGAAACATCAACTGAACAAGCAATCAAGGCTCTACAGGCTCAAAACACCCAGTTCCAAGAATTGTTCATGAGTTTGGCTAAGGGTCAGCAAGATCTGAAGACCCTTATCTTGAAAGAGAAGAAGAAGAAGAAGAAGAAGAAGAAGAAGAAGAAGAAGAAGAAGAAGATGGTCCTATTCAATATGGGTCGCAGATTCAGAAATGATTTGCGAGAAGAGGTTGATTTAACCCCCTCATCTGGAGGGAAAGATAATCAGGAATAAAGGAGGGCTACTAGCCCTGTGGTTTCAGACAATGAGACCGACTTCGACGAAGACCAGTATCCTCCGGCCGAGGATAAATACAAACAACTCGAAGACCGTTTGAGCGCGATGGAAGTTCAGAAATTGCCTTGTCTGGACTTTGGTGATCTGGGTCTGTCATATGGGGTGGTAATTCCCCACATGTTCAAAGCACCAGCCTTTGCTAAATACGGCGGAGTTTCTTGTCCTAAACTACACCTCTGTTCGTATGTAAGGAAGATTCAGCCGTACACCGCTGACAAGAACCTATGGATCCACTTCTTTCAAGACAATCTCTCAGGGACTCAGCTTGAATGGTTTTACCAGTTAGAAGGAGCTAGTATTCGTAATTGGGAGGATTTGGCTGCTGCTTTCTACAAGCAGTACCAATACAATGCCAACCTCGCTCCCACGCGTACCCAACTCTAGGGTATGTCAATGGGTGCGGGCGACGGTTTCAAAGACTACGCTCAGAAGTGGAGGGACCTCGCTGGAAGAGTGCAACCACCCTTGGCTGATAGGGAGCTAGTGGATATGTTTCTGGGGACCTTGTCTGGTCCGTATTTCAACCATCTGATTGGGAGTTCTTCGTCCGGGTTCACATAGCTGATTATGACCAGGGAGAGGATTGAGGTTGGTATCAAATCCGGTAAGATACAGAAGGGTTCTTCATTAGGCACCGAGAAGAAGCCTTTTAAGAAAGAGTCGAGTGCTGTTTATAGTTCAAAAAGCCATAATAGACCTGAACGCCGCCAAGCTGTTAATGCGGTTGTTATATCAAGACCTGTTGTTGCTCCTCAGCGCAACAATCAGCCAAGGGACGAGAGGCCACGAAGACAATTCACTCAGCTCAACATGACTTTATCCCAAATTTTGCCGCAGTTATTGAAAACCAATCTGGTGATTCCAAGGGAGGCCCCGAAGAACCCAAATACAACATCACCGAAGTACCATCTGAATGCCCGCTGTGCTTTTCACTCTGATATCTCGGGGCATGATACGGATGATTGCTGGGTTTTGAAGAATAAGGTACAGGACCTGATTGATGCCAAGGAGATCGAGTTCGGAGCACCAGAAAAGCCTAAACATGACACAGGGGTGAATTATATCGGGGATGACGATGATGAAGAGTTTGATATTGACAGCTCGATATACCCAACTGCCGATGGTGGATTAAGCAACTGAACAGCGAAGGATTCTATGCCCGTTTCTGTTATCACCCAGTAATGAGACTTTTGTTTTGTACCTGTAACAGACAATGTTTAAACTTTATGGCCCGGTGTCTTACCCGGGGCACCGTGGCTTCATTTGTGAGGGTCTTATGTGTGTCATCTACATATATCATTAATAAAAGCATTGGACGTTTCTTGCATTTCAAATTTTACGCTCCTTGTTTTTCTTTTGTTATATATTGCAAAACAACTATTTTACACACACTCACGTATCATGATCTACATCCACTCTGGATCCCACTAATAACGACTCTGCTACTTCCGGTTATGACTTTGAAAGTCCGATCAACAAAGCTAAGGACGAAGGTGAGGATGATTGTGAAGTGCCTGGGGAACTTGTTAGACCACTTCTTCAAGAAGAGAGGGGTTTACCACCTCCAAGCCACCAATTCTGATGCCTCCAATTGCAGGAAGACCGTTGATCTTATACTTAAAAATGATGGGCAATACAAAGAGGTGTGCTGGGGCAGCATGACGAGTCTGGCCGAAAAGAGCATGATATTTACTGCTTTAGCAAAAAGTTTACCGACTGTGAGACCCAACACTCACTGCTCGAGAGAACTTGCTGCACTTTGGCATGGGCTGCACGCCGGCTGAGACAGTACATGTTGGCTCATACTAACCTTTTTGATACCAAAAGAGGTTAACGTCTTGACAGCTCCTTGGCCTTTTGCAATGTGGGGCATCGACATGATCGATGAGATCAGACCTACGGCGTCCAACGGGCATCGTTTCATCCTGGTAGCTATTGATTACTTCACAAAGTAGGTTGAAGTAGCTTCCTTTGCTACTGTAACCAAGAACGTCGTGGCACGGTTCATTCGGCACAACCTGATCTGTCGATACGGTGTACCATAGAGGATCCTTATGGACAATGGTACCAATCTCAACAATAAGATGATCACCGAGCTCTACAAGCTGTTCAAGATACAACATCACAACTTTTCTCCCTACCGGCCGAAGATGAATGGGGATGTTGAAGCGGCTAATAAGAACATTAAGAAGATTGTGCAGAAGATGACGGTGACATACAAATATTGGCACGAGATGCTACCTTTTGCTCTTCATGGGTACCGTACCTCAGCACGGACGTCAACAGGGGCAACCCCCTATTCCTTGGTATATGGCATGGAGGCCGTATTGCCCATTGAAGTTCAGATACCCTCTCTTCGGATTATGAAGGATGCAGGTTTGAGCAAAGATGACTGGATTCAGACCCGGCTTGATCAGCTAAACTTAATCGACGAAAAGAGACTTACTGCTATTTGTCATTGTGATACGGTGGGAGAACTGACTTGGGTTTTGCGTTTGTTTTCGCAAATGTTTCGGTTGAGCAAGAGTCGCCACCAACTTTTTATTTATCCTAAGGAAAGGTTAAAAAGCACAGGAAAAACCTTTGAGATGTTTTCTTGGGTTCGGGGAGTAGATTATAGAAAGGGAAGGTATTATCACCCTTTCTATCCATTGTTATCCATGGGCTCTTAGTTACTTACTTAGATCACTTGCTTTGATTTTCAATTGTTTGAAATGGTGTTTGTGTGTGTGGTTTTGAAAATGTTTTGAAAAACATGCCTTGTCTAGGCAACCTTTGTAACAATTCGTTTTGAATGTTTTACAAAGGTGTTTGTCTTTTTGAAAAGATAATTCAATGTTTTTTTGAAAGTTGTTTTGTGTTGTGGTGTGTGTTTGAAAATGGCAAGTGTGTTTTGCAAGTTTGATCAAGTAACTAAGAGCTATCTACCCTAATTTACTCAAAGATCCTTTTTTATGCTTTTTAACCCTTTTAACAGTGTTGTTTCACCATTGTATTTGGTGAACAACCTTGCGTTAGGATGTTAACGGGACGGGCGCGGGTCATCGTATAGACCATGAAAGCAATAGTGTCAAGTATTTTGGCAATTTTCTTGAGGGACTATGATCATTTTGTTTAGGCAACTCTGATAGCGTCATCGAGGGACTATGATCATTTGTTTGTTTTTTTGTTTTGTTTTTGTTTTGCCAAAGTATTTTACATGCAAACATGGCCCATTTTTGAAGGCAACAAGTGGATGTAACCCTAGGGGTGTAGGTGTGCATCGTGTATTGATTTTCATGCATTTATCTTGTGTTAGGTTAAGCTATTTGTTGATTGATTTTGCATACAAACCCTAGGTCTATCATGTCATAATTTGGAAACTTTTAAATGTGCGAGAATTTAAAGTCCTAAATTATTACAACACGATTATGGGGATGGGGATACAAGTTTGAATTTGGGGGATATTTGACAAGGAAATAAAATCTAAATTATTACAACCATATCGAATATACAAATATTTAACATTTAAATAAATACAATTTAAATAAATATCAAAATGCAATGTATTATGCAAAAAAGGATTTTTTATGTATGTAAAAAAGGTTTTCATGTTTGAAGTATAAACAAAATAAAAAAAGTCATATTTTTGATTATTTTTGTTGTTTAGGGCAAAACCCTAATTTTCAAGTAAATAGTATTTATTTATTGATTATGTACAATACATATTAATTTATACAAAAAATAATAAAAAAGGAAATATATTGTAGAAAAAGTATTTTTGGTGTTAAATATTAAATAAAAAAATAAAAGGTATTATTTTTGTATTTTTGCCCTAAATATTTAATAAAATATGTATATGTATATATTATATATATTTAATATGCTAAATATGTACAAAAATATAATATTAAATATTTACAAAAATGTATTTTCAAGAAAATGTTTTCAAAATGTAAATAAAAAATAACAACTGAAAAATAAATATTTTTGTATTATTTTTTAGGGTTTTTTTTTAAATGAAAAGGAATTATATTTATTTACATACATATGCTTAATAAAGTAAATAAATGCCAAATAAATATAAAAAAAATGTGGAAAAATATTTTTAGTGTTTTTTATGTTTGAGTCAAAAATATAAAATCAGAATCAAAAGAAAAAATGCAAAAATGTCAAATATTTCACACAATGGGCCAGGGGGGTGCAAATGGAAAAAAGGGGTGCAAAAAGTAAGGATGGCTCAGGCCCAGCCCAAGCCATCATCTTCAACCTTCAGCCTCTTGTTTGAACACAAAACGCGCGCCTCTCCTTGTCCAACACTAACTCCTGATTCTTTGATTTTTATGCAAAACTCATAACACAAATATTATAGAGCATCAAAAGACGAATTCAAACATGTAAAAAACTTGGATTAACTCTCAAAGGCCAGAGAGAATTTCTCTGGCCCTAAATTTTAACCTAATTTTTCCCTCATGTTCATGGCTAAAATTCTCACAGCACGCTTAACATAAATGAAAAGTGATCACATGTATGGCTTCAGGGCTATGAGTAGGACATGTTTCATTCACAAACCTAAGCTTAACTCTTCCTAGATTGAGAGATAGAAGTCCATGGATTACCTGTTTCAGCTTGGATCGTGTAGAGCAATATGGCCACCTTCAATGGAGTTTGAGCTTCTGTATAGCTTGCCTGAGGTCCAAGGAAGCTTCTCCAACACCTGGCTTGCTTTGAAACAACCTGTATCGTGCTATAGAAGTTCACCTGCAAAGCTGAAAAATGAAAATGGCAGATGAGGTTAGGGGTGTTACAGCTGGTGTTTAGGGCTTGGAACAGTTTAGGTGGATGGAAAGGAATGTGTTTGAACTTGTTTTGGAAAAAACGCACGAGTGAACTGAGTTGTGCAACTCAATCTGCAGTAGGGATGTCAATGGGGCGGGGCGGGGCCGGGGGGACACTTCCCCATCTTTTTCCCCGCCATCAAATTCATTCCCCGTCCCCGTCCCCGATCTCCGTCACGGGGGAATTTCTATCCCCATCCCCGTTCCCCGCGGATCCCCGTTCCCCGCGGGGATCCCCATAGATCCTACATTTATTCATTAATATTTTATTTTTTAAAATGTTTATATTTTCTATAAAAATAAAAAGCACAAAGAATTCACATATTTATTATGTTATTAAAAAATACTAGTATTTGACATTTATTATTTTTTATTAAAAATACTAATGGAACACAAAATAATAATATTTTTTTTATAAATTTCTATAAAATGCTATAAAATTCAACAAAATGAACTATAATACTTTTTAAAGTAACAATATACCTATAAGCAATTACATGAATATTACAAAAAAATATTACTTTTTAAATGAATCAAAATATTACTTTTCCTATAAGCAATTACATGAACAGGTTTATGAGAATCAAGGAGAAACAATCTACTTTTTTCTATAAACAATAATATAAACAAATTTATGAGAATCAAAGAGAAATAATCTATTTTTTCCTATAAATAATTACATGAACAAATTTATGAAAATCAAACCTTATTGATGAAATTGTAAGAGCTGTGAATAATGGAAGCACACCAAATAGAGAAGATGGAATTGGAAGAGGAAGATGAATGGAGATTTGACTGGAGAAGAAAAAAAGGAGTCTAACGTGTGAGACTCTAAATGTCTGGCAGAAGAAAATGAAACACTTCAACTTTTTTAGGGTCTAATATTTACATTTCTCTCTCTTAATAAATACATGAATATTTATTTATTTATTTTTATAAATAAACATAAAGGAAATGACTAAAAAACCTAATCTAAAATATATATATTAAATTAACTATATAAAAATAATAGGCGGGGCGGGGTCCCCGCGGGGCGGGGGGTGTATTCCCCGTCCCCGAAATGCTCTCGGGGGAATTTTTCTCCCCATCCCCGCCCCCACGGGGGAAAATTCCCCATCTTTGGGGCCCCGAACGGGGCGTTCCCCGCGGGGATCCCCATTAACAGGTCCAAACTGACATCCCTAATCTGCAGGGATACCCTGTTTTTGCAGCAAAACAGTGTTTTGGGGTATTAGGGGGTATGAGGGATGGTTGAGTCGTATTTCAGGCTTGGTTTGATGTATGGAAAATGTTCACAAGGTTTGCTTTTGCTCTGGTTTGCAGGAAGTGAAAGTTGTCTATGTTTTGCCATCTTTCTTCTTTTTGAAGCCAAGAGGTTCAAGTTCTTATGCAGGCCTGTGACCTCTATATCTCTATGCTTCAGCATTTGTTCTTGATAAATGGGATATGTGTACAAAGTTTTTCCTCAAATATCTGGCCTGTGTCTCAAAGATTTGGAACTTGACATAAAGTGTTACTTTTCAAAAATGGAAATTTTGCTTTTTCCAATTAAGGATTAGTTTAGCATGTATTGTTCAAATGAATGAAATAACACCTTAACACAATGGTTAGGCATTAAATTATTGAGTGTGAAGGGGTTTAGAGGCCTGCAAGCTAGCATAAGACATGCTGATTTGAAAAATGCAATTGTTATGAACATGCCTTGGCCATGAACAAAAGTGAGTTTTGGCCAACTTTGTGAATTCGATTCTCTCTAACCACAAGGGTGTTTGAGAAGTTCTGGGATAATTTGGAAAGCTTGGAACATGTACTTAAATCCATCTTTGTAATGAAAATTGAAACTCCAAGTGGAACCATGTGAAAAATGGCCAAGAAGATGAGCCAAAATCATGCCTAGAATAGGGCAAATTTCTTCTAAGTTAAAAGTGTTTTGCACCCTTGTTCCAAAAATCATAACTTGAGATACAAGCTTCCTTTGAGAAAACTTTGTTAATCAAAGTTGTATATTTTGCAATGGAATACAACTTTCATGTTTCAAGTTTTGTTTGAATCCATTTGCATCTTGGTGAAAAAATGGGACAAAGTTAGAAAAAAATAAGAAAATTTTATAACTTAGAAAATTTCTAAGTTATGAAATTTTTTTCATTTTAAACCCTAATTTGCAATTTTGGGTTTCTTGATGAACAAGTTTCATAATTTGACATGTCTTGATGAATCTTGGCACTTGATTTTGACCAAAAAGTCAAAGTTTGACTTTTCAGTGCACAGTCAAATTTTGATCAGTTGACTGAAAAATTCATCTGTCAATCCTGTGCATTTGAGATCTTTTGAACTTGTTGAATGGGTCAAGACAATTCCATTGAGTCCTTGAGTCCATATGTGAGCTTAGTTTGCCATTGGTTAGGTCAAACAGCCAAAGATTGCCTTTGTGCAGTCAAAAACCCTAAAAATGACCATTTTGCCCTTTTGGTGATCTGATCAAATTTCTTATGGAATTGTGATCCAAACTTGACCAAATGGTTCATATGAGTTAATTATGTTGATGTGGGTCGAATTTTATGAGGTTTGACTGTCAATTGGCCACAGTTGACTTTTTCCCCAATACAACTGATTTTTAGGTCAACTGTCCAATTGACTGGGCAAAGATCTGAATCAAGGCTTGAAACTTGGTATGGATAAACTTTTGAGTCCAACATGAAGCATGAAAGTCACTTTGGGCATTTTAGGTCAAAACATCTTTGTGCAAACTCAAACCCTAATTTGGGTCAACAGTGCAAGGAGGGGCTTTGAGCAGAGCAAACCCTAACTTGATCTTGAGTTCCAAGAGTCTTGTGATGAGAAAATGTTGATGAAATGAGAGGGCAAATTTTGGGGTACAACAGTCATGGTCAAACGTATCAAAAGCGGATGATCAAGGCATTTAACAAGAAAGTTAGACGACAAGAGTATCAAGTTGGGGACCTGGTTATCAAGTGCATTATCTTACCTCAAGGTGATCCTAGGGGCAAATGGACCCCTACCTACGAAGGGCCATTTGTGGTTAAGAACATTTTCTCAGGAGGAGCTATGATTCTAACCACCATGGATGGTGACGACCTTCCTCACCCTGTCAATGCAGACATAGTGAAAAGATACTACGCCTAATTAATGACCCGCTAGGTCGACTGGCCTAGTCAAAAATAAGGGCTTCTCGGCGAACCAAAAGGGTTCGGGCAAAAATAAGGGATGAAAATGAAAATTTTGTACACCCGGCAAGTCGAAAACCTTAAAAGGCGGCTTGGGCAAAAAAGGGTATCCCGGTGGGCTGAAAACCCGAAAGGGTGGTCCAGGCAAAAATTAGGGATCAAAGCGTAACACTATGTCTCATTGGTTCACCTTACAACCAGACTTCGGTATCGACTATTAAGCTCAGACGGCGCTAATCAATATGATTCATCTTCAACCAAGTAGCAAAGTGATGAGATGCTCGAGAACATAAAGGCAATAGCAGAGTTGGAACCCAGTGGGATTATTCACATAGCTGTTTTGTTTTCTTTTCACAAATTGTATAAGTTCTATTTGTTCGGCGGCGTTCTCTTACTAGTACGTCAGCCTCTTGTACAAAAAACGCCTATTTACAGGCCAAACTTCAAAATCAATACAATTCATTTTCAAAGAAATTTCAAACTGTTTTTCCTTTATCTGTTTTGTTTTGCAAAGAACGTCCAATGTTCATTTTTGATATATGCACTTGACATTAATTGCTGCTCATAAAAATTTACATGCGAAACAAAAGACGATTACTGGTAACATCAGAAATAGGGGCAATAAGAATTGTCCAAACTGTACAATTGCTCTGTCCACCAGGTACCAAGGTAGATTCAGTCGAAGAATATGGCCAAGGTACTTTCACTCCCCGTAGAGTAAGAGAAAAACAGTAATGATAGCTCTCCCCAGTTGAGACTTGCAACTGTGAATGAATCGGTAATATTCTCCCCAAGCAGAGTTTATCTACCATCAACGCTGAAAAGGCTTAATATCCCCGGCAGTCTTAATATTCCCCAGCGGAGTATAAGAATATTCCCCAGCAGAGTGCAAAATATCCCCCAGTGGAGTCTGAAATTTTCCTCAGTGCAGTCTGAAAAAGCATCCCCAGTGGAGTTTGGAGAATCATCCCCAGTAGACTTTGGAAGATTGTCCCCAGCAAAGCTAAAAGGATTATCCCCAATAGAGTGTAAAAGGTTATCCCCAGTGAAGTCGCAATCGAAAGTTCATCCCCAACGGATTTCTTTCCTTTCACAAACAAGAAGTCAATCCCCAACAGGATCTGGTATCACCAGCAACGGTAATTCATCCCCAACAGAATTTATCGGCGGAATCCTCAGCAGAGCATCTCTTCCCCACAGAGTAATCTCCTCATCAGTTTATGCCCCAACGGAGTTATCCTCTCCTGCAGGACTATTCTCGCAATCATCGTTCTCCGCTATCTCCAGCAGAAATGAAGAATTCAACTCTTTTCTCCAGCAGCTATCCGGGATTTATTTTCCCCAGCTAAAACATTACATTTCCATACATCATAATACATACATATACGCATCATACAACACAATCTCATTTTTTTTTAGAACATCATTGCTTGATATATATATCATGTATTGCATACGAATGATCTTTACCTATCAGGAAGGATGCAGTTAAGTTCTCAGCTATGTCGAAGAACTGACCAGTTCTTAAATCTCAACTGAATTATTCTCGGTTGAATTACAGATAAGGTTCTCAATCTCGGCAATTTTCCTCCGTCGAAGTGTGGACAGGTTCTAAATCTCAACAGAATTATCCTCCGTTAAAGTACAGACAATCCTAGATCTTGATGAAGATGTTTCCCTCAGTCGAAGACCTGACAGGTTCTTAAATCTCAACTGAATTATTCTCGGTTAAACTATAGATAAGGTTCTCAATCTCGACAATTTTCCTCCGTCGAAGTGTGGACGAGTTCTTAAATCTCAACAGAATTATCCTCCGTTGAAGACCAGACAGTCCTAGATCTTGATGAAGATGTTTCCCTTAGTCGAAGACCTGACTGATTCTTAAATCTCAACTGAATTATTCTCGGTTGAACTACATAAAAGGTTCTCAATCTCGACAATTTTCCTCCGTCGAAGTGTGGACAGGTTCTAAATCTCAATAGAATTATCCTCCATTGAAGTATAGACAGTCCTAGATCTTGATGAAGATGTTTCCCTCAGTCGAAGACCTGACCGGTTCTTAAATCTCAACTGAATTATTCTTGGTTGAACTACATATAAGGTTCTCAATCTCAACAATTTTCCTCCGTCGAAGTGTGGACGAGTTCTTAAATCTTAACAGAATTATCCTCCGTTGAAGACCAGACAGTCCTAGATCTTGATGAAGTTGTTTCCCTTAGTCGAAGACCTGACCGGTTCTTAAATCTCAACTGAATTATTCTCGGTTGAACTACAGATAAGGTTCTCAATATCAACAATTTTCCTCCGTCAAAGTGTGGACGAGTTCTTAAATCTCAACAGAATTATCCTCCGTTGAAGTAAACAGATAGTCCTGGATCTTGATTAAGATGTTTCCCTCAGTCGAAGGCCTGACCGGTTCTTAAATCTGAACTGAATTATTCTCGGTTGAATTACAGATAAGGTTCTCAATCTCGACAATTTTCCTCCGTCGAAGTGTGGACGAGTTCTTAAATCTCAACAGAATTATCCTCCGTTGAAGTAAACAGACAGTCCTAGATCTTGATGAAGATGTTTCCCTCAGTCGAAGACCTGACCGGTTATTAAATCTCAACTGAATTATTCTCGGTTGAATTACAGATAAGGTTCTCAATCTCGACAATTTTCCTCCGTCAAAGTGTGGACGAGTTCTTAAATCTCAACAGAATTATACTCCGTTGAAGTGCAGACAGTCCTAGATCTTGATGAAGATGTTTCCCTCAGTCGAAGAACTGACTGGTTCTTAAATCTCAACTGAATTATTCTCGGTTGAATTACAGATAAGGTTCTAAATCTCGACAGATTTCCCCCCAGTTGAATTGTGGACAAGTCCTTAAAACCTAGCAGAGATGTTCTCTCAGTTGGAGTACATGCAAGTTCCTAAATCTCAGCAAGACCAAGCTTCCCCAGCGGAATCTTCCACAACAACAGGTATGCAAGTTCTCGCTAAGGAATCTCTTATTCGATCGACACTCCTTCAGATGGCATCTTTAAGCCCATCCTCTCGCCAATAATCTCCAAATGGCATCTGTAAGCCCATTCCCGACATCACAAGGCTGATACCACTTCATGCGAGTGCAAATTTCTGGGCACTCTAGTGTTCAATCATCTTCCACCTTCGGATCACGAAAGGCACGAAAGCCAATCTACATCCTCAGGTTTAAGAAGATTGAACAGGGGCAGCTGTTGTACCCCAAAATTTTCCCTCTCATATTTCTCAAAACATTGCAAGGAAAATCTCCAAATTCTTCAAGTTTGCTCAAGAGTGGGTCAGACAAGTCATCTCCTAAGGTAGTCAACCCCAAATTAGGGTTTTGTGTTGCATCAAGATCCTTGAGTCCAAATGACCTCAAGTGCTCCCTAATGTCGTAATATGTTCTCAAGATCATCCATTTCAAATTTCAAGCCTTGCAGAGTAAGTTTGCTCAGTCAATTGCTCAAAGGGTCCAAAAATCGACTGTGCTAGGGCAAAAGTCAACTGTGACCTATAAACAGTCAAACTTTAATATTTTTTGTCAACATTCTCATTTTGAAGGATATTTCATCATTTGATCAAGGGTTTATCATGATTCATCAAAGATTGCTCAAAATTCATCAAGACTCAAAATTTGCTAAATTAGGGTTTTGCAGGAAAAGTCAACTCAACTTTGACAAAGCATAACTTTCTCATACTCTATGATAAATGACCCATCCAAATCTCATTTTAAATAGGATGCAATTTACTACAATCCATCTTCATATCCCAAGATCAAAAAATGCACTCACAAGAAGTTATAAATTTGGACATTATAGGTCATTTTTGAAAGTCAACAAAAACACCTTTTTTCCAAAGTTTATAATTTGAGCATGGAATATCAAACTGTGATGAGACCAAAAGGGTTGGTTAGAGGACATCTCAAGATTTCTAAAAAGTCAAAAAAAAACCTCCAAAAGTTCAAAATTGAAGAAGTTATGCATTGTTGAAGTTGGACACTTTTGCAAAATTGCCAAAAGTCAACTATCCCCAAAACTTCAAATTTTGTCAAATGGGCCCATCCTTTTCCACTTGATTTGAGCTTGCATCATTCTCCACGTGTCCTAGCTTCAGCCATGAGCCCATATTATATTTTTATTATTTAATTTGATTTTTATTTGAATTTTTTTATTTTAAATCAAATTAAATCATACAAAATCCAAAACTTTGATTACATGAGATTCTTTTGTTGTTTCAGGCTTTAATCATCATCATTAGCATCATCAAATTCGGATCACACCATATCATGTACAAAAAGATGGAGATTTGGCAAATTTGGAAAGGTTTAAAGGGTGAATCAAATCAAATCCCAAAGCATTGATATGAGAAGATTCAAGCCATAATTGTTACCCTAATACATTCCATACTACATAAACAAGCCAAAGGAATCGAAATAAGGGTTAGAGGCTGCAGAAAGAGGCAGAACAGAAGTTGAAAAAAGCACCAAAAATCTTAAAATCAAATCCATAGTTAGAGGCAATTTCAGAAGCTGAGACCGGTCCCAATCTCTTCCTGGGTGTTCACACAAGCGTTCTGGATCAAAAGCAAGCTCGCTCATACGCCCAAATGCACTGTACTTCTATGCGTGCTCAGACCTGCAGTTCACCATACGCCTTCACATATCCAGTTGCCAGGTGGCCAAAGGCCAGATCTGGTGGCCAAGGCTGAAAGACCACCAAAGACCAAGTCCAAGTCCAAGTGTGCACATTGGATCACCAAAAGTCAAACAGGGCCAGCGTGTGATGGGCCTCAGAATTGCTTCTCAAACTCCTGAATCAGGCCCATACCCCCTTTCTCTCATATTATTTTGTTTATTTATTTTATTTTGTTAATTGCTTAATTATTTTTATTATTTACTAACCAATCAAGAAAATTCTTTTCTTTATAAAATAAAAACCAGAAAAATATTTTATTCAATCAAATTTTTATTTTTAATAATAAATACTAATTAAATTAACTTAGATTTTAATTAGAATAACTTTAATTCCTTTTTTTAATAGTTAAAATTAAATTAGATTTAATTAGGTTTTTACTAATCCAATTAATTTTTATTTATTTCTTAAAATACCAAAAACCCAAAAATAATTTATTTTTATTAATTAATTTATTTAATCTAATTTAGTAATTAATTTAGATTTATTTCTTTCTTAAAATAAAAAACAACAAAAAATGTCTTCTTTAAAGGGTCAAAACCCTAATTTGCGCTCAATTTAATTTCCCGCACGCGATTTATTTTTATCCAATAATGTATTTGCTTCCGGATTGTAATAGCTTAATAGGACTTTTATTTATTTTTTCATCGCTTTATTTATTTTTAAAGGGTTTGTCTTTGGCGATGTAAATACCCGACGCCTTGTAATTTAAATTCCGCATTTTATTTCCCGCAAAATATAATTGTTAGATGTTTGATAATAGGAATGCATGACAAGACTGAATGTTTTAACCTAAAATCAACATAGATCATCATTAACATGTACAAAGACAAAAATATCTGAAATCAACACACTCGCACATGCGCACTCTTAGGATACACCCCACTTGGTTGCATTCGTACACGGTCATTGAGTATAGGTCATTTTAGAGGTCGTCCTCTTGTCTAAAAGATCATAGTCTCCTCGAAATGGTTGCCTCAGATATTGTTGCCTCAAACAAATGATCTAAGACATTAGGGTTACCGCTAAGGTGTCCTAACATTGCTTTAGTGACCGTATGTCCCTCTTTCGAATTGACCCTCAACCTCCAACGACGATGCTACCTACTCATCAATAGTGGGATAGCATTGTCTAAGGGGAGATAGCATAGAACGATTCCTTTTTCGAGTAGGTAGATGGTTCTTAGATACTTTCTCTTTTCAAAAAACAAAATCTTTCACACTTACACCTTTCGAACAAAGTTTTCAAAAAACACTTCATACACTCTTGAGGACAGAAGCAAGAGTTAAATCGAAGTTTTCAAATAAAAACTTTTTCAAACCCACAAGCAATAAGAAAACAATTTTGAAAACATATGAGCAAGTACCTAAGTGCCCGTGGATAACCACAGATAGAAAGGGTGCTAACACCTTCCCTTTCTATAATCTACCCCCCGAACCCGAGAAATATCTTGAAAAAGGAATTTTTCTGTGCTTTTTTCCTTTCCTTGTTGGATAAAATAAAAGTCGGTGGCGACTCTTGCTTACCGCGACATTTTGCGAAAATAAAACGCAAAACGCAAACCAGCATTCCAAAAACAGTCAATTCTTCCCACCGTATCACAATATCGAAGTCTGGTTGCAAGGGGATCCAATGAGACATAGTGTTACGCTTCGGTCCCTAAGTTTTGCCTGGACCGCCCTTTCGGGTTTTCAGTCCACCGGGATACCCTTTTTTGCCCAAGCCGCCTTTTCAGGTTTTCGACTTGCCAGGTGTACAGATTTTTTCATTTTCATCCCTTATTTTTGCCCGAACCCTTTTGGTTCGCCGGGAAGCCCTTATTTTTCCCTAGGCCAATCGACCTAGAGGGTCTTTTATTATGCGTAGTATCTTTTCACTATGTATGCATTGATGGGGTGAGGAAGGTCGTCACCATCCATGGTGGTTAGAATCATAGCTCCTCCTGAGAAAATGTTCTTAACCACAAATGGCCCTTCATAAGTAGGGGTCCATTTGCCCCTGGGATCACCTTGAGGTAGTATGATGCGCTTGATTACCAGGTCCCCAACTTGATACTCTTGTCATCTAACTTTCTTGTTAAATGCCTTGATCATCCGTTTTTGGTACGTCTGACCATGACAAATAGCAGCAAGTCTCTTTTCGTTGATTAAGTTCAGCTGATCAAGCCGGGTCTGAATCCAGTCATCTTCACTCAAACTTTCATCCTTCATAATCCGAAGAGCGGGTATCTGAACTTCAATGGGTAAGACTGCCTCCATGCCATAAACCAAGGAATAGGGTGTTACCCCTGTTGACGTCTGCGCTGAGGTGCGGTACCCATGAAGAGCAAATGGTAACATCTCCTGCCAGTATTTGTATGTTACCGTCATCTTCTGCACAATCTTCTTAATGTTCTTATTAGCCGCTTCTACAGCCATATTCATCTTCGGCCGGTAGGGAGAAGAGTTGTAATGTTGTATCTTGAACTGCTTGTAGAGCTCGGTGATCATCTTATTGTTGAGATTTGTACCATTGTCTGTAATGATCCTCTCTGGTACACCGTATCGACAAATCAGATTCTGCTGAATGAAACGTGCCACAATGTTCTTGGTTACAGTAGCAAAGGAAGCTGCTTCAACCCACTTCATAAAGTAATCAATCGCTACCAGGATGAAACGATGCCCATTGGACGTTGTAGGTCTGATCTCGCCGATCATGTCAATGCCCCACATTGCAAAAGGCCACAGAGCTGTCAATCCGTTCAGAGGTACTGGAGGTATGTGCACTTTATCAGCATAGACTTGGCACGTGTGACAGGTTCGAGAATGCTGATAACAGTCGGCTTCCATTGTGGACCAAAAATATCCTGCCCGAAGGATTTTCTTTGCCATGGCATGTCCACTGGAATGAGTTCCGAAAGTATCTTCATGTAAATCTGCCATGATCCTTTTTGCCTCGTTCTTATCCATACATCGCAGTAAGGTTGAATCATAGATATGCTTGTAAAGAATACCATTGCTGATGAAGAACTTTGCCGCGAACCTTCTCATAAACTTTTTATCATTAACAGATGCACCCTCGGGGTATTCCTGAGCCTCAAGGTATCTATTCACCTCATGAAACCAGGGTTTATATGCTACCTCTTCAGTCCTAATATCACAGCAATGTGCAGGTTCATCCAATCTTTCAATGATAATCCGGGGAGCTTCGTTGTCCCAATTAACTTTGAACATAGAAGACATCGTAGCCAACGCGTTCGCCAACTGATTCTCCTCTCTAGGGAAGTGTTCAAAGGTTATCTCCTCGAAATGGGGAAGCAACATCAACATATACTCCTTGTAAGGAATAAGATTTGGGTGTTTCGTATCCCACTCGCCTTTGATCTGACTAATCACGAGAGCGGAATATCCGAAGACACTCAAGAACTTAATCCTTAGGTCAATAGCTGCTCGAAGACCCATAATGCACGCTTCATACTCCACCATGTTATTGGTGCAGTTGAAACATAGTCGGGCGATGAACGGAGTATGAGAGCCTTTAGGAGATATGATCACAGTGCCAATGCCATTGCCCAAAGCGTTTGAAGCTCCATCAAAGTACATAGACCATCGGGATCCTTCCTCAGGTCCTTCATCCGGTCCAGGTTCTTCACAGTCAGTCACTATCATGATATTCTCATCCGGAAATTCAAAGTCCATAGACTGGTAATCATCCACTTCCTGATGTGCCAAATGGTCTGCCAACACACTTCCTTTGATTTCCTTTTAGGTCGTGTACTAGATGTCATACTCAGTCAAGATCATCCGACATCTTGCTATTCTTCCGGATAAGGCAGGCTTCTCGAAGATATACTTGATTGCATCCATCTTTGATATCAATAGAGTAGTGTGAGTCAGCATATACTGTCTCAGCCGGAGAGCATCCCATGCCAAAGCGCAGCAAGTTTTCTCGAGCAACGAGTATCGGGTCTCGTAGTCGGTAAACTTTTTGCTAAGGTAATAAATAGCATGCTCTATTTGGCCAGACTCGTCATGCTTCCCCAGCACGCACCCCGTTGAATTATCAAGTACTGTCAAGTATAACATCAGAGGTAACTCTTCAACTGGAGGCATCAGAATAGGTGGCTCTTGGAGATATTATTTGATCCTTTTGAAAGCGGCCTGACATTCATCGTTCCATCTTACCACTTTATCTTTCTTCAGTAGCTTGAAGATTGGCTCACAAGTAGCAGTCAGGTGTGAGATGAATCGGGCAATGTAGTTCAGACGTCCCAGAAAGCCTCTGACTTCTTTTTCTGTTCGGGGAGCTGGCATCTCCTGTATAGCTTTCACCTTTGCAGGATCCACCTGAATACCCTTATCACTAATGACGAAACCCAACAACTTACCAGATCTCACCCCGAAGGTGCACTTGTTCGGGTTTAACCTCAGCTTGTACAACTTCAACCTGTCAAATAGCTTCTGAAGATGGTCAAGATGTTCCTCTTCAGTCTGGGATCTCGCAATCATGTCGTTGACGTATACCTCAATCTCACGATGGATCATGTCATGGAACAAAGCAACCATGGTGCGCTGATACGTTGCCCCAGCATTCTTCAATCCAAACGACATAACTTTGTAGAAAAAGGTACCCCATTGAGTAACAAAGGTTGTCTTCTCCATGTCTCCGGGAGCCATTTTAATCTGATTATAACCGGAGAAACCATCCATAAAGGAGAAGACTTTATGTTGTGCGGTGTTGTCAACCAGAACATCAATATGAGGCAGAGGGAAATCATCCTTGGGACTGACCCTGTTCATATCCCTATAGTCAACACATATTCGAACCTTACCATCCTTATTCGGCACTGGAACCACGTTGGCCACCCACTGTGGGTAAGAAGTAACTGCTAGAAAACCGGTGTTAAACTGTTTCATAACTTTAGCCTTGATTTTCTCAAACATCTCCGGGAGCATTCGATGGACTTTCTGTTTCATTGGAGGACAGTCTTCCTTGGTAGGCAATCGGTGAACCACAATTTCGGTATCCAACCCATGCATATCTTCATAAGACCAGGCAAAGATCTAGACATAGTCACACAGAATCTGATCAACCGTTGTTTAACACTAGCTTCCAGATTTGCACCGATCTTTACCTCTTTCTTGTCCACCTCTGTACCCAGATTCACTATTTCCACTGACTCTTCATGCGGCTGTATGGCCCTCTCTTCTTGAAGTAACAGTCTAGTAAGTTCACCAGGCACTTCGCAATCATCTTCACCTTCATCTTCGGCTAAGTTGATCGGACTTTCGAAGTCATAACTGGCAGTAGCAGAGTCGTTACCAGTGAGTCCAGAGTGGATGTAGACCTGTATATGTGAGTGTGTGTTAAATAGCTGTTTTGCAACATATAATAAAAGAAAAACAAGGAGTGCAAAATTTGAAATGCAAGAAAAGTCCAATGCTTTTATTAATGATATATGTAGATGACACACATAAAGCCCTCACAAATGAAGCCACGGTGCCCCGGGTAAGACACCGGACTGTAACGTTTAAAACATTGTCTGTTACAAATTCAAAACAAAAGTCTCATTACTGGGTGATAACAGAAACATGTATAGAATCCTTCGATGTCTAGTTGCTCAATCCACCGTCGGCAGTCGGGTAAATCCAGTTGTCAATGTCAAACTCTTCATCATCATCATCCCCGATAGCATTCACTCCCACATCATGTTTATGCTTTTCTGATGCTTCGAACTCGATCTCCTTAGCATCAATCAAATCATGTACCTTATTCTTCAAAACCCAGCAGTTATCCGTATCATGCCCCGGGCTATCAGAGTGAAAAGCACAGCGGGCATTCAGATCGTATAGCGGTGATGTTGTGTTGGGATTCTTCGGGGCCTCCCTCGGAATCACCAAGTTGGTTTTCAATAACTGTGACAGAATTTGGGATAAAGTCATGTTGAGCTGAGTGAATTGTCTTTGTGGCCTTTCAGCCCTTGATTGATTGTTGCAATGAGGAGCACCAGCAGGTCTTGATATAACCACCGCATTAACAGCTTGGCTGTGTTCAGGCCTATTCTGATTTTTTGAACTGTAAACAGCACTGGACTCTTTCTTAAAAGGCTTATTCTTGGTGCTCGATGAAGCACCCTTCTGTATTTTATCGGATTTGATACTAGCCTCAATCCTTTCCCCGGTCATAATCAGCTCCGTAAACCCGGACGAAGAACTTCCAATCAGATGGTTGAAATATGGACCAAACAAGGTCCTCAGAAACATATCCACTAGCTCCCTATCTGCCAAGGGTGGTTGCACCCTTCCAGCAAGGTCCCTCCACTTCTGAGCATAATCTTTGAAACCTTCACTCGCACCCATAGACATACCCTGGTGTTGGGTACGCGTGGGAGCGAGGTCGGCATTGTATTGGTCCTGCTTGTAGAAAGCAGCGGCCAAATCTTCCCAATTACGGATACTAGCCCCTTCCAGCTGGTAAAACCATTCAAGCTGAGTCCCTGAGAGACTGTCTTGAAATAAGTGGATCCATAGGTTCTTGTCAGCGGTGTATGGCTGAATCTTCTTAACATACGACCGGAGGTGCAGTTTCGGGAAGAAACTCCGTCGTATTTAGCAAAGGCTGGTGCTTTAAACTTGTGGGGAATTACCACCCCAGATGATAGACCCAGATCACCAAAGTCCAGACCAGGCACTTTCTGAACTTCCATCGCGCTCAACCGGTCTTCCAATTGCTTATATCTATCCTCAGCCGGAGGATACTGGTCTTCGTCGAAGTTAGTCTCGTTGTCTGAAACCACAGGGCTAGGAGCCCTCCTTTCTTCCTGATTATCTCCCCCTCCAGATGAGTGGGTCAAATCAACCTCTTCTCGCAAATCGTTTCTGAATCTGCGACCCATATTAAATAGGACCGTCTTCTTCTTCTTCTTCTTCTTCTCTTTCAAAATAAGGGTCTTCAGATCTTGCTGACCCTTAGCCAAACTCATGAACAATTCTTGGAACTGGGCGTTTTGAGCTTGCAGAGCCTTGATTGCATGTTCAGTTGATGGTTTAGAAGACATGATGCTGAAATAAACAGCGAAGAAGATGAGAAGACTTGTAAGGGTACCTGTTATGAGGTGCATGGGAATGATATGCGCATGATATGATTTCAAAGACTTTAGGGATTCAAATTCGTAAACCAAAAATGAAACACACTTTTATTAGATAAACTTGAAATTCAATTTTTCAACAGATGCCTTTAAGGTGTTACAAGAAAGAAAAACTGAAAAGTAAATTAAAACTAGAAATAATCAAAAAGGCAATCAGTGCTCCCGTGGTCGTTTCTTGTCGGTGCGGACATAGTCATTAAGGATCCGCTCGTTCTCCAGCTGCCTTGTCAACTTCTGAATCTTCTGCTCTTGCTCATGATACTTTTCTCTATAAGTATCCCGCTCTTCTCTCAGTTGCATCCACGATCTCTTTAATGCCCCAATTTCAATAGGCATGTATGGATGGAGGATGGTAGGAGGAACCCCTTCATCATCAGCAACCTCAATAATTATAGGCAAGACGGCTTCGTACGGCATTCCCAGCTTTTGGGCCCGGATTCAAACCCATCAGAGATATGGCTTCATTGGAAGAGAAGTCTTTGCACCCAGCTCGTGCGGATCAGACCTGTGTACTCTATCCCAAGCTCTTATGAATCTGCGGCGTTGCTCGTCACTATCCCTTGGAAATCAAAGACAATACTTGGCATTAGCAACTCATAGGTCCTTCACTTTAAGAACAATCTCTTCACCAACAAGCTCCAAGCTTCTGATCAATCCAGTCATCGACGGACGAAGCAGCGAATGGACAAAATATTCAGAGTTGTGAAGGCTATAGCAGAATGGGAATCCCATGGAATTGTTACGCATAGCCATCTTTCTTTTGTATAAAATTTTTCAATTTTTACGACAACATTCTCTTACTAGGATGTCTATCTCCTTTGTACAAAAATACTCACAAAAGTTAATACAAAAATACTTCAAAATGCAGAAATTTGCTTGCCTTTCTTTTCTTTTTTTTTCACTTACGTTTTATTTGAAAACGTCCAATGTTTTGTTAAATAGGCATATGCATTTGAATATAATCACTGCTTACAAATAAAACAAATTGAAAAAGGATAATTTTTGATAGGTTGAAGGAGTAGGAAGAAATCTTTATGCCATTCCAGAAGAAATCCCCTACAATACATCATTCGGATCCTCAACAAGGTTAAGTATGGAGTATATTTCCCCAGCAAAGTTAAGCTTCAAGATCCGCAACGGAGCCCGTGCGGTCTAAAACTTTATTCCCAAGCTGAGTTAATTTTCAAAATTCCCATCAGAATTAAGCTTTGAGATCCCCAGTAGAGCCCGAAAACCCTGAAAGCCCAATCCTCAGTGGAGCCAGAATAGTCCAAACATTCTCCCCACAGATTTATTTCCCAGCAGATTGAAGATTCTCAGTCTCATTTCTCCAGCAGAAGCCTCCCAGGTTTTAACTTCCCAGTAGAGATTTTCAGAGTTTTCCTTATTCCCCCAAGCAGTCAGCAGTCAGCAAGGATTTCTCATTTTCAAAGATTTTTGGAATCCCCAGCTTTGGTCAAGGATTTACTTTCCCCGACAGCAATCAAAGATTTCATTATCTCCAGTTATCAAGGATTTATTTTCCTCAGCAAGACATTTACTCAGCTTACATGCGCAACCATTACATTCATATATCATAAACATTGATGAAACACAATTCATTGCATCATACATATCATGCAACATAACTTTGTGTTTCAGCTAATATTTTACCCTTTTCAGGATAAGATTAAAAGGCTTTTGTTAAGAATTATTCAGATACAATACGGATGCACCCCAGACACGGCGGTCATCCTATTACTCATTCAGAACTTCAAGTCAAAATACAGTATGGATACACCCCAGACGCGGCGGTCATTCTACTACTCATTCAGACTTCAGCAATCAGATACAGACTAGATACGCTCCAGACACGGCTGCCATTCTATCTCTCATTCAGATTCAACTATCAACTACAAGTTCAGATACGCTCCAAACAAGGTCCGTTATGGACTTTACACCAGCAGTTTGATCCCCCCAGTGCAGTCACCACATAGGTCATTCTGTCACTTATTCAGATCCCAGTTACAGTACGGATACGCCCCGGACACGGCGGTCATTCTACTACTCATACAGATCTCAACTTTAGATACAGTCTAGATACGCTCCAGACACGGTTGCCATTCTGTCACTCATTCATAGTTTATCCCCAGCACACAGTTGCTCCATACGCAAATGTTTCTCTGTTACCTAGATACAATACAGATACACTCCAGACACGGCAGTCATTCTGATATTCATTCAAAGTTCAAATACAGTTACAGCTCAGATACACCCCAGACGCGGACGCCATTGTTTTGCTCATACAGACTCCGTCTCCAGACACAGTTCAAATGCATTCTAGACACGGATACCATTTTGATGCTCATTCTTCTGACCTACCATATTGCAGTCCAATAAACACTCTTGGATGGCATCTTTAAGCCCATCTCCAGCAAGGTTCTACCATCTCCAAATGGCATCTTTAAGCTCATTCCCTCAACAATAGTTTGACGAGTGCAAATTTACGGGCACTCTAGTGTCCAATCCTCTTTTACCTTCGAGTCGCGAAAGGCAAACTTGCCAATATAACTCTTCAGGTTCAAGAAGATTGAACAGGGGCAAATGTTGTACCCCAAAATTTGCCCTCTCATTTTATCAACATTTCTCATCACAATACTCTCGGAACTCAAGATCAAGTTAGGGTTTGCTCTGCTCAAGACACCTCCTTGCACTGTTGACCTAAATTAGGGTTTGAGTTTGCACAGGGATGTTTTGACCTACAATGCCCAAAGTGACTTTCATACTTCATGTTGGACTCACAAATTTTTCCATACCAGGTTTCAAGCCTTGATTCAAATTTTTGCCCAGTCTATTGGACAATTGACTTAGAAATCAACTGTATTGGGGAAAAAGTCAATTGTGGCCAATTGACAGTCAAACCTCATGAAATTTGACCCACATCAACATTATGAACTCATATGAACCATTTGATCAAGTTTGGATCACAATTCCACAAGAAATTTGATCAGATCACCAAAAGGGCAAAATGGTCATTTTTAGGGTTTTTGACTGCACAAAGGCAATTTTTTACTGTTTGACCTAGCCAATGGCAAATCAAGCTTACACATGGACTCAAGGACTCAATGACATTGTCTTGACCCATTCAACAAGTTCAAAAGATCTCAAATGCATAGGATTGACAGATGAATTATTCAGTCAACTGATCAAAGTTTGACTGTACACTGAAAAGTCAAACTTTGACTTTTTGGTCAAAATCAAATGCCAATAGTCATTTTTCACCAAGAAATTTTAAATTATGAAACTTGTTCATCAAGAAACCAAAAATGCAAATTAGGGTTTAAAATGGAAAATTTTCATAACTTAGAAATTTTCTAAGTTATGAAATTTTCTTATTTTTTCCTAACTTTATCCCATTTTTTCACCAAGATGAAAATGGATTCAAACAAAACTTGAAACATGAAAGTTGTATTACATCACAAAGTCTACAACTTTGATTCACAAAGTTTCCTCAAAAGAAGCTTGTATCTCAAGTTATGATTTTTGGAACAAGGGTACCTAAAACTTTTAACTTAGAGAAATTTTGCCCTAGTTTAGGCAGGATTTTGACCCATCTTCTTGGCCATTTTTCACATAGTTCCACTTGGAGTTTCAATTTGCATTTCAAAGATGGATTATATTACATGTTCCAAGCTTCCCAAATTGTCCAAGAACTCCTCAAACACCCTTGTGGTTAGAGAGAATCGAATGCTTGAAGTTGGCAAAAACTCACTTTTGTCCATGACCAATACATGTTCATACAAACTTGCATTTTCAAATCAGCAAAGATCAGCAAATATTTGAAAAATGTCAATGTTATGAACAAGCCTTGGCTAAGAACAAAAGTGAATTTTGCCCAACTTTGCAAATTCGATTCTCCCTAACCACAAGGGTGTTTGAGAAGTTCTTGGACAATTTGGAAAGCTTGGAATGTGTACTAAAATCCATCTTTGTAATAAAAATTGAAACTCCAAGTGGAACCATGTGAAAAATGGCCAAGAAGTTGGACAAAAATCCTGCCTAGAATAGGTCAAAAATTTTCTAAGTTAAAAAAGTTTTGCACCCTTGTTCTAAAAATCATAACTTAAGCTACAAGATTCCTTTGAGGAAACTTTGTGAATCAATGTTGTAGATTTTGTAATGGACTACAACTTTCATGTTTTGAGTTTTGTTTGAATCCATTTGCATCTTGGTGAAAAAATGGGGCAAAGTTAGGAAAAAATAAGGAATTTTCATAACTTAGAAAAATTCTAAGTTATGAAATTTTCTCATCTTAAACCCTAATTTGCAAATTTGGATTTCTTGATGAACAAGTTTCATAATTTGACATGTCTTGATGAAAAATGAATCTTGGCACTTGATTTTGGCCAAAAAGTCAAAGTTTGACTTTTCAGTATACAGTCAAATTTTGATCAGTTGACTAGAAAATTCATCTGTCAATCCTGTGCATTTGAGATCTTTTGAACTTGTTGAATGTGTCAAGACAATGCCATTGAGTTCTTGAGTCCATATGTGAGCTTGGTTTGCCATTGGTTAGGTCAAACAGTCAAAAATTGCCTTTGTGTAGTCAAAATCCTAAAAATGACCATTTTGCCCTTTTGGTGATCTGATCAAATTTCTTGTGGAATTATGATCCAAACTTGATCAAATGGTCCATATGAGTTCAAAATGTTGATGTGGGTCAAAAATCATGAAGTTTGACTGTCAATTGGCCACAGTTGACTTTTTCCCCAATACAGCTGATTTCTAGGTCAACTGTCCAATTGACTGGGCAAAGATTGGAATCAAGGCTTGAAACTTGATATGGATAAACTTGTGAGTCCAACATGAAGCATGAAAGTAAATTTGGGCATTTTAGGTCAAAACATCTTTGTGCAAACTCAAACCCTAATTTGGGTCAACAGTGCGAGGAGGAGTCTTGAGCAGAGCAAACCTTAACTTGATCTTGAGCTCCAAGGGTCTTGTGGTGAGAAAATGTTGATGAAATGAGAGGGCAAATTTTGGGGTACAGCAGTTGCCCCTGTTCAATCTTCTTGCACCTGAAGAGTTAGATTGGCAAGTTTGCCTTTCGTGTCTCGAGGGTAAAATGAGATTGGACATTAGAGTGCCCTTAAATTTGCACTCGTCAAAGCATGGGTGCGGGAATGGGCTTAAAGATGCCATTTGGAGATGGGCTTAGAGATTCCATCTGGAGAGGTGACAGAGGGATGGGCTTAGAGATGCCATCTGGAAATTGCTGGTAGGAGGATGGGCTTAGAGATGCCATCTAGAATGTTTGTTGAATTGTAATGTGATAGATCAGAAAAATGAGGATCAAAATGGTATCCGTGTCTGGAATGCATTTGAACTATATCTGGAGACTAAGTTTGCATGAGCAAAAGAATGGCCTTCGTATCTGGGGCGTATCTGAGTTGTAACTGTGTTTGAATGTAGAATGAATATCAGAATGACTGTTGTGTCTGGAGTGTATCTGGGTAACAGAGAAACATCTGTTCATGGAGCAATTGCATGCTGGGGACAAATTCTAAATGAGTGACAGAATGGCAACCGTGTCTGGAGCGTATCTAGACTGTATCTGAAGTTGAGATTTGTATGAGTAGCAGAATGACTTTCGTGTCTGGAGTGTATCTGAAACTGTAACTGGGATTGAGATCCGTATGAGTAATAGAACGACTTCTGTGTCTGGAGTGTATCTGAAACTATAACTGGGATCTAAATAAATGACAGAATGACTTCCGTGGCGAATACACTGGGGAGAATCAAACTTCTATTGAAAGGGTCAGAATGGTATCCGTGCTTGGAATGCATTGAACCTTGAGGTAGATAAGTGAATCTGAATGAGAGATAGAATGGTTGTCGTGTCTGGAGCGTATCTAGTCTGTATCTGATTGCTGTAGTCTAAATGAGTAGTAGAATGACCGCCGTGTCTGGGGTGTATCTGTATTGTATCTGACTTGAAGTTCTGAATGAGTAATAGAATGACCGACGTGTCTGGGGTGTATCTGTATTGTATCTGACTTGAAATTCTGAATGAGTAATAGAATGACCGCCGTGTCTGAGGTGTATCTGTACTGTATCTGACTTGAAATTCTGAATGAGTAATAGAATGACCGCCACGTCTAGGGTGTATCCATATTGTATCTGAATAATTGTTAATGATAGCCTTTTAATCTTATCCTGAAAAGGATGAAATGTTAGCTAAAACACAAAGTTATGTTGCATGATATGTATGATGCAATATATATGTTATATCAATGTTTATGATATATGAATGTAATGAATGCGCATGTAAGCTGATGAGTTGTCTTGCTGAGGATAGATGAATCTTGGATAGCCGGAGATAATAGAATCTTGACTGCTGTCAGGGAAAGTGAATCATTGACTGCTGCAGGGGATGGCAAGAATCTTTGATTGCTGAAGATGAGACATCCTTGCTGACTGCTGACTGCTTAGGGAGTGAAGATCTTCAGTTGTTGAGGGATTTTAGAACCACTGCTGGGGATTGAAAAACCATTAGTGGCTTGTAGGGAATGAGAATTCTGATGATCTCTATTGGGGCGTCCAGAACCTGGTAGACTTATGCTGGAGAAGTAAGACTGAGGATCTTTAGTCTGGTGGGAAGTATCTCTGTGGGGAGAAGGTTCACTAGTCTGGTTTCGCTGGGGATTGATAGTTGAAGGTTTTAACTCTGATGGGGATAGGATTTTCAGATTTTTAAGGCTCCGCTGGGGATACTGAAACTTAACTCTGCGGGGAATTGAGTTCTGGAAGGCTCTCTGGCTGGGGGAATCAGTTTTGAGAAAGATTTTGTTCTGCTGAGGATTCTGAAGCTTAACTCCGTTTGGGGAATTAAGTTCTGGAATTTGACTTTGTTGTGGAATTTAGAGTTTAATTCTGCTAGGGATTCCTCTTGAAAGGGCATCAAGATATCTATCTGTACCCTTAAACTATCTGCAATCATCTTTCTTGATTTGTAAGAGAATGATTATGTTCAAATGCATATGCCTATTTAACAAAACATTGGACGTTTCTCAAATAAAACATAAGTGCAAAAGAGAAAAATGACGACAAAGCAAATTTCTGTATTTGGAAAAGTATTTGTATTAACTTTTTATGAGTATCTTTGTACAAAGGAGACAGACATCCTAGTAAGAGGATGTTGTCGTAAAAATTGAAAATTTTATACAAAAGAAAGATGGCTATGTGAAATAATTTCATGGGGTTCCCATTCTGCTATAGCCTTCACAACTCTGAATATCTTGTCCATTTAATGCTTCGTACGCCGATGATTGTATTGATCAGAAGCTCGGAGCTTACTGATGAAGAGATTGTTCTTTAAAGTGATCCGACGAGACATAGTCATACGCTTTAATTCCCTAACTTTTGCCTGGACCGCCCTCTCGGGTTTTCGATCCACCGGGAAACCCCTTTTTGCCCAAGCCGTCCTTTCGGGTTTTCGACTTGCCGGGTGTACAGATTTTTTTTGTTTTATCCCTAATTTTTGCCTGAACCGCCCTTTCGAATTTTCGATTCACCGGGATGCCCATTTTTGCCCAAGTTTCCCTTTCGGGTTTTCAACTTGTCGGGTTATTTTATGCGTAGTATCTTTTGACTATGTCTGCGTTCGCAGGGTGGGCAAATCGTCGTCGTCCATGGTGGTCAGAATCATTGCACCACCAGAAAATATGCTCTTGATTACAAATGGTCCTTCGTAAGTAGGAGTCCATTTGCCCCTGGGATCACTTTGCGGCAAGATAATCCGCTTGATTACGAGATCTCCGACTTGATATACTTGACGTCTGACTTTCTTGTTGAAAGCCTTGATCATCCGTTTTTGGTACGTCTGACCATGGCAAACAGCAGTGAGTCGCTTCTCATCGATCAAATTGAGTTGATCAAGTCAGGTTTGAATCCAATCGTCTTCACTCAAACCAGAGTCCTTCATAATCCTTAAAGAAGGAATTTGAACTTCCATGGGTAGGACAGCTTCCATGCCATATACTAAAGAAAATGGGGTTGCCCCTGTTGAAGTTCGTGCCGTGGTACGGTATCCATGCAGAGCAAATGGTAATATCTCATGCCAGTCCTTGTAGGTGACTGTCATTTTCTGAATGATCTTCTTAATGTTTTTGTATGCAGCTTTAACAACACCGTTCATCTTCGGCTGATAGGGAGATGAATTGTGATGATAAATCTTGAATTGTTCGCATAGAGCGGTGATCATAGTATTATTCAGATTTGTACTGTTGTCTGTGATGATCCTGTCGGGGACACCATACCGGCATATGAGGTTCTGCTTGATGAAGCGGGAAACCACATTCTTTGTAACAGAGGCGAAGGAAGCTGCTTCGACCCACTTGGTGAAATAATCAATGGCGACCAGGATGAAGCGATGTCCGTTGGGTGTCGTGGGCTTGATTTCTCCAATCATGTCAATGCCCCACATTGCGAATGGCCAAGGAGCTGTCAGAACGTTGAGAGGAACAGGAGGAATATGAATTTTGTCAGCATAGACTTGACATTTGTGGCAAGTACGGGAATGTTGATGGCAATCAACTTCCATGGTAGACCAGTAATAGCCTTCCCTTAGAATCTTCTTAGCCATCGTATGCCCGCTCAAGTGAGTGCCAAATGTGCCACTGTGTATCTCAGTCATGATCAACTCTGCTTCAGCTTTGTCTATACATCGGAGTAAAACACAATCATGGCTGCGTTTGTAGAGGATGTCGTTGCTCAGGAAGAACTTGGCAGCAAATCTCCTTAGGAACTTCTTGTCATTTACGGAAGCTCCTTCGGGATATTCTCTAGTCTGGAGATACCTTTTGATTTCGTGAAACCAGGGTTGTTCCATTACTTCTTCGGTATTAATCTCATGACAATGCGCGGGTTCATCCATTCGCAGGATGGTGATTTGGGGAGCCTCGTTATCCCAGTTGAGTTTAAACATGGAAGACATTGTAGCCAGAGCATCTGCTAGCTGATTCTCTTCTCGCGGGAAATGCTCGAAGGTGATTTGCTCGAAATGAGGCAACAATGTTAGGACATGTTCTTTGTATGGGATAAGATTAGGATGCTTGGTATCCCACTCTCCTTTGATTTGACTGATAACCAAAGCCGAATCCCCAAATACGATCAAAGATTTGATCCCCAAGTCTATAGCAGCCTTGAGACCAAAGATGCAAGCTTCATATTCAGCCATGTTGTTGGTACAGCTGAAGCAAAGTCGGGCCGTGAAAGGTGTATGGCAACCTTCCGGGGAAATAAGTACCGCACCGATACCGTTTCCAAGTGCATTTGAAGCACCATCAAAGTACAGGGTCCATCAGGATCCTTTTTCAGGTCCGTCATACGGTCTGTTACCTTCAATGTTGTCCAAAGTCATGATGTCCTCGTCCGGGAAGTCGAATCTCATGGATTGATAATCTTCGATAGCTTGATGAGCTAGATGGTCAGCTAGTACACTCCCTTTTATAGCTTTTTGGGTAGTATACTGGATGTCATACTCAGTCAGGATCATTTGCCATCTAGCGATTCTTCCAGATAAAGCAGGCTTCTCGAAGATATACTTGATAGGGTCCATTTTGGAAATCAATAGAGTGGTATGAGTCAACATATACTGCCTTAGTCGGAGAGCAGCCCATACCAAAGTGCAACAAGTTTTCTCGAGCAGTGAGTAGCGAGTCTCACAGTCGGTAAACTTTTTGCTAAGGTAATAAATGGCATGCTCTTTTCGACCAGACTTGTCATGCTGGCCCAGTACGCACCCCATTGAGTTATCCAACACGGTCAGATACATGATCAACGGTCTTCCTTTGACGGGTGGCATTAGAATAGGAGGTTCTAGCAAATACTCCTTGATCTTATCAAAAGCAGCTTGGCAATCGTCGTTCCATTCGACTACCCGATCTTTCTTCAATAGTTTGAAAATTGGCTCACAGGTAGACGTCAGATGAGAGATGAATCTGGCAATATAGTTCAAGCGCTCCAAGAACCCTCTAACCTCCTTTTCAATATGGGGGGCAGGCATTTCTTGTATAGCCTTCACTTTTGCTGGATCGACCTCAATGCCTTTGTTGCTGACAATAATTCCTAGAAGTTTACCAGACCTAACTCCAAAAGTGCACTTACTTGGATTCAGCCTGAGTTTGTATTCCTTCAATCGGGAAAACAGCTTTTGCAGATGTTCAAGTTGTTCCTCCTCTGTTTGTGATCGAGCTATCATGTCTTTTATGTAAACTTCGATCTCATGATGTATCATATCATGAAACAAAGCTACCATGGCACGCTGATAAGTTGCCCCTGCGTTCTTCAGTCCGAACGGCATCACCTTGTAGCAGAAGGTACCCCACTGTGTAACAAAGGTTGTTTTCTCCATGTCCTCGAGGGTCATTTTGATCTGGTTGTAGCCCGAGAATCCGTCCATGAAGGAAAACACCTTGTGCTGAGCCGTGTTGTCAATCAAAATGTCGATATGCGGTAGCGGAAAATCATCCTTGGGGCTAGTCCTGTTCAAATCCCGGTAGTCCACATACATTCTGACCTTGCCGTCTTTTTTGGGAACTGGCACAATGTTAGCAACCCATTGTGGATAGGATGTAACAGCCAAAAATCCAGCGTTGAATTGCTTCATTACTTCCGCTTTAATCTTCTCAGACATGTCGGGCCTCATTAGGCGGACTTTTTGCTTGATCGGGGGACAATCCTCTCTTGTAGGGAGACGGTGAACCACGATATCTGTGTCTAAACCCGGCATGTCTTCATAAGACCAGGCGAAGATTTCAACGTATTCATTCAACAGCCGTATTAAGTGCTCCTTGACACTTGGTTCCAGATTGGCACCTACTTGTACTTCCTTCCTGTCTTCCTCTGTTCCTAAGTTGACTGTCTCCAACAACTCTTCATGAGGTAAGATGGCCCTCTCTTCTTGTTGTAGAAGTCTGGCTAGCTCTCCTGGTACTTCACAATCTTCGTCATCTTCATACTCAGCCTGATTGACCAAATCTTCAGAGTTATTGAAGGATACAACAGAATAGTCACCCATAGAGTCCAGAGTGGATGGGTACCTGCATTTGTGAGTGTGGGTGTGTGTAAGGGATAGCCATCCTTAAATAAACAAAAATGCAAAAGGAAAGAAAATGAACACAACAGTTTATATATGAAAAACATCCAATGATTCATTAAACATGGCATATGAATATGAAGAGAATCAAAACCCTTACAAATGGACCTACATGCCCCGGGCAAGGCATGAGGTGAAAAAGTAGTGTGCAGATTGTTTAAAAGTAATTATTACAGACCAACAGAAAATGTTCGAAAGATAAGTTACTGATTAATGAAAGTAATGGGGACGAAGTCCTTCGCCTCCCAGTTGTGCAGTCCCCCTTCAATGGTTGGGAAGATCCAATCTTCAATGTTGGCCTCTTCATCTTCGTCTTCCAAAGCATTGATTCCATGAGGAGAAATCTTGATGGGTGTCTTTTCAATTTTTGAACGACGCATAGCTTTTTGCCCTGCAGCGGTAAATCCCAACCCAAACTTGTCTGTCTTGTGAGGAAAGTCAGGTAACTGACCCCATGTTGAGCTCTTTCCTTCCTTCATTGCAGCCTTTGCGTCTTTCAGAGATGCCATCCTAGCCACCTGCATGGGTACCTCAGCTACAGCCTTTGCTACTGCAACCTCGGGAGCAATTTCCTCGAAGTGTTGGAACGGTGTTTCGATGAATTCGCCCTCCATTTCCACATACCTAAAGGAGTTCAGATGACTGATCATGTACTCCTTTTCACTGTGTACAGTTAAGATTTTACCCTTAACAGGGTATTTCAGCATCTGATGCAGGGAGGAAGTGACTGCCCCAGCATTATGAATCCAAGGTCTCCCTAGCAAGCAAGAGTATGATGGGCGGATGTCCATCACATAGAAAGTTGAGTGGAACACTTCAGTGCCTACCTTGATGGGAATGTCGACCTCCCCATGCACCATTCTTTTAGACCCGTCAAAGGCCCTGACAATGATATTACTTGGTTTCAGCTCCAAGCCTTCACAATCCAATCGATCCAGAGCTTTCTTAGGCAGCACGTTCAGAGAAGAACCAGTGTCGACCAAAACATGGGCAAGAGTAGTTCCTCGACATTCAACTGACACATGTAATGCGTCATTGTGCTTTCTTCCTTTCGGAGTCAGGTCAGCATCAGAGAAACCCAGGCCGTTGTCGGTGGTAAGGCTGGCTACACAATCCTGGAATTGATCGGCTGAGGTTTCCTAGGGAACATGGGTTGTCTTCAGAAATCTTATCAATGCTTTGGCATGAGCCTCAGAACAAAGCAGCAATGCTAACATGGAGATCTTCGAGGGGGTTTTCCCCAGTTGCTCTACCATATCATAAACACTTTTCTTAATTATTTTCAGAATCTCCTCCATTTCTTTCTTAGAGGTTTCGGGGATGACCAATGGCTGAGCCCTCGTCCTGACGAGCTCATCTTGGATCCCTTTCCCCTTATCAGCAGAAGTAGGAGGGACAACCACAGGAATAACAGCTTCTTCAATCAACGGAGTTCTTGCAGAAAGTTTTATCGGTGCAGGAGTAACCTTGGCAGCAGCTGAGGGTCCAAAGATTGCCTTTGGAGGGGCAATCTCTGGAGAGAAAATTCTCCCACTTTGGGTAATCTTACTCGTACCGGCAATGTTTCCAATGTCGGCATCTTCTTCGTTAGAGCTCTCTTCAGTTATCTCAATTTGTTTAACACCGTGGTAGTAGATTTCTCCACCATAATTCCACGGTATCGATTTGTCAGATTTGTAGGGGACAGGCCCAGGCATGGTTATTTTCAGAGGAACAATCTTTGTAGCGGATGTAATCTTAACAGGCTTTTTAGGGACCTTGGAAAGATTGGTGGAAATGGTGATTATTGAAACATCTTCGATAGGAGTTGGAGTAGCAGGAATCTTTTCGAAAAGAATTTGTTGGCTGTCCATTAGGCCTTGGATGCCTATCTTCAGTAATGGACAGTCAGTTGGTAGAGAGGAACAAAAGTAGCAATCTTCTTTACATCCTGGGAAAATCCCAGCTTTCAACAGATTCAACGTGATTGTTAGCAATGGAGTTACCAGATCATCAACAGCAGTGTGATCGGTGGATCTGGAACTGACTGTTTAACGCTGGTTCGCGAAATGTCGCGGTAAGCAAGAGTCGCCACCGTCTTTTATTTTCTCCAAATGGAAAGGACAAAAGCACAGAAAAATTCCTTATTGAGATTGTTCTCGGTTCGGGAGGTAGATTTATAGAAAGGGAAGGTGTTAACACCCTTTCTATCCATGGTTATCCATGGGCTCTTAGATACTTGCTCATTTGTGTTTTCAAAATGTTTGTTCACTTTTCAACTGTGGGTTTAAAAAAAGTTATATTGAAAATTTCAGTTCGACTCTTGTATCAGTCCTCAAGAGTGTTTGAAAAATTGTTTTGAAAGCTTTTTGAAAAGTGTCGGTGTGAAAAGAGTTTTGATTTGTTTTTGAATAGAGCAAGTATCTACGAGTTCTCTACCTACCCTAAGGAATTAGTCTGTGTAAATGTCCTTAAGATAGTGCCATCCCACCATTGAGAGGTAGGTAGCACCACCATTGGAGGTGTTCGGGTCAATTCGAGGGTTCGGGACATTATGGTCACCAGAGCAATAGGAAGACACCTTAGAAGCTACCCTCATGCCATGTTCATGGACATGAGGACTTACTAAAACGTCCTCTACTCGACGACCACGTTTCGAGGGGCAAGGCAACAGTGAGGCGTACCCTAGGGGTGGTGTGTGAATTGTGTGTCATTTTCAATTATGTTTATCTTGCCATGCATTGGTGATCTACGCCTTGTTTTTATTTTTGACATTCATTCTTTCATGTGGTTATTAACAGTTAAAGGTGCGGAATTAAAAGTCCTACGCTATTACAAAGGCGCGGGTCTACATCGCCAAATTAATCCAAGACCCGATTTGAATAAGTAAAATGCAGAAAGTAAATATCTAATTAATCTATTACAAGGCTTTGGGGCAAGTACATGAAATTTAAAAAGGGGAACAAAAGTAAATGTGTGAAAAGAAATAAAATCGAGAATGCGAGGGCGTTGGACCCTTTTAAAGAAATTAAATCGAAATTGTAAATTAATTAAATTAAATAAAAGCAAGAGCTTATTTTTTGGAGTTTTTGGTATTTTATAATAATAAAGAAAAATGGATTAAAATTAAAAAATTGAATAGAACCCTAATTCTAGTTTTTTTAGTCTATTAAAAAAAGCATTAAAATTAAACCTAAAATTAAAACTAAGTTAATTATTAAATTTATTTATAAAATAAAACATTGAATTAAATATTAACAAAAAATATTTTTTATTGTTTTATGATTTTCTATTTTTTTATGTTATAAAGAATTATTTTTGTGAATTTAAAACAAATTAAAAGAATTAAAATTAAAGAGGAAAATTAGGAGGAAAATGAATATACAAACAGGGGGGTTTTCTGGCCCAGTAGGAGGTGTATGCAAGCAATCAGGCCCACTCAATTCCAGGCCATGTTTGACTTTTGATGGTCACGTGTGGAATAGCTGACTCATGCTTATGATGAACTGTACATCCTGGCCTTCAGACTCATCTTCTGGGACACTTGGCAAGCCAAGGCATGGAGTTGTATGGTGGACCTTAAGATGCAAGCTGCGTAGAAACACGTTACAAGAAAAAATATGAAATATATATGGGGGACCTGGGAATCGAACCCAGGTCCCAAGACTTACCAAACACACATCCAGCCATCTGAGCTAGCACGTTTATTCATATACAATATAATAAGAAAACATAATATGGGGAAAACGTCCACTACGCTGATAAACGCGCCAAATATTCAAACATATCAATCCCATGCCTACAGCTCAGCGTCTTCCTCATGGCCTCTTCTTTTTTTGCCTGAAAACACAAATAGATAGCGGGGGTTTTAAACCCCCACTAAATAGCACAGTGTAAAATAACGATTAGCTTATGAGCAAAAAGAAAAAGGGCGCGATGTGATCGAAAGCTTCGTCTGAATGTCCTGAGTCCAGTGATCTAGGTTTCATGGCCTAATTGTTCCATATGAAAGAAGCCCCAAAATTAGAGCTCTGAAACCCTAAAACGCTTCCATGGCAATTTTTGATACAGGGCTTAATAACTCAATTGGATTGTATCATTAGCTTCAGAAAGTGCATATTAGTATGAATCAATACTTAAAACGTGTAAAAGATGTATGCAAATTCAAACACGAAAGTCAAAAAAAATTATGAACATGGAAACTTCATTCTACCAATTCTTGAAGTTAGAGGAGTGGAAAGGGATTGAGAAAGCTTCCTAGTTATCCCAGCAAGCCTTTGGAATCGTTCTTTTGCCTTGAAACTCACCCTAGCTATGAAATCAGTTTTGAAAATTTGGGTGAAAAATGCAAAGTTTGTCTTTGATTCTGAGCGCAGCTTCCAGGTCCTTTGCATTAGGTTTAGGTTTGTGTTTATATGTGGAATGAATTAGGGTAAAAATCCAAACCAAAAACCTTTGCATTCATGAATCAAATATTTGCTTTTTAATGGTATCTTTTTCAATCTTTTTTCATACCATTCTTATGCCAATCAATGGAGATTCTTGCCATATTGAGTGTGCACGAAATCTTGAGTGAGTAGATGAGAGAATATGCTGCAAAAAGATTTAAAACACATGCTTTGCTATTTTTGTCATATTTTATTTTAATTAAATGAATTAATGGTGATAAAAATTCAAATAAATAATAAAAAATGATGAAATAACTTCCCTTTGGGTCAATGGGTCGTGCATAACTTTTGGATGATGATTCTTGGAAGAAAATGTGGCCCATTAGCAATTTTGAGGCATTTGAAGCAAAGTTGACTTTTCAAAATTCCCAAAAATTTCCCAACTTCCACAAGGCATATCTTGCTCAATTTTTAAGCTTTGATCATGTTCTTGGACATTTTAGAAAGGTCTTGAAGTCCTCTAACCAATGCCTATGGTCCCATGTCATTTTGATTTACCAATCTCAAGTTATGGCCTTTGACTTAAAGTGCCTTTTTGTTAACTTTTGAAAATGACCTATAATGTTGAGATTGATGACTTTTTGTGAGAGCATTTCTTGGACTTGAAGTGTGAAGAGGAGTTGTAGGAAATGTCTTTCTCTTCAAAATGAGCTTTGGATGGAATTTTTTTGATAAACCATGTGGAAGTTATGCCTTGGTCAAGTTACAGTTGACTTTTTCAACTGTCCAAATATGGAAACTTTTGCATCTTGAGACTTTTTGAGCCATGCCTTGAAAGTCATGATCAAGAATTGATCAAATAATGTTTGTGGCTTCAAAATAAAATGTTGACCAAAAATTTGAACTTTTGACTGTCAAATGACCATTTTGCCCCTGCAGTTGACTGTTGAGCAATTAGGGTTTTTTGACTGTGCAATTTTGTGTTGTGAGTCTTAAAACTTAGCATATGGATGCTTGACCATGTTTATAGGCATGTGGGACTTGATTGGACCCTTGAAAACTTAAATTTCTTTGCCAGAACCAAAACCCTGATTTTTGACTGTTAGGAGGCCATTGAACTGTGCAACCTTTGGGAGATTTTGAAGCATGCTCTTTGCAAATCTTGAAGAATATGGGAGGGAAAATTTTGGGGTACAACAGTTGCCCCTGTTCAATCTTCTTAGACCTGAGGATGTAGATTGGTTGGCGTGCCTTTCGTAATCCGAAGGTGGAAGATGATTGAACACTAGAGTGCCCAGAAATTTGCGCTCACATGTTAGCAGTGATGGTGGGAATGGGCTTACAGATTCCATTTGGAGATTGATGGATAGGATGATGGGCTTATAGATGCCATGCTAAGAGATGATGGATCAGTGGATGGGCTTATAGATGCCATCTGGGTGTCGATCGCGTAGGAGATTCCTTAGCGAGAACTTACGTACCTGAAAAAGAAAATGATTACCTGGCCTGTTACAGGAGCTGGTCTTCAAACTCTTCATGTAGATGCATTCTGACTGGTTACAGGAATTGAATCTGGAGCTTCAAAAGGTGATGAATGAACCAGGGATGGTTACTACCTCAACGGGACGGTGAGAGAACCTTGGATGATTACTACCTCAACAGGAACGCTGAGAGAACCTTGGACGATTACTACCTCAACAGGAACGCTGAGAGAATCTTGGGTGATTACTACCTCAATAGGAACGCTGAGAGAACCTTGGGCGATTACTACCTCAACAGGAACGCTGAGAGAATCTTGGATGTCTTCTACTGGGATAAGAATCAGGGAGATCTTAGGGTCGATCTGACTGAATCGGAGAAGGCCTTTGACTGGATAAGAATCAGGAAAATCTTAGGGTCGATTTAACTGAACCGGGCAAGGTCTTGGAATATCTTCAACTGGATAAGAATCAGGGAGATCTTAGGGTCGATCTGACTGAACCAGAGAAGGCCTTTGACTGGATAAGAATCAGGAAAATCTTAGGGTCGATTTAACTGAACCGGGCAAGGTCTTGGAATATCTTCAACTGGATAAGAATCCGGGAGATCTTAGGGTCGATCTGACTGAACCAGAGAAGGCCTTTGACTGGATAAGAATCAGGAAAATCTTAGGGTCGATTTAACTGAACCGGACAAGGTCTTGGAATATCTTCAACTGGATAAGAATCAGGGAGATCTTAGGGTCGATCTGACTGAACCGGAGAAGGCCTTTGACTGGATAAGAATCAGGAAAATCTTAGGGTCGATTTAACTAAACCGGGCAAGGTCTTGGAATATCTTCAACTGGATAAGAATCAGGGAGATCTTAGGGTCGATCTGACTGAACCAAAGAAGGCCTTTGACTGGATAAGAATCAGGAAAATCTTAGGGTCGATTTAACTGAACCGGGCAAGGTCTTGGAATATCTTCAACTGGATAAGAATCAGGGAGATCTTAGGGTCGATCTGACTGAACCAGAGAAGGCCTTTGACTGGATAAGAATCAGGAAAATCTTAGAATCGATTTAACTGAACCGGACAAGGTCTTGAAATCTTCAACTGGATAAGAATCAGGGAGATCTTAGGGTCGATCTGACTGAACCAGAGAAGGCCTTTGACTGGATAAGAATCAGAAAAATCTTAGAATCGATTTAACTGAACCAGGCAAGGTCTTGGAATGGCTGAGAACTTAACTGGATCTTTCCTGAAAGGTAAAGGTCAGTCATATGCAATGCATGATATGGATCGAGCAATGATGTTCTCAACATAAATGAGATTGTGAGGTCATGATGCGTATGTGCATGCTATAATGTATGGAAGTGCGATGTTTATGAATATATGTTTTTGTCTAGGAAAGTAAATCCTTGACGGGTGTCGGGAAGTCACATCCTGGGCTGATGTAGAGCTTTTGTTTCCACTGGGGAGTGATGGATTCAAGAATATCGGTATGGGAAGATGACTCCGTTGGGGGGTAAACTTGGCGAATAGAACACTCTGCGGGGAGAAAATTACTCTAGCGATCTTGCTGGGGAGCAATACTCTGTGGGGAGAGAGATACTTTGCTGGGATGTTGATGGTAACTTCGCTTGGGATACCATCGTCTTGTTGGAAGTGTTAATAGACTCCGCTGGGGATAAGAAGACTTCGTCGAGTACGATCTTTCCGTGGCTCTTGGCTGAGGATAACCCAGTTATATCCTGGTGGGGAAATAACCTTTGAATACAGCCGGGGGACGCGTTCGTGCTCTACGGGGATAAGCTTCCTGAATCATACTGGGGGTAAGCTTACTGCTTGGGGAGATGGATTAAACTTTCCTGGGGAAACTGGATTGGACTCTCCTGGGGAAATTTTGAACTATATTAGGGAAGTGGCTCCACTAAATGTTTGATATACCGCCGGGGAATAATCTTAGCTCAAGACTGCCGGGGATGCTTGTTTAGGAATATCTGTATATCGTGCTGGGGAATGTTGAGATCTGCGGGGATACCCAACTTCCTTAAGGCTGATTGTATAACTTTGCTTGGGGAGAATGCACTGACTTGCTGACTCACTCTCTGGGGATTTAAGATATACTGGTTATGTTCTTCAGCTGAACTTACCTTGATACCTTGGTGGACAGAGCAATTAGATCGTTTAGACCACTCTTTATTGCCCCTGTTTCTAATGTTACCTGTAATTAATCCTTTGTTTCGTATGCAAGTATTTATGAGTTAGCAATTATTATCAAATGCATATATCACAAATTGAACCTTGGACGTTCTTCGCAAAACAAAACAGAAAAGGAAAAACAATTGGCAATTTTAACTGAAAAGTGATTTTTGTATTGATTTTTGAATTTGCTTGTAAAATAGGCGTTTATGTACAAGAGGCTGACGTCCTAGTAAGAGAACGCCGCCGAACAAAAGAGTTTAATACAAATTTGTACAAAGGAAAAATAAAACAGTTGTGTGAAAAGAATAATCCCACTGGGTTCCGACTCTGCTATCGCCTTTATATCTTTAAGCGTCTCATCACTTGATGACCTAGCTGAAGATGAAGCTGATTGATCAATGTCGTCTGAACTTGATGTAGATACCAGATTCTGGATGCAAGGTGATCCAATGAGACATAGTATTACGCTTTATCCCTAACTTTTGCCTGGACCGCCCTTTCGGGTTTTCGGTCCACCGGGATACCCATTTTTGCCCAAGCCGCCTTTTCAAGTTTTCGACTTGCCGGGTGTACAGATTTTTTCATTTCATCCCTTCATTTTGCCCGAACCCTTTTGGTTCTCCGGGAAGCCCTAATTTTTTCCTAGGTATGTCAACCTAGCGGGTCTTTTTTTCATGCGTAGTATCTTTTTACTATGTCTGCATTGGCGGGGTGAGGAAGGTCGTCACCATCCATGTTGGTTAGAATCATGGCTCCTCCTGAGAACACATGCTTAACCACAAATGGCCCTTCGTATGTAGGGGTCCATTTGCCCCTTGGATCACTCTGGGGAAGGATGATACGCTTGATTACCAGATCCCCAACTTGATATTCCTGTGGTTTGACCTTTTTGTTAAATGCCCTGATCATCCGTTTCTGATACGTCTGACCATGACAGATAGCAGTAAGTCTTTTTTCATCAATAAGGTTTAGCTGATCAAGTCGTGTCTGGATCTAATCATCTTCACACAGATCTGCATCCTTCATTATCTGGAGAGAGGGTATCTGCACTTCGATCGGTAAGACTGCCTCCATACCGTAGACCAAGGAGAAAGGAGTTGCCCCGGTTGATGTCCTAGCTGAGGTACGGTACCCATGTAGAGCAAACGGTAACATTTCGTGCCAATCTTTATAAGTCACTGTCATCTTCTGCACGATTTTCTTAATGTTCTTATTCGCTGCTTCTACAGCCCCATTCATCTTCGGTCTGTAAGGAGAAGAGTTGTGGTGCTGTATCTTAAACTGCTCGCAGAGCTCAGTGATCATCTTGTTATTGAGGTTGGTACCGTTGTCTGTAATGATTCTTTCTGGAACGTCGTACCAACAAATCAGGTTATGCCGAATGAACCGTGCCACAACGTTCTTGGTTATCGTAGCGTAGGAAGCTGCTTCAACCCACTTCGTGAAGTAATCAATCGCTACCAGGATGAAATGATGCCCGTTGGATGCCGTAGGTTTAATCTCACCGATCATATCTATGCCCCACATTTCAAAAGGCCAAGGTGCAGTCAGAACATTCAGAGGAACTGGAGGAACATGCACCTTGTATGCATAAATCTGGCATTTGTGACATGTCCGAGAGTGTTGGTAGCAGTCGGCTTCCATTGTGGACCAGAAATACCCTGCCTGAAGGATTTTCTTTGCCATAGTGTGTCCACTGGAATGTGTTCCGAAGGTACCTTCATGCAGCTCCGCCATGATCCTTTCTGCTTCAGTCTTATCCACACAACGCAGTAAGGTCGAATCATGGTTTCGCTTATACAGGATGCCGTTGCTAAGGAAGAAATTCACTGCGAATCTTCTTAGAAACTTTTTATCGTTGACAGATGCACCTTCAGGATATTCCTGAGCTTCCAAGTATCTCTTCACCTCATGGTACCAAGGCTTCTCAGTAACCAATTCAGTCTCGAGATCACAACAGTATGCCAGTTCGTCCAGTTTCCAGATGATGATCCGGGGAGCCTCATTGTCCCATTTGACTTTGAACATGGAAGACATCGTAGCTAACGCGTCCGCCAGCTGATTCTCCTCTCTTGGGAAATGTTCAAAGGTTATCTCTGTGAAGTGGGGGATCAAGGTCAACACACATTCTTTGTAAGGAATAAGATTCGGATGTTTCGTATCCCACTCCCCTTTGATCTGATTGATCACGAGAGCGGAATCTCCGAAGACACTCAGAAACTTGATTCTTAAGTCGATCGCAGCTTGGAGACCCATGATGCATGCCTCATACTCCGCCATGTTGTTGGTGCAGTTGAAACAAAGCCGGACAGTGAGTGGAGTATGAGTGCCTTGAGGGGATATGATCATCGCGCCAATGCCGTTACCCAAAGCATTGGAGGCTCCGTCAAAGTGCATAGACCATCGGGATCCTTCCTCTTGTCCTTCATCCGGTCCAGGTACTTCACAATCAGTCACTATCATGATACTCTCGTCTGGAAACTCGAAGTTCATTGACTGATAGTCATCTACTGCCTGATGTGCCAAGTGGTCTGCCAATACACTTCCTTTGATGGCTTTCTGAGTCGTGTATTGGATGTCGTATTCTGTCAAGATCATTTGCCATCTTGCTATTCTCCCAGACAGAGCAGGCTTTTCAAATATGTACTTTATAGGATCCATTTTTGAAATCAACAAGGTAGTGTGAGTCAGCATATACTGTCTCAGCCGGCGAGCAGCCCATACCAAAGCGCAACAAGTTTTCTCGAGCAGTGAGTATCGGGTCTCACAGTCGGTAAACTTTTTGCTAAGGTAATAAATGGCATGCTCTTTTCGGCCAGACTCGTCATGCTGCCCCAGCACACACCCCATTGAGTTATCAAGTACTGTCAGGTATAGTATCAGAGGTCTCCCTTCAACCGGTGGCATAAGAATGGGTGGTTCTTGGAGATACTCTTTGATCCTGTCAAAAGCAGCCTGACATTCATCATTCCAACGTACTACCTGATCTTTCTTCAGCAGCTTGAAGATTGGTTTACAAGTAGCGGTTAGGTGCGAGATGAATCTGGCAATGTAATTCAGGCGTCCTAAAAAGCCTCTGACCTCTTTCTTTGTCTTAGGAACTAGCATCTCTTGAATAGCTTTAACCTTGGCAGGGTCCACTTGAATACCCTTATCACTTACAACGAAGCCTAGCAACTTTTCAGATCTTACCCCGAAGGTGCACTTGTTCGGGTTCAACCTCAGCTTGTACAACTTCAGACGGTCAAACAATTTCTGCAGATGATCTAGGTGTTCTTCCTCAGTTTGGGACCTTGCGATCATGTCGTCAACATACACTTCTATCTCATGATGGATCATGTCATGAAATAAAGCAACCATGGCACGTTGGTAGGTTGCCCCAACGTTCTTCAGTCCAAAAGGCATGATCTTGTAGCAGAAGGTGCCCCACTGAGTAACAAAGGTAGTCTTTTCCATGTCTTCCGGAGCCATCTTGATCTGATTATACCCTGAAAAACCATCCATGAAAGAGAACACCTTATGCTGAGCAGTATTGTCAACCAGGACATCAATGTGAGGTAGGGGAAGTCATCTTTGGGGCTGGCCCTGTTCAGATCCCTGTAATCGACACACATTCTGACCTTACCATCTTTCTTTGGTACTGGCACCACATTAGCAACCCACTGAGGGTAAGAAGTCACTGCAAGAAACCCGGCGTCAAACTGTTTCATAACCTCGGCTTTGATCTTCTCAGTCATCTTTGGACGCATACGGCGGACCTTTTGCTTAACCGGAGGGCAGTCTTCCTTGGTAGGCAAATGATGGACCACAATGTCGGTATCCAACCCAGGCATGTCTTCGTAGGACCAGGCAAAGATTTCCATGTAATCATGTAGCATCTGAGTCAACCGTTGCTTCACGCTGAGCTCTAGGTTGGCACCAATCTTTACCTCCTTTTTGTCTGTATCAGTACCCAGATTTATTGTTTCCACCGGCTCTTCATGTGGTTGAATTGCCCTCTCTTCCTGGAGTAACAGTCTTGCAAGTTCGCCAGGCACTTCGCAATCATCTTCACCTTCGTCTTCGGCTAAGTTGATCGGATTTTCGAAGTCATAACTGGCAGTAGCAGAGTCGTTACCAGTGAGATCCAGAGTGGATTGAAACCTGTATGAGTGAGTGTGTGTAAATACAGCTGTTTTGCAATATATAAAGAAAGGAAAGAAAGAAAAGGAGCATAAGATTTGAAGTGCGAGAAAACGTCCAAGGTCTTTATTCATGATATATGAAATGACAATTAATATGCCCTCACAAATGAAGCCACGGTGCCCCGGGTAAGACACGGGGCCATAGAGTTTTAATTCATTGTTTATTACAAATAACAAAAACAAAGGAGTTTATTACTGCGTAACAAAAGTAACAGGAGTATGATCTTTAGCAGTCCAATTGGTCAATCCACCATCAGTCGTCGGGTAGATCCAGCTATCAAACTCTGACTCTTCCACTTCATCTGCATCCCCAATGGCATTCACTCCTGGATTGGTGATGAGCACAGGGGGTCTTCTGGTTCTAGCTTTGCACACAGCCTTCTGACCCTCTGCAGTAAAACCCAGTCCAAACTTGTCAGTTTTAGGGGTAAAATCAGGGAGCCTGCCCCAGTTAGCACATTCACCTTTCTTGATTACAGCCCGGGCGTCCTTCAGGGAAGCCATCTTCAAAGGAACATCCTCTTCAACCACTGTTTCTGCCGCTGCCAATGTTGGAGGTACCTCTTCAAAATGCTGAAAGGGGGTTTCAATAAACTCCCAGTCCATCTCAATATATCGGAAGGAATTCAAATGACTAACCATATACTCCTCCTCTCCCTGCAGAGTGACGATCTTCCCTCTGACAGGGTACTTGAGCTTCTGGTGTAGGGTAGAGGTCACTGCCCCAGCTTTGTGAATCCAAGGTCGACCCAGTAAACAGGAATAAGATGGACGGATATCCATCACATAGAAAGTTGAGTCGAATACTTGAGAACCCACACGAATAGGAATGTCTACCTCTCCATGAACCATCCTCTTAGAACCGTCAAAGGCTCTGACAATGATGTTGCTAGGTTTCAGCTCCAGGCCCTCACAATCCAACCGGTCTAAGGCCTTTTTGGGTAGTACATTCAGGGAAGAACCAGTGTCCACCAACACGTGCGCAAGAGTAGTGCCCCTGCATTCAATCGAGACATGCAGGGCGTCATTGTGGTCCTTTCCCTTAGCAGTAAGGTCAGCATCCGAGAAAACCAAACCATTGTCGGCTGTCAAATTGGCTACGCAATCAGTAAACTGGACTGCAGATGTCTCCTGTGGCACATGGGCCGTCTTTAGAAATGAAATCAAGGCCTTAACATGGGCCTCTGAGCACAGCAGCAAGGAGAGCATAGAGATCTTGGAGGGGGTATGCCCCAGCTGTTCAACAACATTAAAATCGCTCTTCTTGATTATCTTCAGAATTTCCTCCATCTCTTGTTGGGAGGCCTCAGTATTCACAGATTTTGGTGCCTCCATCCGGGCAGGCTCATCTTCAATCCCTTTGCCCCGAGCATTAGATGACTCGGCGACAGGGGAAACAACTTGATCAGAAATGGGAACAGGTACACTTGCAGGTGTTATAGTGAGAGGTCTTCGAATAGTAGGTGGCGCAATGTCAGGCGAGAAGAGCCTGCCACTGCGGGTAACTTTGGTTGGACCAGTGATATTGTTGATGCTGGTGCCAGTGTTGAACTCTTGCTTTATACCATGTACATACACATCTGCCCCATAGTGCCATGGGACAGCCTTATCAGATTCGTAGGGGAGAGGCCCCGGAATAGTAATAACAACGGGTGCGACAGTCATGATTTTAACTGGCTTCCTCGGGAGAGCCTTGATTGGATTATTAAAGATCGTAACAACAGAAACTTCTTCCACAGGAACAAACGGAACAGCGGTCTTCTTGAACAGAATCTCTTTGCTGTCCATCAGGCTTTGGATGCCCAACTTCAGCAAAGGACAACCAGAAAGGGAAACAGCACAGAAAAGGCAACCTTCGCTACAACCCGGAAATAAACCGGCCAGCAGTAGGTTCCTCTTGACAGTCATCAAGGGAGTAGCTACATCATTCACAGAAACGGCATACACATCTTCATCAACGGCATTCACTCCATGCTGGGGCATAGGAGCAGTCACCACATTTGGCCTCTCAGGTGCCTCAAATTGTATCTCCTTCGCATCAATAAGGTCTTGCACCTTATTCCTTAAGGCCCAGCAGTCATCAGTAGAATGCCCCGGGCTATCGGAGTGATAAGCACAGCGGGCATTTGGATTGTACTTGGGAGAGGCAGTGTTTACAACCTTTGGGGCCTCTCTGACAGTCACCAAGTTGGTGGATAGCAACTGCGGCAAGATTTGCGATAAGGTCATACTCAGCCAGGTGAATTCTCTTCTGGGTCTCTCAGCCCTTTGTGGATTGGTTTGTCGAGGAGCGGCAGCAGGTTTAGCAATCATCACCGCGTTGTAAGATTGGCAGCGCTCAGGTTTATCATGTCTTCTAGGCCCATATACAGCACTGGCCTCCTTCTTAAAGGGTTTCTTCTCAGAACTTGAAGACGCACCTTTCTGAATTTTACCGGACTTCATTCCAGCCTCTATTCTCTCCCCAGTCAGAATAAGATCAGTGAACCCTGCAGACGAGTTACCGATAAGATGATTGAAAAATGGCCCAGAGAGGGTCCCCAAGAACATATCCACCAGCTCACGGTCTGTTAACGGAGGCTGCACCCTGCCAGCCAGATCTCTCCACTTCTGTGCATACTCTTTAAAACCTTCGCTTGATCCTAGTGACATACCCTGGAGTTGGGTACGTGTAGGAGCAAGGTCGGCATTATATTGATACTGCTTATAGAAAGCAGTAGCCAACTTCTCCCAGTTACGAACCTTGGTTCCATCCAGCTGATAGAACCATTCGAGATGAGTCCCTGAAAGACTCTCCTGGAAGAAGTGGATCCACAAGTTCTTGTCCACTGTGTACGGTTGAATCTTCCGCATATAAGATCTGAGCTGTAGCTTGGGACAAGACGCCCCGTCATACTTGGTGAAAGATGGTGCCTTAAACTTGTGAGGAATAATCACACCAGTAGATAAGCCCAAGTCTCTGAAATCCAGCCCAGGCACTTGTTGGATCTCCATTGCATTCAGTCTGTCTTCCAACTGCTTGTACCGGTCTTCAGCAGGAGGATACTGTTCCTCATTAAAGTCAGTCTCGTTGTCAGAGACTACTGGACTTGAAGCCTTTCCCCCTTGGGGACTGCCTTTGCCTACAGAAGAACCAGCTTCTTCATTCTGCAGAGTGTTACCAAACCTCCGGCCCGAGTTGAAAAGAACAGTTCTCTTCTTCTTCTTCTCCTTCTTCAGGAGTAAAGCCTTCAGCTCTTCTTGGCCTTGAGCCAAACCCATGATCAGCTCCTGAAATTGCACGTTCTGCGCCTGAAGGGCCTTGATAGACATCTCGGTTGATGATGAGTCAGGGTTCATGATGCTGAAATAAACAGCGAAGAACAGTAAGCAACCTGAAAAGAAGAAAACTTGTTATGCACATGATGAATGATATGTGTATGATTTATGTTTTCAAAGACAATTGGGAATCAACTTTGTAAACAAAAAGGAACACACTTCATTATATTCAACTTTGAAACTTAAATTGTTCAACAGATTGCCCTTAGGCGTTACATAAAAGGGAAATACTGAAAAGGGAAATAAAAATGTAAAAGAACATCCAGAGCTCCTTATTGATCCCAGGGTCTCCTCTTCTCAGTACGGATGTAGTCATTCAGAGCCCGCTCATTCTCCAACTGCTTTGTCAGCTTCTGGATCTTCAATTCCTGCTCATTGAATTTTTCCCGATACGAATCCCGTTCTTCTCGCAGTTGCGACCAAGACCTCTTTAATGTCTCATAGTCAGTAGGTATCTGAGGAGGGAAGACAGTTGGAGGAGCCCCATCTTTGTCAGGATACTCAAGAATGACGGGTCTGACAGCTTCGTATGGCATACCTAACTTCTGAGCACGGATGCGGACCCATTTGTAGTAGGCTTCCATAGGTAGAGAAGTCTTTGGCCCCAACTCTTGTGGATCAGCTTTATGAACTCTGTCCCAAGCCTTGATGAACCTACGACGCAGCTCGTCACTATCCACCTGAAACTCAAAACTGATGTGAGGCACCAACATCTCATGAGGCCCTGCTCTTCTGGCTCTTCCAAACTGACGGAGCGCTAGACATGGATTGTAAGAGATCCCTCCTTGAGTACCAATCAAAGGAACATTAGGGTATTCTCCGTAACGATCAATAACAGCTATCTCATCCAGACCTCTGAAAGTCCAAATGATGTCCTTGTCATTGAGAGACATTAATCTATGAGCCCAACCTCTTCCTTCTTGGTTCTTCAGTATGAACTTAGGGAGGTGTGAAATAAACCACCTCACCAACAAAGGGATACAACACCACAGAGTTCCTCGTCTTCGGGCAGTACGAGCATAAAGTTGTTGCAGGATGTCACCTAAGAGAGTGGGCACAGGGTTCTGAGACATAAAGATCCTTATGGAAGTGACGTTGATGAAGTTGTCAGGATTAGGAAACAAGACTAGCCCATAGATTAAGAGAGCCAAGATGTCTTCATATGCCCTAAAGTCCAAGTCATTCCAGAAACTGTTAGCTTTACCAATCAGAAACTTGGCCAAGAAACCCTTAACTCCGCTTCTAGTCACCCAGTTGTCCATTACTTCTTGATGGGTCAAAGGAAGAGTTGCAGCAACCTCCTCAAGCCTGAGGGTCTTTTCCCAACCAGTGTAAGGAGTCTGATCCAATATAGGGATGCTAAGCAAGTCAGAGAACTCTTCCAGGGTAGGGACCAGTTGGAAGTCTTGAAAGGTGAAACACTGGTACAGAGGGTCATAGAATTGGGTCAGGACACTCATCAACTGTTGATCCCGCTTTGCAGTGACTAAACTGAGAAGAGAACCACGCCTCTGGATGAAGGAAGTGGTATTTGGAATCCTGTTAACCAACTCTTCAAGCAACTCAGGTGGGTGAACAAAGTTGAACCGGATAGTATTCCTTCGCATAGGCATCATGATGTCCTACAAAACAGAGCAAAGGTGAAACCCTCTTGTCTTTGAAATGGTCAGTCCTTATGCAGGATGCATGCAATGCTCATGATGTTATGATGTTATGATAAAGCACACCACAGATATTTACAAAGGCAAACATGGTAAGGCACACAAGTCACACAAGACAAGCCCTTAAAGTTTAGGCCAGCATGAGGTCTAGGTATTACCCTCTTTCAGTTTGTTGGTTCATACCTGTCCTATCAAAAGTAACCGGGTTCTTAGAGGATCCCAATATCATTGACTACCCTCAATCGGTCATAACTCCAGCATCGCAATCTCTTCTTGCAGCCAGAACCATCACGAGAGTTTAGCCTCAATGGGCGTAGCATACTGCTACTGTTCTAATGGCCAAGTTGTGTCATTTAAGGTTCTAAGGTCTGTTGGTGCTTAATGACTCCTCAGAAGACCCATATTCTCCTCGTTGCAACACAAGGGATATCGGTACAGACCAAGGTGCCACACCAACGTAGCCACTGCTTCACCCATGTCGGTCTACGCCGGACAGGTCCCTCACAGCTTATGCTATCTAACAGGGTATCCCCAGATCCGGGTTAGGATCCATGTAACTCCGATGCAGCCCACAATAATAAAGCAAACAAGCACAACAATTGAAAACACAAGTGATCTTAGTCCTAAGGTACACCTCACTTTATAATAGTCCCCAGCAGAGTCGCCAGTTCTGTGATCGGTGGATCTGGAACTGATTGTTTAATGCTGGTTCGCGAAATGTCGCGGTAAGCAAGAGTCACCACCGTCTTTTATTTTCTCCAAATGGAAAGGACAAAAGCACAGAAAAATTCCTTATTGAGATTGTTCTCGGTTCGGGAGGTAGATTTATAGAAAGGGAAGGTGTTAGAACCCTTTCTATCCATGGTTATCCATGGGCTCTTAGATACTTGCTCATTTGTGTTTTCAAAATGTTTGTTCGCTTTTCAACTGTGGGTTTAAAAAAAGTTACATTGAAAATTTCAGTTCGACTCTTGTATCAGTCCTCAAGAGTGTTTGAAAAATTGTTTTGAAAGCTTTTTGAAAAGTGTCGGTGTGAAAAGAGTTTTGATTTGTTTTTTAATAGAGAAAGTATCTACGAGTTCTCTACCTACCCTAAGGAATTAGTCTGTGTAAATGTCCTTAAGATAGTGCCATCCCACCATTGAGAGGTAGGTAGCACCACCGTTGGAGGTGTTCGGGTCAATTCGAGGGTTCGGGACATTATGGTCACCAGAGCAATAGGAAGACACCTTAGAAGCTACCCTCATGTCATGTTCATGGACATGAGGACTTACTAAAACGTCCTCTACTCGACGACCACGTTTCGAGGGGCAAGGCAACAGTGAGGCGTACCCTAGGGGTGGTGTGTGAATTGTGTGTCATTTTCAATTATGTTTATCTTTCCATGCATTGGTGATCTACGCCTTGTTTTTATTTTTGACATTCATTCTTTCTTGTGGTTATTAACAGTTAAAGGTGCGGAATTAAAAGTCCTACGCTATTACAAAGGCGCGGGTCTACATCGCCAAATTAATCCAAGACCCGATTTGAATAAGTAAAATGCAGAAAGTAAATATCTAATTAATCTATTACAATGCTTTGGGGCAAGTACATGAAATTTAAAAAGGGGAACAAAAGTAAATGTGCAAAAAGAAATAAAATCGAGAATGCGAGGGCGTTGGACCCTTTTAAAGAAATTAAATCGAAATCGTAAATTAATTAAATTAAATAAAAGCAAGAGCTTATTTTTTGGAGTTTTTGGTATTTTATAATAATAAAGAAAAATGGATTAAAATTAAAAAATTGAATAGAACCCTAATTCTAGTTTTTTTAGTCTATTAAAAAAAGCATTAAAATTAAACCTAAAATTAAAACTAAGTTAATTATTAAATTTATTTATAAAATAAAACATTGAATTAAATATTAACAAAAATATTTTTTATTGTTTTATGATTTTCTATTTTTTTATGTTATAAAGAATTATTTTTGTGAATTTAAAACAAATTAAAAGAATTAAAATTAAAGAGGAAAATTAGGAGGAAAATGAATATACAAACAGGGGGGGTTTTCTGGCCCAGTAGGAGGTGTATGCAAGCAATCAGGCCCACTCAATTCCAGGCCATGTTTGACTTTTGATGGTCACGTGTGGAATAGCTGACTCATGCTTATGATGAACTGTACATCCTAGCCTTCAGACTCATCTTCTGGGACACTTGGCAAGCCAAGGCATGGAGTTGTATGGTGGACCTTAGGATGCAAGCTGCGTAGAAACACGTTACAAGAAAAAATATGAAATATATATGGGGGACCTGGGAATCGAACCCAGGTCCCAAGACTTACCAAACACACATCCAGCCATCTGAGCTAGCACGTTTATTCATATACAATATAATAAGAAAACATAATATGGGGAAAACGTCCACTACGCTGATAAACGCGCCAAATATTCAAACATACCAATCCCATGCCTACAGCTCAGCGTCTTCCTCATGGCCTCTTCTTTTTTTGCCTGAAAACACAAACAGATAGCGGGGGTTTTAAACCCCCACTAAATAGCACAGTGTAAAATAACGATTAGCTTATGAGCAAAAAGAAAAAGGGCGCGATGTGATCGAAAGCTTCGTCTGAATGTCCTGAGTCCAGTGATCTAGGTTTCATGGCCTAATTGTTCCATATGAAAGAAGCCCCAAAATTAAAGCTCCGAAACCCTAAAACGCTTCCATGGCAATTTTTGATACAGGGCTTAATAACTCAATTGGATTGTATCATTAGCTTCAGAAAGTGCATATTAGTATGAATCAATACTTAAAACGTGTAAAAGATGTATGCAAATTCAAACACGAAAGTGAAAAAAAATTATGAACATGGAAACTTCATTCTACCAATTCTTGAAGTTAGAGGAGTGGAAAGGGATTGAGAAAGCTTCCTAGTTATCCCAGCAAGCCTTTGGAATCGTTCTTTTGCCTTGAAACTCACCCTAGCTATGAAATCAGTTTTGAAAATTTTGGTGAAAAATGCAAAGTTTGTCTTTGATTCTGAGCGCAGCTTCCAGGTCCTTTGCATTAGGTTTAGGTTTGTGTTTATATGTGGAATGAATTAGGGTAAAAATCCAAACCAAAAACCTTTGCATTCATGAATCAAATATTTGCTTTTTAATGGTATCTTTTTCAATCTTTTTTCATACCATTCTTATGCCAATCAATGGAGATTCTTGCCATATTGAGTGTGCACGAAATCTTGAGTGAGTAGATGAGAGAATATGCTGCAAAAAGATTTAAAACACATGCTTTGCTATTTTTGTCATATTTTATTTTAATTAAATGAATTAATGGTGATAAAAATTCAAATAAATAATAAAAAATGATGAAATAACTTCCCTTTGGGTCAATGGGTCGTGCATAACTTTTGGATGATGATTCTTGGAAGAAAATGTGGCCCATTAGCAATTTTGAGGCATTTGAAGCAAAGTTGACTTTTCAAAATTCCCAAAAATTTCCCAACTTCCACAAGGCATATCTTGCTCAATTTTTAAGCTTTGATCATGTTCTTGGACATTTTAGAAAGGTATTGAAGTCCTGTAACCAATGCCTTTGGTCCCATGTCATTTTGATTTACCAATCTCAAGTTATGGCCTTTGACTTGAAGTGCCTTTTTGTTGACTTTTGAAAATGACCTATAATGTTGAGATTGATGAATTTTTGTGAGAGCATTTCTTGGACTTGAAGTGTGAAGAGGAGTTGTAGGAAATGTCTTTCTCTTCAAAATGAGCTTTGGATGGAATTTTTCTGATAAACCATGTGGAAGTTATGCCTTGGTCAAGTTACAGTTGACTTTTTCAACTGTCCAAATATGGAAACTTTTGCATCTTGAGACTTTTTGAGCCATGCCTTGAAAGTCATGATCAAGAATTGATCAAATGATGTTTGTGGCTTCAAAATAAGATGTTGACCAAAAATTTGAACTTTTGACTGTCAAGTGACCATTTTGCCCCTGCAGTTGACTGTTGAGCAATTAGGGTTTTTTGACTGTGCAATTTTATGCTGTGAGTCTTAAAACTTAGCATATGGATGCTTGACCATGTTTATAGGCATGTGGGACTTGATTGGACCCTTGAAAACTTCAATTTCTTTGCCAGAACCAAAACCCTAATTTTTGACTGTTAGGAGGCCATTGAACTGTGCAACCTTTGGGAGATTTTGAAGCATGCTCTTTGCAAATCTTGAAGAATATGGGAGGGCAAATTTTGGGGTACAACAAGCAGAAACATACAGATCTTCTTCAACATCATGAAATGATGGCCATGCTTTGGCATCGGAGCAGATAATACGTTCGGCTTCTCGGGGGCGTCGAACTCAACCTCTTTTGCGTCTATCAAGTCTTGAATTTTATTCTTTAGCGCCCAACAATTGTTGGTGTCATGTCCGGCGCTATCAGAATGGTAGGCACATTTGGCATTGGCATGATAGTATGTAGATGTGGTGTTAGGGTTTTTCAGTGCCTCCTTTAAACCAGTCAGATTCAACTTCAACAAATGGGGAAGAACTTGTGCAGGCGTCATATTGATGCGGGTGAACTGCCGTTGTGGCTGTTCTACCCGTTGCTGGTTAGGTCTAGACTGATTGGTACGAGGCTGATCATTTGACGAATTTTGAATCATCACGGCCCCTACAGTCGGCCGGCGCTCAGTTCTCCCCAATCCCTTTTTAGAGTACACAACAGCTGTCTCCTTCTTGGCTGGAAATGGCTTTTTAACAGTTGTAGATGCAGAGGCATCCCTTTGAATCTTCCCACTCTTAATACCAGCTTCCACCCACTCGCCAGTCAGAATCAATTCAGTAAACCCTGCGGAAGAGCTCCCGATCAAATGGTTGAAGAACGGGCCAGATAGGGTCTGTGATCGGTGGATCTGGAACTGACTGTTTTAAAGCTGGTTCGCGAAATGTCGCGGAAGCAAGAGTCGCCACCGTCTTTTATTTTCTCCAAATGGAAAGGACAAAAGCACAGAAAAATTCCTTAAAGAGATTGCTCTCGGTTCGGGAGGTAGGTTATAGAAAGGGAAGGTGTTAGCACCCTTTCTATCCATGGTTATCCATGGGCTCTTAGATACTTGCTCAATGTGTTTTCAAAATTGTTTGTTTGCTTTTCAATGTGGGTTTAAAAAAGTTTCTTTGAAAAATTTCAGTTCGACTCGTACGTCAGAGTGTTTGAAAAGTTTGCTTTGAAAGCTTTTGAAAAGTGTTGGTGTGAAAAGATTTTGTTTTGTTTGAAATTAGAGCAAGTATCCTTGAGAACCTACCTACCCTAAGGAATTCGTCTGTGTAAAAGTCCTTTAAAGTAGTGCCATCCCACCATTGAGAGGTAGGTAGCACCACCGTTGGAGGTGTTCGAGTCAATTCGATTTTTAGGGACATGGTGATCACCAGAGCAATGGGAAGACACCTTAGAAGCTACCCTCATGCCAGGTTCCCGGATCATGAGGACTTACTAAGACGTCCTCTACTCGACGATCACCTTTCGAAAGGCAACAGTGAGGCGTACCCTAGGGGTGGTGTGTGCGAATTGTGTGTCATGTTTCCGTTATTTGTCTTGTCATGTTTGTCGTGATCTACGCTTGATTTTATTTTTAAGGCCATTCATTCTTGCATGCTTATTTAACAGTTATAAAGTTTGCGAAAAATAAATCTAAGGCTATTACAAAGGCGCGGGTCCACATCGCCAAAATTAAACCGGACCCGATTTGACTAAAAAATAAATAAAGCGAATAAACGTGCGAAAAGTAAAAATTGTTACAAGGCTTTGGGACATGTACATAATTATAATAAGCGACAAAGTAAATGTGCGAAATAAAATAATTAAAGCGACGGGCGTTGGACCCTTTTGCAAAATATTAAAAGTTAATGAGAATTAAAATTAAAAAAATTAAATGTTTTTGGTATTTTGTGTTTTTTAAATTTAAAAGAAAAAAAAAAGAAGGAATTAATTATAATTGACTAACCCTAATTCTATTGTTTTTTAAGTTTATTGTGAAAATATTAAATTTTTGACCTAATTTAAATCTAAGCTAATTTACATGCAAAATTTAATTATAGAAAATAAATAAAAATAAGCAATATTATTGTAAAAAGGGAAATTAAGAAGAATAAAAATTAAACCTAATTCTATTTTTGGATTTTTATTATTAAAAAGAATTAAACTTGTAACCTAATTAAAACTAAATAATTACGAGCATTTTTTATGAAAATAATTATAATATAAATATTTATTAATTTTTTGGTCTTTTCTGATTTTTGAATGTTTTTATATTTTGTATGAAAATAAATTAATTATGTTAAAACGAATAAAATAAATAAAATAGCAAAAATAAAATAAGAAGAAAAATAGAAAAAAATGCAAACCAGGGGGGGGTAACCCCAATTTAGGAGGTTCAGGCCTGGAATTTTGGCCCATTAAGCTTTGAAGTCCGCTGACTTTTTGGATTATGTGTGACACGTTGACTAGGCGTAGGTGTTCCTTGGATTCTTGGCCGTTGATCTAACGTTGGGATGGACGTGGCACGCTTGATCTGGATGGAATATGGTGGACCATAGCGTGGAGCCTGCACTTGAATACATAATAAAAAGCAATATTAAGATAACGTAGACCTGGGGTTCGAACCCAGGTCAAGAACTTTGCCAGTCTTCATGCTTGCCACCTGATCCATTTGCACGTTGTTAATATAAAATAAACAAACAAATATAATATGGGAAAACAACCGGTGCTTATGAATTCGCGCGCACAAATTCAAACGGACCAATCGTGCCTTGCCACGACTCCATCTTCCTCATTCTCTTTTTTATTTTCTGAAACATAAAAGCATTAGGCAACGGTTTTGACACCGTTGCAGAAAATGGCATATGAGAAAATAGCGACTAGGCCAGGAGGCCACATAAATTGTTCGCGATGACTGGTTTTTGTGCGTTGGGACATGCTGGTTTGAATAGTCATGGTTTCATGGATCAATTTTGCTTGGTTTCAGAAACCCCAATTCCAAGCTTCTTGAACCCTAAAAAATGCTAATGGTGATTTCACGTAGGGCGCGTAAAAACACAATCAAATAGTTGGGTTAGCATCAGGACATCATAATGAATATAAATCAATGAACAAAAATGCAAAATATGCATGAATCCTTGATACACGATGGTCAATTTTTCTTGATGCAGTTCATGCTTGATATACCAATTCGTGGAGTTCTGAAGGATGACTGTGGTCGGAATCTGATCAGGGACCTTCAAGGAAGCTGATGGTATAGTTTTTAGGGCTTGAATAGACCTCTAACCCTGATTTCAGATTTTAGCTTTTTGAGAATTTTTGCAAGTTTGTATATTGATTTTCTGCGCAGCTTGGAGTGTAAGGCCATTAGGGTTATGATTCTGAGTATGTATAGAGGCTTTTAGGTCAAAAATATCAATCAAATCTTCTTCATTCAATGGTTTTTGCAAATTGATTTTTTCAAGATTTTTTCATATCTTTTTTTCATGGTTTTTGGTTCAATCATGCTCAAATCTCATCAAAACTTGCCTAATTGGGATATGCACGTGATATTGAGAATAAACATGCATGAAAAGATTTTTTTAGGTCAAGTTTGATATTTTTCATGTATTTAATTAATTTAAATGAATTAATATTAATATAAATTCAAATAAATGATTAAAAAATGAGAAAATACTTCCCTTTGGGCCTAATGGTCGTGCATAGGCTTGGCATGAAGAAACTTGGAAGAAAAATGGGCCCATTTGCATTTTTAGGTCATTTGAACCATTGTTGACTTTTCAAAATTCCCAAATATTTCCCAACTTCCACAAGGCATAACTTGCTCAATTTTTAAGCTTTTCACATGTTCTTGGACATTTTGGAAAGGTCTTTGAGTCCTTTAACCAATGCCTTTGGTCCCATGTCATTTTGATTTACCAATCTCAAGTTATGGCCTTTGACTTAAAGTCCCTTTTTGTTGACTTTTGAAAATGACCTATAATGTTGAAATTGATAACTTTTTGTGAGAGCATTTCTTGGACTTGGAATATGAAGATGAGTTGTAGGAAATGTCTTTCTCTTCAAAATGAGCTTTGGATGGAATTTTTCTGATAATCCATGTGAAAGTTATGCCCTGGTCAATTTCAGTTGACTTTTTCAGCTGTCCAAATATAGCAACTTTTGCATCTTGATGATTTTCTGAGCCAAAGTTTGAGAATCATGATCAAGCATTGATCAAATGATGTTTGTGGCTTCAAAATGATATGTTGACCAAAAATTTGAACTTTTGACTGTCAAATGACCATTTTGCCCCTACAGTTGACTGTAGTGCAATCTAGGGTTTTGATTGTGCAATTTTGAGCTGAATGCCTTGAAACTTGATATGAGGATGCTTGACCACATTTGTAGGCATATGAGATTTGATTGGGCATTTGAAAACTTCATTTTCTTGATCAGAACCCAAACCCTAGTTTTGACTGTGTGGGAGATAGTTGGGCTGCATAACCCTTGGGGAATTTTGTGACCTTGACTTGACAAATCTTGGAGAATATGGGAGGGCAAATTTTGGGGTACAACAGTTGCCCCTGTTCAATCTTCTTAGACCTGAGGATGCAGATTGGCTGACGTGCCTTTCGTAATCCGAAGGTAGAAGATGATTGAACACTAAAGTGCCCAGAAATTTGCGCTCACATAGTGACGGTGATGGGGGAATGGGCTTATAGATGCCATTTGGAGATTGCCGGATAGGATGATGGGCTTATAGATGCCATCTGGATGTTGATCGCGTAGGAGATTCCTTAGCGAGAACCTGCATACCTGCAAAAGAGAAAATGAGTACCTGACACGTTGCAGGAGCTGATTTTAGATGCTTGGTATAGATGTGTCCTGACTGGTTACAGGAGCTGAATCTGGAGCTTCAAACGCTGATGAATGAACCAGGGATGGTTACTACCTTAGCATGAATGGTAAGATAACCTTGGGCGACTTTAACTTCAACAACGCTCGCTGAGAAAAATCTTGGGTGTCTTTAACTTCAACAACGCTTGTTGAGCAAAGTCTTGGGTGTCTTCTACTGGAATAAGAATCAGGGAGATCTTAGGGTCGATCTGACTGAACCAGAGAGGCCTTTGACTGGGTAGGAATCAGGAAAATCTTAGGGTCGATTTAACTGAACCGGACAAGGTCTTGGGATATCTTCAACTGGATAAGCATCAGGGAGATCTTAGGGTCGATCTGACTGAACCAAGAGAAGGCCTTTGACTGGATAAGCATCAGGAAAATCTTAGGGTCGATTTAACTGAACCGGTCTAGGTCTTGAAACATCTTCAACTGGATAAGCATCGGGGAGATCTTAGGGTCGATCTGACTGAACCAGAGAAGGCCTTTGACTGGATAAGCATCAGGAAAATCTTAGGGTCGATTTAACTGAACCGGACAAGGTCTTGGAATATCTTCAACTGGATAAGCATCAGGGAGATCTTAGGGTCGATCTGACTGAACCAGAGAAGGCCTTTGACTGGATAAGCATCAGGAAAATCTTAGGGTCGATTTAACTGAACCGGTCTAGGTCTTGAAACATCTTCAACTGGATAAGCATCAGGGAGATCTTAGGGTCGATCTGACTGAACCAAGAGAAGGCCTTTGACTGGATAAGCATCAGAAAAATCTTAGGGTCGATTTAACTGAACCGGTCTAGGTCTTGAAACATCTTCAACTGGATAAGCATCAGGGAGATATTAGGGTCGATCTGACTGAACCAAGAGAAGGCCTTTGACTGGATAAGCATCAGGAAAATCTTAGGGTCGATTTAACTGAACCGGTCTAGGTCTTGAAACATCTTCAACTGGATAAGCATCAGTGAGATCTTAGGGTCGATCTGACTGAACCAAGAGAAGGCCTTTGACTGGATAAGCATCAGGAAAATCTTAGGGTCGATTTAACTGAACCGGTCTAGGTCTTGAAACGTGATTGAGAATTTCAAATGCATCTTTCCTGAAAAGTAAAGGTCTGTCATATGCAATGCATGATATGGGTCAAGCAATGATGTTCTCAACATAAATGAGATTTGCATGATATGATGTGTCTATGCATGTTATAATGATGTATGTGATGTTTTATGTATGTTTTCGTCTAGGAAAGTGAATCCTTGGCGGGTGCCGGGAAGTTGTATCCTGGGCTGACGTTGAAGAATAGATTTTGCTTCCGCTGGGGATGATAACTGCAAGAATACCGATAGGAGAAGATAACTCCGTTGAGGAATAAACTTGGCAAATGGAAGATTCTGCGGGGAGAAAAAATACTCTAGCGACCATGCTGGGAAGCAATACTCTGTGGGAAGAGGGATGCCTTGCTGAGTGTTGATAGTAGTAATTTGCTGGCGATATCCTTGTTGTTGGAAGTGTGAATAGACTTCGCTGGGGGTAAGAGAATTTCGTCGAGGACGCTCTTTCCATGGCTTTTGGCTGAGGATAACCCAGTTATATCCTAGTACGGAAATAACTCTTTAAATAAAGCCGGGAAACGCGTTCGTGCTTTGCGAGGGGATAAGCTTCCAGAATCTACTGGGGATAAGCTTACTGCTTGGGGATATGGACTCCATCCTTCCTGGGGAAACCGGATTGGACTCTTCTGGGGAGGTTTGAACTGCAGGGAAGTGATTCCTTTGAATATTGAGATATGCCGCCGGGGAACAATCTTTAGACCAAGACTGCCGGGGATGCTTGTATATTGCTGCTGGGGAAGTACTTGATATCTACGGGAGGATACTCAATTTCCTTTGATATTTGATGATAACTTGGAGGAGAATGTATTGTTTTGTTGAACCACTCTCTGGGGATTTAGTATGTACTGGTCGTATTCTTTAGCTGAACCTACCTTGGTACCTTGGAGGATAGAACAACTGGATTGTTTAGACAACTCTTTATTGCCCCTGTTTCTAGTGTCACCTGCAATTAATTCCTTTGTTTCGTATGCAAATATTTATGAGTTAGCAAATTATTGTCAATGCATACATCACAAATTGAACCTTGGACGTTCTTCGCAAAACAAAACAGAAAAAGGAAAAATACTTGGCACGTTTAACTGAAAATATATTTGTATTGATTTTGAATGGCCTGAAAATAGGCGTTTTGTGTACAAGAGGCTGACGTCCTAGTAAGAGGTACACCGCCGATCAAAAGAGTTTATACAAGTTTTGTACAAAAGAAAATAAAACAGCTGTGTGAAAGATGAATGATCCACTGGGTTTCAACTCTGCTATTGCCTTTATAACTCCGAGCGTCTCATCACTTGATGACCTTGGTTGAAGGTGAAGCTGACTGATCGATGCCGTTTGAGCTTGATGCAGATACCGGATTCTATATGCAAAGTGATCAATGAGACATAGTTTTACGCTTTTATCCCTAATTTTTGCCTGGACCGCCCTTTCGGGTTTTCAGTCCACCGGGATACCCTTTTTTGCCCAAGCCGCCTTTTCAGGTTTTCGACTTGCCGGGTGTACATATTTTTCATTTTCATCCCTTCATTTTGCCCGAACCCTTTTGGTTCGACGGGAAGCCCTAATTTTTGCCTAGGCATGTCAGCCTAGCGGGTCTTTTTCATGCGTAGTATTTTTTAACTATGTCTGCATTGGCGGGGTGAGGAAGGTCGTCACCATCCATGCTGGTTAAGATCATTGCTCCTCCTGAGAACACATGCTTAACCACAAATGGCCCTTCGTATGTAGGGGTCCATTTGCCCCTTGGATCACTCTGAGGAAGGATGATTCTCTTGATTACCAGATCCCCAACTTGATATTCTTGTGGTCTGACCTTTTTGTTAAATGCCCTGATCATTCGTTTCTGGTACGTTTGACCATGACAGATAGCAGCAAGTCTCTTTTCGTCAATGAGGTTGAGCTGATCAAGTCGTGTCTGGATCCAATCATCTTCGTCTAGATTTTCATCCTTCATTATCCGGAGAGAGGGGATTTGTACTTCAATCGGCAAGACTGCCTCCATGCCATAAACCAGAGAGAAAGGAGTTGCCCCGGTTGACGTCCTAGCTGAGGTACGGTACCCATGCAGGGCGAACGGTAACATCTCGTGCCAATCTTTGTAAGTTACTGTCATTTTTTGCACGATCTTCTTGATGTTTTTGTTAGCTGCTTCTACAGCCCCATTCATCTTCGGTCTGTAAGGAGAAGAATTGTGGTGCTGTATTTTGAACTGTTCGTAGAGCTCAGCAATCATCTTGTTGTTTAGATTGGTACCGTTGTCTGTAATAATCCGCTCAGGGACGCCGTACCGACAGATCAGATTGTGCCGAATAAACCGTGCCACGACAGTCTTGGTTACCGTAGCATAGGATGCTGCCTCAACCCACTTTGTAAAATAGTCGATCGCCACTAGGATGAAGCGATGTCCATTGGATGCCGTAGGTCTGATCTCGCCAATCATATCTATGCCCCACATTGCAAACGGCCAAGGCGCAGTCAGAACATTCAGGGGAACCGGAGGAATATGCACCTTATCTGCATAGATCTGGCACTTGTGGCACGTCCTAGAATGTTGGTAGCAATCAGCTTCCATTGTGGACCAATAATATCCTGCCCGTAGGATTTTCTTAGCCATGGTATGCCCACTGGAATGCGTACCAAAGGTCCCTTCATGTAGCTCTTCCATGATTCTTTCCGCTTCAGTCTTATCCACACAACGCAGTAAGGTTGAATCATGGTTTCGCTTATACAAGATGCCGTTGCTTAGGAAGAACTTTGCTGCGAACCTCCTCAGGAATTTCTTATCGTTGATGGATGCACCTTCAGGGTATTCCTGAGCTTCCAGATATCTCTTCATTTCGTGGTACCAAGGCTTCTCAGTTACCAATTCAGTTTCGAGATCACAACAGTATGCCGGTTCGTCCAGTTTCCAGATGGTGATCCGGGGAGCTTCATTATCCCATTTGACCTTGAACATTAAAGACATTGTAGCTAATGCGTCTGCTAACTGATTCTCTTCTCTTGGAAAGTGTTCGAAGGTTATCTCTGTAAAGTGGGGAATCAGGGTCAACACACATTCTCTGTAAGGAATCAAGTTTGGATGTTTCGTATCCCACTCTCCGTTGATCTGATTGATCACAAGAGCGGAATCTCCGAAGACACTTAGAAATTTGATCCTTAGGTCGATCGCCGCTTGAAGACCCATGATACACGCCTCATACTCCGCCATGTTGTTGGTACAGTTGAAACACAGCCGAGCAGTGAGTGGAGTATGAGTACCTTGAGGGGATATGATGATGGCGCCGATACCATTTCCCAAAGCATTGGAAGCTCCGTCAAAGTGCATAGACCATCGGGATCCCGGTTCAGGTCCTTCATCCGGTCCAGGTACTTCACAATCTGTTACTATCATAATGCTTTCATCCGGAAACTCGAAGTTCATTGATTGATAGTCATCTACAGCTTGATGAGCTAAGTGGTCTGCCAATACACTTCCCTTGATGGCTTTCTGGGTTGTGTACTGAATATCATATTCCGTCAAGATCATTTGCCATCTTGCAATTCTCCCAGACAGAGCAGGCTTTTCGAATATGTATTTTATCGGATCCATCTTTGAGATCAACAAGGTAGTGTGAGTCAGCATATACTGTCTCAGCCGGCGAGCAGCCCATACCAAAGCGCAGCAAGTTTTCTCAAGCAGTGAGTATCGGGTCTCACAGTCGGTAAACTTTTTGCTAAGGTAATAAATGGCATGCTCTTTTCGGCCAGACTCGTCATGCTGCCCCAGCACACACCCCATTGAGTTGTCTAGCACTGTCAGATATAGGATCAGAGGTCTCCCTTCAACCGGTGGCATAAGGATAGGTGGTTCTTGGAGATATTCTTTGATTCTGTCGAAGGCAGCCTGACATTCATCGTTCCAACGTACTACCTGATCTTTCTTCAGCAACTTGAAGATTGGCTCACAGGTAGCAGTCAAATGAGAGATGAATCGAGCGATGTAATTCAGGCGTCCTAAAAAGCCTCTGACTTCCTTCTCTGTCTTAGGAACTGGCATCTCTTGAATAGCTTTGACCTTAGCAGGGTCCACTTGAATACCTTTATCACTGACCACGAAGCCTAGCAACTTCCCAGATCTTACCCCGAAGGTGCACTTGTTCGGGTTCAATCTCAGCTTGTATAGTTTCAACCGGTCAAACAACTTTTGCAGGTGATCTAGATGCTCTTCCTCAGTCTGGGACCTAGCGATCATGTCGTCCACATACACTTCTATCTCGTGATGGATCATATCGTGAAATAAGGCAACCATGGCACGTTGGTAGGTTGCCCCAGCATTCTTTAATCCAAAAGGCATGACCTTGTAGCAGAAGGTGCCCCACTGAGTAACAAATGTAGTCTTCTCCATGTCTTCAGGTGCCATCTTGATTTGATTGTAGCCTGAAAAGCCATCCATGAAAGAGAACACTTTGTGCTGAGCAGTATTATCAACAAGGACATCAATGTGAGGTAAGGGGAAGTCATCCTTGGGGCTGGCCCTGTTCAGATCCCTATAATCAACACACATTCTGACCTTACCGTCCTTTTTAGGTACCGGCACCACGTTAGCAACCCATTGAGGGTAAGAAGTCACTGCAAGGAACCCAGCATCAAACTGTTTCATGACCTCGGCTTTAATCTTCTCGGACATCTCTGGACGCATCCGACGGACTTTTTGCTTAACTGGAGGGCAGTCTTCCTTAGTTGGCAAGTGATGGACCACAATGTCAGTATCCAACCCTGGCATGTCTTCGTAGGACCAGGCAAAGATCTCCATATAGTCATGTAACATCTTGGTTAACCGTTGCTTCACGCTGAGCTCTAGGTTGGCACCAATCTTTACCTCTTTCCTGTCTGCTTCAGTACCCAAGTTTATTACTTCCACTGGCTCTTCATGTGGTTGAATTGCCCTCTCTTCCTGAAGCAACAGTCTAGCAAGCTCGCCGGGCACTTCGCAATCATCTTCACCTTCGTCTTCGGCTAAGTTGATCGGATTTTCGAAGTTATAATTGGCATTAGCAGAGCCGTTACCAGCGAGATCCAGAGTGGATTGGAACCTGTATGAGTGAGTGTGTGTGTAAATACAGCTGTTTTTGAAAATTATGTAAAGGAAAAGAAAGACAGAAAAGGAACACAATATTTGCAATGCGAAAAGTACGTCCAAGATTTTCATTCATGATGTATAAAATGACAGTTCGTATGCCCTCACAAATAGAGCCACGGTGCCTCGGGTAAGACACCGGGCCATAGAGTTTATCATTGTTTATTACAAAATAACAAAACAAGGGAATTTATTACTTAGTAACAAAAGAAACAGGGAGATTGTCCTTGGCGCTCCAATTGTTAAGTCCACCATCAGCAGCCGGGTAGATCCAGCTATCGAACTCAGTTTCATCAACTTCCTCTTCATCACCAATAGCATTAACTCCGTGAGCAGGCAGGGGAGCTGTCACCACATTAGGCTTGTCAGATGCCTCAAACTGTACCTCCTTAGTGTCAATGAGGTCCTGCAGCTTGTTCTTTAGTGCCCAACAGTCATCGGTAGAGTGCCCCGGGCTTTCTGAATGGTAAGCACAACGAGCATTCGGGTTGTACTTGGGAGATGCTGTATTTGGGAACTTTGGGGCCTCCCTGACAGTTACCAAATTGGTTGCGAGCAACTGTGGCAGGATTTGCGACAAAGTCATGCCTAAGCGGGTGAATTCCCTCCGGGGTCTTTCAGCTTTCTGAGAATTGTTTGGCCGGGGAGCGGCAGCAGGCTTAGCAATCATGACCGCACTGACAGATTGGTGGTGTTCATTTCTCTCTGATCTCCTAGAACCATACACGGCACTAGACTCCTTTTTGAAAGGTTTCTTTTCCGAACTGGATGATGACGCACCTTTGGCAATCTTCCCAGACTTCAACCCCGCTTCAATTCTCTCCCCAGTCAAGATCAAATCAGTGAAACCAGCAGAAGAGTTCCCAATGAGATGGTTGAAAAACGGCCCAGATAGGGTCCCCAAGAACATGTCCACTAACTCCCGATCAGTCAATGGTGGCTGCACCCTGCCAGCCAGGTCTCTCCACTTCTGAGCGTACTCCTTAAAACCTTCGCTTGCACCTAACGCCATACCCTGGAGTTGGGTACGTGTGGGGGCAAGGTCGGCATTATACTGATACTGCTTGTAGAAAGCAGTAGCCAGCTCCTCCCAGTTACGAACTTTGGTCCCATCCAGCTGATAGAACCATTCGAGATGAGTCCCTGAAAGACTCTCCTGGAAGAAGTGGATCCATAGATTCTTGTCCGCAGAGTACGGCTGAATCTTCCGAACATAGGACCTCAAATGCAGCTTGGGACAAGATGCCCCGTCATACTTGGAGAAGGTGGGAGCTTTGAATTTATGTGGGATAATTACACCAGTCGACAAACCCAGATCTCCGAAATCCAGCCCAGGTGCCTGTTGCACCTCCATAGCCTTCAACCTGTCCTCCAGTTGTTTGTACCTGTCATCTGCAGGAGGGTACTGCTCCTCATCAAAATCTGTCTCGTTGTCGGAGACCACTGGAGTAGGAACCTTTACTTCTGCCTGAGAAGGACTCCTGCCAACAGAAGAACCAGCCTCTTCATGGTGCAGAGTATTACCCAACCTTCGGCCCGAGTTGAATAGAACCGTTCTTCTTTTCTTCTTCTTCTCCTTCTTCAGGAGCATAGTCTTCAGTTCTTCTTGGCCTTTAGCTAGACCCATGATTAGTTCTTGAAACTGCGCATTCTGCGCCTGGAGAGCCTTGATTGATGTCTCTGTTGATTCAGATCCGGGATTCATGATGCTGAAATAAACAGCGAAGAACTGTAAGCAACCTGAAAAGGGGAAAAACCTGCTATGCACATGATGTATGAAATGCGTATGCAATGCATTCAAGGGTTCGAAAGTTCAAATTCGTTGTAGACAAAAGGAACACACGTTATCATTAAAGAAATCATTGTTTAATACATCAAGGCCTCATGGGCAAAAAGTACAAAAATCAAGTCAATCCCAAAATACACTGCGCATCCTCTTCGGAGCTATGTAGGTGTTGAGATTCCTCTCCTCATGCAACAGACGGGTGAGCTCCAAGACCTTCTTTTCACAAGCATGCAGACTAGTCTCAAGAGAATTCCTTTCTTCCTTAAGCTGGATCCAGCTCTTTTGCATCTCTTCCCAGGATGTGGGCATATCAGGGTGCTGAATAACATGAGACACTTCCCCCTCTAAGACAGGTTCTTTGATTACTGGAAGCATGTGAGGATAAGGCATCACTAACTTCTGAGAGCGAGCGCGTACCCATTTGAGATAAGGCTCCAAAGGGATGGAGTTCCTGTGCCCCAGTGTCTTGCTGTCTATCCTACTGGGCATCCTCCAGGCTCTGATAAATCTCTGGCGAAGTCCTTGAGTATCATTGTCGAAGTCAAAAACTATGTCAGGAATTAGCATGTCATGAGGACCATCCCTCCGAGCATAACCAAACTGTCTCCAAGCCAGGCATGGGCTATAAGTAATACCTCCTCTGATTCCAAGTAAAGGAACATTAGGGTACTCCCCACAACGATCAATGATGGTGACATCTCCTCTGGCTCTAGGACACCAATGTATATCTGCATGTGTAAGAGTCATCAATCGTTGTGACCATCTCAAACCCCGCTCATTCTTCAGGACTGATTGTGGAAGGTGCGAAATAAACCACCTTCCCAGGAGAGGAGTGCAACACATAAGGACACCTCTTTTTCTCATGGTTCGAGTGTAACATGAGTGAAGGATGTCCCCCAGCAACGTAGGTATAGGATTCCTGGACATAAAGATCTGAACGGCACTGATATCAATGAGCTGATCTGGGTTAGGGAACAACACCAAACCATAAACAAGGAGGGCCACAACCTCTTCAAAAGCTTGCAAGTCAAGGGAGTTCCAACATTCAAGGGCCTTTTCAAACAGAAACCTGGCTAAGAACCCTTTGATACCACTTCTGACTTCCCAATGTCCCTTGAGGTCAGATGACTGTAGGTGCAAGGCTTTAGCAATCTCTTCAAGCTTAGGTTCCTTTTCTGTACCGTTGAAGGGTAGCTGATCAAGGATAGGGATCTTCAGGAGCCGGGAGAACTCCTCCAATGTAGGTACCAACTGATAGTCCAAGAAGGTAAAGCAGTGATGCAGAGGATCAAAGAACTGGAACAGGACCTTTATCATATCTTCCTCAATGTTGGTGTTGACCAAGCTGATGAGGCTTCCATGCCTTTCACTGAATGAAGAGTTCTCGGGAATCCTGGATATAAGCTCCTTAAGCTGAGGAGGTATCCTTACAAGATTGACCTGAATTGTCTTTCTACGAACAGTTTCCATGTCCTACAAAACAAGAACAAAGATGAAAATCCGAACCCCTGAAATGGTTAGTCAATGCATATGATGCTGGATGATGTCATGAGGACTTACTAAGACGTCCTCTACTCGACGATCACCTTTCGAAAGGCAACAGTGAGGCGTACCCTAGGGGTGGTGTGTGCAAATTGTGTGTCATGTTTCCGTTATTTGTCTTGTCATGTTTGTCGTGATCTACGCTTGATTTTATTTTTAAGGCCATTCATTCTTGCATGCTTATTTAACAGTTATAAAGTTTGCAAAAAATAAATCTAAGGCTATTACAAAGGCGCGGGTCCACATCGCCAAAATTAAACCGGACCCGATTTGACTAAAAAATAAATAAAGCGAATAAACGTGCGAAAAGTAAAAATTGTTACAAGGCTTTGGGACATGTACATAATTATAATAAGCGACAAAGTAAATGTGCGAAATAAAATAATTAAAGCGACGGGCGTTGGACCCTTTTGCAAAATATTAAAAGTTAATGAGAATTAAAATTAAAAAAATTAAATGTTTTTGGTATTTTGTGTTTTTTAAATTTAAAAGAAAAAAAAAAGAAGGAATTAATTATAATTGACTAACCCTAATTCTATTGTTTTTTAAGTTTATTGTGAAAATATTAAATTTTTGACCTAATTTAAATCTAAGCTAATTTACATGCAAAATTTAATTATAGAAAATAAATAAAAATAAGCAATATTATTGTAAAAAGGGAAATTAAGAAGAATAAAAATTAAACCTAATTCTATTTTTGGATTTTTATTATTAAAAAGAATTAAACTTGTAACCTAATTAAAACTAAATAATTACGAGCATTTTTTATGAAAATAATTATAATATAAATATTTATTAATTTTTTGGTCTTTTCTGATTTTTGAATGTTTTTATATTTTGTATGAAAATAAATTAATTATGTTAAAACGAATAAAATAAATAAAATAGCAAAAATAAAATAAGAAGAAAAATAGAAAAAAATGCAAACCAGGGGGGGGTAACCCCAATTTAGGAGGTTCAGGCCTGGAATTTTGGCCCATTAAGCTTTGAAGTCCGCTGACTTTTTGGATTATGTGTGACACGTTGACTAGGCGTAGGTGTTCCTTGGATTCTTGGCCGTTGATCTAACGTTGGGATGGACGTGGCACGCTTGATCTGGATGGAATATGGTGGACCATAGCGTGGAGCCTGCACTTGAATACATAATAAAAAGCAATATTAAGATAACGTAGACCTGGGGTTCGAACCCAGGTCAAGAACTTTGCCAGTCTTCATGCTTGCCACCTGATCCATTTGCACGTTGTTAATATAAAATAAACAAACAAATATAATATGGGAAAACAACCGGTGCTTATGAATTCGCGCGCACAAATTCAAACGGACCAATCGTGCCTTGCCACGACTCCATCTTCCTCATTCTCTTTTTTATTTTCTGAAACATAAAAGCATTAGGCAACGGTTTTGACACCGTTGCAGAAAATGGCATATGAGAAAATAGCGACTAGGCCAGGAGGCCACATAAATTGTTCGCGATGACTGGTTTTTGTTCGTTGGGACATGCTGGTTTGAATAGTCATGGTTTCATGGATCAATTTTGCTTGGTTTCAGAAACCCCAATTCCAAGCTTCTTGAACCCTAAAAAATGCTAATGGTGATTTCACGTAGGGCGCGTAAAAACACAATCAAATAGTTGGGTTAGCATCAGGACATCATAATGAATATAAATCAATGAACAAAAATGCAAAATATGCATGAATCCTTGATACACGATGGTCAATTTTTCTTGATGCAGTTCATGCTTGATATACCAATTCGTGGAGTTCTGAAGGATGACTGTGGTCGGAATCTGATCAGGGACCTTCAAGGAAGCTGATGGTATAGTTTTTAGGGCTTGAATAGACCTCTAACCCTGATTTCAGATTTTAGCTTTTTGAGAATTTTTGCAAGTTTGTATATTGATTTTCTGCGCAGCTTGGAGTGTAAGGCCATTAGGGTTATGATTCTGAGTATGTATAGAGGCTTTTAGGTCAAAAATATCAATCAAATCTTCTTCATTCAATGGTTTTTGCAAATTGATTTTTTCAAGATTTTTTCATATCTTTTTTTCATGGTTTTTGGTTCAATCATGCTCAAATCTCATCAAAACTTGCCTAATTGGGATATGCACGTGATATTGAGAATAAACATGCATGAAAAGATTTTTTTAGGTCAAGTTTGATATTTTTCATGTATTTAATTAATTTAAATGAATTAATATTAATATAAAATCAAATAAATGATTAAAAAATGAGAAAATACTTCCCTTTGGGCATAATGGTCGTGCATAGGCTTGGCATGAAGAAACTTGGAAGAAAAATGGGCCCATTTGCATTTTTAGGTCATTTGAACCATTGTTGACTTTTCAAAATTCCCAAAAATTTCCCAACTTCCACAAGGCATAACTTGCTCAATTTTTAAGCTTTTCACATGTTCTTGGACATTTTGGAAAGGTCTTTGAGTCCTTTAACCAATGCCTTTGGTCCCATGTCATTTTGATTTACCAATCTCAAGTTATGGCCTTTGACTTAAAGTCCCTTTTTGTTGACTTTTGAAAATGACCTATAATGTTGAAATTGATAACTTTTTGTGAGAGCATTTCTTGGACTTGGAATATGAAGATGAGTTGTAGGAAATGTCTTTCTCTTCAAAATGAGCTTTGGATGGAATTTTTCTGATAATCCATGTGAAAGTTATGCCCTGGTCAATTTCAGTTGACTTTTTCAACTGTCCAAATATAGCAACTTTTGCATCTTGATGATTTTCTGAGCCAAATTTTGAGAATCATGATCAAGCATTGATCAAATGATGTTTGTGGCTTCAAAATTATATGTTGACCAAAAATTTGAACTTTTGACTGTCAAATGACCATTTTGCCCCTACAGTTGACTGTAGTGCAATCTAGGGTTTTGATTGTGCAATTTTGAGCTGAATGCCTTGAAACTTGATATGAGGATGCTTGACCACATTTGTAGGCATATGAGATTTGATTGGGCATTTGAAAACTTCATTTTCTTGATCAGAACCCAAACCCTAGTTTTGACTGTGTGGGAGATAGTTGGGCTGCATAACCCTTGGGGAATTTTGTGACCTTGACTTGACAAATCTTGGAGAATATGGGAGGGCAAATTTTGGGGTACAACAGGGTCCCCAAGAACATATCAACTAGTTCCCTATCTGAAAGAGGTGGCTGCACTCTTCCGGCCAAGTCGCGCCATTTCTGGGCGTATTCTTTGAATCCCTCATTTGAGGCCATTCTCATACTCTGTAGCTGAGTACGGGTTGGCGTCAAGTCAGCGTTATATTGATACTGGCGATAAAAGGCAGCTGCCAAGTCCTCCCAGCTATGCACCTCTGATCTCTCAAGTTGGTAAAACCAATATAGCTGTGTGCCGGACAGGCTATCCTGGAAGAAGTGTACCCAAAGATTTCTATCGGATGAATGAGGTTGAATTTTCCTTACATACGACCTCAGGTGCATCTTCGGGCAAGACAGCCCGTCATATTTTGCAAAAATTGGCACCTTAAACTTTGGAGGGATCACAATCCCACCATCAATCCCAATTCTTTAAAATCTAACCCGGGAACCCTTTGCAGCTCCATAGCTGCCAGTCTATCCTCCAGGTTTTTGTATTTGTCGTTCGCTGGCGGGTATTGCTGCTCTGAGTAGTCTTCATCTTCCTCAACCTCTTCCTCTTCAGCTTCGGACTCAGAAGGTAGTGCAGCTCCTTTTCCCTTACCGGTTCCCTCATCAGATGTGGAGGGGAATTCAAGAACTCTCCTAGCTTCATTCTCAAATCTTCTTCCCAATGTAGCTACCCCAACTCTTTTCTTCTTCTTTTTTCCTTTTTCTTGCTCTTTATTCCCTAACAATGATTTAAGATCCTCCTGACCCTTTGCCAAGGTCATAAGGAGCTGTTGAAACTGCGAGTTTTGTGACTGCAGATCTTTGACCGTCTATTCAAGATCCATCTTACTGAAATAAATAGTAGAAAGATAAGGAAACCTGGTGTGAAGACTTGCTTATCCATATGATGAATGATATGTTTATTCATGCAATGCATTCAAGGATTTGGAAATTCAAAATTGTTGCAGACAAAAAGAACACACGTCATATTAATAAGAATAAATTTTGTCAGTACATAAATGCCCCATGGGCCAAATATTACAAAAACTTCTTAAGGTAAAAAGACGTTGCGCATCCTCTTTGGTGCGATGTAAGTGTTGAGGGTATCCTCCTCGTGAAGTCGGCGGGTAAGCTCCAAAACCTTCTTCTCACTGGCGTAGAAGCTGGCTTCAAAAGTATTCCGCTCTTCCTTGAGTTGGATCCAACTCTTCTGCATTTCCTCCCATGATGTTGGCATGTAAGGATGTAGGATGGTGTATGGAACCTCTCCTTCCTTAACAGGCTCTTTAATCAAAGGGAGAATGTGAGGGTAAGGCATCATAAGACTCTGGGCGCGGGTTCGTACCCACTTGAGATAAGGCTCAAGAGGGATGGAGTTCTTGTGCCCCAGTGTCTTACTATCTACCTTGTTAGGCATCCTCCAAGCTCTGATGAATCTTTGGCGAAGTCCTTGCGCATCGTTGTCGAAGTCAAAAACTAGGTCAGGAATCAGCATGTCATGAGGGCCATCCCTTCGTGCATATCCAAATTGTCTCAAAGCTAGACAAGGGTTGTAGGTAATGCCTCCCTTAATGCCAAGTAATGGAACATTAGGGAACTCACCACAACGATCGACGATGATGACATTTTCTCTGGACCGAGAACACCAATGTACATCAGAGTGTGTGAGGGTCATCAACCGTTGTGACCACCTTAAGCCTTGGTCATTCTTCAAAACAGATTGTGGAAGGTGAGAAATAAACCACCTTGCAAGGAGAGGAGTACAGCACATGAGAACACCTCTCTTTCTCATTGTTCATGTGTAAAATGAGTGGAGGATGTCCCCAAGCAATGTAGGTATGGGATTCCTGGATAGGAAAATCTTGACAGCATTGACATCTATAAGTTGGTCAGGATTTGGGAACAAGACCAACCATAAATGAGGAGTGCCACAATTTCTTCAAAGGCTTGTAGATCCAAAGAATTCCAACACTCTTGTGCCTTCTCAAACAAGAATTTTGCCAAGAAGCCCTTGACACCACTTCTAGTCTCCCAATGCCCCTTGATGTCAGATGGTTACAAGTGTAGTGCTTTAGCAACATCTTCAGCCTTTGGTTCTTTTTCCGTACCGTTGTAGGGTAGTTGATTAAGAATAGGAATTCTCAGGAGTTGAGAAAATTCCTCCAAAGTAGGCACCAATTGGTAGTCGGGAAATGTGAAACAGTGGTGAAGAGGGTCAAAGAACTGGAACAGCACTTTCACCATGTCTTCTTCAATGCTGGTGTTGACTAGGCTGAGCAGTCTACCATGTATTTCACTGAAGAGAGAACTTTCTGGAATTCTGGATGTAAGCTCCTTGAGTTGAGGAGGGATTCTCACAAGGTTGACTTGGATAGTTTTCCTGCGAAGAATTTCCATGACCTACAAAACAAGAACAAAGATGAAGATCCAAACCCTTGAAATGGTTAGTGGATGCATATGATGCTTTATGATGTTCATGATGTATGCACAAACATATGTACAAGCAAGTCACACAAAAACCCTAGTTTCAGGCTTGCATGAGGTTTCATAGGTAAGTACCCTCTTGAGTGAAGTTGGCTTAAAAACCTGTCCTATAAATAGTAACCGGGTTCTAAGGAGCTCAATATCATTGGATTGTTTTCCATGTTCATCGTTTTTGTTTAGCCACTTAACTAGCGACCAAAATATTCCAAGAAAACAACCCTCAATGAGTGTAGTATCGAGTATCTACCAACTTCGGACTGTACCAAAGCCGGTCATCTATCTACCCCTAATAAAAGGCCAAGATGGTCAAGTAAGGTTCTAGGTCATTAGTGCTTAGTGACATCACTCAGCGGCCCCGTACTCTCCTTGATTGAACTCAAGGGTTACCGGTACTCACAAATATGTCGCACTGATATAGTTATTGCTTCAACCGTGTCGGTATACCCCGCACAGTTTCCACAACGTATTGCTATCTATGAATGTTTCCCCAAATCTGGGTGTAGGATTTCAAGCCCAAACAAGAGAACCAAGATGTAAAGCAATCAAAGCAAACAATTAGTCATGCAAAAGGGTGATCTAAGCCCTAAGGTTACTCCACTTTTAATTTTTTTCCCCAGCAGAGTCGCCAGTTCTGTGATATGGTGGGAGAACTGACTTGAGGTTTTGCGTTTGTTTTCGCAAATGTTTCGGTTTAGCAAGAGTCGCCACCGACTTTTTATTTTATCCTAAGGAAAGGTTAAAAAGCACAGGAAAAACCTTTGAGATGTTTTCTTGGGTTCGGAGAGTAGATTATAGAAAGGGAAGGTATTAGCACCCTTTCTATCCATGGTTATCCATGGGCTCTTAGTTACTTGCTTAGATCATTTGCCTTGCATTTTCAATTGTTTGAAATGGTGCTTTGTGTGTGTGGTTTTGAAAATGTTTTGAAAAAGATGCCTTGTCTAGGCAACCCTTGTAACAATTCTTTACTCGAATGTTTTACAAAAGGTGTTTGTCTTTTTGAAAAGATGTTTCAAGGATTTGAAAATTTGTTTGGAAATTGTGTTGTGAGGTGTATTTTGAAGAATGGCAAGGATTTGTTTTTGCAAGTTGGTCAAGTAACCAAGAGCTATCTACCCTAAATTTCTCAAAGATCTTTCCTATGTTTTAACCCTTTTAACAGTTTTGTTCCACCATTGTATTTGGTGGACAATCTTGTGTTAGGATGTTAACGGGACGGGCGCGGGTCATCGTTTAGACCATGGATGCAATAGTGTCAAGTGTCTTTGGCAACTTTTCCTTTAAGGGACTTGATCATTTTTTAGGCAACTTGAGAAAGCGTCATCGAGGGACTATGATCATTTGATTTGTTTTTGTTTTGCCAAAGACACTCAACATGCAACATGGCCCATTTTTGAAGGCAACAAGTGGAGTAACCCTAAGGGTGTAAGTGTGCATTGTGTTGTCCATTTTCATGCTTTTTTGTCTTGAATTAGGTCGAGCTATTTGTTATTTGATTTTGCATACAAACCCTAGGTCTATCATGGCATAATTTAAAAGCTTTTAAATGCGGAAATTTAAAGTCCTAAATTATTACAACATAATTATGGGGATGGGGGTACAAATGTTTGAATGGGGGGATATTTAGCAAGAAATTAAATCTAAAACTATTACATCCATATTGAATATACAAATATCAAATTGTACAATATTTAAACAAATATAATAAATATGCAAAAATGTATTATGCACAAAAAGGATTTTTTATGTATGTAAAAGTATTTTTTACATGTGAAATATAAACAAAAATAAAAAGGTCAATTTTTGGATATTTTGTTATTTAGGGCAAAACCCTAATTTTTGAATAAATAGCAATTATTTAATAATTATATACAATATTTGTTAATTATATACAAAAATAAAAAGTATATTGCAAAAAAATCATTTTTGATGTCAAATATAATAAAAATAAAAATGTATTATTTTCATATTTTTATCCTAAGTATTCTAATAAATATATACAAGTATTTATATTATATATTAGATATATTAAATACATACAAGAGTAAAATAATAATTATTTACAAAAAAAGTATATTTTTAGAAAATGTTTTCAAAAGGTAAAAGTATATTAACTGAAAAATATTTATTTTTGTATTATTTTCTAGGGTTTTAAATAAAAAGGTTTTTAATATTTATTTACATATATATGCTAAATAAAACAAATAAATGCCAAATAAATGCAAAAATGGGTGGAAAAATATTTTTTATATTTTTTATATTTGAGCAAAAAATAATAAGTCAGAATCAAAAAGAAAAAATCAAAAATGCACAATATATCACACAATGGGCCAGGGGGTGCAAAATGGAAAAGGGGGTGCAAAGAGCAAGACTGACTCAGGCCCAGCCCAAGCCAGTCATCTTCAACCTCCGGCTTTGTTTGAACAAGCCAGAACGCGCGCTTCCTAACTCCTGATTCCTGGACTTTCATGCAAAACTCATAACACCAATAATGTAGAGCATCAAGAGACGAATTCAGACATATAAAAATCTTGACCTAACTCTCAGAAACGAGGGAGAATTTCTTCATCCCCAATTTCTGACCTAATTTTTCTTCAATGTTCATGGCCAAAATTCTCACAGCACGCATAATATAAATGAAAAGTAAATACATGGATGGCTTCAGGGCTATGAGTAGAACATGTTTTCTTCACAAACCTAAGCTTAATCATGCCTGGATAGAGAGATAGAAGTTCATGTTTTTACCTGTTTCATCTTGACTTGAACAGAACAATGTAGCAACTTCCAATGGATTTTGAGCTTTTGTACAGCTTGCCTGAAGTCCAAGGATGCTTCTCCAACACCCGGCTTGCTTTGAATCACTATGAATCATGCTATGGAAGTTTACCTGCACAACTGAAAAAATGAAAATGGCAACAGGGGTTAGGGATGTTACAGTTTGTATTTAGGGCTTGGGATAGTTCCAATGGATGGTAGGGAATGTGTTTGAACAAGCTTTGGCCAAAACGCGTGAGCAAACTGAATTGTGCAACTCAATCTGCAGGGATGCCCTGTTTCTTGCAGAAAAATGGTGTTTTGGTGAATGAGGAGGTATTAAGGATGAAGGACTCGTGTTTTAGGTCAGCTTGGGTGTATGAAATATGAGAACAAAGTTTGCTTAGGTTGGTGTTTACAGGAATGAGAGTTGAGAGTTTTTTGCAAGCTTTCTTCTCCTTGAAGCAAGAAAATGCAAGTTTCAATACAGGCTTGTACAATGCCCTAAAGTATGCTGCATATCTTGTTCTTGATCAGAGGGATTTGTGTACAAATGCTAGCCTCAAAGATCTGGCCCATGCCTCTTGGATTTGTTATTTGACATAAAGCACTACTTTATCAAAATGGCAAATATGCTTTGTCCAATTAAGGGTTAATCTTGCATGTAATGACCAAATGAACAAAATAACACCTTAGCACAATGGTTAGGCATTTAATTATGGTGTGTGAAACTGGTTTTGAGGCCTGCAAGCTAGCTTTGTACAAGCTGATTTGAAAAATGCCAATGTTATGAACAAGCCTTGGCCAAGAACAAAAGTGAATTTTGCCCAACTTTGCAAATTCGATTCTCCCTAACCACAAGGGTGTTTGAGAAGTTCTTGGACAATTTGGAAATCTTGGAATGTGTACTACAATCCATCTTTGTAATGCAAATTGAAACTCCAAGTGTAACCATGTGAAAAATGGCCAAGAAGTTGGACAAAAATCCTGCCTAGAATAGGTCAAAAAAATTATAAGTTAAAAAAGTTTTGCACCCTTGTTCCAAAAGTCATAACTTGAGCTACAAGCTTCCTTTGAGTAAACTTTGTGAATAAAAGTTGTAGATTTTGTAATGGACTACAACTTTCATGTTTTGAGTTTTGTTTGAATCCATTTGCATCTTGGTGAAAAAATGGGGCAAAGTTAGGAAAAAATAAGGAAGTTTCATAACTTAGAAAAATTCTAAGTTATGAAATTTTCTCATCTTAAACCCTAATTTGCAAATTTGGATTTCTTGATGAAAAAGTTTCATAATTTGACATGTCTTGATGAAAAATGAATCTTGGCACTTGATTTTGACCAAAAAGTCAAAGTTTGACTTTTCAGTATACAATCAAATTTTGATCAGTTGACTAGAAAATTCATCTGTCAATCCTGTGCATTTGAGATCTTTTGAACTTGTTGAATGTGTCAAGACAATTCCATTGAGTTCTTGAGTCCATATTTGAGCTTGGTTTGTCATTGGTTAGGTCAAACAGTCAAAAATTGCCTTTGTGCAGTCAAAACCCTAAAAATGACCATTTTGCCCTTTTGGTGATCTGATCAAATTTCTTGTGGAATTGTGATCCAAACTTGATCAAATGGTCCATATTAGTTCAAAATGTTGATGTGGGTCAAAAATCATGAAGTTTGACTGTCAGTTGACCACAGTTGACTTTTTCCCCAATACAGCTGATTTCTAGGTCAACTGTCCAATTGACTGGGCAAAGATTGGAATCAAGGCTTGAAACTTGATATGGATAAACTTGTGAGTCCAACATGAAGCATGAAAGTCACTTTGGGCATTTTAGGTCAAAACATCTTTGTGCAAACTCAAACCCTAATTTGGGTCAACAGTGCAAGGAGGAGTCTTGAGCAGAGCAAACCCTGACTTGATCTTGAGCTCCAAGGGCCTTGTGGTGAGAAAATGTTGATGAAATGAGAGGGAAAATTTTGGGTACAACACAGGGCAAGCCCTGCAGAACCATATCCATCTCCATTCTCCCTCGTGCGTTTTGCCTCAAATTTGTTCCAATACCTTCCACTCAACTCACCTGAACTATCCCAGGCCTCCATTGCCAGCTGTAACACCATTTACACACATTTCCATTTTGGTTTCAAAGCTTTGCAGGTTGAGTTCTGTGGCACGATTCAATCCATTTCAAAACAAAGTAAGCATTGAGAAAGCTTCCTTGGACTTCAGGCAAGCTCAAAAGAAGCTCAAGAACCCTTGAAAGTTGCTGCATTGGCCAACTCGAAGTCAACTGAAACAGGTATTTCATGGACTTCTATATTTATGTTTAGGAATAGTTAGGCTTAGGTTTGTGAATGAAATATGTTGTACTCATAGCCCTGAAGTCATACATATGCTTAGTTTTCATTTACATTAATCGTGCTAGGAGAATTTCACCCATGAACTTTCTGAAAAAACTAGGTTAAGAATTAGGGCCAGAGAAATTCTCTCTGGTCTTTGAGAGTTAGCTTAAGTTTTTTATATGGTTGAATTCGTTGTTTGATGCTCTACAAGTTTCATGTTATGAGTTTTGTCAAAAAATCAAAGAATCAGGAGATAGCCATTGATGTACAGAACGCGCGTTTTGTGAACAAGAGGAAGAAGATGAAGTCTGACTGGGCTGGGCCTGGTTGTTTTTACTCTTTACACATGCATTTTCAGTTTACACCCTCCTGGCCCATTTATTTGTACATTGGTCATTTTTGCATTTTATTTCATTTTTGATTTTGATATTTTATTTTCTAACATAAAAATACTTAAAAAATTTATTTTTATAAATTTTTGTATTTATTTGAAATTTATTTTAATTATTACTAGTATAAAAATGTCTATTTGCTTTATATTCTTTTTATCAAAAACTAAAAATAATGAAAAAATATGTTTATATTTATTTATTATTTTTATACACACTTGAAAATATTTTCTTGAAATATACACATTTTTGTAAATAATTAATTTTTATTTTTTATATATTTAATATGTTTAATATATATATATATATATATATATATATATATATATATATATATATATATATATATATATATATATATATATATATATATATATATATATATATATATATATATATATATATATATATATATATATATATATATATATATATATATATATATATATATATATATATATATATATATATATATATATATATATATATATATATATATATATATATATATATATATATATATATATATATATATATATTTATATTTATATATATTTTATTTAATTAAATAATTAGGACAAAAATATAAAAAAGAATACCTTTTCATTTTATTAATATTTTACACTAAAAATATCTTTTTTACAATATACTTTTTTTTTTGTATAAATTAATATATTATTGTATATAATTAATAAATAATACTATTTATTAAGAATTAGGGTTTTTGCCCTAAATAAAAAAATAATTAAAATTGGCTTTTTTTTATTTATTTATTTTTATTTTATTATTTTTACTTCACATTGAAAAATACTTTTTACATACATAAAAATCTTTTTTTTTTGCATAATACATTTTATTTGATATTTATTTAATTGTATTTATTTAAATATTATATTATGCCTTGTACATTCAATTTGGTTGTAATAACTTAGAATTTAATTTCTCGTCAAATACCCCAAATTCAAATTTGTACCCCCCCCCCCCCCCCCCCCCACCCCTCCCTATATCATGTTGTAATAGTGTAGGATTTAAATTCTCGCACTTTTAAATGCTTTCAATTATGCCATGATTAGACCTAGGGTTTGTATGCAAAATAAAATCAACAAATAGCTTGACCTAATCCAAGATAAACATGCATGAAAAACAAACACAATGCACACTTGCACCCCCTAGGGTTTCAATCCACTTGTTGCCTTCAAAAATGGGCCATGGTTGCATGTCAAGTACTTTGGCAAAACAAAAACAAACAAAAAGATCATAGTCCCTCGATGACGCTATCTGAGTAGCCTAAACAAAATGATCAAGTCCCTTAATAAAATTGCCAAAAATACTTGACACAATTGCTATCATGGTCTATACGATGACCCGCGCCTGTCCCGTTTAACATCCTAACACAAGGTTGTTCACCAAATACAATGGTGAAGCAACACTATTAAAAGGGTTAAAAAACATAAGAAAGATCTTTGAGTAAAATAGGGTAGACAACTCTTAGTTACTTGATCAAAGCTTGCAAAAAAAAAAAACATCCTTGTTATCTTCAAAACACACTTCACAACACAATTTCAAAACCCTACTTTGAAACATTGGAAACTTTTAAAAGACAAAAACACCTTTGTATACATTCAAACAATAATCATTACAAAGGTTGGCTCTTTTCAAAACATCTTTCAAAATCACACAACAAAGCACCATTTCAAACAATTGAAGAGCACCATTTCAAACAAGTGAAAAGCAAAGCAAGTGATCTAAGCAAGTAACTAAGAGCCCATGGATAACCATGGATAGAAAGGGTGATAATACCTTACATTTCTATAATCTACTCCCTGAACTCAAGAAAACATCTCAAAGGTCTTTCCTGTGCTTTTTGACCTTTCACAATCAAAAACCGAAACATTTGCGAACACAAAAGCAAAATCCCAAGTCAGTTCTCCCACCGTATCACAGAACTGGAGACTCTGCTGGGGAAAATTCTAAAAGTGGAGTAACCTTAGGGCTTGGACCCTTTGCATTATTAATTGTTTGCCTTGCTTGCTTTACATTTTGGTTCTCTTGTTTGGGCTTGAAATCCTCCACACAGATTTGGGAAACATTCGTAGGTAAATAGCAATACATTGTGGAAACTGTGTGGGGTATACCGACACGGTTGAAGCAATAGCTATATTAGTGCGACATATTTGTGAGTACCGGTAGCCTTTGAGTCAATCAAAGAGAATACGGGGCCGATGCGTGATGTCATGAAGCACTAATGAACTCTTAGAACCTTACTTGACCATCTTGGCCTTTTTAGGGGTAGTGAGATGACCAGCTTTGGTGCAGTCTGAAGTTGGTAGATACTCGATACTACACTCATTGAGGGTTGTTTTCTTGGAATATTTTGGTTGCTAGTTAATTGGCTAAACCAAAACAATGAACATAGAAAATAATCCAGTGATATTGAGCTCCTTAGAACCCGGTTACTATTTATAGGACAGGTTTGAGCCAACTAAACTCAAGAGGGTATTTACCTATGAAACCGCATGCAAGCCTGAAACTAGGGTTTTTTGTGACTTGCTTGTACATGTGCTTGTGCATACATCATGAACATCATAAAGCATCATATGCATCCACTAACCATTTCAAGGGTTTGGATCTTCATCTTTGTTCTTGTTTTGTAGGTCATGGAATCTCTTTGCAGGAAAACAATTCAAGTCAACCTTGTGAGAATCCCTCCTCAACTCAAGGAGCTTACATCCAGGATTCCAGAGAATTCTCTCTTCAGTGAAAGACATGGTAGACTTCTCAACTTGGTCAACACCAACATTGAAGAAGACATGGTGAAGGTCCTCTTCCAGTTCTTTGACCCCCTACACCACTGTTTCACATTCCCTGATTATCAATTGGTGCCTACTTTGGAGGAATTTTCTCAACTCCTGAGAATTCCTATTCTTAATCAACTACCCTACAACGGTACGAAAAAAGAACCAAAGCCTGAAGATATTGCTCAAGAATTACACTTGCAACCATCTGACATCAAGGGGCATTGGGAAACCAGAAGTGGTGTCAAGGGCTTCTTGGAAAAATTTATGTTCGAGAAGACACAAGACTGATCAGCTTATAGATTTGAATGCTGTCAAGATTTTCATATCCAGGAATCCTATACCTACATTGCTTGGGGACATCCTACACTCATTTTACACATGAACAATGAGTAAAAGAGGTGTTCTCATGTGCTGTACTCCTCTCCTAGCAAGGTGGTTTATTTCTCACCTTCCACAATCAGTTTTGAAGAATGAGCAGGGTTTAAGGTGGTCACAACGGTTGATGACCCTCACACATTCTGATGTACATTGGTGTTCTCGGTCTAGAGAAAATGTCATCATCATTGATCATTGTGGGGAATTCCCTAATGTCCCACTACTTGGAATTAGGGGAGGCATTACCTACAACCCCTGTCTAGCTTTGAGACAATTTGGATATGCTCGGAGGGATGGCCCTCATGACATGCTGATTCCTGACTTAGTTTTTGACTTCGACAACGATGCGCAAGGACTTCGACAAAGGTTCATCAGAGCTTGGAGGATGCCCAACAAGGTGGATAGTAAGACACTGGGGCACAAAAATTCCATCCCCCTTGAGCCTTACCTCAAGTGGGTCTGAACCCGCTCCCAGAATATTATAATGCCATACCCTCACATTCTCCCCTTGATCAAAGATCCTGTTATGGAAAGAGAGGTTCCATACACCATCCTACATCCTGACATGCCAACATCATGGGAAGAAATTCAAAAGAGTTGGATCCAACTCAAAGAAGAACGGGATACTTTTGAAGCCAGCTTCTATGCCAGTGAGAAGAAGGTTTTGGAGCTCACCAGCCGACTTCACGAGGAGGAAACTCTCAACACTTACATTGCGCCAAAGAGGATGCGCAGTGTCTTTTTACATTAAGAATTTTGTAATATTTCGCCCATGGGGCACTTATGTACTAACCAATTTCTTCTTAATATGACGCGCATTCTTTTTGTTTGCAACAAATTTGAATTTCTGAACCCTTGAATGAATTACATGAATAACATACCATTCATCATATGCATAAACAGGTCTTCACGCTAGGTTTCCTTATCTTTCTGCTATTTATTTCAGCAAGATGGATTTGGAGAAAACGGTAAAGGATCTATAGGCACAAAATTCACAGTTCCAGCAACTCCTCATGACCTTGGAAAAGGGTCAAGAGGACCTCAAAGTTTTGTTGGAGAAAAATAAAGAGAAAAAGAAAAAGAGACCTGGGGTAGCCACTTTTGGAAGAAGGTTTGAGAGCAATGCTGGGAAGGTTCTTGAGTTCCCCTCAACGTCTGACGAAGGGGCTGGCAAAGGGAAAGGGACTGTTGTACCTTCTGAATTCGAGGTTGAAGAGGAGGAAGAGGAAGAAGACGAAGACTACTCCGAACAACAGTATCCACCAGCGGATGATAAATATAAGAACTTTGAGGATAGACTGGCAGCTATGGAGTTGCAGAGGGTGCCCAGATTGGATTTTGAAGAACTAGGGTTGGTAGCTGGGATTATTATCCCTCCCAAGTTCAAGGTGCCAACATTTGCCAAGTATGACGGTCTGTCATGCCCAAAGATGCACTTGAGATCGTATGTCAGAAAAATCCAACCCCACTCATCCGATAAAGACCTCTGGGTACACTTTTTCCAAGACAGCTTGTCTGGCACGCAGTTAGACTGGTTTTATCAACTCGAGAGATCAGAGGTTCACAATTGGGAAGACTTGGCAGCTGCTTTTTATCGTCAGTATCAATACAATGCTGATTTGGCACCCACTCATACTCAGTTACAAAGTATGGGGATGGCTTCCAATGAAGGGTTTAAAGAGTACGCCCAGAAGTGGCGTGATCTGGCTGGAAGGGTGCAGCCACCGCTATCAGATAGGGAGTTAGTTGATATGTTTCTAGGGACCCTGTCTGGCCCCTTCTTCAATCATCTGATCGGAAGTTCTTCCGCGGGATTTACTGAACTGATTTTGACCGGCAAAAGGGTTGAGGCCGGTATTAAGAGTGGAAAGATTCAAAAGGATGCTTTCGCATCCACAACTGTTAAGAAACCCTTTCCGGCTAAGAAGAAAGCATCTGTTGTGTATTCTCAGAAGGGACATGGAAGAACCGAGCGTCGGCCAACTGTAGGGGCTGTGATGATTCAAAACTCGTCAAATGATCAACCTCATAACAATCAGTCGAGACCTAATCAACAATGGGTGGAAAGGCCACAACGGCAGTTCACCCGCATCAATATGACGTCTGCTCAGGTACTTCCTCATTTGTTGAAGCTGAATCTGACCAGTTTGAAGGAAGCGCCAAAGAACCCTAACACCTCCTCTCCATACTACCACTCTAATGCCAAGTGTGCTTACCATTCCGACAGTGCTGGGCACGATACCAATAATTGTTGGGCGCTTAAGAACAAAATCCAGGACTTGATTGATGCCAAAGAGGTAAAATTCGATGCGCCTGAGAAACCCAATGTTATATCTGCTCCGATTCCCAAGCACGGCCACAATGTTCATGCCGTTTTAGAAGACTGCCATGTTACTGATGTTGTTGACGTTGTTACTTGTGATTAAAGAGAATTTGTTGAGAGCCCGGATCTTTCCTGGTTGTGGTAAAGACTGCTATTTTTGTTTGAACATACGAGGTGATTGCCCAATGTTGAAGTCATGTGTCCAATGCCTGATGGATACCCAAGAGATACTTTTCCAGAAAACCCCTATTGATACCTTCAATCCTGTTACTCCTGATACTTTTGCTACTACAACCAACGATATTGCAATCATAACCATTTCCGACAATCCTCCCAAGGTTTGCAAAGGGCCTGTCAGGATTACACCCAACTCTAAATGTGTACCTTTAAAGATCACCATGCCGGGACCTGTCCCGTACCAATCAAGCAAAATGATACCATGGAACTATGGGGGAGAAATCTTCTACCATGGTATCAAACAAATCGAAACATTCCAAGAGATTTCTGAAGAAGAAAGCCCAGATATAGGGAACATTGAGGGTACCAGCAAGATAACCCGTAGTGGTCGGATCTTTTCTCTGGAGATTGCTCCCCCTCGAGCAGTTTTCGGACCCTTGAAAGCTTCTGCACCTGTTGGACCATCTGTGCAAGGCCCAGTGATTGAAGAACTGGATACTCCTGTAGTAAGACCATCTGCTGAAACTACCGACAAGGGTAAGGGGATACTGGAAGTGCCTGTCAGGGCGAAGGCTCATGTTGTGGTTATCCCCGAAACCACTCAGAAAGAAATGGATGAAATCTTGAAAATAATCAGAAAAAGTGACTACGATGTTGTGGAACAATTAGGAGACCCCTTCTAAAATTTCAATGTTGGCTCTTCTGCTCTGTTCTGAGGCCCACGCTAAGGCCCTGATCAAATTCTTGAAGGCGGCACATGTTCCCCAAGAGACTTCGGCTGACCAGTTTCAGGAATGTGTGGCCAGTCTTACTGCTGATAATGGCCTTGGCTTTTCCGATGCTGACTTAACTCCCAAAGGAAGGAAACACAACGACGCGTTACATGTTTCAGTTGAATTCCGGGGAACCACTCTCGCCCATGTCTTAGTTGATACTGGTTCTTCCTTGAATATGCTGCCAAAGAAAGCCTTAGATCGTTTGGACTGCGAAGGACTGACTCTCAAACCTAGTAACATCGTTGTTAGGGATTTTGATGGTTCCAAGAGAATGGTTCATGGAGAGGTTGACATTCCTATCAAAGTAGGCACAGAAGTTTTCAACTCCACCTTCTACGTGATGGACATTCGTCCGTCATATTCGTGTTTGCTAGGGAGACCGTGGATCCATTATGCCGGGGCAGTTACCTCCTCTTTGCACCAAATGCTGAAATATCTCGTTAAGGGTAAGATTACAACAGTGCACGGCGAGGAAGAATACATGATAAGTCATCTCAATTCCTTCCGCTGTGTGGAGTTGGATGGCGAGTTCATCGAATCGCCTTTCCAGCATTTCGAGGAAGTGTCTCCTGAGGTAGCAGTTGCGAAGACAATGGTTGAGGTTCCTATCATTCCCAAGCATGTATCTAGGATGACATCTCTCAAGGAAGCAGAGGCGATGATCAAAGAAGGGAAGAGTACAGTATGGGGACAATTGCCTGACTTTCCCTATAAGACAGACAAGTTTGGGTTAGGGTTTACTGCTGCAGGACAAAAGGCTATGCGTCGCTCCAAGGTTGGAGGACCACCCATCAAGATCTCACACCATGGAATCAATCTTGTAGAAGATGAAGATGAAGAGAGCCACTTTGAAGATTGAATCTTTCCGACCGTCGAAGGGGGTTTGAGCAACTGGAAAGCAAAGGATTTTATTCCCATCACCTTTATCAACCAGTAATTTTATCTTTGAACAATTTCCCATTTTTATAGTCTGTAATAACTAAAACAATTCGCATATTATTTTCACCTCATGCCTTGCCCAGGGCATGTAGGTCCATTTGTAAGGGCTTGATTTTCTTCATCATCATATGCCATATTTTAATGAATCATTGGACGTTTTTCATCTATAAAATGTTGTTTTCATTTTCTTTCTTTTTGCATTTTGCTTGTTTAAGGATGGCTATCCCTTACACACACTCACACTCACAAATGCAGGTACCCATCCACTCCGGATTCCATGGGTAACTATTCTGCTTTAGCCTTTGATAACTCTAAAGATTTAGTTAATCATGATGAATACGAAGTTGACGAAGATTGTGAAGTGCCAGGAGAGTTAGCCAGACTTCTACAACAAGAAGAGAGGGCCATTCTGCCTCATGAAGAGTTGCTAGAAACCATCAACTTGGGTACAGAGGAAGACAGGAAGGAAGTAAAAGTGGGTGCCAACCTAGAACCAAATGTCAAGGAGCGCTTAGTGCAATTGTTGAATGATCATGTTGAAATCTTCGCCTGGTCTTATGAAGACATGCCAGGATTAGACACAGATATCGTGGTTCACCGTCTCCCTACAAGAGAAGACTGTCCACCGATCAAGCAAAAGGTCCGCCGGATGAGGCATGACATGTCTGAGAAAATCAAGGCTGAAGTAATGAAGCAATCCAACGCTGGCTTTCTGGCTGTTACCTCCTATCCACAATGGGTTTCTAACATCGTACCCGTACCTAAGAAGGACGGCAAGGTCAGAATGTGCGTGGACTATCGGGATTTGAACAGCGCTAGCCCCAAAGATGATTTTCCACTGCCACATAACGATATCTTGGTTGAAAACACAGCTCAGCACAAAGTGTTTTCCTTCATGGATGGATTCTCTGGATACAACCAGATCAAAATTGCCCCCGAGGAAATGGAGAAAACTACTTTCATTACGCAATGGGGTACCTTCTGCTACAAAGTGATGCCATTCGGACTGAAGAATGCAGGGGCAACTTATCAACGCGCCATGGTAGCTTTGTTTCATGATATGATACATCATGAGATCGAAGTTTACGTAGACGACATGATAGCTCGATCACAGACAGAAGAAGAACACCTTGAACATTTGCAAAAGTTGTTTGCCAGGTTGAAGGAGTATAAGCTCATATTGAACCCAAGCAAGTTCACTTTTGGAGTTAGGTCTGGTAAACTTCTGGGATTTATTGTCAGCAACAAAGGCATTGAGGTTGATCCAGCTAAAGTGAAGGCTATACAAGAAATGCCTGCCCCCCGTACTGAAAAGGAGGTTAGAGGATTCTTGGGACGCTTGAACTATATCGCCAGATTCATCTCTCACCTGACTTCTACCTGTGAGCCAATTTTCAAACTGTTAAAGAAGGATCAGGTAGTTGAATGGAACAATGATTGTCAAGTTTCTTTTGATAAAATCAAGGAGTATTTACTAGAACCTCCTATTTTGATGCCACCCGTCGAAGGAAGGCCGTTAATCATGTATCTGACTGTTTTGGATAACTCAATGGGGTGCGTGTTGGGCCAACATGACGAGTCTGGCTGAAAAGAGCATGCCATTTATTACCTTAGCAAAAAGTTTACCGACTGTGAGACTCGCTACTCACTGCTCGAGAAAACTTGCTGCGCTTTGGTATGGGCTGCTCGCCGGCTAAGACAGTATATGTTGACTCATACCACTTTGCTAATTTCCAAGATGGACCCGATCAAGTATATCTTCGAGAAGCCTGCTTTATCTGGAAGAATCGCTAGATGGAAAATGATCCTGACTAAGTATGATATCCAGTATACTACCCAAAAAGCTATAAAGGGGAGTGTACTAGCTGACCATCTAGCTCATCAAGCCGTCGAAGATTACCAATCTATGATATTCGACTTCCCAGACGAGGACATCATGACATTGGACAACATTGAAGATAACGGACTGAATGATTGACCTGAACAAGGATCCCGATGGACCCTGTACTTTGATGGTGCTTCAAATGCACTTGGCAACGGTATCGGTGCGGTACTCATTTCTCTGGAAGGTTACCATACGCCCTTCAGTGCCCGACTTTGTTTCAGTTGTACCAACAACATGGCCGAATATGAAGCTTGCATCTTTGGTCTCAAGGCTGCTATAGACTTGGGAATCAAATCTTTGGTTGTATTTAGGGACTTAGATTTGGTTATCAGTCAAGTCAAAGGAGAGTGGGACACTAAACATCCTAATCTTATTCCGTACAAAGAACATGTCCTGACGTTGTTGCCTCATTTCGAGCGAATTACTTTCGAACACTTCCCGCGAGAAGAAAATCAAGTGGCAGATGCTCTGGTTACAATGTCTTCCATGTTTAAACTCAACTAGGATAACGAGACTCCCCAAATTACCATCGAGCGAATGGATGAGCCCGCGCACTGTCACGAGATTAATACCGAAGAAGTAGTGGAACAACCCTGGTTTCATGAAATCAAAAGGTATCTCCAGACTAGAGAATATCCTGAAGGAGCTTTCGTTAATGACAAAAAGTTCTTAAGGATATTTGCTGCCAAGTTCTTCCTAAGCAATGGCATCCTTTATAAGCGCAACCATGATTGTGTTCTACTTCGATGTGTGGACAAAGCTGAAGCAGAATTGATCATGACTGAGATACATAGTGGCACATTTGGCACCCACTTGAGCGGACATACAACGGCTAAGAAGATTCTAAGGGCGGGCTACTACTGGTCAACCATAGAAGCTGATTGTCATCAACATTCCCGTACCTGCCACAAATGCCAAGTCTATGCTGATAAGGTACATATTCCTCCTGTTCCTCTCAACGTTCTGACAGCTCCTTGGCCATTCGCAATGTGGGCATTGACATGATTGGAGAGATCAAGCCCACGGCATCCAATGGACATCGCTTCATCCTGGTGGCTATTGATTACTTCACCAAATGGGTCGAGGCAGCTTCCTTTGCCTCTGTTACAAAGAATGTGGTTGCCCGCTTCATCAAGCAGAATCTCATATGTCGGTACAGTGTCCCCGACAGGATCATCACAGACAACGATACGAATTTGAACAATACTATGATCACCGCTCTATGCGAGCAGTTCAAGATTTATCATCACAATTCATCTCCCTACCGGCCGAAGATGAACGGTGTTGTTAAAGTCGCGAACCAAAATATCAAGAAGATCATTCAAAAGATGACAATCACCTACAAGGACTGGCATGAGATGTTACCGTTTTCTCTACATGGATACCGTACCACGGCACGTACTTCAACAAGGGCAACCCCATTTTCTTTAGTATATGGCATGGAAGTTGTGCTACCCATGGAAGTTCAGATTCCTTCCTTAAGGATTATGAAGGACGCTGGTTTGAGCGAAGACGATTGGATTCAGACCTGGCTTGATCAACTTAATTTGATCGACGAGAAGCGACTTACTGCTGTCTGTCATGGTCAGACGTATCAAAAACACATGATCAAGGCTTCAACAAGAAAGTCAGACGTCAGATATATCAAGTCGGAGATCTTGTAATCAAGCGGATCATCTTGCCGCAAAGTGATCCCAGGGGCAAGTGGACTCCTACTTACGAAGGACCATTTGTGATTAAGAGCATCTTTTCTGGTGGGGCAATGATCCTGACCACCATGGACGGCAACGATTTTCCACAACTTGTGAACGCAGACATAGTCAAAAGATACTACACATAAAACGACCCGACAAGTTGAAAACCCGAAAGGGCGACTTGGGCAAAAATGGGCATCCTGGTGAATCGAAAACCCGAAAGGGTGGTTCAGGCAAAAGTTAGGGATAAAACAAAAAAAAATTGTACACCCGGCAAGTTGAAAACCCGAAAGGGCGACTTGGGCAAAAAAAGTGTTTCCCGGTGGATCGAAAACCCGAAAGGGCGGTCCAGGCAAAAGTTAGGGAATTAAAGCGTATAACTATGTCTCGTCGGATCACTTTAAGAACAATCTCTTCACCAACAAGCTTCAAGCTTCTGATCAATCTAGTCATCGGCGGACGAAGCAGCGAATGGACAAAATATTCAGAGTTGTGAAGGCTATAGCAGAATGGGAATCCCATGGAATTGTTACACATAGCCATCTTTCTTTTGTATAAAAAATTTCAATTTTTACGACAACATTCTCTTACTAGGATGTTTGTCTCCTATGTACAAAAATACTCACAAAAGTTAATACAAAAATACTTCAAAATGCATAAATTTGCTTGCCTTTCTTTTCTTTTCTTTTTTCACTTATGTTTTATTTGAAAACGTCCAATGTTTTGTTAAATAGGCATATGCATTTGAATATAATCACTGCTTACAAATAAAACAAATTGAAAAAGGATAATTACTGATAGGTTGAAGGAGTAGGAAGAAATCTTTATGCCATTCTAGAAGAAATCCGCTACGATACATCATTCGGATCCTCAACAAGGTTAAGTATGGAGTATATTTCCCCATCGAAGTTAAGCTTCAAGATCCGCAACGGAGCCCGTGCGGTCTAAAACTTGATTCCCCAACTGAGTTAATTTTCAAAATTCCCATCAGAATTAAGCTTCGAGATCCCCAGTAGAGCCCGAAAACCCTGAAAGCCCAATCCTCAGTGGAGCCAGAATAGTCCAAACATTCTCCCCACAGATTTATTTCCCAGCAGATTGAAGATTCTCAGTCTCATTTCTCCAGCAGAAGCCTCCCAGGTTTTAACTTCCCAGTAGAGATTTTCAGAGTTTTCCTTATTCCCCCAAGCAGTCAGCAGTCAGCAAGGATTTCTCATTTTCAAAGATTTTTGGAATCCCCAGCTTTGGTCAAGGATTTACTTTCCCCGACAGCAATCAAAGATTTCATTATCTCCATTTATCAAGGATTTATTTTCCTCAGCAAGACAGTTACTCAGCTTACATGCGCAACCATTACATTCATATATCATAAACGTTGATGAAACACAATTCATTGCATCATACATATCATGCAACATAACTTTGTGTTTCAGCTAACATTTTACCCTTTTCAGGATAAGATTAAAAGGCTTTTGTTAACAATTATTCAGATACAGTACGGATGCACCCCAGACACGGCGGTCATCCTATTACTCATTCAGAACTTCAAGTCAAAATACAGTATGGATACACCCCAGACGCGGCGGTCATTCTACTACTCATTCAGACTTCAGCAATCAGATACAGACTAGATACGTTCCAGACACGGCTGTCATTCTATCTCTCATTCAGATTTAACTATCAACTACAAGTTCAGATACGCTCCAAACAAGGATGCCATTCTGGCCTTTACACCAGCAGTTTGATCCCCCCAGTGCAGTCACCACAGAGGTCAGTATGTCACTTATTCATATCCCAGTTACATTACAGATACGCCCTGGACACGGCGGTCATTCTACTACTCATACAGATCTCAACTTCAGATACAGTCCAGATACGCTCCAGACACGGTTGCCATTCTGTCACTCATTCATAGTTTATCCCCAGCACACAGTTGCTCCATACGTAGATGTTTCTTTGTTACCTAGATACAATACAGATACACTCCAGACACGGTAGTCATTCTGATATTCATTCAAAGTTCAAATACAGTTACAGCTCAGATACGCCCCAGACGCAGACGCCATTCTTTTGCTCATACAGACTTCGTCTCCAGATACAGTTCAAATGCATTCCAGACATGGATACCATTTTGATGCTCATTCTTCTGACCTACCATATTGCAGTCCAATAAACACTCTTAGATGGCATCTTTAATCCCATATCTAGCAAGGTTCTACCATCTCCAAATGGCATCTTTAAGCTCATTCCCTCAACAATATTTTGACGAGTGCAAATTTACGGGCACTCTAGTGTCCAATCCTCTTTTACCTTCGAGTCGCGAAAGGCAAACTTGCCATTCTAACTCTTCAGGTTCAAGAAGATTGAACATGGGTAACTGTTGTACCCCAAAATTTTCCCTCTCATTTCATCAACATTTCTCATCACAAGACTCTTGGAACTCAAGATCAAGCTAGGGTTTGCTCTGCTCAAGACACCTCCTTGCACTGTTGACCTAAATTAGGGTTTGAGTTTGCACAGGGATGTTTTGACCTACAATTCCCAAAGTGACTTTCATACTTCATGTTAGACTCACAAATTTGTCCATACCAGGTTTCAAGCCTTGATTCAAATTTTTGCCCAATCAATTGGACAGTTGACCTAGAAATCAGCTATATTAGGAAAAAAGTCAACTGTGGCCAATTGAAAGTCAAACCTCATGAAATTTTACCCACATCAACATTATGAACTCATATGAACCATTTGATCAAGTTTGGATCACAATTCCACAAGAAATTTGATCAGATCACCAAAAGGGCAAAATGGTCATTTTTAGGGTTTTTGACTGCACAAAGGCAATTTTTTACTGTTTGACCTAGCCAATGGCAAATCAAGCTTACACAGGGACTCAAGGACTCAATGACATTGTCTTGACCCATTCAACAAGTTCAAAAGATCTCAAATGCATAGGATTGACAGATGAATTTTTCAGTCAACTGATCAAAGTTTGAATGTACACTGAAAAGTCAAACTTTGACTTTTTGGTTAAAATCAAATGCCAAGAGTCGTTTTTCACCAAGACATGTCAAATTATGAAACTTGTTCATCAAGAAACCCAAAAATGCAAATTAGGGTTTAAAATGGAAAATTTTCATAACAGAAATTTTATAAGTTATGAAATTTTCTTATTTTTTCCTAACTTTGTCCCATTTTTTCACCAAGATGAAAATGGATTCAAACAAAACTTGCAACGTGAAAGTTGTAGTCTATCACAAATTCTACAACTTTTATTCACAAAGTTTCCTCAAAAGAAACTTTTATCTCAAGTTATGATTTTTGGAACAAGGGTACCTAAAACTTTTAACTTAGAGAAATTTTGCCCTAGTTTAGGCAGGATTTTGACCCATCTTCTTGGCCATTTTTCACATAGTTCCACTTGGATTTTCAAGTTTCATTTCAAAGATGGATTATATTACATGTTCCAAGCTTTCCAAATTGTCTAAGAACTCCTCAAACACCCTTGTGGTTAGAGAGAATCGAATGCTTGAAGTTGGCAAAAACTCACTTTTGTCCATGACCAATACATGTTCATACAAACTTGCATTTTCAAATCAGCATGCTTGGTACTAGCTTGCAGGCCTCAAAAAAAGTTTACACTCCATAATTTAATGCATAACTATCTAGCTAAGGTATTATCTTGGTCATTTGGACATTGCATACAAGATTAATCTCTATTTGGAAAAAGGTATAATGCCATTTTTGTAAAGTTGCACTTTATGTCAAAACAAAATCCTTGAGGCATGGGGCCATATCTCTGAAGCAAGATCCAATCTACCAATTCCAAGAACCAAGGGAAAAGTGTGCAGCACAATATAGGGCTTGTACAGGCTTGCATTAAAAATAGGACACACTCTTGCTTCAAGTAGAAAAAACTTGCAAAATACAAGCCATCTCTCACATCTGAAGAAACCAACTTACACAAACATTGTAAACAAGTTTCATACCTCCCAACAAGCCAGAAACACGACCCCTTTTCCTCTCAAACCCCCTTGTACACAGAATAACTGTTTTTCTGCAAAACAGGGCAAGCCCTGCAGAACCATCTCCATCTCCATTCTCCCTCGTGCGTTTTGCCTCAAATTTGTTCCAATACCTTCCACTCAACTCACCTCGACTATCCCAGGCCTCTATTGCCAGCTGTAACACCATTAACACACATTGCCATTTTTGTTTCAAAGCTTTGCAGGTTGAGTTCTGTGGCACGATTCAAGCCATTTCAAAATAAAGTAAGCATTGAGAAAGCTTCCTTGGACTTCAGGCAAGCTCAAAAGAAGCTCAAGAACCCTTGAAAGTTGCTGCATTGGCTAACTCGAAGTCAACTGAAACAGGTATTTCATGGACTTCTATATCTCTATTTAGGAATAGTTAGGCTTAGGTTTGTGAATGAAATATGTTGTACACATAGCCCTGAAGCCATACATATGCTTATTTTTCATTTACATTAATCGTGCTAGGAGAATTTCACCCATGAACTTTCTGAAAAAACTAGATTAAGAATTAGGGCCAGAGAAATTCTCTCTGGTCATTGAGAGTTAGCTTAAGTTTTTTATATGGTTGAATTCGTTGTTTGATGCTATACAAGTTTCATGTTATGAGTTTTGTCAAAAAATCAAAGAATCAGGAGATAGCCATTGATGTACATAACGCGCGTTTTGTGAACAAGAGGAAGAAGATGAAGTCTGATTGGGCTGGGCCTGGTTGTTTTTACTCTTTACACATGCATTTTCAGTTTACACCCCCCTGACCCATTTATTTGTACATTGGTCATTTTTGCATTTTTATTTCATTTTTGATTTTGATATTTTATTTTCTAATATAAAAATACTTAAAAAAATTATTTTTATAAATTTTTGTATTTATTTGAAATTTATTTTAATTATTACTAGTATAAAAATGCCTATTTGCTTTATATTCTATTTATCAAAACCTAAAAATAATGAAAAAATATGTTTATATTTATTTATTATTTTTATACACACTTGAAAATATTTTCTTGAAATATACACATTTTTGTAAATAATTAATTTTTATTTTTTATATATTTAATATGTTTAATATATATATATATATATATATATATATATATATATATATATATATATATATATATATATATATATATATATATATATATATATATATATATATATATATATATATATATATATATATATATATATATATATATATATATATATATATATATATATATATATATATATATATATATATATATATATATATATATATATATATATATATATATATATATATATATATATATATATATATATATATATATATATATATATATATACTTATATATATATACTTATATATTTTATTTAATTAAATAATTAGGACAAAAATATAAAAAAGAATACCTTTTCATTTTATTAATCTTTTACACTAAAAATATCTTTTTTACAATATACTTTTATTTTTTTTGTATAAATTAATATATTATTGTATATAATTAATAAATAATACTATTTATTAAGAATTATGGTTTTTGCCCTAAATAACAAAATAATTAAAATTGGCTTCTTTTTTTTTACTTCACATTGAAAAATACTTTTTACATACATAAAAATCTTTTTTTTTTGCATAATACATTTTATTTGATATTTATTTAATTGTATTTATTTAAATATTATATTATGCCTTGTACATTCAATTTGGTTGTAATAACTTAGAATTTAATTTCTCGTCAAATACCCCCAATTCAAATTTGTACCTCCCTCCCTATATCATGTTGTAATAGTGTAGGATTTAAATTCTCGCACTTTTAAATGCTTTCAATTATGCCATGATTAGACCTAGGGTTTGTATGCAAAATAAAATCAACAAATAGCTTGACCTAATCCAAGATAAACATGCATGAAAAACAAACATAATGCACACTTGCACCCCCTAGGGTTTCAATCCACTTGTTGCCTTCAAAAATGGGCCATGGTTGCATGTCAAGTACTTTGGCAAAACAAAACCAAACAAAAAGATCATAGTCCCTCGATGACGCTATCTGAGTTGCCTAAACAAAATGATCAAGTCCCTTAAGAAAATTGCCAAAAATACTTGACACAATTGCTATCATGGTCTATACGATGACCCGCGCCTATCCCGTTTAACATCCTAACACAAGGTTGTTCACCAAATACAATGGTGAAGCAACACTGTTAAAAGGGTTAAAAAACCTAAGAAAGATCTTTGAGTAAAATAGGGTAGACAACTCTTAGTTACTTGATCAAAGCTTGCAAAAAAAAAACATCCTTGATATCTTCAAAACACACTTCACAACACAATTTCAAAACCCTACTTTGAAACATTGGAAACTTTTAAAAGACAAAAACACCTTTGTATGCATTCAAACAAGAATCATTACAAAGGTTGCCTCTTTTCAAAATATCTTTCAAAATCACACAACAAAGCACCATTTCAAACCATTGAAGAGCACCATTTCAAACAATTGAAAAGCAAAGCAAGTGATCTAAGCAAGTAACTAAGAGCCCATGGATAACCATGGATAGAAAGGGTGCTAATACCTTCCCTTTCTATAATATACTCCCCGAACTCAAGAAAACATCTCAAAGGTCTTTCCTGTGCTTTTTGACCTTTCCTTAGGATAAAATAAAAAGTTGGTGGCGACTCTTGCTAAACCGAAACATTTGCGAACACAAACGCAAAATCCCAAGTCAGTTCTCCAACCATATCACAGTGCCCATGTCTTCTGATGAAGGAGGTAGTATCTGAAACCTTTGCAACCAATTCCTTAAGCTGAGTGGGAATCTGGACAAAGTTGATCTGAATGGTGTTTCTACGCATGGGTGCCATGACCTACAAAACAGAACAAAGATGAATCCCTCCGTTCTTTGAAATAGGTTAGTCCAATGCAAGATGCATGCAATGTTATGATGTCATGATGTCATGATAGAAAATACACCACAAGTATCCACAAATAGCAAACATGGTAAAGGCACACAAGTCACACAGAGAGCCCTTAGATTTCAGGTTGGCAAGGAGTCTAGGTACTACCCTCTTTTAGTTTAGTTGGTTCAAACATGTCCTAAAAATAGTAACCGGGTTCTAGAGGATCTCAATATCACTGACTACCCTCGATTGGTCATAATTCCAGTTTAGCAACCTTTTCTTGCAGCCGGAATCATCACGAGAGTTTAGTCTCAATGAGTGTAGCATACTGCTACTGTTCTATGGCCAAGTTGGTCAATTTAAAGGTTCTAAGGTCCGTTGGTGCTTAATGACCCCTTAGCAGACCCATATTCTCCTCGTTGTGCCACAAGGGATATCGGTACATACTAAAGTGCCACATCAACGTAGCTACTGCTTCAACCGTATCGGTCTACGCTGTACAGTTCCCTCACAGTTTATTGCTACTTACCTAAAGGGTATCCCCAGATCCGGGTTAGGATCTATAGTAACTCCGATCCAAGCCCACAAAGATAAATCATACAAATCAAGCAATTGAAAACATTATGAATTATTCCTAAGGTACACCCTAATACAAAGTATCCCCAGCAGAGTCGCCAGTTCTGTGATACGATGGGAAGAACTAACTGTTTTTGGAATGCTGGTTTGCGTTTTGCGTTTGTATTTGCAAAATGTCGCGGTAAGCAAGAGTCGCCACCGACTTTTATTTTATCCAACAAGGAAAGGAAAAAAGCAAAAAAAAAAATCCTTTTTCGAGATATTTCTCGGGTTCGAGGGGTAAATTATAGAAAGGGAAGGTGTTAGCACCCTTTCTATCTGTGGTTATCCACGGGCTCTTAGGTACTTGCTCAATTGTTTTCAAAATTGTTTTCTTTGTGCTTGTGGGTTTGAAAAAGTTTGTGTTTGAAACTTCGATTTAACTCTTTCTTCTGTCCTCAAGAGTGTAATGAAGTGTTTTGAAAACTTTGTTCGAAAAAAAGTGTAAGTGTGAAAAGTTTTTGTTTTTGGAAGAGCAAGTACCTAAGAACCATCTACCTACTCGAAAAAGGAATTGTTCTATGTTATTTTCCTTTAGACAATTCTATCCCACTAGTGATGAGTAGGTAGCACCATCATTGGAGTTTAGGGGTCAATTGGAATGAGGGACTTACGGTCACCAAAGCAATGTTAGGACGACTTAGCGGTAACCCTAATGTCTTAGATCATTTGTTTGAGGCAACAATATTTGAGGCGACTATGATCTTTTAGACAAGAGGGCGACCTCTAAAATAACCTATACTCAATGACCGCATACGAAGGCAACCAAGTGGGGTGTACCCTAAGAGTGCGCATGTGCGAGTGTGTCGTTTTCGGTTTATTTTTATCTTTGTACATGTTAAGGGTGATCTAATTTGATTTTAGATTAAAACATTTAGTCTTGTCATGCAACCCTATTATCAAACATCTAACAGTTATAATTTGCGGAAATAAAGTGCGGAATTTAAATTACAAGGCTTCAGGTATTTACATCGCCAAAGACAAACCCTTTAAAAATAAATAAAGCGATAAAAATAAATAAAAGTCCTATTTACTATTACAATCCGGGAGCAAGTCAATTATTGGATAAAAATAAATAAATCGCGTGCGGGAAATTAAATCGAGCGTATGATTAGGGTTTTGACCCTTTTGGTTAAAGAAGAAATCTTTTTGTTGTTTTTATTTTAAGAAAGAAATAAATCCTAAATTAATTACTAAATTAATTAATAAATTAATTAAATGAAAAATTAATTATGACATATTTTGTTTATTTTTGTTATTTTAAGAAAGAAAAATTAAATTAATTAAATTAATGGTTAGTACCTAATTAAATCTAGTTAATTTTAATTATTTGCAAAATAGGTTAAAATTATTCTAGAATTAAAACCTAAATTAATTAATTAGTATTTATTAATAAAAAATAAAAGTTAAAATTTGATTGAATAAAAATATTTTTTTTGGTGATTTTATTTTATAAAAAAGAAATTTGTGATTGGTTAGTAAATTAAATAAAAATAATAAAAAAAAAATAAAACTAAATAAATGAAATAGAAGAGAGAGGGGTTTGGGCCTGAAATTGGGAGTATGAGTAGCAATCTGAAGGCCCAAAAACGCTGGCCTTCTGGAATCCAGTAGGCGCGCGTGGACTTGGATTATGGTGGACATCCACTCCTGGACCACCAGATCTGGCCTTTGGCCATCTGGCTATTGGATAGGTGATGGCACACGGTAGGCTGCACGCTTGAGCAAGCACATGATTATCTGAAAAACAAAATTATTAAGGAAGTGGGGGACCTAGGGCTCGAACCCAGGTCCTGAAGGAGTTTACACGTGCACGCTTGCCACTACGCTGTGATGGTCCATTTGTTAGTATAATGCAAAGAGTAAATAATATAATAAAACAAATCAATGGCCAGAAAATTAAAAAGAACGCGCGCGGTATTTGAAAGGGCCAATGGATGGGGGACACATCATCGTCCCTGTCCTCAAACCTGCAACGAAAACACCTGTGGATTTGGATTCGCGGCTAAAAGCGCAGACATATGCTAAAATACTCTCCAGACCATATAAATCCCTTCCAAGAACATGGTTGGATTCGTTATGGACTCCTGATCAAAATCATGTTCTTCTTGAGCCACGATTTTACCTGAAATCAAAAAACCCTAAAAAACAAATGAAGAACCCTAGCTATGGTGGTTCTCCGTTCAGGCCAGATAAACGCAATTGAATAATACCAATCGCTTGCAAATGTTATGTAGATTCAAAATATGGTATTGATTCATGAAAAGGATGCTTAAATTCCGAGTTACGAAATCAAGAACATGGGTGGTTATCGTGACACTTACAGCGCGTTTGGACGTCTGAACAAGCTTGCTTTGGATCCAGGTGGCTTGAGTGAATGCCCAGGAAGCGATTGAGATATGTCTAAGCTCTTGAAAACACCTCTAACTATGATTTCGATCTCAAGCTTTTTGGTGAATTTTTCAAATCTTGTTATGCCTCTCTCTACCCTTTCCAACCCTGATCTCGTATCCTTTGGCTTGCTTATATATTGTGTAGTGTATTAGGTCTACAAACTTGGCTCAAATCTTTCCATATCAATGCCCATGAATTGGATTTGATCCCCATTTACAAACTTGCCAAATTTGATTCCATTCAATATTTTTGCACATGATTTGCCTTGTTACGAGTTTGGAAATATGCTAGCTGTCCATTGAAGCCTAAAACAATCAGAAAATCATGAGTTATTTAATTTTTGGATTTTCTATGATTTTATTTGATTTAAAATGAATAAATTCAATAAAAAAATCAAATTAAATAATAAAAGTGAAATATGGGCACATGGATGGAGCTAGGGCACGTGGGCAATGATGCAAACCTAAATCAAGTGGAAAAGAATGGGCCCATTTGACAAATTTTGAAGTTTTGGGGATAGTTGACTTTTGGCAATTTTATAAAAAAGTCCAACTTCAACAATGCATAACTTCTTAAATTTTTGTATTTTTGGAGTGTTCTTAGACTTTTTAGAAACCTTGAGATGTCCTCTAACCAACCCTTTTGGTCTCATATAATTTTGATATTCCATGCTCAAGTTATAAGCTTTGGCAAAAAAGGTGTTTTTTGTTGACTTTCAAAAATGACCTATAATGTCCAAATTCATAACTTCTTGTGAGTACATTTCTTGTTCTTGGGGTATGAATATGGATTGTAGGAAATTGCATCCTCTTAAAAATGAGCTTTGGATGGGTCATTTCTCATAAATTATGAGAAAGTTATGCTTGATCAAAGTTGGGTTGACTTTTCCTACAAAACCCTAATTTAGCAACTTTTGAGTCTTGATGAATTTTGAGAAATCCTTGATGAATCATGATCATCCCTTTATAAAATGATGAAATATCCTTCAAAATGAGAATTTTGACAAAAAATCTTGAAGTTTGACTGTTTGTAGGTCACAGTTGACTTTTGCCCTAACACAATCGATTTTTGGACCCTTTGAGCAATTGACTGAGCAAACTTCCTCTACAAGGCTTGAAATTTGACATGGATGATCTTGAGAGCATATTAGGACATTGGGGAGAACTTGAGGTCATTTGGACTCAAGGATCTTAATGCAACACAAAACCCTAATTTGGGTTGACTGCCTTAGGAGATAGCTTGTCTGACCAACTCTTGAGCAACCTTTAGCCACTTGGAGATTTTTCTTGCAATTTCTTGAGGAATATGAGAGGGAAAATTTTGGGGTACAATAGAAGGTATTAGCACCCTTTCTATCCATGGTTTTCCATGGGCTCTTAGGTACTTACTCATCTTTTAAAATTGCTTGTGTGTGTTTGTTTTGAAAAGTTTTGTTTTACTTCGTTTTAACCCTTGTTTCTGTCCTCAAGAGTGTTATGAAGTGTTTTTGAAAACTTTGTTTGAAAAGTGTTTGGTGTGAAAAAAGTTTGTTTGTTTTGAGCAAGTACCTAACAGTTATCTACCTACTCGAAAAAAGATCGTTTTTATTCTTGTTTCCTTTAGACAGCGCTATCCTACTATTGAGAAATAGGTAGCACCGTCGTTGGAATTGTAAGGGTCAATTCGAAAGGGACGTGCGATCACTAAAGCAATGTTAGGACGTCTTAGTAATAACCCTAATGTCTTAAGATCATATTTGAGGCAACATTTCCGAAGGGGACATTTGATCTTTGTTTAGACAGGAGGGCCACCACTAAAACACCCTATACTTAATGACCGCTTATCGAAGGCAACCGAAGTGAGAGTATACCCTAAGAGTGCGCATGTGCGAGTGATTTGTTTTCAGTTATTATCTTTGCACATTAGGGTTTTCTAGCCATTTTAAATTATCATACAATCTTGTCATACAATCCTATTAACATACATCTAAACAGTTAATATTTGCGAGAATTAAAATGCGAGAAATAAAACCTACGCTATTACAAGGCTTCGGGGTAGGGATTAATTACATAGCCAAAAAACCTGTAAAAACGATAAAAGAAAATCCTAGATTAAACTATTACATACTGTAAGTAGTTACATTAATATTGTAAAAATAGTAAATGCGCCCGATGAATCGAGAACAAGAGATTTAGGGTTTTGACCCCAACTACCTAATTGCATTTTAAAAGAAAAATCATTTTTTTGTGGTTTTTTGCTATAAAGCTAATTGAATAAATAAAAAACCTACTTACTAACTAATTTAAATTAAGAAAAATAATTAAATTACCTATTTCTGTATTTTTTATTTTATTTGAGAAAGAAATAAAAATTAAATCACAAGCTAACCCTAAGTTTCTAATTGATTTTAAATATATAAAAAAAGTAGAATTAACTTAAATTAAATTAAACTAACATTAAATTTAATTTGATAAAATAAAAAACCTAATTCTAAATTTTTATGAAACTCTTAATTTTATGATTTTTTATGAAAAATGAAATTAATTGTGTTAGAAAATAATTAAAATAATTAAATTAAATAAAAGAAAAATTAGAAAAGAAAAGGAATGGGCCTGGTATTAGCAAAAGGAGGGGGGTATGATTTGCAATTCTGGGCCCAACAACCTCCTGGCCCCTTTGACTTTTTACAATCCCATGGGCGTGCTTGATTGGGCGTATGGTAGACCCTCATATGAGAAGCCTGGGATCTGGCATATTGATGATCTGATGGTTGGATGATGATGATGTATGGTGGACTCATGGGGTACCAGCGCACCTGAATATGTGAGAAAAAATAATATAAAGCAATGTTGAGACCTGGGAATCGAACCCAGGTCCTGGAGCATTATCACATTGTGCGCTTGCCATCTGAACTAGCCATGTTAGTTGTACAAATAATAACAAACAATTATTATATGATATAAACAAAAAGCTAATCTCAAAACGCGCGAATTTTCAAACTGGCCATTCACCACCTGCCACGCCATCATCTTCCCCGTTGCTTCTGTCGTTTTAGATAAAAGACCTTTACCTACGGACACCAGGCGTAGGTATAACCCTTGTCCATTCTAAAATCATGTACATGTATGATAAATGCAAACCAATGATACAAATCAACTCGTTGCAACCTCACGAGCATCATGGTACCATTATTAATGGCCAATTGTTCCTGTATGAAGAATCCCTAAAAATGAAGCATGAACCCTAGCCATGGCAACTTGTTATACAGTTGACAAAAATGCAATTAATCATAACCATTAGCTTGCAAACATCTCAAGGATGAAAAATATGTCTAATTAGCATGCTAAACATGCCAGAAATAATGTATTCGAAATCAAGAAAATATGGAAATTGTGTGACTCTTACAGTGTGATTCTGGGCATGGGGAAGCTTGTTAACGGTTGCAACACGATCCAGGGATGTCCAACAAACGATTGGGATGACTAGAATGCCTTGAAGTGATCTGTAACTTGGAAATCAGTTTGCCACTTTTCTTGAATTTTTTTAAACTTGTTTTTTCTCTTGCACGTCTCCAACCTCTTGTTTTTGGTCTGCACTTGTTCTTTATGTATAGTAGAACGCATTAGAGTTACAATTCTGTATCAAATCTCCCTCAATTATGATTATTGATCCATGATTTGATCCTTGTGCAAAAACTTTCCAAATCAAGAAAATCCAATATTTTTGTGTCCATGTGAACCTTGCACAATTTGATTTTGTTTTTAGCTGTGTAATGGACCTAAACATGCACAAAATCTCAAGATTTAATTAGTTTTTGATATTTTCATTATTTTATTTTGATTTTATTTGATTTAATTGAAATAAAATCAAAATAAATGACAAAAATAAAAGAATGACAATTGGAAGGGATCATGGGTCGTGGGTCACATTACAAACTTAGTGCAAGCATAAAAAGTTGGGCCTATTTGACAAAAATTGCAATTTGGGACACATTTGACTTTTGGCAATTTTGCAAAAAGGGTCAACTTGGCCAATGCATAACTCCTTCAATTTTGACCCTAGATATGTGTTCTTGGACTTTTTAGAAAGCTTGAGATGTCCTCTAAGCAACTTTTTTGGTCTCATCTCAGTTGAGTCTTCCATGTTCATGTACGAAGCTTTGATCCAAAAGGTGTTTTTGTTGACTTTTCAAAATGACCTATAATGTCCAAATTCATATCTTCGTGTGAGTGCATATTTTGAACTTGGGAGCTGAAGATGAATTGTAGGGAATTACATCCTCTTCAACATGAGCTTTGGATGGTTCATTTTTGATAAAGTATGAGAAAGTTATGCTTGATCAAACTTGAGTTGACTTTTCCTGCAAAACCCTAATTTAGCAACTTTTGAGTCTTGATGAATTTTGAGAAATCCTTGATGAATCATGATCAACCCTTGATCAAATGATGAAATATCCTTCAAAATGAGAATTTTGACAAAAAATCTTGAAGTTTGACTGTTTGTAGGTCACAGTTGACTTTTGCCCTAACACAATCGAGTTTTGGACCCTTTGAGCAATTGACTGAGCAAACTTCCTCTGCAAGGCTTGAAATTTGACATGGATTATCTTGAGAGCATATTAGGACATTGGGGAGCACTTGAGGTCATTTGGACTCAAGGATCTTGATGCAACACAAAACCCTAATTTGGGTTGACTGCCTTAGGAGATAGCTTGTCTGACCAACTCTTGAGCAACCTTGAGCCACTTGGAGATTTTTCTTGCAATTTCTTGAGGAATATGAGAGGGAAAATTTTAGGGTGCAATAGAAGGTATTAGCACCCTTTCTATCCATGGTTTTCCATGGGCTCTTAGGTACTTACTCATCTTTTAAAATTGCTTGTGTGTGTTTGTTTTGAAAAGTTTTGTTTTACTTCGTTTTAACCCTTGTTTATGTCCTCAAGAGTGTTACGAAGTGTTTTTGAAAAAAAAATTTGAAAAGTGTTTGGTGTGAAAAAAGTTTGTTTGTTTTGAGCAAGTACCTAACAGTTATCTACCTACTCGAAAAAAGATCGTTTTTGTTCTTGTTTCCTTTAGACAGCGCTATCCTACTATTGAGAAATAGGTAGCACCGTCGTTGGAATTGTAAGGGTCAATTCGAAAGGGACGTGCGATCACTAAAGCAATGTTAGGACGTCTTAGTAATAACCCTAATGTCTTAAGATCATATTTGAGGCAACATTTCTAAAGGGGACATTTGATCTTTGTTTAGACAGGAGGGCCACCACTAAATCACCCTATACTTAATGACCGCTTATCGAAGGCAACCGAAGTGAGAGTATACCCTAAGAGTGCGCATGTGCGAGTGATTTGTTTTCAGTTATTATCTTTGCACATTAGGGTTTTCTAGCCATTTTAAATTATCATGCAATCTTGTCATACAATCCTATTAACATACATCTAAACAGTTAATATTTGCGAGAATTAAAATGCGAGAAATAAAACCTACGCTATTACAAGGCTTCAGGGTAGGGATTAATTACATAGCCAAAAACCCGTAAAAACGATAAAAGAAAATCCTAGATTAAACTATTACATACTGTAAGTAGTTACATTAATATTGTAAAAATAGTAAATGCGCCCGATGAATCGAGAACGAGAGATTTAGGGTTTTGACCCCAACTACCTAATTGCAATTTAAAAGAAAAATCATTTTTTGTGGTTTTTTGCTATAAAGCTAATTGAATAAATAAAAAACCTAATTACTAACTAATTTAAATTAAGAAAAATAATTAAATTACCTATTTCTGTATTTTTTTATTTTATTTGAGAAAGAAATAAAAATTAAATCACAAGCTAACCCTAAGTTTCTAATTGATTTTAAATATATAAAAAATGTAGAATTAACCTAAATTAAATTAAACTAACATTAAATTTAATTTGATAAAATAAAAAACCTAATTCTAAATTTTTGTGAAACTCTTGATTTTATGATTTTTTGTGAAAAAAGAAATTAATTGTGTTAGAAAATAATTAAACTAATTAAATTAAATAAAAGAAAAATTAGAAAAGAAAAGGAATGGGCCTGGTATTAGCAAAATGAGGGGGGTATGATTTGCAATTCTGGGCCCAACAACCTCCTGGCCCCTTTGACTTTTTACAATCCCATGGGCGTGCTTGACTGGGCGTATGGTAGACCCTCATATGAGAAGCCTTGGATCTGGCATATTGATGATCTGATGGTTGGATGTTGATGATGTATGGTGGACTCATGGGGTACCAGCGCACCTGAATATGTGAGAAAAAATAATATGAAGCAATGTTGAGACCTGGGAATCGAACCCAGGTCCTTGAGCATTATCACAATGTGCGCTTGCCATATGAACTAGCCATGTTAGTTGTATAAATAATAACAAACAATTATTATATGATATAAACAAAAAGCTAATCTCAAAATGCGCGAATTTTCAAACTGGCCATTCACCACCTGCCACGCCATCATCTTCCCCGTTGCTTCTGTCGATTTAGACAAAAGACCTTTACCTACGGACACCAGGCATAGGTATAACCCTTGTCCATTCTAAAATCCTGTACATGTATGATAAATGCAAACCAATGGTACAAATCAACCCGTTGCAACCTCACGAGCATCATGGTACCATTATTAATGGCCAATTGTTCCTGTATGAAGAATCCCTAAAAATGAAGCATGAACCCTAGCCATGGCAACTTGCTATACAGTTGACAAAAATGCAATTAATCATAACCATTAGCTTGCAAACATCTCAAGGATGAAAAATATGTCTAATAAGCATGTTAAACATGCCAGAAATAATGTATTCGAAATCAAGAAAATATGGAAACTGTGTGACTCTTACAGTGCGATTCTGGGCGTGGGGAAGCTTGTTAACGGTTGCAACACGATCCAGGGATGTCCAACAAACGATTGGGATGACTAGAATGCCTTGAAGTGATCTGTAACTTGGAAATCAGTTTGCCACTTTTCTTGAATTTTTTTAAACTTGTTTTCTCTCTTGCACGTCTCCAACCTCTTGTTTTTGGTCTGCACTTGTTCTTTATGTATAGTAGAACGCATTAGAGTTACAATTCTGTATCAAATCTCCCTCAATTATGATTATTGATCCATGATTTGATCCTTGTGCAAAAACTTTCCAAATCAAGAAAATCCAATCTTTTTGTGTCCATGTGAACCTTGCACGATTTGATTTTGTTTTTAGCTGTGTAATGGACCTAAACATGCACAAAATCTCAAGATTTAATTAGTTTTTGATATTTTCATTATTTTATTTTGATTTTATTTGATTTAATTGAAATAAAATCAAAATAAATGACAAAAATAAAAGAATGACAATTGGAAGGGATCATGGGTCGTGGGTCACATTACAAACTTAGTGCAAGCATAAAAAGTTGGGCCCATTTGACAAAAATTGCAATTTGGGACACATTTGACTTTTGGCAATTTTGCAAAAAGGGTCAACTTGGCCAATGCATAACTCCTTCAATTTTGACCCTAGAGATGTGTTCTTGGACTTTTTAGAAAGCTTGAGATGTCCTCTAAGTAACTTTTTTGGTCTCATCTCAATTGAGTCTTCCATGTTCATGTATGAAGCTTTGATCCAAAAGGTGTTTTTGTTGACTTTTCAAAATGACCTATAATGTCCAAATTCATATCTTCTTGTGAGTGCATATTTTGAACTTGGGAGCTGAAAATGAATTATAGAGAATTACATCCTCTTCAACATGAGCTTTGGATGGTTCATTTTTGATAAAGTATGACAAAGTTATACTTGATCAAAGTTGAGTTGACTTTTCCTACAAAACCCTAATTTAGCAACTTTTGGGTTTTGATGAATTGTGAGCAATCCTTGAGGAATCATGATCAACCCTTGATCAAATGATGAATAATACTTCAAAATGAGAATGTTGACCAAAAATCCTGAAGTTTGACTGTATGTGGGTCACAATTGACTTTTGTCCTAGCACAGTCGATTTTCAGGCCTTTGAGCAATTGACTGAGCAAACTGCATCTGCAAGGCTTGAAACTTGACATGGATGATCTTGAGAACATATTAGGACAATGGTGAGCATTTGGGATCCTTTGGACTCAAACATCTTGATGTAAAATAAAACCCTAATTTGGGATATACTGTCTTAGGAGAGAATTTGTCTGGTCAACTCTTTGACTTCCTTGAGCAATTTGAGGACCTCACTTGAAATGTATTGAAAAATATGGGAGGACAAATTTTAGAGTACAACACATGAATTTTAAAGTAATATTAAATTTTAAATGTCATAAAGAGGTGAGTGTTTCACATATCCAACATGTGCATGACACAATCTTAATAGGAAAGGGAAATTGAAAGAATATTTGAGCAATAAAGAAAAAAACTATTACTATTTGAATTAGTGTGTCTGGTCTCAAAGTAAATTTTCATAAAATCTCACTAATAGCTGTAAACATCCACCAACCTTGGTTGGAGGAGGCAGCGGGGATGTTAAATTGCAGAATGGAAGCAGCACTATTATTCAAATATTTAGGGTTTCTAGTCCGAGGTAATCATTGAAGGGAGGGTGAATGAAAAGCGATGATCAACACAATAAGGAACGGATTTTCTTCGTGGAACAACAATCATCTTTCAATAGGTGAGCATATCATTCTCATGAAATTCGTCTTGTACGCACTACCAGTTTATTATCTTTTATATGGTTATTGGATATTATTAGATTAAGAAGGGTAGTCTGTTTTCTTTCTGTGCTGTAATGGTATGCCTGATACTTTTTTACTTCTGACGTGGTTTACTAGTCTAATTGTTTGCCTGTGCATGACAAGTCTTGTTGTGGACTGTTATAAATTTTATCTCAATTTATTTTGCATTTGGTTCTTACAAAGGTTAAGGAAGTTAAAAATAATATATATATATATATATATATATATATATATATATATATATATATATATATATATATATATATATATATATATATATATATATATATATATATATATATATATATATATATCAAGAACACATATGAAATTATTAATTTCCACACGTAAGATGGAAAGATCTATAACAAGATACAAAGGAACAAAGGAAAAAAGTCAGAAAAAAACCCATAACAAAATGGGTAGCTAGGTAGCTTTATTCAAAACACACAATAGTAGAAAAAGGTGATGGATCCATCATCTTTGTTTCATCAACAATGTTTAGTGCAAAAACATCTATGACGGAATCCACGGCAGTGTCCACCGGGGAAACGTTCTGTTTGGCACACAGAAGCACAGTTGGTGTCACTCAAACATGTTCCTTTGAATTTGTGACTTTTAGATTCACAATCTCTTGCCTCTGCCACCATATTTGGCCCTATAATATCATGCCACAAAACCAATTAACAACACTTGTATAAAATATAAATAATTAATTAATTAGAAATATACAAAAAAAAAAAATCATTTTATAGTTAAGATAAATACATATTATGGATTATGTTATGTGATGTATGTGTAAAGAAGAATTTACCAGTGGCCACAAGAATGAGAAGGAAGACAAAGATGGTGGAAACAAGAGAAATTGAACGAGCCATGAATAATTCTAAGAGAAAAAATAGAGCTAGTTTAGAATTTGAAGTGAAGTGCAAATGGAACTAGCATGTCTTAAATAGGACAATAAAGGTTAGTAATGTCTTTCCAAGGAATATTTTAACATGAAATGATAATGTATTGGACCGTTAAAATTCTGATGTCAAATAATTATATTGTTTTTCATATTTGTTTCACTTGCTTGGTTTCTTTTGTTGCCGAGGAAACTCGGGTAGATACTATTTTCTCTGTTTTAAAATGATCGTCGTTTTAATAAATAAATTTTATTTTAAAATAATTATTATTTTCACTTTTTAATATAATAATAATTATTGTTTTTTCGATTTTACTTTTTACTCTCTATACTACTTTTAATATATTAATAAGATTAATTTTGTAATAGTGTAATATCTTATAACAATATTATTAAATTTCTTAATTTATATATAAAAATCTTAAATGACATATATTTTAAAACGAATGAAGAATATAAATAAAAATAATAATTGATTTTTTACCTAACATTATTAACAACTACCAGTACTATGAATAGTTTGGAATTTAAATGAGTGATGTTAAAAAAATCATACATACACCTACATGGACATTGGAAACTCCCAGTAATGGTGATTTGCCCCCACAAGTGTATTTTGAGAGAAAATTCACGTGAAGATTGATATATTTGATTTTGAATAGGAGTACATATCTTAATGGATACTGACAACAATGAATGATACAGAAAAGGTGACAATTCAATTGAATAGAAGACAAGTGGTGGCAGACACTTTATTGCTTTTGAGGTAATCTTTTTACTTTTGTGTTGTGTTATTTTCTTTCTCACTGGCTCCTCACGTTGTTTTCGACAGTTTTTGACCCACCCACCATTATGTTTTTAGAGCGTTTTCTTTTTTCTTCTTTGTCCACACATGTATAATTGTTAAGGTGGGGTCCTTCTATATGTGCAGGATTCACACGCATCTGTTTCCTATCAAATGAGTCATATCACTCGAATGTAAAACTATACAAGCAGGATTCATAGGGTATACCATCAAATTAGGTGGTATCCAATAAGTCATATTATTCAAATATGAGTCATATAAATTGATTGCTATAGTTAGGTTGACTCAGGTTTCGCTCTTGAAACTTAAATCTGAGGCATACTGCAATGTTATTTTTAAGGTATAATTTCGACAATAAAAATTTTAATTTTCCGAGAATTTAATTAAATCGATTTAATATTTTATTGAATAAACATATAAAAATAGATAAATTTTTATAAAATTCATAAATATTTATTTTTTAATTTTTTAAAAGCATTATTAAAATTTTAAAATAATCTAAAAATAATTATTTTTTTATTATATCAAAAAAAATTATTATTATGTGATAATATTTTAAATCATTTAACATTAATTTGATAACTATCATCTTTAAATCACAAATTAAATCATATTTAAATTTTATATTATATATATTCTTGTGAATATATAATAATAAAATAAATAATAATTAGGTTGATTTCGATTTTTGATAAATTTAAAATAATCATTTAAATCCAACAGAAAACAATCTCATCCTATCCAAATTAAACAAGCATATTAACTTAGCATTTAAGTACCTAAGCCGACCTGTATGTACAAAAAACAAAAAATCATAGATTTTAATCAAACGATATAAATTTGTCCACTCTTAACTAGAACCGCAGAATTCAATCATATTAGTATAAAATGTACCTTTAGAGGTTGTCAAATTTTTTTTTTCAACTAAAAAGATAATTTGGTTTGATTGAAGTGATTCTTTATTGTTAAAAATATTTTATAAAAGAAAATTTAGGATAATACATTCCGTCTTTGATTTTGATTTGTTTACGTAAACTCTCGTTTATGTGTCTGATAAGAGAAATCATGTTTTGTATTAATAGAATTTGTGTGAATCTTATTTCACGCTTCAATTATCTCAGCCCGAAAGAAGGAGTACAAAAGTTAAGAAGGTTAAAAATAATATACATCAAGAACACATGAAATTATTCATTTCCACACGTAAGATCGAAAGATCTATAACAAGATAAAAAGAAAAAAGACAGAAAAAGAACCCATAACAAAATGGGTAGCTAGCTATAGCTTTATTCAAAACATACACACGTAGAAAAAGGTGATGGATTTATCATCTTTGTTTCATCAACAATGTGTAGTGCAAAAGCATCTTTGACGGAATCCACGGCAGTGTCCACCAGTGAAACGTTCTGTTTGGCACACAGAAGCACAGTTTGTATCACTCAAACATTTTCCTTTGAATTTGTTACTTTGAGATTCACAATCCCTTGCCTCAGCAACCATATTTGGCACTATCATAACATATCAAAAATCAATTAACAACACTTCTATAAAAAAATAAATCATACTATATATATAATTAAAATGTATCAAAATAAATAAATATTTATGTGATGTAAGTGTAAAGAAGAATTTACCAGTAACCACAAGAATGAGAAGGAAGACAAAGATGGTGGAAACCAAAGAAATTGAACGAGCCATGGAAATTTCTTGTGGAGAAGAGAACTAGTTAGAATTTGCAGTGAAGTGTAAATGGAAATGGCATGTCTTAAATAGGGTAATAAAGGTTAATAGTGTCTTTCCAAGGAATATTTTTACCGACATATATACTATATTTTTTAATGTAATGGGATAAAGTAAACATATCATTTTGAGGTACGGTCTAGGTTATTTCTTGTAAAATCATGGATATTTTATTTTTAACAACTTATTCTAATGGTTAGAAATTCATTAAAATTTATAGAGAATTTCTATCAACTTTGATGAATAATATTGTTATCACCACACAATGACAATAGAAAAAAAAAGAATTAAAGGAAAAGAGATTAGGATTTCTGGAGAGTAATTCTCTGCCCACAAACTGTGAAAAATCTTTATTCACTTTACAACAGTAAAATTCTGAGAATACAAGTTGTTATGAGTTGATTACAAAAATAAGGGTTACTCCATCTACTTATTGTTTTAAGGTTAGCTTGCTCTCTAAGCCAAAGTCCAAAAGCCCAAAATAGCTATTTTAGATCTAAGTCGAAATCGTGTGAGAAACAACCTCTTTCGATATTTTGACACCTATAACTCGACACACACTTTAACAGACTTCGACTGACTAAGCTAAGATATTTCGACACACTTGTGTTAGGGGTGTTCGCGATGCGGTTTGAGCGGTTTTGACGATAAAAATCACCTGAACAGCAAGAGAAAAACATGTGCGATTTAGTTTGGTTTTGTTGGCTTTTAGAAAAAAAATCGAATCAAACGAAACCAAACCAATGCAGTTCGATTGGTTCAGTTTTTTACAAATATTTTATTGAGTCATACATACACATATAGATGACAACATAACTTTGTATTTAGTCATTCATACACTATCAAATAACAACAAAACTCGTCATATTTTATTAACAACTTTCGGTTTAATATGTAAAAATTATATTAGATAAAAGTGGAATAATAAACATCAAATAATAGCATAAAACAATATCAAAAATATTATAATAAAACAAAAAAAGAGATGAGAGATTTCAAGGTGTGAAGAAAACGCAAGAAAGAAGAGTTTGAATTGGGTTTTCCTTTCTTGGCTAACTTTCGCTTCTAAGCATTATTCGATGAACAATGCTTCTGAGTGTTACTTCTAAGTAATGCTTCTAATTAAGTTAATAAAATATAAACTCTAAAGCATGAGCAAAAGTAAAGAACATGCGATATATCTTGGTTCACTTAAGAAACTTCCAAGCTAGTCCAGTCCACCCTTCCGAGGTGATTTCACCTTGAACTCAAGGACTCAATCCACTATAACCAATCTGATTACAATCGTATGGGAAATCACCGGTGACTAACATCCAATGAGGCATTCAGGGATCCAGACTGGATATAACGTTCATTGACCCAATATAATCCTATACCTCAAAATCTCCTACCAGGATTTCCTTCCAATGATATCCATCAGTGATCTAACAAGGTTGGCTTTCACTCAGTCCCCTTTGAGATATGACTATCATTTAACTAATAGAAACCACTACCAGGATTTCATAATGACCTTCATTCACTATCTTCTTGAGCACAGACCTTCACTCAGTCTCTCAAGGAACTAATCAACAACAATTAATGGGTTTCTTATGTTTACATGAATGCTTCTTCTAAGCCGACTACACAAGTGTTTTGAGCATATATTGTTTAACACTTCTACGAGCAACAACTCAAGTGTTAAAACAAATTAAATGAAGAGATATGAACATAAACACTATTCGAGCAACAACTCTAGTGTTCATTACACGATTATACAAAGATGAATATGATCTAAGTTCAAGTGTAGCATCTTGTAGTCTTCTTATCTTCATTTTCTTTATTCAACAAGCTATGAGCAACAACTTTTTGCTTCTTCATATTTCTGCTCAAAAGTATTTGACAAGAATTTGAGTATCATCTTGTTGAGTTCTTCTTTATCATCTTCTTTTTGTCTCCAGTATATTCAACATAATAGATGTTGTTGTTTGTTGTTATAGTGGTGGATGGCTTTTGGTTGTGTTCCAATAATGACAACCTTTTCTTTTCACATTGAACACCAAAAACTTTGCAACTGGCTATGAGCAACCAGCAACCACATACACATACAACAAGCAACATTTAAACATATGATTCTTTTCTTATATAGCCAAGCAAAATAGAGTCGTTGGCTATTTAAAAAAGAGTCGTTAGAAATAGTATTGCTACGTCCATATCTCTTCCACACTTCAAGTTAGTGGAGAGGTGGTGGCATAAAGCATTTTCGTACTATGTACTATTATACCATGTTAACGTTATATTATTTCCTTATATACTTCATAGGCCTCTGCGAGCATGAGGTTAGAAGTGGAATTATAGCATAAGGTCTTCAAAACTTCAAGTCTTCAGAGGCTTCAGAACTGCGTCTTCATAGTCTTTAGCACTTGGTCGTGAGAACTTATTGTAACAAACCTTGGATAAGAAGAGCTTCAAGTCTTTGGAATCTTCATACCTTCTGTCTTTAGAGTCTTTATCACTTGGTTCTTTAAGAATCCTTGTCTTTAGAACCTTGTTATTAGAAACACAAGTTCTTCAGCATCTGGATTTTAGTTACAAACATTAACTTCATATCTTTTAACTTTGTCTTCTTTGATACAAGTTGTCTTTTGGAAACTAGGTTTTGTAGCATCTGGACTTCCATAGAAACTTTATCTTCAGATCTTCTAACTTTGTTTCTTTCGAACACATTATCTTTTAGAAACGTGAGTCTTCAGCATTTGGACTTAAGTGACAACTTCTGTCTTCAGATCTTCTGATTATTTCCTTAGAACATGTTGTCTTTAGAATCTTGAGGCTTCAGCATCTAGATGTGAGTAGCAACTTCTGTCTTCAGATCTTCTGAATGTTTCCTTAGAACACATCGTCTTTAGAAGCTTAAGTCTTAATCATCTAGACGTAAGTAAAAACTTTTGTCTTCAGATCTTCTGACTAGTTTCTTTAGACACATATACACTTCAGAGCCTTCTGGAGTGTCTTTCTACTATTCATAGAACTTGTGTAGCACAGAAGCGAAACTAATTCTCTTCTAATGTCTTGGCCACACCATTCATCAGAAGCAGAACCTGTTTGTTAAGTACTCAACAATAACAATCATTAGTACAACAAAATTATCCATACACTCATACTCATTTGTTATCATCAAAACTCAGATAATATTGAATAACTAAATCTTGTTCTTGCAATCTCCCTCTTTTTAATGATGACAAAACTATGTATTTTGATGACACAATTTTGTTCATATAATTTGAAAAGGTGAAAATATAAAGGTAAGGAATACTTATCCTTTTTATGATACTCTCCCCGAGTTAATGACTTGATGAAGATTGAATATGCTGACTCTGAACCATTTGAGTTAAACTCCCCCTGATTCCAATAGATCAGATATCGAGATCTTGAGAGTCTTGACTCTTGATACCAATAGAACTAATTGAGATATTAAATTCATCAGAGCTTCTTCTTATTGAATCTTCTATCCAGATTTTCCAGATAGCCTTCAACTTTTGTTTCGCTCAGTTCTTCTAGAAAGCATATGCTTCTGCTTTTGATTCATATGTTCTTAATATCACATTCTAATATACATTTTACATCTTTTGAATCATTATGATATTGAAATCAAGATAACTTTAACTTTCAGAAAGTTCTCAACTTCTGAACAGTATTGAGTCTATTTGATTTTGGAACATGTGTTCATAAAGTGTACATCTTCGATTATATGAACAATCAGTTCTTTCATTTTGACCTGTCTTAGAATTCCTAGTGAACTTGTTCAGAGTTCCTCAGTTAATTATCAAACAAACAAACACACGTCAGTGGTAAATTCACATTTTATATCATATAATTATTATGATGCATTTTGTGATACGGTGGGAGAACTGACTTGGGATTTTGTGTTTGTGTTCGCAAATGTTGCGGTTTAGCAAGAGTCGTCACCGACTTTTCTTTTATCCAAAAAGGAAAGGTGAAAAAGCACAAGAAAGACCTTTAGAGATTGTTTCTTGAGTTCGGGGGGTAGATTATGAAAAGGGAAGGTGCTAGCACCCTTTTCATCCATAGTTTTTCATGGGCTCTTAGTTACTTGTTTTAGATCACTTGCCTTTTCAATTGTTTGAAATGGTGCTTTGTGTGTGGTTTTTGAAAATGCTTTGAAAAAGAAGCCTTGTCTAGGCAACCTTTGTAATAATTCTTGTTTGAATATATACAAATGTGTGTGTCTTTTTGAAAAGATATTTCAATGTTTTGAAAGTTGTTTTGAAATTGTTTTGAAGTTGTGTTGTGAAGTGTGTTTGAAAATGGCAAGGATGTTTTGCAAGATTTTTGATCAAGTAACTAAGAGTTGTCTACCCTATTTTACTCAAAGATCTTTCTTATGTTTTTAACCCTTTTAACAGTGTTGCTTCACCATTGTATTTGGTGAACAACCTTGTGTTAGGATGTTAAACGGGACAGGCGCGGGTCATCGTATAGACCATGATAGCAATGGTGTCAAGTATTTTTGGCAATTTTCTTGAGGGACTTGATCATTTTGTTTAGGCAACTCAGATAGCGTCATTGAGGGACTATGATCTTTTGTTTTGTTTTTGTTTTGCAAAAGTACTTGACATGCATATCATAGCCCATTTTTGAAGGCAACAAGTGGATTGAAACCCTAGGGGTGCAAGTGTGCATGTGTATTATTTTCATGCTTTGTTTTTTATTAGTGATTGTCTACTTGTTGATTTTATCTTGCCATACATATCCTATTTACTAGCAAGCATATAAAAGTAATAAAGCGCAGAAAGATAAAATCCTACACTATTACAACCATATTGAATTGCATGAAAATATAAAGGCAAAAATAAAATAAAAGCAAGAAAAATGAGGGTCTTTCGATTGAGGCAGAAAACCCTTCGATTCTGCACTTTCTGGCTCTCTTCAATTTGGCTTGAAAAGGGTGAAGGCATGACTTTCGACTGAGGTCTCACGGTCAGTATGTTGTGCCTTTCGATTGGGACCAGTGGGACAGCATGTTGTACCTTTCGACTGGGCCTGGAACCAGTATAAGATGCAATCTGCCTTTCTGCCTCCTTCGACTGGGGGTTGAAAGCAGTGAGGGAGTGGCTTTCGATTTTCCTTTGTCTCCTTCGACTGGGGGTTGTAGTCAATGGAGTCATGCCCTTCGATTTTCCTTTGTCTCCTTCGACTGGGGGTTGGATTCAGTGGTTCTATCTTTTGTTTGAGGCATGAAAACGGAAAGGTTATGGATTTCGTCTGAGGTCTGGAAACAACAAGGTTCTGGCTTTTCCACAGGCTCCTTGTTGACTCCTTGTAAGCATATTAGGCCCTCAAATTGTGATTTGAAAGGCTTGTGCAGCTAGCCAATCGAAGGGTATAACAAACCTGTCTCAAGTTCTTAAAATACAACATCCAAACATAACTACAGTCCAGGGGTTAGCACAAAAACCAATGGGTCTCAAAGTCCAAATTATAACTAATTAAGGTTGAGTTTTCAGCATAAGAGCAGTCAGAATCTAATGCTAAAACATGGTCTAGAAATATCTACATTTTTCTTTATTGGCATGTGCATATGATGTTTAAATGAAAGAGTTCCAAGTTTAGAGAGAACTTACCTCTTGAAGTGTTTAATCGAAAGAGCTGTAGGTGACTTCTTTGATGGTGGAGGGAGCTTCGTTGAGATCTTCCTGAAGCTAGTTTTGTTACTGCTTGGTTTGGGCAGTCACTGAATCGAAAGAGAGTATATGATGGTGATGCGTGAATCTAAGGTTGCTACAGTTTAGGGGAAGTAAATCGAAAGGTACACTACTGAGGCCTTTTTACGAAAAAAATCTTAGAGTTTTGAAGGTTTGAGATTGTTGGAGAGTTTGAGAATATGGGAGAGTTTGAGTGTTTTTTATGATTTTTCTCTAGCAAAAATCTGGACCCTTTCTTTGTCAAAGTTTCCTCTATTTATAGAGAAAAGGTGTGGGAGTCTAAACAAAGATGTGGCTTGGCTGAAATGTGAATATTAAGTTATGTCAGATTTTCCAAGATCCCAAGGTGAAGTACTGAAGTTGTTGGTTAAAAGGGGCTGACTTTCCTGACTTATGGTGAAGTACAAATAGGATTTAAGCAAAGCATGGGCTTGGGACAGGATTTGTACTTAGCAAGTTCACCTTTATACAAAAAACTTCTGGGCAAAGGCTTAATCACCTGGACAATAGCTTAATCCAAAATGTAAGCAATTAATTATGGAGTGAAATACAAGCATTAAGGCTTGTAAGGTAGGATCATGTAGCGTGGTCCACAGATTTGATCAGTGTCCTTTCAAAATCCTACTTTCCACTTGTGTCGAAGAGTTCTGGAAATGTATTAAAGAAGACTACGTCGAATGATTCAGAGTTGGGTTTGAAAGATGCTGATTCGAAGGGAACCAAAACTCCAATCGAAGCTTTTGTGTGAAGGTGGCTCATGTCCAATCGAAGGCTTGCATGCCAGGGGTTACATGTGGTCAAACGAAAGAGTGTAGATAGAGGGTCCCTGTCTTGTAACTTCATGCCAACACGTAAAAGATCTATGTTCGAACGAATCTTGTATAAAGGGAACCAACATGTCCAAACGAAAGGTGCATGTAGGAGGACAAAATGTTCAGATTCGAAAGAGGTATATAGGGAACAAAAAGTGCAAATCGAAAGATGCTAAAAGAGAGCCTTTTGCCTTGGAAATGAAATAGATTACAAGAGGCTTTTTTCCTTGTGAATCCAAACCAAAATGTGCCAGAGGCCCATGCCCAGTCGAAGGATGCAAGCCAAGCTTGTATCAAAAGAGACCAAAAGGCCAATCGAAGGAGCTGAAACAAAGAACACTTGTATTTCTCCAAATTTTGTCAAAATCATATTTTTATCTGTTTTCTCCCTTTTTGACAGTTTCCTTTTAATTTTGGTACTGGAAAATTTCAAAGTAATTGTGCAAGCTTGAACCTTGAGCATCCTTGTGAAAAAGGCCTTGAAGAATGAGAGGGCAAATTTTGGGGTACAACACATTTCTTTTAAGGTTCATCAAAATCATTATATTTCTCCCCTTTTTTGACATCATCAAAAAGGTAACTAGTAAGATGATAGGATTATTACTAAATAAAATAGCAGCAGTATTGTCACAAAAGATAGGAATGTTACTTTCATAAATCTGATAATGTTCCAGTTGATTCTTCATCCAGAGCATCAGAGTGTTGCATAGTGTTGTTGAGATATATTCCGCTTCTACAGTTGAGAGCAATTGTTGATTGCCTCTTGCTTGACCATGATATCAGATTCTTGCCTAGAAACTGAAAATTTCCAGAAGTACTTTTCCTCTCTAGCTGATCTTCGGCGTAGTCTGCATCACAGAAACTAGAAAGAGAACACTCTGATGTTTTCTCATGCATCAAGCCAAGGTTAGTGCTTCCTTTCAGATACCTTAGAATTCTCTTAAAATCAGTTAAATGATATTCTCTAGGATCAGATTGGAATCTAGCACAAAGATGAACACTGAATTAAAATATCAGGTCTAGATGTAGTCAGATATAGAAGAGCGTTCATATCACGATACAACTTTTGACATACCTTTCCACTCGCCTCTTCTTTCTCAAGAATACATGTTGGATGCATTGGAGTCTTTGCTACAATGCAGTCTGTCATGTTGAATTTCTTTAAAAGTTCTTTGGTGTACTTACTTTGATGAATGTAATTAGCATCTGGTTTTTAATCAATATGGATTCCCATAAATAACTTCAGTTCTCCCATCATGCTCATTTCAAACTCAACCTGCATTAGCTTAGAGAAATCCTTGCAAAGGGATGGATTAGCAGAACCAAAAATAATATCATCAACATAAATTTGAACAATTAGAATATCATTTTTGAAAGTTTTGAAGAAGAGTGTAGTGTCAACCTTTTCTCTGGTAAACTAATTTTCTAAAATAAAATTGTTCAATTTTTCATACCAAGCTCTTGGAGCTAGTTTCAAGCCATAAAGATATTTCTTTAGTTTAAAAACAAAGTCTGATTTCTCAGAGTTTTTAAATCCAGGAGGTTGTTTGACACACACTTCTTCTAAAATCTAACCATTCAGAAATACACTCTTAACATCCATCTGATAAAGGATGATATTATGATTTATAGAAAAAGAAACTAACAACGAAATATCTTCTAACCTAGAGACTGGTGCAAAGGTTTCTGTATAGTCTATTCCTTCTTGTTAACTATAACCTTGTGCAACCAGTCATGCTTTATTTCTGACAACTTCACCCTTCTCATTGAACTTGTTTCCAAACACCCATCTGGTTCCAATGACATGGTCACCTTTAGGTTTCTGAACAAGATCCCATACATCATTCTTTGAGAATTGGTTCATTTCTTATTCCATATCAAGAATCTAATCTTTATCTAGAATGGTTTCTTCAATATATGAAGGTTCTATTAAAGAAGCTAAACCCATAAGCACTTTATCATAAGGTTTGAGAGTTGATCTTGTTCTTACTAGATCATCTTTACTTCCAAGAATGAGATCTTCAGGATGGGAGGATATGATTATATTCTTCCTTGGTTGAGGTTGATCATAATGATTATCAACAATGTCATAAGAAGGAGCTTATGATTCTTTATCTTCTTGAATCTTCTCCTTTGGCTCAACAAACGTTTGATCTTTTTTTTTTCCTTTTCTTACACCACAATCAATTTCTTCAATTGGAAGTTTAGTGTAATCAAAATTTGACGTATCATACCCTTCTTCTTATATCACCCGAACATATATAGCAACACTTGATACATTATCCATCTTGGAGAAAAGAGGATAGTCAATAATTGGAATCCTTCTTTGTGTAATGTCTTCAAACGATTCACCCAGATGTATAACTTTAATCTTAATAATTATTTGTATGTTCCTTAAGTTTCGTGCAGTAAAATGATTATCCAATGATGGGAGACAAATCTTTTATGTAATTCTCTTCTTCCACTAGAAATTTTACTGACCAATTTTCCACAAAAATGTCAGTCAGAAGACGTCCACAAGGGATATATGTAGGAACATTCTTCTTAGGATTTGCAGTGTTTCTCGTCTTCTTAACAATATCCTTCAGATAATTGAATAATACATAGGGAAGATTGATCTTCTACTTGGTTAGAAAATAGTACATCATGAACTTCTGACTAAAATTGAAGTAATCTGAAGAGTTTGAAGCAGGTCTAGGGTTTATACAACCCATAATGATCTTGTGCCAAACTCTGAGATTTGGATGAAGATCCTTGCTCTTGTATTTTGTGTTCTCATCAAAGTAATTTTTAAACAATACTTGGTTGAGTGACTTCTTTGAAAACTTTAATTTACTCTTTGCAATTTCAAACTTCTTCTCCATCTTATATGTACATTTTCCTTCCAGAAAATTCAAACCTAGAAGATCAGCAATGTACTTTTCAGTTATGATAATCCTTAATCCAATGACATTGGAGACAATATGTAGATAATCACAATCAACATTCTTCCATAAGTATTTTAATAAATCTCCATAAACAAGACCATGCAGCCCATTAAAGTAGTTTTCCCATCCATGAGCTTTTGATTCTTCTCTTAGGTTAAACCCATTATCAGCTAAATTGTTGAAATCAACCAAAAATTCCCGAAGAATATCTAGTTCTTATGGAGGAATGATGCAATGAACTTGAGAGGTTTGTTGAGTGATGTGATAGTGTGAGAAAATGCGTTATATAGATGGAGAATGAAATTTTGAATTATAGAATTTAAATGTCAAATAAAGAATGACAATTTTTAAAGACACATTATGGGAGGAACATTGTTCATGATCTAGCTTAGGTAGCGTGTGACTATTAAGAATAACCAAGGGTTACACGCATTAATCACTACGTTTAACTAAGTGACATGATCAATATACTCAGAATATGGATAACTAAAGGTTTCCATCTGATTAGAGATATTTTTGACCGAACATCTTCAGATAACCGAGTCTATAAAATTAGCAAGAATATGATAAGTAAAGTGAAAGAGATAAATTATATTGTCATATTATTGAAGACCTTCCATCTGTCTTTAACTTTAGTTTCTCCTAGATACAGTTTTTGATCATCTTCTTTCTTCTTATGCTTTTTTCAGAGCGGTCTTTCAGAGGTTCTGAATTATCTTCATATTGATTCCTCTTATTTCTTTGAATATTATCAGTTTTCTAATTTGAGAAGAATAACCTTCTTCTGAATTCTGATTTCATACTCCTTGAGAGAAATATTACTTAGCATCTTCAGAAATTGTTCCAATATAAGTATTATCAAACTCTGAATAGTTTGAATGACAGTCTTGTTCTTGCAATGTTGACCTAACTTGTTTAGAGTTAGTCTTGATCATACTTATGATGAGTCAATAAGCGTTCTTTCCTTAGCAATGTCTGGTCTTCTGCAAAGCCTTTTTCAACATAGCCAATGTTTAGATATTATGCATAGGATCTTCTGTCTGCTTGAATAGACAGCTTTATCATGAGGTTCTTATGTATCATAAGACAACAATCTTTCTTTTTTTGAAAATATTCCTAATGAGATCTTATGAGAAAGTCAAGGATGTACTAATACATTTCTTGAAAAAAATCTCATACTCTCAAGGAACTTAATACAAAGCATTCAACATATATAGCTTCTTATCGAATGAATCTTTTCTTGTTAGCTTGTTCTTCAATTTTCTAATTTTAGACAGTAGTTGAAAATTGACTAACTATCACCTTAGAGTATTTCTTCATACATCATCTAGATTTTTATCTGACACTGTTAGGTGTTTAATATCCATCAATAACAAAACCAGGCTCTGATACCAATTGAAGGTGTGAAGAAAACACGAGAAATGAGGGGGGTTGAATTGGGTTTCCTTTCTTGGATAACTTTCGTTTCTAAGCATTATTCGTTGAACAATGCTTCTGAGTCTTAATTTTAAGTAATGCTTCTAATTAAGTTAAGAAAACATAAACTTTAAAGCATAAGAAAAAGTAAAGAACACACGATATATCCTTGTTCACTTGAGAACCCCCAATCTAGTCTAGTCCACCCTTCAGAGGTGATTTTGCCTTGAACTCAAGGACTTAATCCACTATAACCAATCTAATTACAATAGCACGGGCAACTGCCGATGAATAACATCCAATGACGCGTTCAGGGATCCAGACTGGATATAACGTTCATTGACCCAATAGAATCTGATCCCTCTGAATCTCCTCCAGGATTTCCTTCCAATGATATCCATCAGTGATCTTACAAGGCTGACCTTCACTAAGTCCCCTTGGTGATATGACCACCATTGACCCAATAGAAACCATTACCATGATTTCATAATGACCTTCAGTCACTATCTTCTTGAGCACAAACCTTCACTCACTCTCTCAAGGAACTAATCAACAATAGTTGATGGGTTTCTTGTGTTTACATGAATGCTTCTTCTAAGAAGATTATACAAGTGTTTTGAGCATATATTGTTTAACACTTCTACAAGCAACAACTCAAGTGTTATAACAATTTACGTGAAGAGATATGAACAAAAACACTATTATAGCAACAACTCTAGTGTTCATTACATGATTATACAAATATGAATATGATATATGTTCAAGTGCAACATCATGTAGTCTTATTGTCTTTATTTTCTTTATTCAGCAATCTACGAGCAATAACTAGTTGCTTCTTCATATTTCTGCTCAAAAGTATTTGATAAGAATTTGAGTATCATCTTGTTGAGTTCTTCTTTATCATCTTCTTTCTTTCTCCAGTATATTCAGCATAATAACTGTTGTTGTTTGTTGTTATAGTGGTGGATGGCTTTTGGTTGTGTTCCAATAATGACAACCTTTTCTTTCCACATTGAACACCAAAAACATTGCAACTGGCTATGAGCAACTAGAAACTAGCAACCAGCATACACATACATTAAGAAACATTTAAACATATGATTCTTTTCTTATATAGCCAAGAAAAATAGAGTCGTTGGCTATTTGAAAAAGAGTCGTTACAAATAGTATTGTTACGTCCTTATCTCTTCTACACTTCAAGTTAGTGGAGAGGTAGTGACATAAAGATTTTCCGTATTGTGTACTATTATACCATGTTACTGTTATATTCTTTCCTTCTACACTTCAGAGGCCTCAGTGAGCATGAGGTTATAAGTGGTATCATAACATAAGTTCTTCAGAACCTCAAGTCTTTAGAGTCTTCAGAACTGCGTCTTCAGAGTCTTCTGCACTTGGTCGTGAGAACCTGTTGTAGCGAACCTTGGATCAGAAGAGCTTCAAGTCTATGGAATATTCAGACCTTCTGTCTTTAGAATATTTAGCACTTCGTTCTTTAAGAATCCTTGTCTTTAGAACCTTGTTATTAAAAACACATGGTCTTAAGTATCTGGACTTTAGTTAGAAACATTTTCTCATATCTTTTAACTTTGTCTTCTTTGAAATAAGTTGTCTTTTAGAAACTAAGTTTTTTAGCATATGGACTTCAGTAGAAGCTTTGTCTTCAGACCTGCTAACTTTGTTTCTTTGGAACTCACTGTCTTTAAGAAACGTGAGTCTTTAGCATATGGACTTAAGTGACAACTTCTGTCTTCAGATCTTCTAACTGTTTCCTTAGAACATGTTATCTTTAGAAGCTTGAGTCTTCATCATCTGGATGTAAGTAGCAATTTCTGTCTTCAGATCTTCTGATTGTTTCCTTAGAACACATTGTCTTTAGAAGCTTGAGTCTTTATCATCTGGACGTAAGTAACAACATATGTCTTCAGATCTTCCCATTGGTTTCTTTAGACAAATATCAGGGCTTACACTTCAGAGCCTTCTGGAGTGTCTTGCTACTGTTCATAGAACTTATGTAGCACAAAAGCGGAACTAATTCTCTTCTAATGTCTTGGCCATGCCTATCATCTGAAGCAAAATTTGTTTGTTAAGTACTCAATAATAACAAACATTAGTACAACAAAATTATCCGTACACTCATACTTATTTGTAATCGTCAAAACTCAGAGATAATATTGCAAAACCAAATCTTGTTCTTACAAATTAGTGAATAAGAAAACGAAAGAATAGAGGAGAGGAGAGATTAGAGAAATATATTTGCTATAAAAACGAAATTGAAATAGGGAACATTTGCATAAAAATGAGAAGGTGAAAAAGAAATAATATAGGAGAGTAGGTGTTGTACCCCAAAATTTTCCCTCTCATATTCCTCAAAACATTGCAAGAAAAAATCTCCAATTGGCTCAAGGTTGCTCAAGAGTTGGACAGACAAGCTATCTCCTAAGGCAGTCAACCCCAAATTAGGGTTTTGTGTTGCATCAAGATCTTTGAATCCATATGACCTCAAGTGCTCCCCAATTTCCTAATATGTTCTCAAGATCATCCATGTCAAATTTCAAGCCTTGCAGAGGAAGTTTGCTCAGTCAATTGCTCAAGGGTCCAAAAATCGATTGTGCTAGGGTAAAAGTCAACTATGACCCAAATACAGTCAAACTTCAATATTTTTTGCCAACATTCTAATTTTGAAGGATATTTCATCATTTGATCAAGGGTTGATCATGATTCATCAAGGATTGCTCAAAATTCATAAAGATTCAAAAGTTGCTAAATTAGGGTTTGTAGGAAAAGTCAACTCAACTTTGACCAAGCATTACTTTCTCATACTTTATGATAAATGACCCATCCAAAGCTAATTTTGAATAGGATGAAATTTCCTACAATCCATATTCATACCCCAAGATTAAAAAATGCACTCACAAGAAGTTATAAATTTGGACATTATAGGTCATTTTTGAAAGTCAACAAAAACACATTTTTTGCCAAACCTTATAACTTGAGCATGGAATATAAAAATGAGACGAGACCAAAAGGGTTGGTTAGAAGACATCCCAAGATTTCTAAAAAGTCCAATAACACTTCCAAAAGTTCAAAATGGAAGAAGTTGTGCATTTTTGAAGTTAGACATTTTTGCAAAATTGCCAAAAGTCAACTATCCCCAAAAACTTCAAATTTTGTCAAATGGGCCCATTCTTTTCCACTTGACTTGAGCTTGAATAGTTTCCCACGTGTCCTAGCTTCAGCCATGAGCCCATATTTTATTTTTATTATTTTATTTTATTTTTATTTGAATTTATTCATTTTAAATCAAATTAAATCATATAAAATCTAAAACTTTGATAACATGAGTTTTTTTTGCTGTTTCAGGCTTTGATTATCATCATTAACATCATCAAAATCGAATCAGGCCATATCATGTGCAAAAAGATTGAACCAAATCAAATTTGGCAAGTTTGTAAAGGGGAGATCAAATCAAATTCAAAGGCATTGATATGGGAAGATTTGATCCATAATTCTTACCCTAATACACTACACACTACATAAGGAAGCCAAAGCAATCGAGATCAGGGTTGGAAATTGCAGAGAGAGGCAGAACAAGATTTGAAAAAAGTCACAAAAAGCTTGAGATTGAAATCATGTTTAGAGGTGTTTTCAAGGGTTGAGACTTGTCCCAAACGCTTCCTGGGCATTCACTCAAGCCAAACCAATCCAAAGCAAGCTTGTTCAGACTCCATAGCACGCTGTAAGTGTCACGATAACCACCCCTGTTCTTGATTTTGCAACTCATTATTTAAGCATCCTTTGCATGAATCAATACCATATTTTAAATCTACATAACATTTGCAAGCGATTGGTATTATTCAATTGCGTTTATCTGGGTTGGACGAAGAACCTCCATAGTTAGGGTTCTTCGTTTGTTTTTTAGGGTTTTCTGTTTCAGGAAAAATTGGGACTAAAGAAGGGCATGGTGTTGATTAGGAAGCCAAGACGAGTTCAACCATGCTCGTGGAATATGTTTTCATGGCCTGGAATGAATTTTAGAACAGGCTTGCGCATTTAGCTGCAGATTCAAATCCGCAGGTAATATTTGCAGGTTTTGGAGGTAGGAGACGATGAGCTGTCGTTCTCCCAATGGTCCATTCAAAGCCAAGCGCGCCTTTTTTGTTTAGCTGGCATATAATTTGTTTTTCTTATATTATGTATTATTTGCATTATAACAACAAATGAAGCAGTGTGGTGCGTTGGCAAGGCAAGCGTTCAAATATCCTTCAGGACGGGTTCGAATCCCAAGTCCTCCACTTTCCTTAATAATTTGGTTTTTAGATGATCACCTACCTATTCAAGTGCGCAGAACACCATGCTCCCTCAGGTATCCAAGGGACAGATGGCCAAAGGCAAAATCTGAGAGTCCAAGCTAAAGGTCCACCATATGCGTTGGTCCACGCATGCTCACCAGATCTCAAAAAGTCAAACAAGGGCCAGCATTTTTGGGCTTCAATCTGCTACTCATACCCCCAATTTCAGGCCCATACCCCCCTTCCTCTCATTTATTTTGTTTATTTATTTTAATGGTTTTATTATTTTATTTAATTTCTAACCAATCAAAATTCTTTTTCTTATAAAATAAAACCACAAAAAAATATTTTTATTCAATCCAATTTTTATTTTTATTAATAAACACTAATTAATTAATTTAGGTTTTAATTAGAATAACTTTAACCTATTTTTTGTAAATAATTAAAATTAAATTAGATTTAATTAGGTTAATTACTAACTTAATTATTTTATTTTTCTTTCTTAAAATAACAAAAACCCAAAAATAATTTTTTTTATTAATTAATTTATTAATTCAATTTAGTAATTAATTTAGGATTTATCTCTTTCTTAAAATAAAAAACCACAAAAAAGGATATTTTCTTTAATCAAAAGGGTCAAAACCCTAATCATGCGTCCGATTAAATCTTGCGCCGCAATTTATTTTCTTTTATCCAATAATGTACTTGCTCCCAGATTGTAATAGTTTAATAAGACTTTTATTTTTTATTTTTTATCGCTTTATTTATTTTTAAAGGGTTTGTCTTTGGCGATGTAAATACCCGACGCCTTGTAATTTAAATTCCGCACTTTTAATTTCGCAATTTATAACTGTTAGATGTTTGATAATAAGATGGTGTGATCGGTGGAAATAGAACTGACTGTTTTGGAATGCTGGTTCGCGAAATGTCGCGGTAAGCAAGAGTCGCCACCGTCTTTTATTTTCTCCAACAAGGAAAGGACAAAAGCACAGCAAAATTCCTTTTCGAGATGTTTCTCGGTTCGGGAGGTAGATTATAGAAAGGGAAGGTGTTATCACCCTTTCTATCAGTGGTTATCCACGGGCTCTTAGGTACTTGCTCACTATGTTTTCAAAATGTTTTGCTTTTCTTGTGTTTGTGGGTTTTGAAAAAGTTTGTTTTGAAAACTTCAACTTAACTCTTGTATCTGTCCTCAAGAGTGTATGAAGTGTTTGTTTGAAAACTTTTGTCAGAAAAGTGTAGGTGCAAAAAGTATTTTTTGTTTTGAAAGAGCAAGTACCTGAGAACCTCTACCTACTCAAAAGAAATTAAGCTGTGTAAATGTCCTTTAGACAGTACTATCCCACTATTGAGAAGTAGGTAGCACCGTCGTTGGAGTTATTCGGGTCAATTCGATTATAGGGACATGTGTGGTCACTAAAGCAATAGTATGACGCCTTAGCGGTAACCCTAATGTCCTAGATCCTTTTTTATCCGAGGCAACCGTTTCGAGGCAACTTGGATCTTTAGACAAGAGGGCGACCTCTAAAACACCCTATACTCAATGACCACGTCGAGGCAACCAAGTGAGCCGTACCCTAGGAGTGGCATGTGCGAGTGTGTCAGGATTCAGTTTATGTTATCTTTGTACATGTTATGGTGAGCTACGTTTTGATTTTAATTTCAGAGATAAGTCTTGTCATGCATAGCCTAGTTAACATACATCTAGCAGTTAAATGTTGCAGAAAATAAATCTACGCTATTACAAGGCGTCGGGTATTTACATCGCCAAAAACAATCCTTGAAAAGTAAATTGCGGGAAATAAATAAAAAGCGATAAAAGGTCCTAATTACGCTATTACATCCTCGGAGCAAATACATAAATATGGATCAAAAATTAATCGAGAATAATCACACGCGCGAGAAAAATTGGATTGGAAAAGTCCTTAGGGTTTTGACCCTTTTTTGAGAAAGAAAAAGATTAAATTAAATTAAATTAAACCTAATTAATTAATTAATAAAAGGAAATATTTTTTGGTATTTTAATGTCTCAAGGAAATAAATAAAAAATAGTCAAAAGTTAGTAAAAACCCTAATTCTAATTTATTTTATTTATTGCAAAAATATTGAAATTAACCTAATTAAAAAGACAAAATTAATTTGTTAGTATTTATTTACAAAAATAATAAATTAAAGGTGAATTTAATAAATAATAATAATAATAATAATATTATAGTTTTTTCTGATTTTATTATGAAAATAATTAATTATGTTAATTAAATAATAATAATAATAATTAATAAAAGAAATAAAAAAGAAAAAGAAAAAAAAGAAAAGAAGTAAACTTGTGGGGGTGATGACCCAAATCAGGAGGTGTGCTAGAAATTTTGAAGCCCAATTGCTTAAGCCTGTTTGACTTTCTGGCTCCCCCATGCGCATGGTTGACTGGGAGTACCATGGTCCTTCATCTTTGGCCACAGAATTTGAGCTTAAAGACACATGGCGCGTGGATATATGAAGCACATGGTGGACATCACCTTGGAATCTGCACATGAACATGTTAAGAAAAAATAGAAACAAATATTTTGGGGGACCTGGGATTCAAACCCAGGCCCCAACGCTTCCAAGCCAGCACGCTAACCACTCCACCATCACGCTTCAATCGTTATTAGCATAAAAGACAAATATTATATTGGGAAACAAACCACTAAGCTGTAAAACAAATAAAACGCGCACCCTTTTTTTAATTAACCAATGGGACATCAACACGTCATCGTCTTCTTCATTTGTTCCTGCAAAATATAAATAGATAGCGGGGGTTTTTAACCCCCACAATATGCCATGAGGAAAAATAGCGAATAGAGATACAAGGCACATAAATATTTCGCGAGGATTCAAATGTGTTCGTCTGGTTCTCACGAATTCAGTCATGTGCCATAGGAGTCTTAATTTTTCTGGGTTTAGAAAGCCCCAATTTCAAAGCTTATGAACCCTAAAACTTGTTCATGGCATCTTTGGATTTATCTCGTTTCAGTTTAATTAAACCATACCGTTAGCTTTGTACAGTCCCTAGCAACACAAAACAATCATGAAAACATATTAAAGATGCATGAATCACGATATACGATTATGAATAAAAGCTGCAAACCGTGACTCTGTATAGGGTGATTCTTTGAGTTATGAAGCTGGAATTTGATTGCCACACGTTCTGGGAACCTCCTGCAATGTATTAGAATCAAGAAAAGTCCTTGAATTGGCCTGGAATGTAGAAATCAGTTTTGCAATTTTCTTGAAATTTCTCAATATGGCTATGGTCTTTCTGCAGCTTCTCTCACGTGTGCTCCATCAGGGTTGGCTTGCATACTTATAGAGGAATGGAATTAGGTCAGAATCTTGCACAAAAATCCATTGAATTGATGATTGAATATTTGATTGAAAATCAAATCTTTTTGCATTTTCATGATTGAATAAAGTTGCTAATTTTGGAGATTTTTGCATCTTTGATTTGTACACGAAATTGCCAGCATATCTTGACCATATTTGTTTCACAAAAAGATTGAAAAACCAAATCTTTGTATTTTCCTACAATTTAAATTAATTAAATGAATTAATATTAATTAAAAATACAATTAATTAATTAAAAATAAGAAAATAAATTCAATTAAGCTTGATGGGTCGTGCATAGGCCATGGATGAAGTTTCAAGAAGAGATTTGAGGCCCATTAGCAAAAATAAGGTGTTTTGAGCAAAGTTGACTTTTGCAAATTCACAAAAATTTCCCAACTTCTCCAATGCATATCTTGCTCAAATTTGATCATATGAACATGTTTTTGGACATTATGGAAAGGTCTTGAAGTCCTCTAACCAATTCCTTTGGTCCCATGTCATTTGGATTTACCAATCTCAAGTTATGGCCTTTGACTCAAAAGGTACTTTTGTTGACTTTTGAAATTGACCTATAATGTAGAAATTGATAACTTCTTGTGAGAGAATTTCTTGGACTTGGCATGTGAAGATGGATTGTAGTAAATGTCATCCCCTTCAAAATGAGCATTGGGTGGGATTTTTCTGATGAACCATGAAAAAGTTATGCCTTGGTCAAGATACGGTTGACTTTTCTACTGTCCAAAAACAATAACTTTTTGCATCTTGATGATTTTTGAGCTATCCTTGTGGAATCATGATCAAGACTTGATCAAATGATGATTGTGACCTCAAAATAAGATGTTGACCAAAAATTCTGACTTTTGACTGCAAAATGACCATTTTGCCCCTGCAGTTGACTGTAAATCAAATAGGGCTTTTGACTGTGCAAATTGGCACTGTGAGTCTTGAAACTTGGCATGTAGGTGCTTGAGAATGCATATAGGCCCATGAGACTTTATTGAACCATTGAGAACCCCAAATTCCTTGAAAGAACAAAAACCCTAATTTCAGTTGTCTTATGAGGTGGTTTGACTGTCTAATCCTTTGAGCCTTCTTGAACCATTTGAAGATGATTCTTGACAAACCTTGAAGAATATGGGAGGGAAAATTTTGGGGTAAAACAGTTGCCCCTGCTCAATCTTCTTAAACCCGAGGATGTAGATTGGCTTGCGTGCCTTTCGTGATCCGAAGGTGGAAGATGATTGAACACTAAAGTGCCCAGAAATTTGCACTCGCATGGTGTAGTATCAGCAATGTGATGTCGGGAATGGGCTTACAGATGCCATTTGGAGATATGATGGACAGAAGGATGGGCTTATAGATGCCATCTGGAGATGTGACAGAATCTTGTCGGGGATGGGCTTATAGATGCCATCTGGAGATGTAATGGATAGTTGTGGAGATGGGCTTAAAGATGCCATCTGGGAATGTTTGTAACTTGGTAGGTTGGAAGAAGGAACCTGTGTAGGGTTGCCTGATGATGAGTCCGTGTAAAACTGCATCTTGGAAGGGAAGGGACCGGTGTAGGGTTTCTTCATGATGGTTAAGTAGATAGTTGTCATGTCTGGTTTTAGGTATTAATCTACAATTCGTCGTCTACATATATTTCCTGGATAGTTACAGGTGTTGATCTGGAACTTAAGAAAGGTTGGTCGATGAGATAGTTGTCCTGTCTGGTTTCAGGTATTAATCTCTGACTTGAGAAAGAAAGATAGTTTTCCTGTCTGGTTTCAGGTTTTAATCTCCAATCTCTTCATGTAGATAGCTTTCCTGTCTGGTTTCAGGTATAGATCTACAATCAGTTCATATAGGTGGTTTTCCTGTCTGGTTTCAGGTGTTAACCTATAATCCATCGTCCACAGATATTTCCTGGCTAGTTACAGGTGTTGATCTGGAACTTAAAAAAGGTTGGTCGATGAGATAGTTGTCCTGGCTGGTTTGAGGTATTAATCTCTGACTTGAGAAAGAAAGATGGTTTCCTGGCTTGCTACAGGTATTAATCTTCAATCTCTTCATGTAGATACTTTCCTGTATGGTTTCAGGTATAGATCTACAATCAGTCGTCCACAGATATTTCCTGGCTAGTTACAGGTGTTGATCCGGGACTTAAGTAGGTTGGTCGAGATAGCTTTCCTGGCTAGTTACAGGTATTAATCTCTGATTTGAGAAAGAAAGATAGTTTCCTGTCTGGTTTCAGGTATTAATCTTCAATCTCTTCATGTAGATACTTTCCTGTCTGGTTTCAGGTATAGATCTACAATCAGTCGTCCACAGATATTTCCTGGCTAGTTACAGGTGTTGATCTGGAACTGCAAAAGTTGATGGTAATCATCTTTTAATTGACCTTTTTCCTGAAAAGGCAAAGCGTTAGTTGTATGAAATGCATGATGTTCTCAAAATGAGATCGTATGATATGATGCGTATATGCATGTATCATAATATATGAAAATGTGATGTGTTAGCTGGGGAAAATAAATCCCGGATAGCTGCTGGAGAATGATGTTGAATTCTTCGTTTCCGCTGGGGATGATGAACGAAGATGATTGCACGAATAAACCTGTAGGAGAAGATGACTCTGTTGGGGAATAAACATGGCGAAGAGATTACTCTGCGGGGAATTACTCTGTGGGAAGAGATGCTTCGCTGAGATTTTAATGATAACTCCGCTGGGGACTCCGTTGATAAGTTCTGTTAGGGATTTTGATGAACTCCGTTGGGGGATAGAAAGAACTTCGCTGGGGACGATCTTTCCGTTGCAACTTGCTAAGGGTAACCCAGTTAGACTCTGGTGGGGGATAACCTCTGAACATGGTTAGGGAGATATAATTGTACTCTGCAGGGAACAAGCTTTCTGAATCTACTGGGGAGATGATTCAACTCTCCTGGGGAAATAAAACTTTTTGGACTGCGTTGGGAAATGGCTCCACTGGGGGTATCTTGTATTCCGTCGGGGAACAATCTTATATTCTGTCGAGGAATATTAAGACTGTCGGGGATGCTTGCTGAGGAATATATGTATATCCTGCTAGGGAATATTAAGATCGTCTGGGGATACCGAACTTTCCAGGACTGATGGTAGACCAACTCTGCTCGGGGGAGAGTATTGCTGACTTGCTGGGGATACTGTGCCTTTTTAGGGTTGATGGGAGACCAACTCTATTTGGGGAGAGTATTGCTGATTCTTGTCTTACTCTGCGGAGAGTAAAGGTATCTTGATCATATTCTTCAGCTGAACTTACCTTGGTACCTCGGTGGACAGAGCAACTAGATTGCTTAGACAAGGTTTATTGCCCCTACTTCCGATGTCACCCGTAATTAGTCCTTTGTTTCGCATTCAAATATTTATGAGTAGCAATTAATGTCAAATGCATATATCAAAAATGAACATTGGACGTTCTTTTGCAAAACAAAACAGATAAAGGAAAAACAATTGGCAATTTGTCTGAGAAATGAGCTTGTATTGATTTTGAAGTTTGCCTGTAAATAGGTGTTTTTTGTACAAGAGGCTGACGTCCTAGTAGGAGGACGCCGCCGAGCAAAATAGAGTTTATACAATTTGTGAAAAGGAAACAAAACAGATATGTGAAAAATCCCACTGGGTTCCAACTCTGCTATCGCCTTTATGTCTTCAAGCGTCTCATCACTTTGATGCTTAGTTGAAGAGGAATCTGATTGATTGGTGCCGTCCGAGCCTGATAGTTGATACCGAAGTCTGGATGCAGGGTGATCCAATGAGACATAGTATTACGCTTATCCCTAACTTTTGCCTGGACCGCCCTTTCGGGTTTTCAGTCCACCGGGATACCCATTTTTGCCCAAGCCGCCTTTTCAGGTTTTCGACTTGCCGGGTGTACAAATTTTTTTATTTTCATCCCTTACTTTTGCCCGAACCCTTTTGGTTCGCCGGGAAGCCCTTATTTTTGCCTAGGCCAGTCGGCCTAGCGGGTCTTTGATTATGCGTAGTATCTTTTCACTATGTCCGCATTGGCGGGGTGAGGAAGGTCGTCACCATCCATGGTGGTTAGAATCATTGCTCCTCCTGAGAAGATATTCTTAACCACAAATGGCCCTTCGTACGTGGGGGTCCATTTGCCCCTGGGATCACCTTGAGGTAGAATGATGCGCTTGATTACCAGATCCCCGACTTGATACTCTTGTCGCCTGACTTTCTTGTTAAATGCCTTGATCATCCGTTTTTGGTACGTCTGACCATGACAAATAGCAGTGAGTCTCTTTTCGTCGATTATGTTTAGTTGATCAAGCCGAGTCTGGATCCAGTCATCTTCTCTCAAACCTGCATCCTTCATGATCCGAAGAGAGGGTATCTAAACTTCAATGGGCAGGACTGCCTCCATGCCGTATACCAAGGAATAGGGTGTTGCCCCTGTTTTGACGTCCGTGCTGAGGTACGGTACCCGTGAAGAGCACATGGTAACATCTCGTGCCAATCTTTGTAGGTCACTGTCATCTTCTGCACAATCTTCTTAATGTTCTTATTAGCCGCTTCTACAGCCCCATTCATCTTCGGCCGGTAAGGAGAAGAGTTGTGGTGCTGTATCTTGAATTGTTCACAGAGCTCGGTGATCATCTTGTTGTTAAGACTGGTACCATTATCCATAATGATCCTCTCTGGTACACCGTAACGACAGATCAGGTTATGCCGAATGAACCGTGCCACGACATTCTTGGTTACGGTGGCAAAAGAAGTTGCTTCAACCCACTTCGTAAAGTAATCAATCGCTACTAGGATGAAACGATGCCCGTTGGATGCCGTAGGTCTGATCTCGCCGATCATATCAATGCCCCACATTGCAAAAGGCCAAGGTGCTGTCAAGAAGTTCAAAGGAACTAGAGGAATGTGCACCTTATCAACATAGATCTGGCATTTGTGACATGTCCGAGAATGCTGATAACAGTCGGCTTCCATTGTGGACCAGTAATATCCTGCCCGAAGGATTTTCTTTGCCATGGTATGTCCACTAGAATGCGTTCCGAAGGTACCTTCATGCAGCTCTGCCATGATCCTTTCTGCTTCAGTCTTATCTACACAATGCAGTAAGGTTGAATCACAGTTTCTTTTGTAAAGAATTCCATTGCTGAGGAAGAACTTTACCGCGAACCTTCTCAGAAACTTCTTGTCGTTGATAGATGCGCCCTCGGGGTATTCTTGAGCTTCAAGGTACCTCTTCACTTCATGATACCAAGGTTTCTCTGTTACCTCTTCGGTATCAAGATCGTAGCAATGTGCAGGTTCATCCAATTTCCAAATAATGATCCGGGGAGCCTCGTTGTCCCATTTGACTTTGAACATAGAAGACATTGTAGCTAGCGCGTCCGCCAACTGATTCTCCTCTCTTGGGAAGTGTTCAAAGGTTATCTCCTCGAAGTGGGGAAGCAAGTCAATACATACTCCTTGTAAGGAATAAGATTTGGGTGTTTCGTATCCCACTCTCCTTTGATCTGACTGATCACGAGAGAGGAATCTCCGAAGACACTTAGAAATTTGATCCTTAGGTCAATTGCAGCTCGAAGACCCATGATGTATGCTTCATACTCCTCCATGTTGTTGGTGTAGTTGAAACATAGTCGGGCGGTAAGTGGAGTATGAGAGCCTTTAGGAGATATGATCACAGCGCCAATGCCATTACCCAAAGCGTTTGAGGCTCCGTCAAAGTGCATAGACCATCGGGATCCTTCCTCAGGTCCTTCATCCGGTCCAGGTACTTCACAATCAGTCACTACCATGATATTCTCGTCTGGAAATTCAAAGTTCATAGATTGGTAGTCATCCACTGCCTGATGTGCCAAATGGTCTGCCAATACACTCCCCTTGATTTCTTTTCGAGTCGTGTACTAGATGTCATATTCAGTCAAGATCATCTGCCATCTTGCTATTCTTCCGGACAAGGCAGGCTTTTCGAAGATGTACTTGATTGGATCCATTTTTGAGATCAACAGAGTAGTGTGAGTCAACATATACTATCTCAGCCGGCGAGCAACCCATACCAAAGCGCAACAAGTTTTCTCGAGCAGTGAGTATCGGGTCTCACAGTCGGTAAACTTTTTGCTAAGGTAATAAATAACATGCTCTTTTCGGCCAGACTCGTCATGCTGCCCCAACACACACCCCATTGAGCTGTCAAGTACTGTCAAGTATAAGATTAGAGGTCTCCCTTAAACTGGTGGCATTAGAATTGGTGGCTCTTGGAGATACTCTTTGATTCTTTCGAAAGCGGCCTGACATTCATCGTTCCAACGTACTACTTGATCTTTCTTCAGTAGCTTGAAGATTGGTTCACAGGTAGCAGTTAGATGTGAGATGAATCAGGCAATGTAGTTCAGACGTCCTAGAAAGCCTCTGACTTCTTTCTCTGTCTTGGGAATTGGCATCTCTTGTATGGCTTTCACTTTGGCAGGATCCACTTGAATACCTTTGTCGCTCACGACGAAGCCCAGTAGTTTTCCAGACCTCACCCCGAAGGTGCACTTGTTCGGGTTTAATCTCAGTTTGTACAACTTCAAACGGTCAAACAGCTTCTGTAGATGGTCAAGGTGTTCCTCCTCAGTTCGGGACCTTGCAATCATATCATCGACGTATACTTCAATCTCATGATGGATCATGTCATGAAACAGAGCAACCATGGCGCGTTGGTATGTTGCCCCAACATTCTTTAACCCAAAAGGCATGACCTTGTAGCAAAAGGTGCCCCACTGAGTGACAAAGGTGGTCTTCTCCATGTCTTCAGGAGCCATCTTGATTTGATTATAACCGTAGAAACCGTCCATGAAGGAGAATACCTTATGTTGAGCAGTGTTATCAACCAGAACATCGATGTGAGGCAGAGGGAAGTCATCCTTAGGGCTCGCCCTGTTCAAATCCCTGTAGTCAACACACATTTGGACCTTACCATCTTTCTTTGGCACTGGAACCACGTTGGAAACCCACTGAGGATAAGAAGTTACTGCTAGAAATCCGGCATCAAATTGTTTCATAACCTCAGCTTTGATTTTCTCGGACATCTCTGGACGCATACGGCGGACCTTCTGTTTTACCGGAGGGCATTCCTCCTTGGTAGGCAGGTGATGAACCATAATGTCGGTATCCAACCCGGGCATATCTTCGTAAGACCAGACAAAGATTTCCACATAGTCGTGCAACATCTGAATCAAACGTTGTTTCACACTAGACTCCAGATTGGCACCAATCTTGACTTCCTTTTTGTCTGTCTCAGTACCCAGATTTACCGTTTCCACTAGCTCTTCATGTGGCTAATGGCCCTCTCTTCTTGGAGTAACAGTCTTGCAAGCTCACCATACACTTCGCAATCATCTTCACCATCGTCCTCGGCTAAGTTGATCGGATTTTCGAAGTCATAACTGGCAGTAGCAGAGTCGTTACCAGTGAGATCCAGAGTGGATTGGGACCTGTATATGTGAGTGTGTGTAAATAGCTGTTTTGCAATATATAATAAATAAAGACAAGGAGCGCAAGATTTGAAATGCAAAAAACGTCCAATGCTTTTGTTAATGATATATGAAAATGACACACAAAAGCCCTCACAAATGAAGCCACGGTGCCCCGGGTAGGACACCAGGCCATAAAGTTTCACAATATTGTCTGTTAGAAATTCAAAACAAAGGAGTTCATTACTGAGTGACAAAAGTAATAGGTATGAAGTCTTTCGCTGTCCAGTTGCTTGGTTCACCGTTGGTCGTAGGGTAGATCCAGCTGTCGAATTCAGATTCCTCCACGTCATCTTCAATGGCATTTACTCCCTAGTTGCTGATGAACACAAAAGGTCTTCCAATCCTTGCCTTACGAACAACCCTTTGAGCTTCTGCAGTGAAACCCAAACCAAACTTGTCAGTCTTCTGAGTGAAATCAGGAAGTCGGCCCCAGTTTGCGCACTCACACTTCTCAATAACAGCCCAGGCATCCTTTAAGGAAGCCATCTTCAAAGGAGGGTCTTCAATCACAATTTCAGCTTATGCCAGTGTCTGAGGAACTTCTTCAAAGTGCTGGAATGGAGTCTCAGTGAATTCCCCATCCATCTCTATGTACCGGAACGAGTTGACGTGGCTGACCATATATTCTTCCTCCCCCTGAACTATCACAATCTTCCCTCTGACCGGGTATTTCAGCTTTTGATGTAATGTGGAGGTCACAACTCCAGCCTTATGGATCCATGGACGACCCAGCAAATAAGAATAGGATGGTCGGATGTCCATCACGTAGAATGTAGAGTCAAAGACCTGAGAACCAACTTCGATTGGAATGTCAACCTCACCATGCACCATCCTTTTAGACCCATCAAAGGCCCGGACAACAATGTTACTTGGCTTTAGTTCCAACCCCTCGCAATCCAACCTGTCTAGAGCTTTCTTGGGCAATACATTCAACGAGGAACCAATGTCAACCAACACATGTGTAAGAGTAGTGCCCCTGCATTCAATGGAGACATGCAGGGCATCGTTATGGTTCTTCCCTTTAGCCGTCAAATCAGCGTCGGAGAAACCCAAACCATTATCAACAGTTAAGTTGGCCACACAATCGGTAAACTGATCACCTGATGTCTCTTGTGGCACGTGGGACGTCTTCAGGAAGGTAATCAGAGCCTTGGCATGGGCCTTTGAACACAACAACAGTGATAGCATAGAAATCTTAGATGGGGTGTGCCCCAGCTGCTCAACTATGTTAAAATAACTCTTCTTGATAATCTTAAGAATCTCTTCCATTTCCTGTTTGGAAGCTTCAACAGTGGTTGTCTTAGGTGCCTCCGTCTGGGCAGGCATATCAGTAGCGATCCCTTTGCCCCGAGCGTCAGATGACTCGGCAGCAGGCGTAGAAATAGGAACTTGGTCAGGAAGGGAAGCAGGCACACTTGCAGGTGTGATGACAATTGGTCTCTGGATTGTTGGTGGAGCAATATCAGGTGAGAAAAGCCTACCGCTGCGGGTGACTTTGGCAAGCCCGATGATGTTGCTGACGTCGGTACTAGTATCAAACTCCTGCTTAACTCCAAGCACATAAACATATGCCCCATAGTGCCAAGGGACAACTTTGTCAGATGTATAGGGGATGGGCCCCGGAACAGTGATGATTATAGGTACAATCTTCTGAGCAGGCGTAATTTTGACAGGCTTCCTTGAGGGAGCCTTAGGAGAATTGTTGAAAATGGTGACAATGGACACTTCTTCAGTAGGGGTAGCAGGAATAACAATTTTATCAAACAAGATCTCTTTATTATCCATCAGGTTTTGGATACCTGACTTCAAAGATGGGCAACCAGTAGGTGAAACGGAACACAGATGGCAACCTTCACAACATCCCGGAAATAAATCGGCTAGCAACAGGTTCCTCTTGACAGTCAACAACGGAGTAACAATATCATCCATAGAGGCTACATACAGGTCTTCCTCTACAGCATTCACTCCATGCTTGGGCATGGGAGCAGTTACGACATTGGGCCTTTCGGGCGCCTCGAACTCTATCTCTTTAGCATCAATTAGGTCCTGAACCTTATTCTTCAGAGCCCAACAATCATCTGTAGTATGCCCCGGGCTATCAGAGTGATAAGCGCAGCGGGCGTTAGGATTGTACTTCGGGGATGTGGTGTTTACAACCTTCAGAGCTTCTTTTATAGTTACCAGATTGGTTGTCAGTAACTGCGGCAATATCTGGGACAAGGTCATGCTGAGCCGAGTAAACTGCCTTCTGGGTCTCTCACCCCTTTCCTGATTGTGATGCTGAGGAGCAGCAGCAGGTTTTGAAATTACCACCGCGTTGACAGCTTGGCGGCGTTCCGGTTTATTCTGTCTCCTTGAACCATAGACAGCACTAGCTTCCTTCTTGAATGACTTCTTTTCAGTGCTCGAGGAGGCACCTTTATGTATCTTCCCAGACTGGATACCAGCTTCTATTCTCTCACCAGTCAAGATAAGGTCTGTAAACCCGGCAGAAGAATTCCCAATCAAATGGTTGAAGAACGGACCAGACAGGGTCCCCAAGAACATATCAACAAGTTCACGGTCAATTAAAGGTGGTTGCACCCTTCTAGCCAGGTCTCTCCACTTTTGAGCATACTCCTTAAATCCTTCACCCGTCCCTAGTGACATACCCTGGAGTTGGGTACGCGTAGGAGCGAGGTCGGAATTATACTGATACTGCTTATAGAACACAGTAGCCAAATCCTCCCAGTTACGAATACTGGCTCCATCCAGCTGATAGAACCATTCGAGTTGAGTCCCTGAAAGACTATCCTGGAAGAAATGGATCCACAAATTCTTGTCAGCTGTGTAAGGTTGGATCTTCTTTACATACGACCGGAGGTGCAGCTTAGGACAGGAAGCTCCGTCGTACTTTGCAAAAGCAGGCGCCTTGAACTTATGGGGAATCACCACCCCAGAGGATAAGCCTAGGTATCCAAAGTCCAACCTGGGTACATTCTGTATCTCCATAGCACTTAAGAGGTCCTCCAGCTGTTTGTACCTGTCCTCAGCAGGAGGGTACTGTTCATCATTATAATCCGTCTCGTTGTCGGAGACCACGGGACTAGGAACCCTTCTCTCTTGGGGACTGTCTTTCCCTACAGAGGAAGTAGTCACATCAACCTCATTTTGTAGTCCATTCCCAAATCTACGTCCAGTGTTGAACAAGACGGTCCTCTTCTTCTTCTTCTTCTTCAGAATCAGAGTCTTCAACTCCTGTTGACCCTGGGCTAGGCTCATAACCAACTCTTGGAAATGGGCATTCTGGGCCTGGAGGGCCTTGATAGCTTGTTCAGTGGTAGGTTCAGAAGACATGATGATTGCTGAAATAAACATCGAAGAAGATAAGTGACCTGTAAAAAGGGTACCTGTTATGCATATGATGACATGAAATGCGTATGATTTATGTTTTCAAAGACAATCGGGATTCAACTTTGTAGACAAAATGAAACACACTTTATTAGATTCAACTTTGGAATTTAAATTGTTCAACAAATTGCCCTTAGGAGTTACATGAATGAAAATACTGAAAAGTAAACAAAAGCTGTAAAAGAAACATCAAATGTTCGTCAATGCTCCCATGGCCTCTTCTTCTCAATACGGATATAGTCATTCAGGATCCGCTCGTTCTCCAATTGCTTAGTCAGCTTCTGGATCTTTTGTTCCTGCTCGTTAAACCTTTCCTGATAAGAATCCCGTTCTTCCTGCAGTTGCGCCCAAGACCTCTTTAGTGTAACAATATCAGTGGGTATCTGAGGATGAAGAACAGTTGGAGGAACCCCGTCTTTATCAGGAACTTCAAGAGTAATAGGCCTGACAGCTTCGTATGGCATACCTAACTTCTGAGCACGGATGCGGACCCATCTGAAATATGACTCCATAGGCAGAGAAGTTTTTGGTCCCAACTCATGTGGGTCAGTTTTGTGAACTCTATCCCAAGCCCGGATGAATCTACGATGCAGCTTATCACTATCTACCTGAAACTCAAAACTGATGTGAGGTATCAACATTTCATGAGGCCCTGCTCTTCTGGCTCTTCCAAACTGACGGAGAGCTAAACATGGGTTATAAGAGGTTCCTCCCTGGGTTCCGATCAAAGGAACATTAGGGTACTCTCCGCAACGATCAATAACAGCCACCTCATCTAAACCTCTGAGAGTCCAAATGATGTCATTATCAGTAAGAGACATTATCCTATGAGCCCAGCCCCTTCCTTCTTTGTTCTTCAGGACAAACTTAGGGAGGTGAGAAATAAACCACCTCACTAACAAAGGAGCACAACACCACAAAGTTCCCCATCTTCGGGAAGTACGAACATAGAGCTGTTGCAGGATATCACCCAAGAGAGTGGGCACGGGATTCCGAGAGATGAAGATCCTTATGGCGTTGACATTAACAAAGATGTCAGGATTTGGAAACAATACTAGACCATAGATTAAGAGAGCCAGGATGTCTTCGTACGCCCTGAAGTCTAAGTCATTCCAGAAACTATTAGCTTTGCCAATCAGAAACTTAGCCAAAAAGCCCTTAACTCCACTTCTAGTCTCCCAGTTAGCCCTTACCTCTTCTTTGGTCAAGGGGAGGGCTGCAGCAATTTCTTCAGGGCTAAGAGTCTTTTCCCAACCAGTGAATGGAGTCTGTTCCAAAACAGGGATACCAAGTAAATCAGAGAATTCTTCCAGGGTAGGGACCATCTGGAAGTCTTGAAAGGTGAAGCAATGGTATAGCGGATCATAAAACTGGGCCAGGACACTCATCAATTGTTGGTCCCACTTTGAAGTGACTAAACCGAGAAGAGAACCATGCCTCTTGATGAAGGAAGTAGTGTTTGGAATCCTATCAACCAATTCTGTAAGCAAAGCAGGTGGTTGAACAAAGTTGAGCCGGATAGTATTCCTTCGCATGGGCATCATGATGTCCTACAAAACAGAGCAAAGATGAAACCCTCTTGTCTTTGAAATGGGTTAGTCCTTATGCAGGATGCATGCAATGTTATGATGGTATGATGCTATGATAAAGGCACACCACAAGTATTCACAAAAGGCAAACATGGTAAGGCACACGAGTCACACAAGACAGCCCTTAGAGTTCAGGCCAGCATGAAGTTTAGGTACTACCCTCTTTCAGTTTCAGTTGGTTAAGACCTGTCCTAAAAATAGTAACCGGGTTCTAGAGGATCTCAATATCACTGACTACCCTCAATCGGTCATACTCCAGCTTAGTAATCTTTTCTTGCAGCCGGAACCATTGCGAGAGTTTAGCCTCAATGAGTGTAGCATGCTGCTACTGTTCTATGGCCAAGTTGGTCAATTAATAAAAGAAATAAAAAAGAAAAAGAAAAAAAAGAAAAGAAGTAAACTTGTGGGGGTGATGACCCAAATCAGGAGGTGTGCTAGAAATTTTGAAGCCCAATTGCTTAAGCCTGTTTGACTTTCTGGCTCCTCCATGCGCATGGTTGACTGGGAGTACCATGGTCCTTCATCTTTGGCCACAGGATTTGAGCTTAAAGACACATGGCGCATGGATATATGAAGCACATGGTGGACATCACCTTGGAATCTGCACATGAACATGTTAAGAAAAAATAGAAACAAATATTTTGGGGGACCTGGGATTCGAACCCAGGCCCCAACGCTTCCAAGCCAGCATGCTAACCACTCCACCATCACGCTTCAATCGTTATTAGCATAAAAGACAAATATTATATTGGGAAACAGACCACTAAGCTGTAAAACAAATAAAACGCGCGCCCTTTTTTGAATTAACCAATGGGACATCAACGCGTCATCGTCTTCTTCATTTGTTCCTGCAAAATATAAACAGATAGCGGGGGTTTTTAACCCCCACAATATGCCATGATGAAAAATAGCAAATAGAGATACAAGGCACATAAATATTTCTCGAGGGTTCAAATATGTTCGTCTGGTTCTCACGAATTCAGTCATGTGCCTTAGGAGTCTTAATTTTTTTGGGTTTAGAAAGCCCCAATTTCAAAGCTTATGAATCCTAAAACTTGTTCATGGCATCTTTGGATTTATGGCGTTTCAGTTCAATTAAACCATACCGTTAGCTTTGTACAGTCCCTAGCAACACAAAACAATCATGAAAACATATTAAAGATGCATGAATCACGATATACGATTATGAATAAAAGCTGCAAACTGTGACTCTGTATAGGGTGATTCTTTGAGTTATGAAGCTGGAATTTGATTGCCACACGTTCTGGGAACCTCCTGCAATGTATTAGAATCAAGAAAAGTCCTTGAATTGGCCTGGAATGTAGAAATCAGTTTTGCAATTTTCTTGAAATTTCTCAATATGGATATGGTCTTTCTGCAGCTTCTCTCACGTGTGCTCCATCAGGGTTGGCTTGCATACTTATAGAGGAATGGAATTAGGTCAGAATCTTGCACAAAAATCCATTGAATTGATGATTGAATATTTGATTGAAAATCAAATCTTTTTGCATTTTCATGATTGAATAAAGTTGCTAATTTTGGAGATTTTTGCATCTTTGATTTGTACACGAAATTTCCAGCATATCTTGACCATATTTGTTTCACAAAAAGATTGAAAAACCAAATCTTTGTATTTTCCTACAATTTAAATTAATTAAATGAATTAATATTAATTAAAAATCCAATTAATTAATTAAAAATAAGAAAATAAATTTAATTAAGCTTGATGGGTCGTGCATAGGCCATGGATGAAGTTTCAAGAAGAGATTTGAGGCCCATTAGCAAAAATAAGGTGTTTTGAGCAAAGTTGACTTTTGCAAATTCACAAAAATTTCCCAACTTCTCCAATGCATATCTTGCTCAATTTTGATTATATGAACATGTTCTTGGACATTTTGGAAAGGTATTGAAGTCCTCTAACCAATGCCTTTGGTCCTATGTCATTTGGATTTGCCAATCTCAAGTTATGGCCTTTGACTCAAAAGGTACTTTTGTTGACTTTTGAAATTGACCTATAATGTAGAAATTGATAACTTCTTGTGAGAGAATTTCTTGGACTTGGAATGTGAAGATGGATTGTAGGAAATGCCATCCCCTTCAAAATGAGAATTGGATGGTATTTTTCTGATGAACCATGAAAAAGTTGTGCCTTGGTCAAGATAAAGTTGACTTTTCTACTGTCCAAAAATAGTAACTTTTTGCATCTTGATGATTTTTGAGCTATCCTTGTGGAATCATGATCAAGACTTGATCAAATGATGATTGTGACCTCAAAATAAGATGTTGACCAAAAATTCTGACTTTTGACTGCAAAATGACCATTTTGCCCCTGTAGTTGACTATAGATCAAATAGGGCTTTTGACTGTGCAAATTGGCACTGTGAGTCTTGAAACTTGGCATGTAGGTGCTTGAGAATGCATATAGGCCCATGAGACTTGATTGAACCATTGAGAACCCCAAATTCCTTGAAAGAACAAAAACCCTAATTTCAGCTGTCTTAGGAGGTGGTTTGACTGTCTAATCCTTTGAGCCTTCTTGAACCATTTGAAGATGATTCTTGACAAACCTTGAAGAATATGGGAGCGCAAATTTTGGGGTACAACAGATGGCATGACAAGACTGAATGTTTTAACCTAAAATCAACTTAGATCACCCTTAACATGTACAAAGATAAAAATAACTAAAAATAATACACTCGCACATGCGCACTCTTAGGGTACACCCCACTTGGTTGCCTTCGTGCACGGTCATTTAGTATAGGTCATTTTAGAGGTTGGTCTCTTGTGTAAAGATCATAGTCGCCTAAGAAAGGTTGCCTCGGATATCATTTCCTCGAATAAATGATCTAAGACATTAGGGTTACCGCTAAGGCATCCTAACATTGCTTTGGTGACCGTAAGTCCCGCATTTGAATTGACCCTTAAACTCCAACGACGGTGCTACCTACTCATCAATAGTAGGATAGCATTGTCTAAAGGAAATTAGCATAGAATGATTCCTTTTTCGAGTAGGTAGATGGTTCTTAGATACTTGCTCTTTCAAAAACCAAAAACTTTTCACACTTACACTTTTCGAACAAAGTTTTCAAAAAACACTTCATACGCTCTTGAGGACGGAAACAAGAGTTAAATCAAAGTTTTCAAACAAAAACTTTTTTTCAAACCCACAAGCACAAAGAAAGCAACTTTGAAAACAATTGAGAAAGTACCTAAGAGCCCGTGGATAACCACAGATAGAAAGGGTGCTAACACATTCCCTTTCTATAATCTACCCCCCGAACCCGAGAAATATCTCAAAAAAGGAATTTTTCTGTGATTTTTTCCTTTCCATGTTGGATAAAATAAATGTCGGTGGCGACTCTTGCTTACCGCGACATTTTGCAAAAACAAACACAAAACGCAAACCAGCATTCCAAAAAACAGTCAGTTCTTCCCACCGTATCATAGAACTGACGATTCTGCTAGGGAAAAATGATGTTATAAGTGGGGTGTACCTAAGGAATAGTTCATATTTTTTTCAATTGCTTGACTTGTATGCTTTATATTTGTGGGCTTGTATCGGAGTTACTATAGATCCTAACTCGGATCTGGGGGATACCCTTTAGGTAAGTAGCAATAAACTGTGAGGTAACTGTACAGCATAGACCGATACGGTTGAAGCAGTAGCTATGTTGGTGTGGCACTTTAGTATGTACCGATATCCCTTGTGGCGCAACGAGGAGAATATGGGTCTTCTAAGGGGTCATTAAGCACCAACTAACCTTAGAACCTTTAAATTGACCAACTTGGCCATAGAATAGTAGCAGTATGCTACACTCATTGAGACTAAACTCCCGCGATGATTCTGGTCGCAAGAAAAGGTTGCTAAACTGGAATTATGACCGATCGAGGGTAGTCAGTGATATTGAGATCCTCTAGAACCCGATTACTATTTTTAGGACAGGTTTGAACCAACTTAACTGAAAAGGGTAGTACCTAGACTCCTTGTCAGCCTGAAACCTAAGGGTTCTCTGTGTGACTTGTGTGCCTTTACCATGTTTGCTATTTGTGGATACTTGTGGTGTGTTTTCTATCATGACATAATGACATCATAAAATTGCATGCACCTTGCATTGGACTAACCTATTTCAAAGACCGGAGGGATTCATCTTTGTTTTGTTTTGTAGGTCATGGCACCCATGCGTAGAAACACCATTCGGATCAACTTTGTCCAGATTCCCACTCAGCTTAAGGAATTGGTTGCAAAGGTTTCAGATAGTACCTCCTTCATCAGAATACATGGGCACCTTCTTGGTTTGGTCACCTCCAAGATGGATGAACAGATGATGAGTGTCTTAGTCCAGTTCTTTGATCCACTGTACCATTACTTTACCTTTCCGGACTACCAGTTGGTCTCTACCTTGGAAGAGTTCTCTGATCTGCTTAGTATCTTTATTCTAGAGCAGACCTCGTTCACAGGTTGGGAGAAGATCCTTAGGCTGGAGGAGATTGCTTTAGCCCTCCATCTGACAAAGGCTGAGGTAATGTCTAATTGGGAAACTCGTAATGGAGCAAAGGGCTTTTTGACTAAATTCTTGGTTGGTAAAGCTAATCAGTTCTGGGACAATCTAGACTTCCAGGCATTTGAAGACATTCTGGCTCTTCTCATATATGGTGTGGTGTTGTTCCCTAACTCATATGCTTTCATCGACGTGAATGCCGTGCATATTTTCATATCCGGTAATCCTGTACCCACTCTCTTAGGTGATATTTTGCACTCTCTTTATGCTCGTACTGCTCGGAAGCAGGGAACCCTTATGTGCTGTGCGCCATTGCTGGCGAGGTGGTTTATTTCTCACCTCCCCAAATCAGTTTTGAAAAACAAGGAAGGCATGGGCTGGGCCTACAGGATTATGTCCCTCTCTCACATGGACATCATTTGGACTATCAAGGGTATGGAAGATATGGCTATTATTGATCGATGTGGGGAATACCCCAATGTTCCACTAATAGGAACCAATGGAGGGATCACTTATAATACGTGTTTGGCCTTACGTCAGTTTGGGCGAGCCAGGAGGGAAGGACCTCATGAGTTGCTGATGCCTAGTATTGTCTTTGATTTCCAAGGGGATAGTGAGGAACAATGTCGCAGATTCATACGAGCTTGGGATAGAGTACACAGGTCTGATCCGCACGAGCTGGGTGCAAAGACTTCTCTTCCGATGGAGCCATATCTCCGATGGGTTCGAATTCGCTCCCAAAAGCTGGGAATGCCGTATGAAGCCTTCTTGCCTATAATTGTTGAGGTCGCTGATGAAGGAGGGGTTACTCCTACCATCCTCCATCCATACATGCCTACTGACATAGGGGCATTAAAGAGATCATGGATGCAGCTGAGAGAAGAGCGGGATACTTACAGAGAAAAGTATCACGAGAAAGAGCAGAAGATTCAGAAGTTGACAAGGCAACTGGAGAACGAGCAGATCCTCAATGACTATGTTCGCACCGACAAGAAATGACCATGGGACCACTAATTGTCTTTTTGATTATTTCTAGTTTTGATTTACTTTTCAGTTTTTCTTTCTTGTAACGCCTTAAGGGCATTTGTTGAACAATTGAATTCAAAGTTTATCTAATAAAAGTGTGTTTTATTTTTTTTTTACAAATTTGAATCCCTAAATTCTTTGAAATCATGTCATACACATATCATTCCCATGCACCTCATAACAGGTACCCTTACAGGTTTTCTCATCTTCTTCGCAGTTTATTTCAGCATCATGTCTTTCGAACCATCAACTGAACAAGCAATCAAGGCTATGCAAGCTCAAAACGCCCTATTCCAGGAATTGTTCATGAACCTGGCTAAGGATCAGCAAGATCTGAAGGCCCTTATCTTGAAAGAGAAGAAGAAGAAGAAGACAATCCTGTTTAATATGGGTCGCAGATTCGGAAACGACTTGCGAGAAGAGGTTGATTTGACCCACTTATCTGGAGGGGGAGATAATCAGGAAGAAAGGAGGGCTCCTAGCCCTGTGGTTTCCGACAACGAGACCGACTTCGAAGAAGACCAGTATCCTCCGGCTGAGGATAGATACAAATAACTGGAAGATTGGTTGAACGCGATGGAAGTTCAGAAAGTGCCTGGTCTGGACTTTGGTGATTTAGGTCTGTCATCTGGGGTGGTGATTCCCCACAAGTTCAAAGCATCGATCTTCACTAAATACGACGGGGTTTCTTGCCCAAACCCGCACCTCCGTTCGTATGTTAGGAAGATTTAGCCGTACACCCCTGACAAGAATCTCTGGATCCCCTTCTTTCAAGACAGTCTCTCAGAGACTCAACTTGAGTGGTTTTACCAGCTGGAAGGAGCCAGTATTCGTAATTGGGAAGATTTGGCTGCTGCTTTCTACAAGCAGTACCAATACAATGTCGACCTCGCTCCCATGCGTACCCAACTTCAGGGTATGTCTATGGGTGCGGGCGAAGGTTTCAAAGATTATGCTCAGAAGGGGAGGGACCTTGCAGGAAGAGTGCAACCACCCTTGGCTGATAGGGAGCTAGTAGATATGTTTCTGGGGACCTTGTCTGGTATGTATTTCAACCATCTGATTGGGAGTTCTTTGTCCGGGTTTACAGAGCTGATTATGACCGGGGAGAGGATTGAGGCTGGTATCAAATCCGGTAAAATACAGAAGGGTGCTTCATCAAGCACCGAGAAGAAGCCTTTTAAGAAAGAGTCGAGTGTTGTTTACAGTTCATAAAGCCAGAATAGACCTGAACAGCGCCAAGCTGTTAATGCGGTTGTTATTTCAAGACATGTTGTTGCACCTCAGCGCAACAATCAGCCAAGGGCCGAGAGACCGCGAAGACAATTCACTCAGCTCAACATGACTTTATCCCAAATTTTTCCACAATTATTAAAAACCAACTTGGTGATTCTGAAGGAGGCCCCGAAAACTCCCAACACTACATCACCCATGTACGATCCGAATGCCTGTTGTGCTTTTCACTCTGGTAGCCCGGGGCATGACACGGATAACTGTTGGTTCTTAAAGAACAAGGTACATGACTTGATTGATGCTATGGAGATTGAGTTCGAGGCACCTGAAAGACCTAATGTTGTGACTGCTCCTATGCCTAAGCATGGAGTGAATGATATAGATAAAGACTCATTTGTGGTTTCTGTGAACGACATTGTTACCCCATTGATGACTGTGAAGAAGAACCTTCTGTTAGTCGGTTTATTTCCGGGCTGCGACGAAGGTTGCCGTATGTGTTTTGTCCTACCTACTGGTTGCCATCTTTTGAAGTCAGGTGTCCAACGCCTGATGGATAATAAATAAATTCTGTTTGAGAAGACTCTTGTTCCTTTGGTTCATACTGAAGAAGTTGCTATAATCACCATTTTCGACAATTCTTCCAAGGCTTCCCCGAGAAAGCCTGTTAGAATTACATCTGTTCCAAGAATCGCACCATTGATCATCACTGTTCCTGGGCCTATCCCCTATACATCCAATAACGTTGTTCCTTGGCATTACGGGGCTGACGTGTATTATCACGGAGTTAAAAAAGATTTGGATGCTGATACTGACGTCAGCAATATTGTTGGACATGCCAAAGTCACCCGAAGCGGAAGACTTTTCTCCCCTGAGATCTCTCCACTGACTGTCCGGAAGCCTGTTGTTATTACACCTACCAGTGCACCTGTTACTGTCCCCGTTCAAGTTCCAATTCTTACCCCTGTTGCCGAGTCATCTGACACTCGGGGCAAAGGGATCACCGGTGAGCCTGCCCAGACAGAGGCACCGAAAAAGATTACTGTTGAAGCCTCTAGACAAAAGATGGAGGAAATTTTGAAGATCATCAAAAAGAGCGACTACAATGTAGTCGAGTAGCAGGGGAAAACCCCATCCAAAATCTCTATGTTGTCACTGTTGCTATGCTCAGAAGCCCATGCCAAGGCTCTGATTGCTTTCTTGAAGACTGCACACATACCACAAGAAACATCAGTTGATCGGTTTAAAGATTGCGTGGCTAGTCTGACTGCTAATAATGGGTTGGGTTTCTCTGACGCCGACTTGACTGCTAAGGGGAAGAATCACAATGTTGCCCTGCATGTCTCCATTGAATGCAGGGGCACTACTCTAGCTCATGTGTTAGTGGATACTGGAGCTTAGTGTGAAGCAACGGTTGATTCAGATGCTGCGTTACTATGTTGAGATCTTTGTCTGGTCTTATGAATATATGCATGGTTTGGATACCGATATTGTGGTTCACCAATTACCTACCAAGGAAGACTATCCTCCTGTGAAACAGAAAGTCCGTCGAATGCGTCCTGAGATATCTGAGAAAATCAAGGCTGAAGTGATGAAGCAGTTTGACGCCGGTTTTCTAGCAGTTACTTCTTACCCACAGTGGGTGGCCAACGTGGTTCTGTGCCGAAGAAGGATGGTAAAGTTCGAATGTGTGTTGACTATAGAGATCTGAACAGGGCGAGTCCCAAGGATGATTTCCCTCTGCCTCATATTGACGTTCTGGTTGACAACACCGCTCAGCATAAGGTTTTCTCCTTTATGGATGGTTTCTCCGGTTATAATCAGATTAAAATGGCTCCCGAAGATATGGAGAATACAACCTTTGTTACTCAATGGGGTACCTTTTTCTACAAGGTCATGCCTTTCGGATTGAAGAATGCTGGGGCAACGTATCAGCGTGCCATGGTCGCTTTGTTCCATGATATGATCCATCATGAGATTGAGGTATACGTTAACGACATGATTGCAAGATCCCATACTGAAGAAGAACATCTTGACCACCTTCAGAAGTTATTTGACAGGTTGAAGTCGTATAAGCTGAGGTTAAACCCAAACAAGTGCACCTTCGGGGTGAGATCTGGTAAGCTGCTGGGTTTCGTCGTAAGCGATAAAGGTATTCAAGTGGATCCTGCGAAGGTGAAGTCTATACAGGAAATGCCAGCTCCCCGAACAGAAAAAGAAGTCAGAGGCTTTCTGGGACGATTGAACTACATTGCCCGATTCATCTCGCACCTAATTGCTACTTGTGAACCAATCTTCAAGCTACTGAAGAAAGATCAAGTGGTAAGTTGGAACGATGAATGTCAGGCCGCTTTTGAAAGGATCAAGGAATATCTCCAAGAGCCACATATTCTGATGCCTCCAATTGAAGGGAGACCCTTGATCTTATACTTGACAGTACTTGATAATTTGATGGGGTGTGTGCTGGGGCAGCATGACGAGTCTGGCCGAAAAGAGCATGCTATTTATTACCTTAGCAAAAAGTTTACCGACTGCGAGACCGGATACTCGTTGCTTGAGAAAACTTGCTGCGCTTTGGCATGGGCTGCTTGCCGGCTGAGACAGTATATGCTGACTCACACTACTTTATTGATATCAAATATGGATCCTATCAAGTATATCTTCGAGAAACCTGCATTGTCCGGAAGAATAGCAAGATGGCAGATGATTTTGACTGAGTATGACATTCAGTATACGACCCAAAAGGAAATCAAGGGAAGTGTGTTGGCAGATCATTTGGCACATCAGGCAGTGGACAATTACCAGTCTATGAACTTTGAATTTCCGGATGAGAATATCATGATAGTGACTGACTGTGAAAAACTTGGACCGAATGAAGGACCTGAGGAAGGATCCCGATGGTCTATGTACTTTGATGGAGCTTCAAACGCTTTGGGTAATGGCAATGGTGCCGTGATCATATCTCCTAAAGGCTCTCATACTCCATTCACCGCCCGACTATGTTTCAACTGCACCAACAACATGGCGGAGTATGAAGCATGCATCATGGGTCTTCGAGCAGCAATTGACCTAAGGATTAAGTTCTTAAGTATTTTTGGAGATTCCTCTCTCCTGATCAGTCAGATCAAAGGCGAGTGGGATACGAAACACCCGAATCTTATTACTTACAAGGAGTATGTGTTGACGTTGCTTCCCCATTTCGAGGAGATAACCTTTGAACACTTCCCTAGAGAGGAGAATCAGTTGGCGGGCGCGTTAGCTACAATTTCTTCTATGTTCAAAGTCAATTGGGACAACGAAGCTCCCCGGATTATCATTGAAAGATTGGACGAACCTGCACATTGTTGTGATATTGAGACTGGAGAGGTAGCAGATAAACCCTGGTTTCATGAGGTGAAGAGATACCTTGAGGCTCAGGAATACCCCGAGGGTGCATCTGTTAATGATAAGAAGTTTCTGAGGAGGTTCGCGGCAAAGTTCTTCATCAGCATTGACATTCTTTACAAGCGCAACCATGATTCAACCTTACTGCGATGTATGGACAAAAACGAAGCAGAAAGGATTATGGCGGAGTTACATGAAGGTACTTTCAGAACTCATTCCAGTGGACACACCATGGCAAAGAAAATCCTTCGGGCAGGATATTTCTGGTCCACAATGGAAGCCGACTGTTATCAGCATTGTCGGACCTGTCACAAGTGCCAAGTCTATGCTGATAAGATGCGCATACCTCCAGTTCCTTTGAACGTCTTGATAGCTCCTTGGCCTTTTACAATGTGGGGCATTGATATGATCGGCGAGATCAGATCTACGACATCTAACGGGCATCGTTTCATCCTGGTAGCTATTGACTATTTTACGAAGTGGGTTGAAGCAGCTTCCTTTGCTACTGTAAACAAGAACGTCGTGGCACATTTCATTCGGCATAATTTGATATGTCGATATGGTGTACCAGAGGATCATTACGGACAATGGTACAAATCTCAACAATAAGATGGTCACCGAGCTCTACAAACAGTTCAAGATACATCATCACAACTCTTCTCCCTACCGGCCGAAGATGAATGGGGCTGTTGAAGCGGCTAATAAGAACATTAAGAAGATTGTGCAGAAGATGACAGTGACATACAAAGATTGGCACGGGATGCTACCGTTTGCTCTTCGTGGGTACCGTACCTTAGCGCGGACGTCAACAGGGGCAACACCCTATTCCTTGGTATATGGTATGGAGGCCGTGTTGCCCATTGAAGTTCAGATACCCTCTCTTCGGATTATGAAGGATGCAGGTTTGAGCGAAGATGACTGGTGTGATACGGTGGGAGAACTGACTTGAGGTTTTGCGTTTGTGTTCGCAAATGTTTCGGTTGAGCAAGAGTCGCCACCGACTTTTTATTTTATCCTAAGGAAAGGTTAAAAAGCACAGCAAAAAAACCTTTGAGATGTTTTCTTGGGTTCGGGGAGTAGATTATAGAAAGGGAAGGTATTAGCACCCTTTCTATCCATGGTTATCCATGTGCTCTTAGTTACTTGCTTAGATCAACTTGCCTTGATTTTCAATTGTTTGAAATGGTGCTTTCAATTGTTTGAAATGGTGCTTTGTGTGTGGGTTTTGAAAATGTCTTGAAAAGAGGCCAATGTGGTGGCAACCCTTTGTAATGATCCATGTTGGGATGTATACAAAGGTGTATGTCTTTTGAAAAAAGGTTTTCAATGTTTTTGGAAATTGTTTTGAAAATGTGTTGTGGAGTGTGGTTTTGAAAAATAGGCAAGGGTTTTTGTTTTGCAAGTTGGCAAGTAACCAAAAGCTATCTACCCTAAATTTCTCAAAGATCTTTGCTATGTTTTAACCCTTTTGACAATTTTGTTCCACCATTGTATTTGGTGGACAATCTTGTGTTAGGATGTTAACGGGACGGGCGCGGGTCATCGTTTAGACCATGATTGCAATGGTGCCAAGTGTCTTTGGGCAATTTTTCCTTTAGGGACTTGATCATTTTTAGGCAACTTTCGAAAGCGTCATCGAGGGACTATGATCATTTGATTGTTTTGTTTTTTGCCAAAGATACCTAACATGCAATATGGCCCATTTTTGAAGGCAACAAGTGGAGTACCCTAGGGGTGCAAGTGTGCTTAGTGTTGTCCATTTCCATGCTTGTTTATCTTGAAATTAGGTCAAACTATTTTTGGTTAATTTTGCATACAAAACCCTAATTCTAACATGGCATAATTAGAAAGCTTTTAAATGCGAAAAAATAAAAGGTCCTAAGTTATTACAACACAATATATGGGATGGGGGGAACAAATGTGCAAATGGGGATATTTTAGCAAGAAATTAAACCTAAACTATTACATCCAAATTGAATTACACAAATTATTTAATATACAACAATTAAATAAAAATGAAAACATAATAAATGTGCAAGATGCAAAAAATGGTTTTTTATATGTATGAAAAAAGTATTTTTTATGTGTCAAATAAACAAAAATAAAATTAATTAATTTTTTTGTATTTTTATGCATTTAGGGCAAAACCCTAATTTTATAAATAAAAGGTATTTATTATGTAATATTTATTAATTATGTACAAAAATAAATAAAAGAAGGTATATTGTAAAAAAAGTATTTTTGAGGTCAAAATATTAATAAAAATAAAATGTATTAATTCTTTGTATTTCTCTAAATATATTAATAAATATACATGTATTTACATTATTTATTAAATATATATTATATGTACAAAAATAAAATATTTAATATTATAAAAAAAAGTATATTTTATGTAAAATGTTTTCAAGAGATAATATAAAATAAAAATCAGAAATAAAACATGTTTGTATTATTTTTTGTATTTTAAAATAATAGTATATTTAGGTTTATTTATATACAAAACTAAATAAAGCCAAATAAAAATCAAATAAAATGCAAAAAATATGGGAAAAATAATTTTAATATTTTTTATGCTTTGTCAAAAATAAATAAGTCAGAAACAAAAATCAAAAGTTAAAAATAATGAAAATAAAATGCAATGGGCCAAGGAGGTGCAAATGTGAAATAGTGGTGTGAAAAGAAAAAAACATTTCAGGCCCAGCCCAGAACCTATCTTCTTCAACCTCCAGCAAGCTTGTACAACCAACATACGCGTTTCTGCTATCTCAGGATTCTTGGACTTTTAGCACAAACTCACAACATGAAAAATGTTAAGCATCAAGCCACGATTCCATACATATAAAAAACTTAACCTAACTCTCAGAAATGAGAGAGAATTTCTCCATCCCTAATTCTTAACCTAAGTTTTTATCAATGTTCAGGTCTCAAATTCTCTCAGCACATGCAATATAAATGGAAAGTAAAGATATGTATAGTTTCAGGGGCATGAGTAGAACATTTTTCATTCACAAACTTAGAGCTAACTCTTCCTATATTGAGAGATAGAAGTCCATGAACTTACCTGTTCAAGGCAAAATGAGGATTGGTACAGCTTGCTTGAAGTTCAGGGATGCTATTCCAACCTTTAACTTGCTTTGAAAACAACTGGATCAAGCTATGGCAATCAACCTGCAAAACAGAAAAAATGAAAATGGTGATGTTGGTTAGAGGTGTTACAGGTCGTGTCCAATGCTTGGGATAGCTTGCATATATGGTATGGAATGTGTATGAACTGGATTTAGCAAGAATGCACGAATGGATTGGCTTATGGAAGTCCAACTGCAGAGGTTACTCTGTTTTCTGCAGTGGGAGGGTGTTTTGAGGTTTGATGATGTTTGGAAGGTCTTTGGCTCATGCTCTAGCTTAGGTCTGATGTTTGGAAGGTGTACAACAACTTTGCTTAAGCTTGTCCTGGCTGAAATGAGAGTTGGTGTTGGTTATGCCAAGTTACTTCACACTTAAGCAAGAAAAATCAACTTGGTTCTCTAGACTTGTACAAGCCCCTCTAATGAGCTGCAAACATCCCACTTTATCAGTGTGATATGCTTCTGAACTTGTGCCCAAAGATATGGCCTTGTACTTCTTGATTTTCAAACTTGACATAAAGTTCCACTTATCAAAAATGGATATATTGCTTTTTCTAATTATAGCTTAATCTTGTATGCAATGCTTAAACACATAATGTAAGGCTTGAACACAAGGGGTTTCAATTAAATTTATGAGTGTGAATGAGATAAAGGACCTGTAATTCATCTCAGAACATGCTGAGTTCAAAAAATGCAAGGTTGTGGACATGTAAATTGGCCATGAACAAAGTGAGTTTTGCCCATATTGCCAAATTCGATTCTCCCTAACCATGAGGTTGTTTGATGAGTTCTTGGACATTTTGGAAAGCTTGGAATGTGTACTACAATCCATCTTTGTAATGCAAATTGAAATTCCAAGTGAAAGCATGTGAAAGGTAGCCATGAAATTAGGCAAAAATCCTGCCTAAAATAGGTCAAAATTTCTCTAAGTTAAGAATGTTTTGCACCCTTGTTCCAAAAATCATAACTTGAGCTACAAGCTTCTTTTGAGGAAACTTTGTGAATCAAAGTTGTACATTTTGAAATGTACTACAACTTTCATGTTTTGACTTTTGTTTGAATCCAAATGCATCTTGATGAAAAAATGGGACAAAGTTAGGAAAAAATTAGGGATTTTCATAACTTAGAAAATTTCTAAGTTATGAAAATTCTTCATTTCAAACCCTAATTTGTGATTTTTGATTTCTTGGTGAACAAGTTTCATAATTTGGCATGTTTTGATGAAAAATGAATCTTGACACTTGATTTTGACCAAAAAGTCAAAGTTTGACTTTTTAGTATACAGTCAAAAATTGATCAATTGACTGGAAAATTCATCTGTCAATCTTGTGCACTTGGGATCTTTTGAATTTGTTGAACATGTAAAGACAATTCCATGGGGTCCTTGAGTCAATATATGAGCTTGGTTTGCCATTGGCTAAGTCAAACAGTCAAAAATTGCCTTTGTGCAGTCAAAACCCTAAAAATGACCATTTTGCCCTTTTGGTGATCTGATCAAATTTCTTGTGGAATTGTGATCCAAACTTGACCAAATGGTTTAAATGAGTTCATAATGTTGATGTGGGTCAAATTTCATGAGGTTTGACTGTCAATTGACCACAGTTGACTTTTTCCCTAATACAGCTGATTTCTAGGTCAACTGTTCAATTGACTGGGCAAAGTTTGGAATCAAGACTTGAAACTTGGTATGGATAAACTTGTGAGTTCAAAATGAAGCATGGAAGTCATCTTAGGCATTTTAGGTCAAAACATCTTTGTGCAAACACAAACCCTAATTTGGGTCAACAGTGCAAGGAGGAGTCTTGAGCAGAGGAAACCCTAGCTGGGTCTTGAGCTCTAAGGGTATTGTGATGAGAAAATGTTGAGGAAATGGGAGGGAAAATTTTGGGGTACAACAGTTGCCCCTGTTCAATCTTCTTGCACCTGAAGAGTTAGATTGGCAGGTTTGCATTTCGCGTCTCGAAGGTAAAAGGAGATTGGACACTAGAGTGCCCTTAAATTTGCACTCATCAGAATAATGGATATGGGAATGGGCTTAGAGATGCCATTTGGAGATGGGCTTAGAGATGCCATTTGAAGGGTGACAGAACCTTGTCGGAGATGGGCTTAACGATGCCATCTGAAAGGTTTGTTGAACTGTAGTGTGACGGGTTAGAAGAATGAGGATCAAAATGGTATCCGTGTCTGGAATGTATTTGAACTGCATCTAAGGACTGAGTTTGTATGAGAAGAGAAATGGACTCTGTGTCTGTGGCGTATCTGAGTTGTGACTGTGTTTGAAGTGTAGAACGAATATCAGAATGACTGCCGTGTCTGGAGTGTATCTGTATTGTACCTGGGTAACAGAGAAACATCTGTATGGAGCACCTGCGTGCTGGGGACAAATTCTGAATGAGTGACAGAATGGAAACCATGTTTGGAGCATATCCGGACTGTATCTGGAGTTGAAAGTTGTATGAGTAGCAGAATGACTTCCGTGTTTGGAGTGTATCTGAAACTGTAACTGGGATCTAGATAAATGACAGAATGACTTCTGTGGCGAACGCACTGGAGAGAATCAATCTGCTGTTGTAAGGGTCAGAATGGTATTCGTTTTTGGAATGCATTGAACCTTGAGGTGGATAAATGAATCTGACTGAGAGATAGAATGGCTGTCGAGTCTGGAGCGTATCTAGTCTGTATCTGATTGCTGTAGTCCGAATGAGTAGTAGAATAACCGTCGTGTCTGAGGTGTATCCATACTGTATCTGACTTGAGATTCTGAATGAGTAATAGAATGACCGCCGTATCTGGGGTGTATCCATACTGTATCTGAATAATTGTTAATGATAGCCTTTTAATTTTATCCTGAAAAGGGTGAAATGTTAGCTAAAACACAAAGTTATGTTGCATGATATGTATGATGCAAAATATGTTATATCAATGTTTATGATATGAATGTAGATGAATGCGTATGTAAGCCGAAGAGCTATCTTGCTGAGGATAGATGAATCCTGGAGATAAAGAATCTTGACTGCTGCCAGGGAAAGTGAATCCTTGACTGCTTGCAGGGGAAGACAAAAATTTTGATTGCTGAGGATGAGACATCCTTGCCGACTACTGCTGGAGAAACAGGAGCTTGGGTTGTACACCAATCTTCTGGGGATTCTTGTCTTGAGGAGATCTTCACTGGAGAACATCTGATCATCCTGTGAGGCATTGAGAATGAACCTTCATTCTGCTTGGGGAATACAAGACCTTCAATCACTGAGGGATCTTAGGGCCACTGCTGGAGAAATGGAATTCCTTGGTGACTTGCGGGGAATGAGAATTCCTGAAGATCTCTACTGGGGAAGTTTAGAATCTGATAGACTCATGCTGGAAAGGTATGACTGAGAATTTTCAGTTTGGTGACAGGTATCTCTATGGGGAGAAGTTTCACTAGCCTGGTTCAGTTGGGGATTGATGGCTAGAAATTTTAGCTCCGCTGGGGATTGGATTTCCAGATTTTTAAGGCTCCACTGGGGATTCTGAAACTTAACTCTGAGGGGAATCGAGTTCTGGAAGGCCCTATGGCTGGGGAATATGGAGTTTAACTCTGCTGAGGATTCCTTCTGAAAGGGCATCAAGGTATCCATTTGTACCTTTAACCTATCAGTAATCATCTTTCTTGATTCATAAGGAAATGATTATGTTCAAATGCATATGCCTATTTAACAAAAACATTGGACGTTTCTCAAATAAAACATAGGTGCAAAAGAAAAAGGAAAGGAAGACAACGCAAATTTCTGTACTTGGAAAAGTATTTGTATTAACTTTCTATAAGTATATTTGTACAAAGGAGACAGTCATCCTAGTAAGAGGATGCCGTTATAAAAATTGAAAAATTTATACAAAAGAAAGATGGCTATGTGAAACAATTCCATGGGATTCCATTCTGCTGTAGCCTTCACAACTCTGAACGTCTGTCCATTCAATGCTTCGTCTGCCGATGACTGGATTGATTAGAAGCTTGGAGCTGGTTGATGAAGAGATTGTCCTTAAAGTGATTCGACGAGACATAGCCATACGCTTTAATTCCCTAACTTTTGCCTGAATCTCCCTTTCGGGTTTTCGATCCACCGGGAAACCCCTTTTTGCCCAAGCCGCCCTTTCGGGTTTTCAACTTGCCGGGTGTACAGATTCTTTTTGTTTTATCCCTAATTTTTGCCTGAACCGCCCTTTCGGGTTTTCAGTCCACCGGGATGCCCATTTTTGCCCAAGCCGCCCTTTCGGGTTTTCGACTTGTCGGGTTATTTTATGCGTAGTATCTTTTGACTATGTCTGCATTCGCAGGGTGCGGCAAATCATCGTCGTCCATGGTGGTCACAATCATTGCACCACCAGAAAATATGCTCTTGATCACAAATGGTCCTTCGTATGTAGGAGTCCATTTGCCCCTGGGATCACTTTGCGGCAGGATGATCCGCTTGATTACGAGATCTCTGACTTGATATACTTGACGTCTGACTTTCTTGCTGAAGGCTTTCATCATCCGTTTTTGATACGTTTGACCATGGCACACAGCAGCGAGTCACTTCTCGTCGATCAAATTGAGTTGATCCAGTCGGGTCTGAATCCAATCATCTTCACTCAAACCAGAATCCTTCATAATCCTTAAAGAGGGAATCTGAACTTCCATGGGCAGGACAGCTTCCATGCCATACACCAAAGAAAATGGGGTTGTCACGGTTGAAGTACGTGCCGTCATACGGTATCCATGCAGAGCAAACGGTAACGTCTCATGCCAGTCCTTGTAAGTGACTGTCATTTTCTGAATGATCTTCTTAATGTTTTTGTTCGCGGCTTCAACAACACCGTTCATCTTCAGCGGATAGGGAGATGAATTGTGATGATAAATCTTGAACTGTTCGCACAATGCGGTGATCATAGTATTATTCAGATTTGTACCGTTGTCCGTGATGATCCTGTCTGGAACACCATACCGGCATATGAGGTTTTGCTTGATGAAGCGGGCAACCACATTTTTAGTAACAGAAGCGAAGGAAGCTGCTTCGACCCATTTGGTGAAGTAGTCAATGGCAACCAGGATGAAGCGATGTCCGTTGGAAGCCGTGGGCTTGATCTTTCCGATCATGTCAATGCCCCACATTGCGAATGGCTAAGGAGCTGTCAGCACATTGAGAGGAACCAGAGGAATATGAATCTTGTCGGCATAGACTTGACACTTGTGGCAAGTACGGGAGTGCTGATGGCAATCTGTTTCCATGGTAGACCAGTAATAGCCTGCCCTTAGGATCTTTTTAGCCATAGTATGTCCGCTCAAATGGGTGCCAAATGTACCGCTGTGCATCTCTGTCATGATTAACTCCGCTTTAGCTTTGTCAACACATCGGAGTAAGACACAATCATGGTTGCGCTTATAGAGGATGCCATTGCTCAGGAAGAACTTGGCAGCAAATTTCCTTAGGAACTTCTTGTCATTTACGGAGGCTCCTTCTGGATATTCTCTAGTCTGGAGATACCTTTTGATTTCGTGAAACCAGGGTTGTTCCACTACTTCTTCGGTATTAATCTCATGACAATGCGCAGGTTCATCCATTCACTCGATGGTGATTTGGGGAGCCTCGTTATCCCAGTTGAGTTTAAACATAGAAGACATTATGGCCAGAGCATCCGCTAGCTGATTCTCTTCTCGCGGGAAATGCTCGAAGGTAATTTGCTCGAAATGAGGCAACAATGTCAGGACATGTTCTCTGTATGGGATAAGATTAGGATGTTTGGTATCCCACTCTCCTTTGATTTGACTGATAACCAAAGCCGAGTCCCCAAATACAATCAAAGATTTGATCCCCAAGTCTATAGCAGCCTTGAGACCAAAGATGCAAGCTTCATATTCCGCCATGTTGTTTGTGCAGCTGAAGCAGAGTCGAGCCGTGAAAGGAGTGTGACAACCTTCCGGGGAAATGAGTACCGCACCGATACCGTTTCCAAGTGCATTTGAAGCACCATCAAAGTACAGGGTCCATCGGGATCCCTTTTCGAGTTCGTCATACGGTCTGTTACCTTCGATGTTGTCCAAATTCATGATGTCCTCGTCTGGGAAGTCAAATCTCATGGATTGATAATCTTCGATAGCTTGATGAGCTAGATGATCAGCTAGTACACTCCCTTTTATATCTTTTTGAGTGGTGTACTGGATGTCATACTCTGTTAGGATCATTTGCCATCTAGTTGTTCTTCCAGATAAAGCAGGCTTCTCGAAGATATACTTGATAGGATCCATTTTGGAAATCAACAAGGTGGTATGAGTCAGCATATACTGCCTTAGTCGGCGAGCAGCCCATACCAAAGCGCAACAAGTTTTCTCGAGCAGTGAGTAGCGAGTCTCACAGTCGGTAAACTTATTGCTAAGGTAATAAATAGCATGCTCTTTTTGACCAGACTCGTCATGCTGGCCCAAAACACACCCCATTGAGTTATCCAAGACGGTCAGATACATGATCAATGGTCTTCCTTCGACGGGAGGCATCAGAATAGAAGGTTCTAGCAAATACTCCTTGATCTTATCAAAAGCAGCTTGGCAATCGTCGTTCCATTCGACTACCTGATCCTTCTTTAATAATTTGAAAATTGGCTCACAGGTAGAAGTCAGATGAGAGATGAATCTGGTAATATAGTTCAAGCGCCCCAAGAACCCTCTAACCTCCTTTTCAGTACGGGGAGCAGGCATCTCTTGTATTGCTTTTACTTTTGCTGGATCGACCTCAATGCCTTTGTTGTTGACAATAAACCCTAGAAGTTTACCAGACCTAACTCCAAAAGTACACTTACTTGGATTCATCCTGAGTTTGTACTCTTTCAACCGGGCAAACAACTTTTCCAGGTGTTCAAGATGTTCCTCCTCTGTTTGTGACCGAGCTATCATATCGTCTATGTAAACTTCGATCTCATGATGTATCATATCATGAAATAAAGCTACCATGGCGCGTTGATAAGTTGCCCCTGCGTTCTTCAGTCCGAATGGCATCACCTTGTAACAGAAAGTACCCCATTATGTAACAAAGGTTGTTTTCTCCATGTCCTCGGGGGCCATTTTAATTTCATTGTAGCCCGAGAATCTATCCATGAAGGAAAACACTTTGTGCTGAGTTGTGTTGTCAATCAGAACGTCAATGTGCGGTAGCGGAAAATCATCCTTGGGGCTGGCCCTATTCAAATCCCGGTAGTCTACACACATCCTGACCTTGCCATCTTTTTTAGGAACTAGCACGATGTTAGCAACCCATTGTGGATAGGATGTAATAGCCAGAAAGCCAGCGCTGAATTGTTTCATCACTTCTGCTTTAATCTTCTCAGACATGTCAGGCCTCATTCGGCGGACTTTTTGCTTGATCGGTGGATAATCCTCTCTTGTAGGGAGACGATGAACCACGATGTCTGTGTCTAAACCTGGCATGTCTTCATAAGACCAGGCGAAGATTTCAACGTACTCATTTAACAGCTGTATCAGGCGCTCCTTGACACTTTGTTCCAGATTGGCACCCACTTGCACTTCCTTCCGGTCTTCCTCTGTTCCCAAGTTGACAGTTTCCAACGACTCTTCGTGAGGTAAGATGGCCTTTTCCTCTTGTTGTAAAAGTCTGGCTAGCTCTCCTGGTACTTCACAACCTTCGCCTTCTTCATACTCAACTTGATTGACCAGATCTTCAGAGTTATTGAAGGACATAGCAGAATAGTCACCCATAGAATCCAGAGTGGATGGGTACCTGCATTTGTGAGTGTGGGTGTGTGTAAGGGATAGCCATCCTTAAACCAAAAATGCAAAAGGAAAGAAAAATGAACATAGCAGTTTATCAATGAAAAACGTCCAATGAATCATTAAACATGGCATATGGATATGAAGATAATCAAAACCCTTACAAATGGACCTACATGCCCCGGGCAAGGCATGAGGTGAAAAAGTAGTGTACGGATTGTTCAAAAGTAATTATTACAGACCAAAGGAAATGTTTGACAGATAATTACTGATTAATAAAAGTAATGGGGACAAAGTCCTTTGCCTCCCAGTTGCGTAGTCCCCCTTCGATGGTTGGGTAGATCCAATCTTCAATGTTGGCCTCTTCGTCTTCACCTTCCAAAGCATTGATCCCATAAGGAGAGATCTTGATGGGTGCTCTTTCAACCTTTGAGCGGCGCATAGCTTTCTGCCCCGTAGCAGTGGATCCTAAACCAAACTTGTCTGTTTTATGAGGAATATCCGGCAACTGCCCCCATGTTGAGTTCTTCCCTTCCTTCATTGCGGCCTTCGCGTCTTTTAGAGATGCCATCCTTGCTATCTGCTTTGGTACCTCCACTACCACTTTTGCTACTTCCCCCTCAGGAGAGACTTCCTCGAAGTGCTGGAATGGTGTCTCAATGAATTCACCTTCTACCTCTACATACCAGAAAGAGTTCAGGTGGCTAATCATATATTCCTCTTCATCGTGGACGGTTACTATCTTTCCCTTGATAGGGCACTTCAGCATTTGATGTAGGGAAGAGGTGACTGCCCCAACATTGTGTATCCATGGTCTCCCCAATAGGAAAGAGTATGACGGACGGATGTCCATCACATAGAAAGTTGAGGGGAAAACCTTTGTGCCAACCTTAATGGGAATGTCTACCTCTCCATGTACCATTCTCTTTGACCCGTCAAATGCCCTTACAATGATATTAATTGGCCTTAACTCCAAGCCTTCACAGTCTAAACGGTCGAGGGCCTTCTTAGGCAGCACGTTCAGAGAAGAACCAGTGTCGACTAGAACATGGGCCAGAGTAGTTCCTTGGCACTCTACTAACACATGTAATGCGTCGTTGTGTTTTCTTCCTTTTGAGGTTAGGTCAGCATCAGAGAAACCTAAACCGTTGTCTGCTGTAAGACTGGATACACAGTTTTGGAATTGGTCGGCAGAGGTTTCCTGGGGTACATGGGCCGTCTTCAGGAATTTTATCAATGCTTTGGCGTGCGCCTCCGAACAAAGTAGCAATGCTAACATGGAGATTTTTGAGGGGGTTTGCCCCAGTTGCTCTACCACGTCATAATCACTCTTTTTAATTATCTTCAAGATCTTCTCCATCTCTTTCTTAGAGGTTTCCGGGATGACCAAAGGTTGAGCCCTCGTCCTGACGAGCTCATCTTGGATCCCTTTACCTTTATCAGCGGAAGTTGGAGGGACAACAACAGGAACAACAACATCTTCAATCAATGGGGTTCTAGCGGAAAGTTTTATTGTTGCAGGAATAACTTTGGCGGCAGATGAGGGTCCAAGGATTGCCTTTGGGGGGGGCAATCTCTGGAGAAAATATTCTCCCACTTCGGGTGATCTTGCTCGTGCCGGCAATGTTTCCTATGCTGGCATCTTCTTCATCGGAGCTTCCTTCGGTTATTTCAACTTGTTTAATACCATGGTAGTAGATTTCTCCACCGTAATTCCATGGTATTGACTTTTCAGAACTGTAGGGGACAGGCCCTGGCATAGTTATCTTCAGAGGAACAGACTTTGTAGCAGATGTAATCTTAACAGGCTTTCTGACGGCCTTGGAAAGATTGGCGTGAATGGTGATAATTGAAACATCTTCAGTAGGGGTTGGAATAGCAGAAACTTTTTCAAACAGAATTTGTTGACTGTCCATCAGGCCTTGGATGCCTTTCTTCAGTAACGGGCAGTTAACTGGCAGAGAGTAACAACAGTGGCAGTCTTCTTTGCATCCCAGGAAAATCCCGGCCTTTAATAGATTTAACTTGATGGTTAACAGCGGAGTTATCAGGTCATTGACATCAGAAACGTACAAATCCTCCTCAATAGCATGGACATTTCGACCGTGCTTCGGCATCGGAGCAGATATCATGTTTGGTTTCTCTGGAGCATCGAACTCCACCTCTTTTGCATCTATCAAGTCTTGAATTTTATTTTTCAGCGCCCAACAATTATTTGTGTCATGTCCGACGCTATCAGAATGGTAGGCGCATTTGGCATTGGCATTGTAGGCTGGTGAGGTTGTATTCACATTTTTCGGTGCTTCTTTGATATTTGTGAGATTCAGCTTTAACAAGTGTGGAAGAACTTGCGCGGGCGTCATATTAATGCGGGTGAACTGCGGTGGTGGCCGTTCTCCCCATTGCTGTTTAGGTCTGGACAGGTTATTGCGAGGCTGATCATTTGGTGGATTTTGGATCATTACGGCCCCCACAGTCGGCCTGCACTCACTTCTTCCTGCTCCCCTTTGAGAATACACAACAACTATTTCTTTCTTCGCTGGGAATGATTTCTTAGCAATTGTAGATGCGGAGGCATCCTTCTGAATCTTCCCGTTCTTGATATCGGCTTCTACCCGCTCGCCAGTCAGAATTAATTCAGTAAACCCCGAGGAAGAGCTACCGATCAGATGATTAAAGAATGAACCAGACAGGGTCCCTAGGAACATATCAACAAGTTCTCTATTAGAAAGAGGCGGCTGCACCCTTCCAGCCAGATCGCGCCACTTATGGGTGTATTCCTTAAATCCCTCACCTGAGGCCATTCCCATACTCTGCAGCTGAGTGCGGGTTGGTGCCAGGTCAGAGTTATACTGATATTGGCGATAAAAAGTAGCTGCCAGATCCTCCCAACTACGTATCTCCGACCTTCCCAGCTTGTAAAACCAATCTAACTGAGTGCCAGACAGGCTATCTTGAAAGAAATGTACCCAAAGGTTTCTGTCAGATGTGTGAGGTTGGATTCTTCGGACATATGACCTTAGGTGCATTTTTGGGCAGGACAGCCCGTCGTATCTTGCAAAAATAGGCACTTTGAACTTCGAGGGGATCATAACTCCAGCAATTAATCCCAAATCTTCGAAATCTAAGCCTGGAACTCTCTGCAGCTCCATAGCTGCTAACCTGTCCTCCAAATTCTTGTACTTGTCATCAGCCGGCGGGTATTGTTGTTCTGAGTAGTCTTCATCTTCTTCAGCCTCTTCTTCCTCAGCTTCGGATTCGGAAGGTACCGCAGCCCCTTTTCCTTTACTGTTTTCTTCTTCGGATGCGGAAGGAAATTCAAGAACCCTTCTGGCTTCACCCTCAAACCTTCTCCTCAGGGTAGCCACCCCGACTCTCTTCTTCTTCTTTTTTACTTGGTCTTTGTTCCCAAGCAGGGTCTTCAGATCCTCCTGACCTTTAGCCAAGGTCATCAGGAGTTGTTGAAACTGTGCATTCTGAGACTACAAGTCCTTGACCGTCTGTTCGAGATCCATCTTACTGAAATAAACAGCAGAAAGATAAGGAAACCTGGTGTGGAGACCTGCTTATGCACATGATGAATGGTATGCTTATGTATGCAATACATTCAAGGATTTAGAAAGTTCAAAATTGTTGCAAACAAAAAGAACGCACGTCATATTAATAAGAAGAAATTTGTCAGTACATAAATGCCCCATGGGCCAAATATTACAAAAACTTCTTAAGGTAAAAAGACGTTGCGCATCCTCTTTGGTGCGATGTAGGTGTTGAGAGTCTCTTCCTCATGGAGTCGGCGGGTAAGCTCTAAAACCTTCTTCTCACTGGCCTAGAAGCTGACTTCAAAAGTGTTCTGTTCCTCCTTGAGTTGGATCCAACTCTTCTGCATCTCCTCCCACGATGTAGGCATGTCAGGATATAGGATGGTATAGGGAACCTCTCCTTCCGTAACAGGCTCTTTAATCACAGGGAGAACATGAGGATAGGGCATCATTAGACTCTGGGCTCGGGTTCGTACCCACTTGAGATAAGGCTCAAGAGGGATGGAGTTCTTGTGCCCCAGTGTCTTGCTGTCAACCTTATTAGGCATCCCCCAAGCTCTGATGAATCTTTGGCGAAGTCCTTGCGCATCGTTGTCAAAGTCAAAAACTAGGTCAGGAATCAACATGTCATGAGGGACATCCCTTCGTGCATATCCAAATTGTCTCAAAGCTAGACAAGGGTTGTAGGTAATGCCTCCTCTAATACCGAGCAATGGAACATTAGGGAACTCTCCACAACGATCGACGATGATGACATTTTCTCTGGACCGAGAACACCAATGTACATCAGAGTGAGTAAGGGTCATCAACCGTTGTGACCACCTTAGGCCTTGGTCATTTTTCAAGACAGATTGTGGAAGGTGCGAAATAAACCACCTTGCAAGGAGAGGAGTACAGCACATGAGGACACCCCTCTTTCTCATTGTTCGAGTGTAAAATGAGTGAAGAATGTCCCCAAGCAATATTGGTACTGGATTTCTGGATAAGAAGATTTTGACGGTGTTGACATCTACAAGCTGGTCAGGATTTGGGAACAAGACCAACCCATAGATAAGAAGGGCCACAATTTCTTCAAAGGCTTGTAGGTCCAATGAATTCCAACATTCTTGTGCCTTCTCAAACAAGAATTTTGCTAAGAAGCCTTTGACACCGCTTCTAGTTTCCCAATGCCCCTTGATGTCAGATGGCTGTAGATGTAGTGCTCGAGCAACATCTTCAGGCTTTGGTTCCTTTTCTGTACCGTTGAAAGGTAGTTGATTAAGGATAGGAATTCTCAGGAGTTGAGAAAATTCCTCCAAAGTGGGTACCAACTGGTAGTCAGGGAATGTGAAACAGTGGTGAAGAGGGTCAAAGAACTGGAACAGCACCTTCACCATGTCCTCTTCAATGTTGATGTTGACTAAGCTGAGCAGTCTACCATGTCTTTCACTGAAGGGAGAGCTTTCTGGAATTCTTGATGTGAGCTCCTTGAGTTGAGGAGGGATTCTCACAAGGTTGACTTGGATGGTTTTCCTGCGAGGAACTTCCATAACCTACAAAACAAGAACAAAGATGAAGATTTAAACCCTTGAAATGGTTAGTATATGCATATGATGCTTTATGATGTTTATGATGTATGCACAAACATATGTACAAGCAATTCACACCAAACCCTAGTTTCAGGCTTGCATGAGGTTTCATAGGTGAGTACCCTCTTGAGTGTAGTTGGCTTAAAAACCTATCCTATAAATAGTAATTGGGTTCTAAGGAGCTCAATATCACGGGATTGTTTTCATTGTTCATTGTTTTGGTTTAGCCACTTAACTAGCGACCAAAATATTCCAAGAAAACAACCCTCAACGAGTGTAGTATCGAGTATCTACCAACTTCGGACTGCACCAAAGCCGGTCATCTCACTACCCCTAATGAAAGGCCAAGATGGTCAAGTAGGGTTCTAGGTCATTAGTGCTTAGTGACATCACTCAGCGGCCCCGTACTCTCCTTGATTGAACTCAAGGGTTACCGGTACTCACAAATATGTCGCACTAATATAACTATTGCTTTAACCGTGTCGGTATACCTTGAAGATCACCGAAAAAGATTACTGTTGAAGACTCTAGACAAGAGATGGAGGAAATTTTGAAGATCATCAAAAAGAGCGACTACAATGTAGTCGAGTAGCAGGGGCAAACCCCATCCAAAATCTCTATGTTGTCACTGTTGCTATGCTCAGAAGCCCATGCCAAAGCTCTGATTGCTTTCCTGAAGACTGCACACGTACCACAAGAAACATCAGTTGATCGGGTTTCTCTGACGCCGACTTGACTGCTAAGGGGAAGAATCACAATGATGCCCTGCATGTCTCCATTGAATGCAGGGGCACTACTCTAGCTCATGTGTTAGTGGATACTGGGTCTTTGTTGAATGTGTTACCTAAGAAAGCTCTAGACCGGTTAGACGGTGAAGGGTTGGAGCTGAACCCAAGCAACATCGTAGTCAGGGCATTTGATGGGTCCAAGAGAATGGTACACGGAGAAGTGGATATTCCGATTAAGGTTGGTTCTCAATTTTTCGCATCTACATTCTATGTGATGGATATTCGGCCATCTTATTCTTATTTGCTGGGTCGTCCATGGATCCACAAAGCTAGGGCAGTGATGTCTACGCTCCACCAGAAGCTAAAGTACCCAGTGAAAGGGAAAATTGTGACAGTACAAGGAGAGGAGGAGTACATGGTGAGCCACCTCAACTCTTTCTGATATGTAGAGATGGATGGGGAGTTCATTGAGACCCAATTTCAGCATTTTGAAGAGGTTCCCCAGACGCTGGCATCAACTGAGACTGTTGTTGAAGATCCTCCAATGAAGATGGCTTCCTTCAAGGATGCCCGGGCTGTTGTCGAGAAAGGTGGGTGTGCAAATTGGGGCCAACTCCCTGATTTTGCACATAAGACTAACAAGTTTGGTTTGGGTTTCACTGCAGAAGCTCAAAGGGTTGTTCGGAGTGCACGGATCGGAAGACCTCCCCTGTTCATCAGCAATTCAGGAGTGAATGCCATTGAAGATGATGTTGAAGAGTCTGAGTTCGACAGTTGGATCTATCCTACTACAGATGGTGGACTAAGAAACTGGACAACAAAGGACTTCATCCCAATTTCTTTTGTTACCCAGTAATGAGACTTTTGTTTTGAATTTGTAACAGACAATGTTTTAAACTTTACGGCCCGATGTTTTACCCGGGGCACCGTGGCTTCATTTGTGAGGGCTTTATGTGTGTCATCTACATATATCATTAATAAAAGCATTGGACGTTTCTTGCATTTCAAACTTTGCGCTCCTTGCTTTTCTTTTATTATATATTGCAAAAACAGCTATTTTACACACACTCACATATACAGGTCTACATCCACTCTAGATCTCACTAGTAACGACTCTGCTACTGCCGTTTATGACTTCGAAAGTCCGATCAACTTAGCCGAAGACGAAGGTGAAGATGATTGTGAAGTGCCTGGTGAACTTGCAAGACTGTTACTCCAGGAAGAGAGGGCTATTCAACCGCATGAAGAGCCAGTGGAAACAATAAATCTGGGTACAGAGATAGACAAGAAAGAGGTAAAGATCGGTGCAAATCTGGAGCTTAGTGTGAAGCAACGGTTGATTCAGATGCTGCGTGACTATGTTGAGATCTTTGTCTGGTCTTATGAAGATATGCATGATTTGGATATCGATATTGTGGTTCATCGATTACATGTCCTCCTGTGAAACAGAAAGTCCGTCGAATGCGTCCTGAGATGTCTGAGAAAATCAAGGCTGAAGTGATGAAGCAGTTTGACGCCGGTTTTCTAGTAGTTACTTCTTACCCACAGTGGGTGGCCAACGTGGTTCCTGTGCCGAAGAAGGATGGTAAAGTTAGAATGTGTGTTGACTATAGAGATCTGAACAGGGCGAGTCCCAAGGATGATTTCCCTCTGCCTCATATTGACGTTCTGGTTGACAACACCGCTCAGCATAAGGTTTTCTCCTTTATGGATGGTTTCTCCGGTTATAATCAGATTAAAATGGCTCCCGAAGATATGGAGAAGACAACCTTTGTTACTCAATGGGGTACCTTTTTCTACAAGGTCATGCCTTTCGGATTGAAGAATGTTGGGGCAACGTATCAGCGTGCCATGGTCGCTTTGTTCCATGATATGATCCATCATGATATTGAGGTATACGTCGACGACATGATTGCAAGATCCCATACTGAAGAAGAACATCTTGACCACCTTCAGAAGTTATTTGACAGGTTGAAGTCGTATAAGCTGAGGTTAAACCCGAACAAGTGCACCTTCAGGGTGAGATCTGGTAAGCTGCTGGGTTTCGTCGTAAGCGATAAAGGTATTCAAGTGGATCCTGCGAAGGTGAAGTCTATACAGGAAATGCCAGCTCCCCGAACAGAAAAAGAAGTCAGAGGCTTTCTGGGACGATTGAACTACATTGCCTGATTCATCTCGCACCTAATTGCTACTTGTGAACCAATCTTCAAGCTACTGAAGAAAGATCAAGTGGTAAGTTGGAACGATGAATGTCAGGCCGCTTTTGAAAGGATCAAGGAATATCTCCAAGAGCCACATATTCTGATGCCTCCAATTGAAGGGAGACCCTTGATCTTATACTTGACAGTACTTGATAATTTGATGGGGTGTGTGCTGGGGCAGCATGACGAGTCTGGCCGAAAAGAGCATGCTATTTATTACCTTAGCAAAAAGTTTACCGACTGCGAGACCGGATACTCGTTGCTTGAGAAAACTTGCTGCGCTTTGGCATGGGCTGCTTGCCGGCTGAGACAGTATATGCTGACTCACACTACTTTATTGATATCAAATATGGATCCTATCAAGTATATCTTCGAGAAACCTGCATTGTCCGGAAGAATAGCAAGATGGCAGATGATTTTGACTGAGTATGACATTCAGTATACGACCCAAAAGGAAATCAAGGGAAGTGTGTTGGCAGATCATTTGGCACATCAGGCAGTGGACAATTACCAGTCTATGAACTTTGAATTTCCGGATGAGAATATCATGATAGTGACTGACTGTGAAAAACTTGGACCGAATGAAGGACCTGAGGAAGGATCCCGATGGTCAATGTACTTTGATGGACCTTCAAACGCTTTGGGTAATGGCATTGGTGCCGTGATCATATCTCCTAAAGGCTCTCATACTCCATTCACCGCCCGACTATGTTTCAACTGCACCAACAACATGGCGGAGTATGAAGCGTGCATCATGGGTCTTCGAGCAGCAATTGACCTAAGGATTAAGTTCTTAAGTATTTTTGGAGATTCCTCTCTCCTGATCAGTCAGATCAAAGGCGAGTGGGATACGAAACACCTGAATCTTATTCCTTACAAGGAGTATGTGTTGACGTTGCTTCCCCACTTCGAGGAGATAACCTTTGAACACTTCCCTAGAGAGGAGAATCAGTTGGCGGGCGCGTTAGCTACAATGTCTTCTATGTTCAAAGTCAATTGGGACAACGAAGCTCCCCGTATTATCATTGAAAGATTGGACGAACCTGCACATTGCTGTGATATTGTGACTGGAGAGGTAGCAGATAAACCCTGGTTTCATGAGGTGAAGAGATACCTTGAGGCTCAGGAATACCCCGAGGGTGCATCTGTTAATGATAAGAAGTTTCTGAGGAGGTTCGTGGCAAAGTTCTTCATCAGCATTGGCATTCTTTACAAGCGCAACCATGATTCAACCTTACTGCGATGTATGGACAAAAACGAAGCAGAAAGGATTATGGTGGAGTTACATGAAGGTACTTTCGGAACTCATTCCAGTGGACACACCATGGCAAAGAAAATCCTTCGGGCAGGATATTTCTGGTCCACAATGGAAGCCGACTGTTATCAGCATTCTCGGACCTGTCACAAGTGCCAAGTCTATGCTGATAAGATGCACATACCTCCAGTTCCTTTAAACGTCTTGATAGCTCCTTGGCCTTTTACAATGTGGGGCATTGATATGATCGGCGATATCAGATCTACGACATCTAACGGGCATCGTTTCATCCTGGTAGCTATTGACTATTTTACGAAGTGGGTTGAAGTAGCTTCCTTTGCTACTGTAAACAAGAACGTTGTGGCACATTTCATTCGGCATAATCTGATATGTCGATATGGTGTACCAGAGAGGATCATTACGGACAATGGTACAAATCTCAACAATAAGATGATCACCGAGCTCTGCAAACAGTTCAAGATACATCATCACAACTCTTCTCCCTACCGGCCGAAGATGAATGGGGTTGTTGAAGCGGCTAATAAGAACATTAAGAAGATTGTGCAGAAGATGACAGTGACATACAAAGATTGGCACGAGATGCTACCGTTTCCTCTTCATGGGTACCGTACCTCAGCGCGGACGTCAACAGGGGCAACACCCTATTCCTTGGTATATGGTATGGAGGCCGTGTTGCCCATTGAAGTTCAGATACCCTCTCTTCGGATTATGCAGGATGCAGGTTTGAGCGAAGATGACTGGTGTGATACGGTGGGAGAACTGACTTGAGGTTTTGCGTTTGTGTTCGCAAATGTTTCGGTTGAGCAAGAGTCGCCACCGACTTTTTATTTTATCCTAAGGAAAGGTTAAAAAGCACAGCAAAAAAACCTTTGATATGTTTTCTTGGGTTCGGGGAGTAGATTATAGAAAGGGAAGGTATTAGCACCCTTTCTATCCATGGTTATCCATGGGCTCTTAGTTACTTGCTTAGATCAACTTGCCTTGATTTTCAATTGTTTGAAATGGTGCTTTCAATTGTTTGAAATTGTGCTTTGTGTGTGGGTTTTGAAAATGTCTTGAAAAGAGGCCAATGTGGTGGCAACCCTTTGTAATGATCCATGTTGGGATGTATACAAAGGTGTATGTCTTTTGAAAAAAGGTTTTCAATGTTTTTGGAAATTGTTTTTAAAATGTGTTGTGGAGTGTGGTTTTGAAAAATAGGCAAGGGTTTTTGTTTTGCAAGTTGGCAAGTAACCAAAAGCTATCTACCCTAAATTTCTCAAAGATCTTTGCTATGTTTTAACCCTTTTGACAATTTTGTTCCACCATTGTATTTGGTGGACAATCTTGTGTTAGGATGTTAAGGGGGCGGGCGCGGGTCATCGTTTAGACCATGATTGCAATGGTGCCAAGTGTCTTTGGGCAATTTTTCCTTTAGGGACTTGATCATTTTTAGGCAACTTTCGAAAGCGTCATCGAGGGACTATGATCATTTGATTGTTTTGTTTTTTTCCAAAGATACCTAACATGCAACATGGCCCATTTTTGAAGGCAGCAAGTGGAGTACCCTAGGGGTGCAAGTGTGCTTAGTGTTGTCCATTTCCATGCTTGTTTATCTTGAAATTAGGTCAAACTATTTTTGGTTAATTTTGCATACAAAACCCTAATTCTAACATGGCATAATTAGAAAGCTTTTAAATGCGAAAAAATAAAAGGTCCTAAGTTATTACAACACAATATATGGGATGGGGGGTACAAATGTGCAAATGGGGATATTTTAGCAAGAAATTAAACCTAAACTATTACATCCAAATTGAATTACACAAATTATTTAATATACAACAATTAAATAAAAATGAAAACATAATAAATGTGCAAGATGCAAAAAATGGTTTTTTATATGTATGAAAAAAGTATTTTTTTATGTGTCAAATAAACAAAAATAAAATTAATTATTTTTTTTGTATTTTTATGCATTTAGGGCAAAACCCTAATTTTATAAATAAAAGGTATTTATTATGTAATATTTATTAATTATGTACAAAAATAAATAAAAGAAGGTATATTGTAAAAAAAGTATTTTTGAGGTCAAAATATTAATAAAAATAAAATGTATTAATTCTTTGTATTTCTCTAAATATATTAATAAATATACATGTATTTACATTATTTATTATATATATATTATATGTACAAAAATAAAATATTTAATATTATAAAAAAAGTATATTTTATGTAAAATGTTTTCAAGAGATAATATAAAATAAAAATCAGAAATAAAACATGTTTGTATTATTTTTTGTATTTTAAAATAATAGTATATTTAGGTTTATTTATATACAAAACTAAATAAAGCCAAATAAAAATCAAATAAAATGCAAAAAATATGGGAAAAATAATTTTAATATTTTTTATGCTTTGTCAAAAATAAATAAGTCAGAAACAAAAATCAAAAGTTAAAAATAATGAAAATAAAATGCAATGGGCCAAGGAGGTGCAAATGTGAAATAGTGGTGTGAAAAGAAAAAAAACATTTCAGGCCCAGCCCAGAACCTATCTTCTTCAACCTCCAGCAAGCTTGTACAACCAACATACGCGTTTCTGCTATCTCAGGATTCTTGGACTTTTAGCACAAACTCACAACATGAAAAATGTTAAGCATCAAGCCACGATTCCATACATATAAAAAACTTAACCTAACTCTCAGAAATGAGAGAGAATTTCTCCATCCCTAATTCTTAACCTAAGTTTTTGTCAATGTTCAGGTCTCAAATTCTCTCAACACATGCAATATAAATGGAAAGTAAAGATATGTATAGTTTCAGGGGCATGAGTAGAACATTTTTCATTCACAAACTTAGAGCTAACTCTTCCTATATTGAGAGATAGAAGTCCATGAACTTACCTGTTCAGCTTGGATCGTATCTGACAATGGAGGCACCTTCAAGGCAAAATGAGGATTGGTACAGCTTGCTTGAAGTTCAGGGATGCTATTCCAACCTTTAACTTGCTTTGAAAACAACTGGATCAAGCTATGGCAATCAACCTGCAAAACAGAAAAAATGAAAATTGTAGTTGTTTAGGTGTTGGCATGCATTTTTGGTAAAACCAGGTGTATGAATGTCATGACTGATGTCATAACATTCTAGTTTATTAGGTACAGATTTATTAGGTACCTTTGCAGAAAAATATTGTCATACAGGTACTGATGTTTATGAGTGTGTATCTGAGCATTTTGCAAAATGATCACATTTACCAAAATCAGTAAACAGGAATTCAGATGTCATAACAAATGTTAAGACATCCTGTTCTGAACTAACAGGTTTGTAGTTTGGTTAATTCTGAGTTTTTTCAGGAAAATGACTCAGTCTTTCCAGAACAGAATCCTGCGTTTTCTTTGGGTTAACCTAGCTCAACCCCAACCTGGTTGATATAATCCTGTGACCTAGTCTTAAGTACAAACGGAATTAACCCTAGCTTTTTGTGGAAACCCTAACTGAAGATGCAGCTGCTATATATTCAACAGGGCTGTTGTTTTGAATGTATCCCCTTTTTTGACAGAAGATCATTTAGAAGCTGTATAGTTTTAACTATTGTAATCCAAGCAATTATCATTGTGATAAGTGACTTGGAATAGGTTTTAATTGTAAGGGTTGTGTATCACTCAAAGCTTTGAAGCAAGAGTGTTTTTGTGTCTCTTGACTAAAGCTTTGAAGCAAGAGTGTTTTTGTGTCTCTTGACTAAAGCTTTGAAGCAAAGTCAAGTTAGGTTTATGTATCACTCAAAGCTGTGAAGCAAGAGTGTTTGTGTTGCTTGATTAAAAAGTTGTGAAGCATAATCAAGTGTATGTTTTGAAGAGTGTCTTCATCAATTCATTATTCAAATTGTTTTAAGTATCACTGCTGTGATTGAGGGGGAGTGAGTAGGAACTCAGGTTTAAGTTGTACTTAGATTGAAGTTGCATTGGGTAGGTCTTAAGTGAAGGAGATAAACTGGTTGGTTTATTCCTGAATTAATATCTCTTATAGTGGATTTCCTCCCTGGCTTGGTATCCCCCAGAGTAGGTGTTGTTGCACACTGAACTGGTAAACAATTGACTGTGTTCTTTACTGCTTTTGTATTTACTGTCTTAAAGAAAGTCAGATACAGTGTCATAACATTGAACGTGACATTGAGTATCTGCAGCCAGAATTTCAATTGGTATCAGAGCAGACACCCTGCCTGTATTACTGGGTGAGATCTAGGGATATCACTTTCTGGCACTATGGACAAAGAAGGAGTTTTTGGAAATAGACCACCCATTTTGGATGGAACAAATTATGACTACTAGAAACCTCGTATGATAGCCTTCTTAAAATCTCTGGACAAAAAGGCTTGGAGAGCTGCTGATAAAGGATGGAACCATCCCACCATAACTGAGAAAGATGGGACAATCAGTCTGAAGCCTGAGGAAGATTGGAGTAAAGAAGAAGATGAGTTAGTCCTGGGAAATTCCAAAGCTTTAAATGCCTTGTTCAATGGAATTGATAGAAACATTTTCAGACTAGTACATCAATATGAACTGGCCAAGGAAGTTTGGGACACTCTCAAAACTACTCATGAGGGCACTTCCAAAGTAAAAATGTCAAGGCTTCAGATGTTGACTACCAAGTGTTGTACCCCAAAATTTGCCCTCCCATATTTCTCAAAATATTTCAAAAAAAATTCACAAGTCCAACCCGGCGCGTCATATTCAGGTATTCTTTCGCCAAGATATCTCTAATAATGTATTCTCAAATTCAGGTTCGGCTCAAGAGTCAATTCTTTAAAGAAGGTATCCGAATGTGCGAGTTTTCTTGAAGAAATATGGTGAAAAAGTGTGCTGAAAGTGCAGTTTTTACGCGCTAAAAAATTCATAACTTGAAGATCGTGACTCGTTTTGAACCCGTTCCAGTGGCCAAAATTCCGTATTGACATTATCTATGTTTTCATCTCTCACGGCTGGAAGCCAATTTCGATCAGAAAGTCTTCAAAAATGTGGATTTATCAAGTATTTTCATACAGAAAATTTGTGACAGAAGTTTATTTGCGTCATGTTCAGAAAATCATAACTTGGTCGATTTTCATCGTATCGATCTGGTTCCGGCGCCAAAATTTCACAAATTGAGTTGGCTACATTTTCACAGAAGGTATTGAGTTCAAAAGGTATTCAAAAGGCCTTCATTTTTTGCTCAGAGTGCGTGACACGCCGAAAATCCTGAATGCTGAATATTATTTCATCTGGGCCGAAACTTCGAAAATTCATAACTCGGTCAATTTTTATCGGATTGGGCTCATATTTTTACACAAGGTTACTGACTCATAGATCTACAACTTTGCTTCAAAATTCGAGACCAAATTATGCACCGATCAATACCAGTTTTTTTTGAAGAACGTGTCAGAGTCGACACTGAAGCCCAAAATAAGTTTGTCTGAGCTGAAACTTCAAAAATTCATAACTAATTCACCATTTATCCGATTGAGTCGATTTTCGGACAGGAGTTAGTTCTCGATGTCGGATACATTTTGTTTTCACATTTCAACTTCAAAAAATGCACTTAAGTCCCTGCGATTTAGCCTGGAAAGTGATGAATTCAAGTGAATATTGGAGGCCCAATTGCACATTCAAAGCCCATTTGCTTTACCCTAATTTTCATTATATAATCACCTTCTTTTCACACAAACCAGAGGGGAGAAAAGAAGAGAGAAAAAAAAAACCTTGCCACAACACTGTTAGAATATCAAACTCTTTCAAGAACCCTAAAACCTTGAAATCCTTATTACAAATCCCTCTCTCACTATAAACAAGCCATCACAGTTACAAACCAATACCTCACTACTTCTTCAGTAAGGATAAGGCTGGCTTGATCTCCATGATCCTAATTTTCCAGTAAGGCATAAAAAGCATTCAGGTCACTAGTTTTCCAGTAAGTGTAAGATTGATTTGATCTCCATGATCAAAAGGGTATAATTATTCATACATGCCATATTGTGCCTAAATATTAAATTTCTTCATATGTTGGTTTTATTTGAATTTTTATGATTTTATTTAATGTGTTCATGAGATTCAACACTGCAGATTTAGACAGGATCCCATGCAGGTTCATTAAGGAACGTTGAGGCAAAAAGCCAAATGGCCAAAACAGAACATTTTACACATGAAACTCAATCCAATGGCCAAAGAATGCAGACCACGGTACGCAGGAGTCAATGAACACGCACGTGATGCCAGAAAGTCAAACAAGACTTTTTGTCTAATGGGCCAGATTTCTCACAAAAAACCTCCCTTTGGGTCTGAATACCCCCCATGGTTTGCACATTTTTATTTTTTTATTTGATTTTCCTTTTTATTCTTTTAATTGTTTTCAATTGTTTTCTTTAATTTCATAAATTAATTTTCATAAGATAAAAAATCAGAAACTAAAATATTCACTATTAATTTATTTTGTAAATAAACTTTAATAATTAGTTTAGTAAATTAGGTTTTAAAACTTTAATCTTTTTCTCAATAAATTTAAAAAACTTGTAGAATTAGGTTTTAATTATTTTAATTACTTTTTCTTTTATTTTATCATCTCTAATAATTAATTATTTACTATTATTTTTATAAATCAAATTGCTTTAATTAATTAGGTTAATTTAGGTTTAACTTTAATATTTTTTCTTAATAAATAAAATTTATAGAATTAGGGTTAATTTAATTTTAATTTCAGCTAATCTTCTCGTTAAAAATTCACAACTCCAAAAAACTCAAAAAAATCTTTTCTCTTTTTATTTTAATTTAATTAATTTATAAATAATAATTTAATTTCATTAAAAAAGGGTCCAACGCCCTCGCTTTCAATTTTAATTCAATTCGCGCATTTTATTTTATTTCTTTTAAATATTGATGTAATTCTCCCAAAGCCGTGTAAATTTAATTTCTCGCACTTTTCTTTATTTTCTGTCAAATCGGGTCCTGGATTCTAAATTTGGCGATGTGGACCCGCGCCTTTGTAATAGTTTAGGAACTTTACATTTTCTCGCTCTTTTAACTGTTAAATAAATGCATGCAAGAATGAATGACTAAAATAAAAACAAACGCATAGATCACTTTGACATAATAAGACAAAATAAATGAATCTGACACACAAATCACACACCACCCCTAGGGTACGCCTCACTGTTGCCTTGCCTCGAAAGGTGATCGTCGAGTAGAGGATGTCTTAGTAAGTCCTCATGATCCGGGAACCTGGCATGAGGGTAGCTTCTAAGGTGTCTTCCCGTTGCTCTGGTGATCACCATGTCCCGAACCTTCGAATTGACCCGAACACCTCCAACGGTGGTGCTACCTACCTCTCAATGGTGGGATGGCACTACTTTAAAGGACATTTACACAGACGAATTCCTTAGGGTAGGTAGACGACTCGTACATACTTGCTCTAAATTTCAAAACAAATCAAAAATACTTTTCACACCGACACCTTTTCAAAAAGCTTTCGAAAGCAAATTTTCAAACACTCTTGAGGACCGATACAAGAGTCGAACTGGAATTTTCAAAGAAACTTTTTAAAACCCACAGTTGAAAAGCAAACAAACCATTTTGAAAACACAAATGAGAAAGTATCTAAGAGCCCATGGATAACCATGGATAGAAAGGGTGCTAACACCTTCCCTTTCTATAATCTACCTCCCGAACCGAGAGCAATCTCTTTAAGGAATTTTTCTGTGATTTTGTCCTTTCCATTTGGAGAAAATAAAAAGACGGTGGCGACTCTTGCTTCCGCGACATTTCGCGAACCAGCGTTAAACAGTCAGTTCCAGATCCACCGATCACAGAACTGGCGACTCTGCTGGGGACTTAAACTTAAAGTGAGGTGTACCTTAGGGTTAGTTCATAACTGTGTTTTCAATTGTATTGACTTGCTTGCTTTAAATTGTGGGACTGTCTTGGGAGTTCTATAGATCCTAGCCCGGATCTGGGGATACCTTCTTAGAAAGTAGCAACAAGGCTGTGAGGGAACTGTGCGGGGTATACCGACATGGTTGAAACAGTCTGCTACGTTGATGTGGCACTTTGGTGTGTACCGGTAACCCTTGAGTTCAGTCAAGGAGAGTACGGGGCCTCCGCGTGGTGTCATGAAGCATCAACAGACCTTAGGAACCTTAATTGAACTATCTTGGCCTCTTTAGGGTAGTGAGATAACTGACTTTGGTGCAGTCCGAGGTTGGTTGATACTCGATACTACACTCAATTAAGGGTTGCTTTCCTGGAATATTTCGGTCGCCAGTTCAGTGGCTAAATCGAAACGATGAACAATGAAAGCAATCCCGTGATATTGGGACCCTTAGAACCCGGTTACTTCTAATAGGACAGGTTGAACCCACCAACTACAAGAGGGTAATACCTAGACCCCATGCTGACCTTAAACTCTAAGGGCTTATCTTGTGTGACTTGCGTGCCTTCGTACTTGCCTATTTGCATGCTTGTTATCTAACACAGGAACTACTTGCAGGGTTTGCTTATAGTCCTTAATTGGGACTCATAGCAGGGTTTGCTAAGTTTTTTTTTGCAAGTTTTGTCCATAGTCCTTAATTAGGACTCATGGCAGGTTTACTGAGTTTGCTTGCAGGTTTTGTTTATAGTCCTTAATAAGGGCTCATAACAGGGTTTATCCATACTACCCCATGCATCATGACATCATACCATGGCATACATCCTAACCCATTTCAAGGATCTCAAAGGCTTGTGATGCAGGTCATGATGAATCAAACATCTAACAAGGGGAAAAGAGGATTTATTTTCCTCTAGCCAAAGTTGTCAGAGGCTATGACCCACTTGATATGGTGAGCTTTGACTCCTGAAGAAGGTTCCCCCAGCCAAGGTTGTTTGGAAAGCAAAATAAGGTTGATGACTTGAGTCAGGGGCTATGACCCACTTGATATGGTGAGCCTTTGACCCTTGGAAGAGATACTCTCAACAAATATGAAGTTTCTTTCAATCAAGCTACCGGATCCAAACGCTAACAAATTTTCTTGTTTACCCCGCGAGGTCCTTGAAAATATTACATGCATATCATACATATCATCGCATAACAGGTACCCTTTTGACAGGTTGCTTACCTCCTTCGCTGTTTATTTCAGCCGATCGTCATGAATCCTGAATCATCCAATGAGCAGACTATCAAGGCCCTCCAGGCTCAGAATGCCCAGTTCCAAGAGCTGATCATAAATTTGGCCAAGGGGCAACAAGATCTGAAGACCCTGCTCTTGAAAAAGAAGAAGAGGACTGTTTTGTTCAGCCCTAGGCGCAGATCCGGGAATACACTGCAGAATGAAACTGAGAGGACTACTCCATCTGTTAGGGAAGGCAGTCACCATGAGAGAGAAGTGCCTAGTCCAGTGGTCTCCGACAACGAGACAGATTTCAACGACGAACAATACCCTCCTGCTGAGGACAAGTACAAACAGTTGGAAGACCGTCTGAATGCCATGGAAATACAACAGGTACCTGGGCTGGATTTTGGAGATTTGGGTTTGTCTACTGGTGTGATCATTCCTCGTAAGTTCAAAGCACCATCTTTCACTAAGTACGACGGGGCGTCTTGTCCCAAGCTACATCTCAGGTCCTATGTTCGGAAGATTCAACCGTACTCAGTGGATAAGAACTTGTGGATCCATTTCTTCCAGGAGAGTCTTTCAGGGACTCATCTCGAATGGTTCTATCAGCTGGACGGAACCAAGATTCATAACTGGGAGGAGTTGGCTACTGCTTTTTACAAGCAGTATCAGTACAATGCCGACCTCGCTCCTACGCGTACCCAACTCCAGGGTATGTCGTTAGGATCGGGAGAAGGTTTTAAAGAATATGCACAGAAGTGGAGGGACCTTGCTGGGAGGGTACAACCACCTCTGACTGACCGCGAGCTCGTCGACATGTTCTTAGGGACCCTGTCTGGTCCATTCTTCAACCATCTGATTGGGAACTCTTCTGCTGGGTTTACAGATTTAATCTTGACTGGGGAGAGGATCGAAGCTGGTATCAAGGCTGGGAAGATACAGAAGGATGCTTCATCGAGCACCGATAAAAAACCTTTTAAGAAGGAATCCAATGCCGTCTATGGTTCAAGGAGACAGAATAGACCAGAATGCCACCAAGCTGCCAATGTAGTGGTGATCTCAAAACCTGCTGTGCTCTTCAACATCACAACCAACAAAAGAGCGAGAGAAGGCAGTTCACTTGGCTCAGCATGACCTTATCCCAGATATTGCCACAGTTGCTGGAGACCAAGCTGGTAACTCTAAAAGAAGCTCTGAAGAATCAAAATACAACGTCACCGAAGTATAACCCCAACGCCCGCTGCGCTTATTACTCTGACAGCCCGGGGCATACTACAGATGATTGTTGGAGCCTGAAAAATAAGATCCAAGACTTGATTGACGCAAATGAGATTGAGTTCGAGGCGCCCGAGGCTCCCAACGTGATCACTGCTCCCATGCCAAAACATGGCTAGTATAGAAAGCACTTTTTGTTCATTTGAATTCAAGTTGTAATTTTCTTTTGTTCAAACATTTACTCATGTTAAACATTGTTATTTCATTAATGCATCGCATATGTCTGTTCTGAAACAATATATTCGTATTCACTAAATGAAAATTATTTTCATATTTTTTCTGATGTCAACTCTTGATCTAAAATTCTAAGCCTCTTGAGGGAGGATGACGAAAACGATACCGCTAGCTTTACAATATGCTTTTGAACAGACCCCGCTGATGAAGTACAGGCATTTGTTTCAATCCCTAAACACTGGAGTTATAAGGAAGATAATCCCTCGTTAACCCCTCTGAGCCAAAGAAGTAGGAGTTTTTCTTTTCGAAATTTAAAACCCTTAATCATAACCTGGGGCAGGGTAGTTTTTTCAGTTGATCCAAGTGCATAATGAACAACACCAAAAGAGGTCCTTACAAAACAAAGAAAGACAGTGATGATTCCGAATAATCAATAAAGAAAGGCAGTCATTATCTCAAAAAATAAAAAACCCATTAAATCAAAACCCATGGAGGAGACTTACAAAGCTGGGGCATCCCGCTGACTGTGATTCCAAAAAAGGAAACAGGCCAGGCAAAAAAAACAGGGATAAACAAAATCAAAAAAGGAAGAGGTCCTACAAACCCTCAACAAAAAGGAATGACTGCCTATTCAAAATAAGTTATCAACATCCGAATCATCACAGGAAAATCAGAGCAAAGACTCAAGCAAGGTCTAACGTATGATCAACTGAGTTTAAGTTTGGAGAACATCACGAAGAGCGGGTGGGTACAAATAAAATTTGAGCCTTTATCCTTTGTTCTTAAACCGTGAACCAGGCCACGTTATAACCCTCAAAATTCCTAGCTGAAGCATGGGTTAGTTCGAAAGCATACTGTTACGAAAGGTATCCTGACTCCTTAAGGCTCGCAATAAAATAACGAGTTGACATCACGTTTTACAAACATTCATTTGTTTTATGAAAAAGAATGCATTTTCAAAATCTTCAAGACAGACATAGGCTTTGCATTTTTAACATAATTTTGTTTGCATATGACTTTTTGTTTGAACAACATAGAAGTTCGCACGACGGAGTTTAATGAACAGAAGCACTTCCAATCAAGGGGCATGGCATGATCATGGTCCGTTATCTGGGGCAGTCCAATCAAGATTCGGAGAATCTCTCAAAGGCCAAATAGCCTGGGGCAAATCTCCGCCTGAGTCACTTGGGGCATCTCAACAACAAATCTTGCCTGATCAAACACCTTCTGGTAGCATGACAAAACACTTCTAATAGGGGAAACTCCCTACGTTCTGAAAGCACGGACATAGTCGAAAAAAAATACTACGCACAATCAAAGACCCGCTAGGTTGACACACCTAGGCAAAAATAAGGGCTTCCCGGCGAACCAAAAGGGTTCGGGCAAAATGAAGGGATGAAACGAAAAAATCTGTACACCCGGCAAGTCGAAAACCTGAAAAGGCGGCTTGGGCAAAAATGGGTATCCCGGTGGACTGAAAACCTGAAAGGGCGGTCCAGGCAAAAATTAGGGATCAGAGTGTACGACTATGTCCTGTCATCTCGTCACTTGCCTACCAGAAGAAGATTTGTCAAATCGGCAGTCATCAAGCACCTCCACAGGTATCTTCCTCTCCCGCATCAGAAACAGGGGCAATAATGAGTTGTCTAAGCGATCTAATTGCTCTGTCCACCAAGGTACAAAGGTAGGTTCGGTTGAAAAACATGACCAAGATATCTTAATTCCCTAGAGAGTGAGCCAGCAAGTCAGCGATACTCTCCCCAAGCAAAGCTACTATCAAACTTAAGGAAGTTGGGTGTCCTCCAGCAGATCTCAACATTCCCCAGCACATCATTCTTAAACAAGCATCCCCGGCAGTCTTGGTCTAAAGATTGTTCCCCGGCGGCATATCAAATATTCAGTGGAGTCCCTTCCAATACAATTCAAAACTTCCCCAGGAGAGTCCAGTCCAGTTTCCCCAGGAAAGTTGGAATTCATCTCTCCAAGCAGTAAGCTTATCCCCAGTAGATTCTAGAAGCTTATCCGCGCAGAGCACGAACGCGTCCCCCGGCTTTATCCAAAGAGTTATTTCCTTACCAGGATATAACTGGGTTATCCTCAGCTGAAATCCACGGAAATAGCGTCCTCGACGAAGTCTTCTTACCCCAGCAAAGTCTATCAACACTTCCAACACAACAATGGTATCCCCAGCAAGTTATTATCAACATTCCAGCAAAGTATCTCTCTCCCCACGGAGTATTGCTTCCCAACAAGATTGTTAGAGTACTTGTCTCCCCGCAGAGTTATCCATTCGCCAAGTTTATCCCCCAACGGAGTTATCTTCTCCTACCGGTATTCTTGCAACTATAATCCCCAGCGGAAGCAAAAATCCATTCTCCAACATCAGCCCAGGAGTGACTTCCCGGCACCCGTCAAGGATTTACTTTCCTAGACGAAAAACATACATTTGTAAACATCGCATACATCATTATAGCATGCATGTACGCATCATATCTTACAAATCTCATTTATGTTGAGAACATCATTGCGTGACCCATATCATGCATTGCATATGACTGACCTTTACCTTTCAGGAAAAGATTCAGTTAAGTTCTCAGCTATTTCAAGACCTAGACCGGTTCAGTTAAATCGACTCCAAAGATTTCTCTGTTTCTTATCCAGTCAAAGGCCTTCTCTGGTTCAGTCAGATCGACTCCAAAGATTTTTCTGTTTCTTATCCAGTCAAAGGCCTTCTCTGGTTCAGTCAGATCGACTCCAAAGATCTCCCTGTTTCTTATCCAGTTGAAGACATTCGAAGACCTTGTCTGGTTCAGTTAAATCGACTCCAAAGATTTTCCTTGTTGTTATCCAGTCAAAGGCCTTCTCTGGTCTAGTTAAACCGACTCCTAAAGGTTTTTCTGTTGAAGACTCAGTTGAAGACTCAGTTGAAGACTCCAAGACCTTGTCTGGTTCAGTTAAATCGACTCCATAGATTTTCCTGGTTGTTATCCAGTCAAAGGCCTTCTCTGGTCTAGTTAAACCGACTCCTAAAGGTTTTTCTGTTGAGGACTCAGTTGAAGACTCCAAGACCTTGTCTGGTTCAGTTGAATCGACTCCAAAGATTTCTCTGTTTCTTATCCAGTCAAAGGCCTTCTCTGGTTCAATCAGATCGACTCCAAAGATCTCCCTGTTTCTTATCCAGTTGAAGACATTCAAGACCTAGACCGGTTTAGTTAATCGACTCCAAAGATTTCTCTGTTTCTTATCCAGTCCAAGGCCTTCTCTAGTCCAGTTAAATCGACCCCAAACAGATTTTTCTGATAAAGACTCAGTAGAAGTTATCCATGGTTCTCTCCCCGATCCTGCGGAGGTGGTAATCCCAGATTTCGCTCAACGATTGTTGTTGAAGTGAAGTTATCCAAGGTTCTCTCAATGTTTGCTGTTGAGGTGGTAATCGCCTATGGTTCTCTCCCCGATACTGCGGAGGTAGTAATCATCCCAAGTTTCTCTCAACGATTGCTGTTGAGGTTGAAGTTATCCAAGATTCTCTCAATGATTGCTGTTGAGGTTGTAGTCGCCTATGGTTCTCTCCCCGATACTGCGGAGGTAGTAATCATCCCAAGTTTCTCTCAACGATTGCTGTTGAGGTTGAAGTTATCCAAGATTCTCTCAATGATTGCTGTTGAGGTTGTAGTCCTCTCCCCGATACTGCGGAGGTAGTAATCATCCCAAGATTCGCTCAACGATTGCTGTTGAAGTTGAAGTCGTCCAAGATTCTCTCAATGATTGCTGTTGAGGTTGTAGTCGCCTATGGTTCTCTCCCCGATACTGCGGAGGTAGTAATCATCCCAAGATTCTCTCAACGATTGCTGTTGAAGTTGAAGTCGTCCAAGATTATCTCAATGATTGCTGTTGAGGTTGTAGTCGCCTATGGTTCTCTCCCCGATACTGCGGAGGTAGTAATCATCCCAAGATTCGCTCAACGATTGCTGTTGAAGTTGAAGTTATCCAAGATTCTCTCAATGATTGCTGTTGAGGTTGTAGTCGCCTATGGTTCTCTCCCCGATACTGCGGAGGTAGTAATCATCCCAAGATTCGCTCAACGATTGCTGTTGAAGTTGAAGTTATCCAAGATTCTCTCAATGATTGCTATTGAGGTTGTAGTCGCCTATGGTTCTCTCCCCGATACTGCAGAGGTAGTAATCATCCCAAGATTCGCTCAACGATTGCTGTTGAAGTTGAAGTTATCCAAGATTCTCTCAATGATTGCTATTGAGGTTGTAGTCGCCTATGGTTCTCTCCCCGATACTGCGGAGGTAGTAATCATCCCAAGATTCGCTCAATGATTGCTGTTGAAGTTGAAGTTATCCAAGATTCTCTCAATGATTGCTGTTGAGGATGTAATCGCCTATGGTTCTCTCCCCGATACTGCGGAGGTAGTAATCGTCCCCAGATTCTCTCAGCGATACTGTTGAGATTGAAGTCATCCAAAGTTCTCTCACCATTCCTGTTGAGGTAGTAACCATCCCTGGTTCATTCATCACCTTTTGAAGATCCAGATTCAGCTCCTATAACCAGTCAGGACACATCTATACGAAGAGTTTGAAGACCAGCTCCTGTAACAGGCCAGGTACTCATTTTTTTTCTTTTTTGCAGGTACACAAGTTCTCTCTAAGGAATCTCTTACGCGACCAACAGTCTCTAGATGGCATCTATAAGCCCATCCTCCTATCCACCATCTCTCCAAATGGCATCTGTAAGCCCATTCCCGTCATCACATTGCTGATACTTCACTATGTGAGCGCAAATTTCTGGGCACTTTAGTGTTCAATCATCTTCCACCTTTGGATTACGAAAGGCACGCAAGCCAATCTGCATCCTCAGGTCTAAGAAGATTGAACAGGGGCAACTGTTGTACCCCAAAATTTGCCCTCCCATATTTCTCAAAATATTTCAAAAAAAATTCACAAGTCCAACCCGGCGCATCATATTCAGGTATTCTTTCGCCAAGATATCTCTGATAATGTATTCTCAAATTCAGGTTCGGCTCAAGAGTCAATTCTTTAAAGAAGGTATCCGAATGTGCGAGTTTTCTTGAAGAAATATGGTGAAAAAGTGTGCTGAAAGTGTAGTTTTTACGCGCTAAAAAATTCATAACTTGAAGATCGTGACTCGTTTTGAACCCGTTCCGGTGGCCAAAATTCCGTCTTGACATTATCTATGTTTTCATCTCTCACGTCTGGAAGCCAATTTCGTTCAGAAAGTCTTCAAAAATGTGGATTTATCAAGTATTTTCATACAGAAAATTTGTGACAGAAGTTTATTTGCGTCATGTTCAGAAAATCATAACTTGGTCGATTTTCATCGTATCGATCTGGTTCCGGCGCCGAAATTTCACAAATTGAGTTGGCTACATTTTCACAGAAGGTATTGAGTTCAAAAGGTATTCAAAAGGCCTTCATTTTTTGCTCAGAGTGCGTGACACGCCGAAAATCCTGAATGCTGAATATTATTTCATCTGGGCCGAAACTTCGAAAATTCATAATTCGGTCAATTTTTATCGGATTGGGCTCATATTTTTACACAAGGTTACTGACTCATAGATCTACAACTTTGCTTCAAAAGTCGAGACCAAATTATGCACCGATCAATACCAGTTTTTTATTGAAGAACGTGTCAGAGTCGACACTGAAGCCCAAAATAAGTTTGTCTGAGCTGAAACTTCAAAAATTCATAACTAATTCACCGTTTATCCGATTGAGTCGATTTTCGGACAGGAGTTAGTTCTCGATGTCGGCTACATTTTGTTTTCACATTTCAACTTCAGAAAATGCACTTAAGTCCCTGCGATCTAGCCTGGAAAGTGACGAATTCAAGTGAATATTGGAGGCCCAATTGCACATTCAAAGCCCATTTGCTTTACCCTAATTTCCATTATATAATCACCTTCTTTTCACACAAACCAGAGGGGAGAAAAGAAGAGAGAAAAAAAAAACCTTGCCACAACACTGTTAGAATATCAAACTCTTTCAAGAACTCTAAAACCTTGAAATCCTTATTACAAATCCCTCTCTCACTATAAACAAGTCATCACAGTTACAAACCAATACCTCACTACTTCTTCAGTAAGGATAAGGCTGGCTTGATCTACATGATCCTAATTTTCCAGTAAGACATAAAAAGCATTCAGGACACTAGTTTTCCAGTAAGGGTAAGATTGATTTGATCTCCATGATCAAAAGGGTATAATCATTCATACATGCCATATTGTGCCTAAACATTAAATTTCTTCATATGTTGGTTTTATTTGAATTTTTATGATTTTATTTAATGTGTTCATGAGATTCAACACTGCAGATTTAGACAGGATCCCATGCAGGTTCATTAAGGAACATTGAGTCAAAAAGCCAAATGGCCAAAACAGAACATTTTACACATGAAACACAATCCAATGGCCAAAGAATGCAGACCACGGTACGCAGGAGTCAATGAACACGCACGTGATGCCAGAAAGTCAAACAAGGCTTTTTGTCTAATGGGCCAGATTTCTCACAAAAAACCTCCCTTTGGGTCTGAATACCCCCCATGGTTTGCACATTTTTATTTTTTTATTTGATTTTCCTTTTTATTCTTTTAATTGTTTTCAATTGTTTTCTTTAATTTCATAAATTAATTTTCATAAGATAAAAAATCAGAAACTAAAATATATTTAATTATTATTATTTCACTATTAATTTATTTTGTAAATAAACTTTAATAATTAGTTTAGTAAATTAGGTTTTAAAACTTTAATCTTTTTCTCAATAAATTTAAAAAACTTGTAGAATTAGATTTTAATTATTTTAATTACTTTTTCTTTTATTTTATCATCTCTAATAATTAATTATTTACTATTATTTTTTTAAATCAAATTGCTTTAATTAATTAGGTTAATTTAGGTTTAACTTTAATATTTTTTCTTAATAAATAAAAGTTATAGAATTAGGGTTAATTTAATTTTAATTTCAGCTAATATTCTCGTTAAAAATTCACAACTCCAAAAAACTCAAAAAAATCTTTTCTCTTTTTATTTTAATTTAATTAATTTATAAATAATAATTTAATTTCATTAAAAAAGGGTCCAACGCCCTCGCTTTCAATTTTAATTCAATTCGCGCATTTTATTTTATTTCTTTTAAATATTGATGTAATTCTCCCAAAGCCGTGTAAATTTAATTTCTCGCACTTTTCTTTATTTTTTGTCAAATCGGGTCCTGGATTCTAAATTTGGCGATGTGGACCCGCGCCTTTGTAATAGTTTAGGAACTTTACATTTTCTCGCTCTTTTAACTGTTAAATAAATGCATGCAAGAATGAATGACTAAAATAAAAACAAACGCATAGATCACTTTGACATAATAAGATAAAATAAATGAATCTGACACACAAATCACACACCACCCCTAGGGTACGCCTCACTGTTGCCTTGCCTCGAAAGGTGATCGTCGAGTAGAGGATGTCTTAGTAAGTCCTCATGATCCGGGAACCTGGCATGAGGGTAGCTTCTAAGGTGTCTTCCTGTTGCTCTGGTGATCACCATGTCCCGAACCTTCGAATTGACCCGAACACCTCCAACGGTGGTGCTACCTACCTCTCAATGGTGGGATGACACTACTTTAAAGGACATTTACACAGACGAATTCCTTAGGGTAGGTAGATGACTCGTAGATACTTGCTCTAAATTTCAAAACAAATCAAAAATACTTTTCACACCGACACCTTTTCAAAAAGCTTTCGAAAGCAAATTTTCAAACACTCTTGAGGACCGATACAAGAGTCGAACTGGAATTTTCAAAGAAACTTTTTAAAACCCACAGTTGAAAAGCAAACAAACCATTTTGAAAACACAAATGAGCAAGTATCTAAGAGCCCATGGATAACCATGGATAGAAAGGGTGCTAACACCTTCCCTTTCTATAATCTACCTCCCGAACCGAGAGCAATCTCTTTAAGGAATTTTTCTGTGCTTTTGTCCTTTCCATTTGGAGAAAATAAAAGACGGTGGCGACTCTTGCTTCCGCGACATTTCGCGAACCAGCGTTAAACAGTCAGTTCCAGATCCACCGATCACACCAAGTTTGAGAATCTAAAAATGATGGAAGATGAAACCATTCATGAGTTTCACATGAACATCTTGGAGATTGCCAACACCTCAGGAGCACTGGGAGAAAAGATGTCAGAAGAAAAATTGGTGAGAAAGATTCTCAGATCCTTGCCTAAAAGATTTGCAATGAAGGTAACTGCCATAGAGGAAGCCCAAGACATCAGCAAGTTGAAAGTGGATGAACTTATTGGGTCTCTTCAGACTTTTGAGATGGGGATCACTGATAATGGTGACAAGAAGAACAAGAGCATAGCACTTGTATCCAACACTGATGTTGAAAACAAGGAGGATGAAGAAGAAAATATTTCAGAAGCTATAGCCATGCTTGGAAGACAGTTCAACAAACTCATCAAAAGAATAGATCCAAAGTCAAGGTCTAATGTTCATAACATTCCCTCTGACATTGACAGTTCCAGCAGAAGACCAAGGTCAGAAGAGAAGGGAAACCAAGGCAGAGGAATTCAATGCCATGGTTATGAAGGATATGGGCATATTCGAGCTGAATGTCCAACCTTTCTTAAGAAACAAAAAAAAGGAATGACTGTTACTTGGTCTGACTGTGATTCAGAAAGTAATTCTGAAGAAGAATCTGCCAAACTAGTTACTGCTCTAACTGGTGTTTGTACTTCTGAAAGTGACACTAGTGATGAAGAAGTGACATTTGAAGAACTGGCTGATACTTACAAGAAATTGTGTATCAGAAGTGCTGAAGTCTGTGTGCAGAATGAGAAACAATCAAAACTCATCATAAAGCTGGAGGCTGAAAAAAGGGCAAACCTTGAAACTATAATTCATCTAGAAGGAGAAGTTCAATTGCTAAACTCACAACTAAATCAAATGACCAAATATGTCAAGATGCTGACTAATGGAACAGACAAATTGGAAGAGATCCTTCAGGTTGGACAAAATGTGGGAAACAAATCTGGACTAGGATTTGTGGAAGCAAAGAAATCTGGTACAGATAAGAAGATCAGGCCTGATAAACAAATGTCAAAGCAGATGTCTCAACACAACTCTCAACATCAGAAACAAAAATATATGAAGAAAAAGTACCAAAGATGGAGATGTCATCATTGTGGGAGGTATGGACACATAAAGCCCTTCTGCTTCAAATTGCATGGATACCCTAATCAACACTCAGGTGTTAAACCTAAGTCAAAAAGGGTACCACATACTCCTCAATGGAAGAAAAAGGCTACTGCCCTGATAGCCCACACTTCCCTGAGAGTGTCTGCAAAGGAAGGCTGGTACTTTGACAGTGGGTGTTCTAAACACATGACTGGAATAAAGAACATTCTCAATCATGTTAAACCTCACAACACTAGTTATGTGACCTTTGGAGATGGTGCTAAAGGTGAAATCAAAGGAGTTGGTAATTTGGACTGCCCTGAAGTTCCAAGTCTGAGTGAAGTACTACTGGTAAAAGGGCTGACTGCTAATCTCATTAGTATCAGTCAATTGTGTGATCTAGGATTCAAGGTCAACTTCTCAAAATCTGAATGTCTAGTAATTAATGAAAAACTAGAAGTTGTAATGAAAGGAATCAGATCCAAAGATAACTGTTACTTGTGGTAGCCTGAGAACACTAATAACTCCACTATGTGTCCAATTACCAAAGAAGAAAAAGAGATGAAACTGTGGCACCATAAGCTTGGTCATCTTCATCTAAGAAGAATGAAAAGAGCTATCTCTATGGAAGCAGTCAGAAGGACTCCAAGACTACAGATTGATAAAAGAAGGGTTTGTGGTGAACTTAAAATTGAAAGGCTTGGTAAAAAGAAACATGTCTATGATGTGGTGAATAAACTTGAAGAAGGATGTGTTGTCAGAACCAGAAGTAATCATGACAAGGATTTTGGAAACAACAAGTCTAATAAATTCTGTTTCCCAGAAGAAATGAGTCGTGAAGTCTCTTCTCCTATAACTCACCATCAAAATGGAGTTGACAAAAAGAAAAATAAGATCATTCAAGAATCAACCAGAACTATGATTCATGTCAAAAGAATGCCTTCCCAACTCTGTGCTAAAATGGTTGCAGCTAGTAGTAACTGTTCTCAAAATATCTGGACAAAACAGATGCTCACTGAGTATAATGTCTCACAAGATGTTGTGACATTGTATTGTGACAATCTGAATACAATCAATATTTCCATGAACCCTATTCAGCACAGCAGGACCAAGCACATTGACTTTGTAGAGAAGAAGTCAATTAAACTGGAACATGGTATCATTAAGCTTCAGCTGGCTGATTCTTCTACCAAGGCTCTTGTTGGAAATAAACTTGAAAACTTGAGGGGCAGGTTGGGTATTTGCCAACATGAGAAATTATAGCAATTAATTTTGCTTAAAACAAGGGTTGAAGGAGTTAATTTTGTTAAGTCTATTTTTAGTGGGTTAATCATATGTTTTCCCAATTCTTTCAAAATCTTTAAGAAGTTGAAAAGACTCTCTTTTGCCTCCTACCTCTCTCGACTTTGCAACCTGTTCCCTTCTCTCAATCAAAGTTTTCTCTCAAATTGCTACTAGTGCTCTAAGTCAATCAAAATGTCTCAAACATCATCTTCAACCAAGGCGACCTCTCCATCTTCATCATCTGACCAAGACTCTCGAGCAATCACCACATGCATAGAATCTGAAGTCCTTGAGATCACTCCTCTCAGAGAGATGGCAACTGACCCCGCCAAAGTCAAAAAGCTGAGAACTAGACATGCAGGAAGAGCTCAAGCTGCTGCCTCTGGTAATCCTTCTCATCCTTCTTCTTCTGTACCAAATAGAGAAGGATCAGTTCAAGTTCATCAAGCTATTGCTAGGCTTGTTACTAGTATACTAAGCGGAAACCAACCTGTATCGGGGATTTTTGTCCCATTAAATCAAGAATCAGCAAGCCCAAATGTAGATGTCTCTGAGAATGTTGTGACACAAAATGACAACATTCAGAACCCTTCAGAGAAGACTATTGATCCACCTATCATTGATGTGGATGAGGAATACTCAGACAATGATCTGATTGCCAATGTAAACCCTAGCATAGCTAGGAGAATGATGAAAAGGAAGGATAATCAGAATGCTGGAAAATGTATGACAAAAGATAAACCTGCTAATAAGAAATCCAAGGCTGAAGGCATGGCTGGGGTAGAATCTGTGAAAACTGTTCAGTCCAAAGGGAAGGTGAAAGCCCATGTGCATACTAGTAGACAACCAATTACAAAGAAGAGAAAAGAACCCGAATCTTCTGATTCTGATGAGGAATCAGAGTTTGAGATTGATGCTGAAGAAATTCCTATCAGAAGGAAGCTCCCCTCCAGCAAAATTTCTAGAGTTCCTGAAGTCCCAACAGACAACATCTCTTTTCATCATCCTGACAATGCAAACAGATGGAAGTATGTTTGCTTGAAGAGAATAGCTTTAGAAAGAGAGCTAAACAATGATGCCATGGAGTGCAAGGACATCATGGACCTGATTAAGAATGCTGGACTGATGAAGACAGTGGTAAAATTTACCAAGTGTTATGAAAATCTGGTCAAGGAGTTCATAGTTAACTTGTCTAATGAGTGTGCTGATGGAAGGTCAGCTGACTTTGAAAGTGTTTATGTTAGAGGAAGAAGGGTTAATTTCTCTCCATCAGAAATTAACAAATTTCTTGGAAGATCAAATGAGGATTGTCCTGAACTGGAAGTCTCTGACAATGATGTTTGTCAAACCATCACAGCAAAACAAGTGAAGTGTTGGCCCTTGAAAGGCAAGCTGAATGCCAGCAAACTTAGCATGAAATTTGCCATCCTGCACAAGATTGGTGCAGCCAACTGGGTCCCTACAAACCATAAATCAACTATCTCCACAGGATTGGGGAGATTTATTTATGCTGTGGGAACCAAGACTGCTTTTGACTATGGCAGGTATGTCTTTGAACAAACCTTAAAACATGCTGGTAGTTATGCTGTCAAAGGACCAATTGCCTTTCCCTCCCTCCTTTGTGGAATTATCCTTGCATAATACCCTGATATCCTTGTGGCAAGAGATACTGCTTGCAAAAGAGCTCCTGCTCTTGGGTTACACTACAAGCTGTTTCAGGGATCTCATGCTCCTGATATTGTCATAACATCAGCTGAGACATCATCTGTAAAGACTCAGTCCAAAACATCTGATGTTATAGTTATATTGAAAGAGACCTGCAAAGAGCTGGAAGCTAGGAAAAAGACCCTAAAAAACCTAATTGCCAGGTTAGAAAAGGAGGAAGCTGAAGGAAACAGAAGGGAAGAGGGTGCAGAAGCTGAAGATCAACTCAATACTGAAGAAACTAGCTCCTCTGATGATGACAGTGCTTAAAGGTTGGTGGAGTTGCTGGTTGGTGGTGTTGCTGGTCCCTGGTGGAGTTTGCAAAGTGTGTTCAGTTTTTTGTCTTGTTGTGTTACTTTTTCTGGATGACTGTATAATCTTTAAGAACATGTATCTTTGGCCCATTTGTGGCTAAAGAGGGGGAGATATATTTTGGTAGACTTTATTTGACATTCCATTTTTCTGCAGTCATATTTATTCTGCTGCTATCTATCTCTGATTGCTTAGGGGCTTTAGCCAAAAATCTGCCAAAGGGGGAGTTTGTAGTTGTTTAGGTATTGGCATGCATTTTTGGTAAAACCAGGTGTATGAATGTCATGACTGATGTCATAACATTCTAGTTTATTAGGTACAGATTTATTAGGTACCTTTGCAGAAAAATATTGTCATACAGGTACTGATGTTTATGAGTGTGTATCTGAGCATTTTGCAAAATGATCACATTTACCAAAATCAGTAAACAGGAATTCAGATGTCATAACAAATGTTAAGACATCCTGTTCTGAACTAACAGGTTTGTAGTTTGGTTAATTCTGAGTTTTTTCAGGAAAATGACTCAGTCTTTCCAGAACAGAATCCTGCGTTTTCTTTGGGTTAACCTAGCTCAACCCCAACCTGGTTGATATAGTCCTGTGACCTAGCCTTAAGGACAAATGGAATTAACCCTAGCTTTTTGTGGAAACCCTAACTGAAGATGCAGCTGCTATATATTCAACAGGGCTGCTGTTTTGAATGTATCCCCTTTTTTGACAGAAGATCATTTAGAAGCTGTATAGTTTTAACTATTGTAATCCAAGCAATTATCATTGTGATAAGTGACTTGGAATAAGTTTTAATTGTAAGGGTTATGTATCACTCAAAGCTTTGAAGCAAGAGTGTTTTTGTGTCTCTTGACTAAAGCTTTGAAGCAAGAGTGTTTTTGTGTCTCTTGACTAAAGCTTTGAAGCAAAGTCAAGTTAGGTTTATGTATCACTCAAAGCTGTGAAGCAAGAGTGTTTGTGTTGCTTGATTAAAAAGCTGTGAAGCATAATCAAGTGTATGTTTTGAAGAGTGTCTTCATCAATTCATTATTCAAATTGTTTTAAGTATCACTGCTGTGATTGAGGGGGAGTGAGTAGGAACTCAGGTTTAAGTTGTACTTAGATTGAAGTTGCATTGGGTAGGTCTTAAGTGAAGGAGATAAACTGGTTGGTTTATTCCTGAATTAATATCTCTTATAGTGGATTTCCTCCCTGACTTGGTAGCCCCCAGAGTAGGTGTTGTTGCACACTGAACTGGGTAAACAATTGACTATGTTCTTTACTGCTTTTGTATTTACTGTCTTAAAGAAAGTCAGATACGGTGTCATAACATTGAACGTGACATTGAGTATCTGCAGCCAAAATTTCAAAAATGGTGATGTTGGTTAGAGGTGTTACAGGTCGTGTCTAATGCTTGGGATAGCTTGCATATATGGTATGGAATGTGTATGAACTGGATTTAGCAAGAATGCACGAATGGATTGGCTTATGGAAGTCCAACTGCAGAGGTTACTCTGTTTTCTGCAGTGGGAGGGTGTTTTGAGGTTTGATGATGTTTTGAAGGTCTTTGGCTCGTGCTCTATCTTAGGTCTGATGTTTGGAAGGTGTACAACAACTTTGCTTAAGCTTGTCCTGGCTGAAATGAGAGTTGGTGTTGGTTATGCCAAGTTACTTCACACTTAAGCAAGAAAAATCAACTTGGTTCTCTAGACTTGTACAGGCCCCTCTAATGAGCTGCAAACATCCCCCTTGATCAGTGTGATATGCTTCTGAACTTGTGCCCAAAGATATGGCCTTGTACTTCTTGATTTTCAAACTTGACATAAAGTTCCACTTTTCAAAAATGGATATATTGCTTTTTCTAATTATAGCTTAATCTTGTATGCAATGCTTAAACACATAATGTAAGGCTTGAACACAAGGGGTTTGCATTAAATTTATGAGTATGAATGAGATAAAGGACCTGTAATTCATCTTAGAACATGCTGAGTTCAAAAAATATAAGGTTGTGGACATGTAAATTGGCCATGAACAAAGTGAGTTTTGTCCATATTGCCAAATTCGATTCTCCCTAACCATGAGGTTGTTTGATGAGTTCTTGGACATTTTGGAAAGCTTGGAATGTGTACTACAATCCATATTTGTAATGCAAATTTAAATTCCAAGTGAAAGCATGTGAAAAGTAGCCATGAAGTTAGGCAAAAATCCTGCCTAAAATAGGTCAAAATTTCTCTAAGTTAAGAATGTTTTGCACCCTTGTTCCAAAAATCATAACTTGAGCTAAAAGCTTCTTTTAAGGAAACTTTGTGAATCAAAGTTGTATATTTTGCAATGGACTACAACTTTCATGTTTTGACTTTTGTTTGAATCCAAATGCATATTGATGAAAAAATGGGACAAAGTTAGGAAAAAATTAGGGATTTTCATAACTTAGAAAATTTCTAAGTTATGAAAATTCTTCATTTCAAACCCTAATTTGTGATTTTTGATTTCTTGGTGAACAAGTTTCATAATTTGACATGTTTTGATGAAAAATGAATCTTGACACTTGATTTTGACCAAAAAGTCAAAGTTTGACTTTTCAGTATACAGTCAAAAATTGATCAATTGACTGGAAAATTCATCTGTCAATCTTGTGCACTTGGGATCTTTTGAATTTGTTGAACATGTCAAGACAATTCCATGGGGTCCTTGAGTCCATATATGAGCTTGGTTTGCCATTGGCTAAGTCAAACAGTCAAAAATTGCCTTTGTGCAGTCAAAACCCTAAAAATGACCATTTTGCCCTTTTGGTGATCTGATCAAATTTCTTGTGGAATTGTGATCCAAACTTGACCAAATGGTTTAAATGAGTTCATAATGTTGATGTGGGTCAAATTTCATGAGTTTTGACTGTCAATTGACCACAGTTGACTTTTTCCCTAATATAGTTGATTTCTAGGCCAACGGTTCAATTGACTGGGCAAAGTTTGGAATCAAGACTTGAAACTTGGTATGGATAAACTTGTGAGTTCAAAATGAAGCATGGAAGTCATCTTAGGCATTTTAGGTCAAAACATCTTTGTGCAAACACAAACCCTAATTTGGGTCAACAGTGCAAGGAGGAGTCTTGAGCAGAGGAAACCCTAGCTGGGTCTTGAGCTCTAAGGGTATTGTGATGAGAAAATGTTGAGGAAATGGGAGGGAAAATTTTGGGGTACAACAACTGGATTTAGACCCGGCTTGATCAGCTGAACTTAATCGACAAAAAGAGACTTACTGCTATATGTCATGGTCAGACGTATCAAAAGCGGATGATCAAGGCATTTAACAAGAAAGTTAGACGAAAAGAGTATCAAGCTGGGGATCTAGTGATCAAGCGCATTATCTTACCTCAAGGTGATCCCAGGGGAAAATGGACCCCTACTTATGAAGGGCCTTTTGTGGTTAAGAACATTTTCTCAAGAGGAGCTATGATTCTAACTACCATGGATGGTGACGACCTTCCTCACCCCGTCAATGCAGACATAGTGAAAAAATACTACGCATAATTAAAGACCCGCTAGGTCGACTGGCCTAGGCAAAAATAAGGGCTTCCCGGCGAACCAAAAGGGTTCGGGCAAAAATAAGGGATGAAAATGAAAAAAATTTGTACACCCGGCAAGTCGAAAACCTAAAAAGGCGGCTTGGGCAAAAAAGGGTATCCGGTGGAATGAAAACCCGAAAGGGCGGTCCAGGCAAAAATTAGGGATCAAAGGGTAACACTATGTCTCATTGGATCACCTTGCAACCAGACTTCGGCATCGACTATCAAGCTCGGACGACACTAATCAATCTAATCTACCTTCAACCAGTAGCAAAGTGATGAGATGCTCGAGGACATAAAGGCAATAGCAGAGTTGGAACCCAGCGGGATTATTCACATAGCTGTTTTGTTTAGTTTTTCACAAATTGTGTAAATTCTATTATTCGGCGGCGTTCTCTTACTAGGACGTCAGCCTCTTGTACAAAAACGCCTATTTACAGGCCAAACTTCAAAATCAATACAATTCATTTTCAGAGAAATTTCAAACAGTTTTTCCTTTTTCTGTTTCGTTTTGCATAGAACGTCCAATGTTCATTTTTGATATATGCATTCGACATTAATTGCTGCTCATAAATATTTACATGCGAAACAAAAGACCATTACTTGTAATATCAGAAACAGGGGCAAATAAGAATTGTCCAAACTGTACAGTTGCTCTGTCCACCAGGTACAAGGTAAATTCAGCTGAAGAATATGATTGAGATGCATTCACTCTCCACAGAGTAAGACAGTAAGGTTAACTCTCCCCAGCTGATACTTGCAACTGTGAATGAATCGGTAATATTCTCCCCAAGAAGAGTTTATCTACCATCAGCACTGAAAGATCTTAATATTCCCCAGCGGAGTATAAGAATATTCCCCGGCAGAATACAAAATATCCCCAGTGGAGTTTGAAATTTTTCCCAGCATAGTCTGAAAAAGCTTCCCCAATGGAATTTGGAGAATTATCCCCAGTAGACTTTGGAAGATTGTCCCCAGCAAGTTCAAAGGATTATCCTCATAAGAGTCTAAAAGGTTATCCCCAATGAAGTCGCAACTGAAAGATCATCCCCCAGTGGAGTTATTCCCTTTCACAAACAAGAAGTTAATCCCCAACAGGATTCAGTATCACCAGCAACGGTAATCCATCCCCAGTAGAATTTATCGGTGGAATCCTCAGCAGAACATTTCTTCCCCACAGAGTTAATCTCCTCATCAGTTTATTCCCCAATGGAGTTATCCTCTCCTGCAGGTTTATTCTCACAATCATCTTCGTTCGCCATCCCCAGCGGAAACGAAGAACTCAACTCTTTTCTCCAACAGCTACCCGGGATTTATTTTCCCCCAGCTAAAAACATTACATTTCCATACATCATGATACATGCATATACGCATCACACAACATAATCTCATTTATTTTGAGAACATTATTGCTTGATATATATCATGCATTGCATACGACTGACCTTTACCTTTCAGGAAGGATGCAGTTAAGTTCTCAGCTATGTCGAACTACTGACCGGTTCTTAAATCTCAACTGAATTAGTCTCGGTTGAATTACAGATAAGGTTCTAAATCTCGAAAACTTTCCTCCGTCGAAGTGTGGACAAGTTCTTAAATCTCAACAGAATTATCCTCCGCTGAAGTATAGACAGTTCCTAGATCTCGATGAAGATGTTTCCCTCAGTCGAAGTACTGACCGGTTCTTAAATCTCAACTGAATTAGTCTCGGTTGAATTACAGATAAGGTTCTAAATCTCAACAACTTTCCTCCGTCGAAGTGTGGACGAGTTCTTAAATCTCAACAGAATTATCCTCCGTTGAAGTATAAACAGTTCCTAGATCTCGATGAAGATGTTTCCCTCAGTCGAAATACTGACCGGTTCTTAAATCTCAACTGAATTAGTCTCGGTTGAATTACAGATAAGGTTCTGAATCTCGACAATTTTCCTCCGTCGAAGTGTGGACGAGTTCTTAAATCTCAACAGAATTATTCTCGGTTGAATTACAGACAGTTCCTAGATCTCGATGAAGATGTTTCCCTCAGTCGAAGTACTGACCGGTTCTTAAATCTCAACTGAATTAGTCTCGGTTGAATTACAAATAAGGTTCTAAATCTCGACAACTTTCCTCCATCGAAGTGTGGACGAGTTCTTAAATCTCAACAGAATTATCCTCCGTTGAAGTACAGACAGTTCCTAGATCTCGATGAAGATGTTTCCCTCAGTCGAAGTGCTGACCGGTTCTTAAATCTCAACTGAATTAGTCTCGGTTGAATTACATATAAGGTTCTAAATCTCGACAACTTTCCTCCGTCGAAGTGTGGACGAGTTCTTAAATCTCAACATAATTATCCTTCGTTGAAGTACAAACAGTTCCTAGATCTCGATGAAGATGTTTCCCTCAATCGAAATACTGACCGATTCTTAAATCTCAACTAAATTAGTCTCGGTTGAATTACAGATAAGGTTCTGAATCTCGACAATTTTCCTCCTTCGAAGTATGGACGAGTTCTTAAATATCAACAGAATTATTCTCGGTTGAATTACAGACAGTTCCTAGATCTCGATGAAGATGTTTCCCTTAGTCGAAGTACTGACCGGTTCTTAAATCTCAACTGAATTAGTCTCGGTTGAATTACAGATAAGGTTCTAAATCTCGACAACTTTCCTCCATCGAAGCGTGGACGAGTTCTTAAATCTCAACAGAATTATCCTCCGTTGAAGTACAGACAGTTCCTAGATCTCGATGAAGATGTTTCCCTCAGTCGAAGTGCTGACCGGTTCTTAAATCTCAACTGAATTAGTCTCGGTTGAATTACAGATAAGGTTCTAAATCTCGACAATTTTCCTCCGTTGAAGTGTGGACGAGTTCTTAAATCTCAATAGAATTATCCTCGTTTGAATTATAGACAGGTCCTAGATCTTGATGAAGATGTTTCCCTCAGTTGAAGTACTGACCGGTTCTTAAATCTCAACTGAATTAGTCTCGGTTGAATTACAGATAAGGTTCTAAATCTCAACAAAGATCAGACTTCCCCAAGCGGAATCTTCCACAACAACAGGTAAGCAAGTTCTCGCTAAGGAATCTATTATGTGATTGACACCTCTTCAGATGGAATCTGTAAGCCCATCCTCCCGTTAGCAATCTCGAAATGGCATCTTTAAGCTCATTCCCGACATCACAAGGCTGATACCTCTTCATGCGAGTGCAAATTTCTGGGCACTCTAGTGTTCAATCATCTTCCACCTTCGGATCACGAAAGGCACCAAAGCCAATCTACATCCTCAGGTTTAAGAAGATTGAACAGGGGCAGCTGTTGTACCCCAAAATTTTCCCTCTCATATTCCTCAAAACATTGCAAGAAAAAATCTCCAATTGGCTCAAGGTTGCTCAAGAGTTGGACAAACAAGCTATCTCATAAGGCAGTCAACCCCAAATTAGGGTTTTGTGTTGCATAAAGATATTTGAATCCAGATGACCTCAAGTGCTCCCCAATGTCCTAATATGTTCTCAAGATCATCCATGTCAAATTTTAAGCCTTGCAGAGGAAGTTTTCTCAGTCAATTGCTCAAGGGTCCAAAAATCGACTATGCTAGGGCAAAAGTCAACTGTGACCCAAATACAGTCAAACTTCAATATTTTTTGCCAACATTCTCATTTTAAAGGATATTTCATCATTTGATCAAGGGTTGATCATTATTCATCAAGGATTGCTCAAAATTCATCAAGATTCAAAAGTTGCTAAATTAGGGTTTGTAGGAAAAGTCAACTCAACTTTGACCAAGCAAAACATTCTCATACTTTATGAGAAATGACCCATCAAAAGCTCATTTTGAAGAGGATGCAATTTCCTACAATCCATCTTCATACCCCAAGATCAAAAAATGCACTCACAAGAAGTTATAAATTTGGACATTATAGGTCATTTTTGAAAGTCAACAAAAACACCTTTTTTTGCCAAAGCTTATAACTTGAGCATGGAATATCAAAATGAGATGAGACCAAAAGGGTTGGTTAGAATACATCCCAAGATTTCTAAAAAGTCCAAGAACACTTCCAAAAGTTAAAAATGTAAGATGTTTTGCATTGTTGAAGTTGGACATTTTTGGAAAATTGCCAAAAGTCAACTATCCCCAAAAATTTCAAATTTTGTCAAATGGGCCCATTCTTTTCCACTTGATTTGAGCTTGCATAGTTGCCCACGTGTCCTAGCTTCATCCATGAGCCCATATTTTATTTTATTTTTATTTTAATTTATTCATTTTAAATCAAATCATATAAAATCTAAAACTTTGATAACATGAGATTTTTTTGCTGTTTCAGGCTTTGATTATCATCATTAACATCATCAAAATCGAATCAGGCCATATCATGTGCAAAAAGATTGAACCAAATCAAATTTGGCAAGTTTGTAAAGAGGATATCAAATCAAATTCAAAGGCATTGATATGGGAAGATTTGATCCATAATTCTTACCCTAATACACTACACACTACATAAGGAAGCCAAAGCAATCGAGATCAGGGTTGGCAATTGCAGAGAGAGGCAGAACAAGATTTGAAAAAAGTCACAAAAAGCTTGAGATCGAAATCGTGTTTAGAGGTGTTTTCAAGGGCTGAGACCTGTCCCAAACGCTTCCTGGGCATTCGCTCAAGCCAAACCAATCCAAAGCAAGCTTGTTCAGACTCTATAGCGCGCTGTAAGTGTCACGATAACCACCCTTGTTCTTGATTTTGCAACTCAGAATTTAAGCATCCTTTGCATGAATCAATACCATATTTTGAATCTACATAACATTTGCAAGCGATTGGTATTATTCAATTGCATTTATCTGGCCTGAACGAAGAACCTCCATAGTTAGGGTTCTTCGTTTGTTTTTTAGGGTTTTCTGTTTCAGGAAAAATTGAGACTAAAGAAGGGCATGGTGTTGATCAGGAAGCCAAGACGAGTTCAACCATGCTCGTGGAATATGTTTTCATGGCCTGGAATGAATTTTAGAACAGGCTTGCGCATTTAGCTGCGGATTCAAATCCGCAAGTAATATTTGTAGGTTTTGGAGGTAGGAGACGATGAGCTGTCGTTCTCCCAATGGTCCATTCAAAGCCAAGCGCGCCTTTTTTATTTAGCTGGCATCTAATTTGTTTTTCTTATATTATGTATTATTTGCATTATAACAACAAATGAAGCAGTGTGGTGCGTTGGCAAGGCAAGCATTCAAATATCCTTCAGGACCTGGGTTCGAATCCCAGGTCCCCCACTTTCCTTAATAATTTTGTTTTTCAGATGATTACCTACCTATTCAAGCGCGCAGAACACCATGCTCCCTCAGGTATCCAACGGACAGATGGCCAAAGGCCAGATCTGAGAGTTCAAGCTGAAGGTCCACCATAGGCGTTGGTCCACGCATGCTCACCAGATCTCAAAAAGTCAAACAAGGGCCAGCATTTTTGGGCTTCAATCTGCTACTCATACCCCCAATTTCAGGCCCATACCCCCTTTCCTCTCATTTATTTTGTTTATTTATTTTAATGGTTTTATTATTTTATTTAATTTCTAACCAATCAAAATTCTTTTTCTTATAAAATAAAACCACAAAAAAATATTTTTATTCAATCCAATTTTTATTTTTATTAATAAACACTAATTAATTAATTTAGGTTTTAATTAGAATAACTTTGACCTATTTTTTGTAAATAATTAAAATTAAATTAGATTTAATTAGGTTAATTACTAACTTAATTATTTTATTTTTCTTTCTTAAAATAACAAAAACCCAAAAAAAATTTGTTTTTATTAATTAATTTATTAATTCAATTTAGTAATTAATTTAGGATTTATCTCTTTCTTAAAATAAAAAACCACAAAAAAGGATATTTTCTTTAATCAAAAGGGTCAAAACCCTAATCATGCGTCCGATTAAATCTTGCGCCGCGATTTATTTTCTTTTATCCAATAATGTACTTGCTCCTAGATTGTAATAGTTTAATAGGACTTTTATTTTTATTTTTTTTATCGCTTTATTTATTTTTAAAGGGTTTGTCTTTGGCGATGTAAATACCCGACGCCTTGTAATTTAAATTCCGCACTTTTAATTCCGCAATTTATTACTGTTAGATGTTTGATAATAGGATGGCATGACAAGACTGAATGTTTTAACCTAAAATCAACTTAGATCACCCTTAACATGTATAAAGATAAAAATAACTGAAAACAATACACTCGCACTCTTAGGGTACACCCCACTTGGTTTTCTTCGTGCACGGTCATTGAGTATAGGTCGTTTTAGAGATCGCTCTCTTGTCTAAAGATCATAGTAGCCTCAGAAAGGTTGCGTATGATATCATTGCCTCGAATAAATGATCTAAGACATTAGGGTTACCGCTAAGGCATCCTAACATTGCTTTGGTGACCGTAAGTCCCGCATTCGAATTGACCCTTAAACTCCAACGACGGTGCTACCTACTCATCAATAGTAGGATAGCATTGTCTAAAGGAAATTAGCATAGAATGATTCCTTTTTCGAGTAGGTAGATGGTTCTTAGGTACTTGCTCTTTCAAAAACCAAAAACTTTTCACACTTACACTTTTCGAACAAAGTTTTCAAAAAACACTTCATACGCTCTTGAGGACAGAAGCAAGAGTTAAATCGAAGTTTTCAAACAAAAACTTTTTTTCAAACCCACAAGCACAAAGAAAGCAATTTTGAAAACAATTGAGCAAGTACCTAAGAGCCCGTGGATAACCACAGATAGAAAGGATGCTAACACCTTCCCTTTCTATAATCTACCCCCCGAACCCGAGAAATATCTCAAAAAAGGTATTTTTCTGTGCTTTTTTCCTTTCCTTGTTGGATAAAATAAAAGTCGGTGGCGACTCTTGCTTACCGCGACATTTTGCAAAAACAAACGCAAAATGCAAACCAGCATTCCAAAAAACAGTCAGTTCTTCCCACCGTATCACAGTAGGGATTATAGAAAAAGAGGCAAGATGTATGCGGTAAAAAGGCGTGATAATGTTATGAGAGATTTGAGAAGATCGGGACTGAAACCATATGTGTAAGAATGAGAAAATTGTTCGTAATCTAAGGTATAATAGGTTTAAGTCTTGGTTAGATGTGAGTTAACTAAAATTTAGGTTATAACGTAATGCGATTTGATTCGGTTTGGTTTGGTTTACAAAATACAAACTGCAAACCAAAACGAACCGTGCAGTTTTGTTAAAAGATGACCTAAATACATCCGAACCAAATGTGATTTTTTGCGGTTTCGGTTTGGTTTGATTTGGTTTGTGGTTTTTTATTGGGTTGGTTTGGTTTTGAACACCCCTACCTTGTGTCGAGCAACATGTTGCTTCGACATGTATTATTTGTACAATTGAATCTCTTCTTAAACAATTCCTTGGGGGGGGGGGGTTCACGAGAGTACTAAGAGAGTTAACTGGGTAAAATGAGATCAAGTTTGTTTGGACAAGGAGAGAGGAGGATTAAGCATTAAAAATGTAAGAACATTCAATGTAGCACTTCTAGGAAATTGGGTTTGGAAAATGCAGACAAAGGAAGAAAACTTGTAGTTTGATATTCTTAATTTCAAGTATGGGGAGGAGGACGGGAAAATCAAGTCTAGTGGTAGAAGTGCGTCGAGATGGTTGAAGGACCTTAAGAAAGTAGAAAATATAGGAGTTGGTAGTAACCTCAATTGGTTTAGTGATAATGTCACTAAAGTTCTAGGTAGCGGATCCAAAACGAGATTTTGGAGTGATTGTTGGGTAGGAGAACCCTTGAAGAACAAATTTCAACATTTATTTTCTATAGCCCTGTTCCAGGATGCCTCAATTACAGATATACGAAGAGGATCGGGGGCCAATGAGGAGTGGTTCTTTTCATGGAGGAGAGAGCTATTTTAGTGGGAGATAGAACTGCTACAATATTTGATCGGGGGAATAGGGAATATCATACTTCATCAAGAAAGAAGAGACATAATGGTTTGGCTAGCGGATCCATCAAACTGTTATTCGGTTAAATCTGCCTATATAGTGTTATCAGCGAATAACACCATGATGTCTCAAGTGCATCTCAATAAAGCGTGGAACAAATATATTCCTCTTAAAGTTTAATTTTTTGCGTGGAAAATCTTACAGAATAGGATCCTAACGAAGGACAATCTTCATAGGAGAGGTATTAAATGCAGGCTTGGTCAGATGTGGGGAAGGTTGAAATTCAATAGAATCATCGACACGTCTATTTTTCGACTGTAGTGTGGCTTCTCAGGTTTGGTATGTAATTTTTAAGTGGCTTGGGGTTCTAACTGTCTCACATCACAATGTCGTCTACAATTTTTCTGCATTCTGTGGTTTGTTATAGGTTAAGAAAAAGCAAGAAATTGATGTCCAAACTATTTGATTTTCCTCCCTGTGGAGCATCTGGAGGGTCAGAAATGAGAAGATTTTTCAGAGTAAAACAGTTCATGCAGCAGACATTGTGGATAAAATCAAGATTCTCTCGTGGCATTGGCTGAAAATTAAGGCTAAGAATTTTAATCAGCCTCTCTGCATTTGGCTTTGATTCACATTTTACTGCTTGAAAGAGTTGAACCCTTGAGGACTATGCATATTCGATAATTATTGGTGATGCGGAATTTTCGTCTGGCGTGGAGACTATTTTTGCTCAAGGATTATGTTGCAGACCTTGTTTTCATTATGTTTTGGGAGTGTATATGATTGGTGCTTTTGATCACGTGTTCTAGTTTTATTCTATTATGCAGGTCATACACAGTGTAGTAATTCAGTATAGGAGACATGACTTATGTAGTCCATATGCAGACCATTTTTAGTTTTGTTAGTATGATTTCTCTGCTTGGATTTGACACTATATTATTTTTATTCATTCTTGCATCTCTTATGCAGAGAATGTTTAATATATATTTTCTTTTGGCTGCAACAAAAAATATTATAAATCGTGAAAAGTATTTATGGTCAATGTACATTGTTCTAGTGGTAAAGGCATAGGATGAACCTTTAAAGTCCATGGGCTCGATTCCTTCTAGCAACAATTTTTAACTTTTTTTTTATATTTCAAATTTTAATTGTTTAAAAATAAAATTTGTAACACTCTAATTTCCCCGAAGAATAATAATGTAAAACAAGAGTAATTTTTTCTATAAAATAAACCAATTAACAAACAATTAGGGTGCTACACTTTAAAACATAATAAACATGCTCCAAACATATACATAGATACATAACACAAATGTGGATGAACCGAATAACCACTCATGGTCTTCAACTTTACTTTTATTAAGCAACAAAAAAGAATCACATTTCATATAAATTAATCCCCATCTAGTATAAACGGACATTTATTCAAAAACTAAGGAGTTCATAGGACTCCAAATAAATCAACAAAACAAATAAGCATTCATTCCCCCCGATATTACGTATCAGAGCAGCAACACCAATTCAAATAAAATAAAGAGCAACCTCTTTTGATCCTTGCAGCCTCAGACTACTCCTGACTATCTGTGCGATATCGTATAAAGCATCATTTCAACATAAAGATGGTATGTCACAACAATATAAGAGAATGCACAATAATAAGTATACAACGATTAAATCACGCATAGCCACACATTTCACATCTTACACCTTCACATGACGACAACAATCTTATTACATATTAATTACACAAACATGCATGATCATCAGCATATGGCATTGAGTTATCATGTATTACCTACACAAATCACACAATTCAAACATCAAGTTAATGAAAATGCAATGCAATAACACCGACTTAAAGACTCAATGCATGTGGTACCAATATCACTCCCGAATCCATGCCATCTAGGACAAGAGCCACCAATATCGTGAACAATTTGATTCATCTTGCTCCTGATCCATGCCATCTAGGATCAGAGCCAACCAACATCATGAACAATGGGGTTCATGTCACTCTCGATCCAGGCCATCTGGGATCGGAGCCCATAAACATGACTAAAATCCACAACATGTAATGCATGTGACACAACCATGCAACAAAACAACACACATTGATATCTACATACATCAATATGACACACCATTAAGGCCACCAGCTATTCATACATACAACATATAATTCATACAACTCAATAATATTATATATCATCATTATAACAACACCAAGTTGTCATAATACATATTTCATAATAAATTTCTCACACAACATCCAACTTATCATGTTATACGTACTAAAACAAACATCATTTTAATCATTTGATTCCCACAAAATATAGTTCATCGTGTTATCTTTTCAATGCTTCAAACGACGCGTCAAACAGAGTCCAGAAACTCAAACTACGACCCTTTAAAGTTTTCAAAATAGTTATATCGCCTAAAGCTCGCCCAAAGAAGTAGAGCCTTGGCCTGAGGCTCGCTCGACGAAGCAAGAGCGACTAGCCTCGCTTCTCGCTCGCCTAGCGAAGTAGAGGCATTTCGCTTATTTTCCAAGAGCATTAATTTTCCCAAGTTCCCTCGCCCAGAGTCTCGCCTGGCGACGTTTGGACGGAACCGCTTCGCCCGACGACGCTTATCTCGCCCGGCGACGCGTGCAAAACAACAACTTCCTTTTGCGTTTTCTGCACCAGACCAGTCTCAATTCTCATACGGTTTCAACACAGTACAGTCCCAAAACTCACCAAATTCCACATGTTTTCACAATATAGCAACAACACATCAATGATAGGCATTATACACATCACATCATGGCAAAAGAACATCGCATATTTCATCATTTTTTATCACAAAACCCAAAATAAACTTACATACATCTAAACCTCTATCAATGATGATAAACAAATTAAACCCTACATATCCATCATTATATAATATCCTTAGAGAGTTGGAACCCCACTCTTACCTTAAATTGATGGTTCCCAGGTTTCAACAATGAAGTCTTCTTGACCTAGTTCTTTCTCACCTCCTTGCTTTCTCTTCTCTCCAAAATACGATCATACATAATGATCACTCTCAACCTCACTTTTTTCTTATGTCATTCTTACCCCTTGGTCCCTTATTAGGTTGTTCCACTCTCGCCCTCACTTATTCCACACAATATTATGCTTATGTCCTTGGTACCTCTACACCAAATATTATCCCTATTTAATTATTAAAGTAAATTTAAATAATTGTAACTAATTATCCAATTTATTAATAATTTTAAGTATCTTACTAATCCAACACTACATCACAACATGCCATCAAACCATCTATTGCATCAAATAAATCGCAACAACATACTTAAATAGTAAATATAATATTTGGGGTGTCCTATTTTAAATATCAATTAAGGAGTAAAAATATACTTAAATATCAATTAAGGAGTAAAAATATAAGCAATTTACATATCTAAGAAAAAATTACACACTTATCATATTTTCAATGAAAAATAATAAAAATCATATCTAAAAAATTGTACATAAATTTTGCCCTTTTAAATTTATACATATACATTACTTTATGAATTATTTATGAGAAAAAAACCATCTAAAATTATGATTTTTTATCTTTTACTTATTACAACTAAAACACAAAATTTAACATGAATTTGTTTCAATTTAAATAAAAAAAGTATTATGTATATATTCTTCATAAAAAATATTATATATATATATATATATATATATATATATATATATATATATATATATATATATATATATATATATATATATATATATATATATATATATATATATATATATATATATATATATATATATATATATATATATATATATATATATATATATATATATATATATATATATATATATATATATATATATATATATATATATATATATATATATATATATATATATATATATATATATATAATATATTTTAATAGGTTTTCATAAAAAATATTCTTCTAAATATACTATAATATTTTAATAGGTTTTCATAAAAAGTATTCTTCTAAATATATTTATAAAAATATGTAATTTATTGTGTTAAATTTTATATTGAATATTTAAGTTATCAAATATCAAAAACAATTTGTTAATTTAAAACAAAAATTAATTAATTTATACAATTTTTAAATAAATCTTTATAAAATTAAATTATAAAAATAAATTTGAAATTATTATTTTTATATATTTAACAAACATGTTTTAAACAATCATAATTTTTAGATGATTTAAGAGCAGATTTTGAAAAAAATAAATTATATTTATCATTTTTATAGATTCGTCTCTTTTTAATACGTTTTAGTGATGTCTCTCTATCTTTTTTTATTTATATTTTTATGTATGGAATCTTTATTAAAAAAGATTTAAATAGATTAATCACATTTAAATTATATCAAAATAAATTAATAAAATATCATTATAATTGAATTCTAATTGATATGTTATGAGTTTCTATTTAAATAATTGAACAGTAAACTTTTTGAAGTATATACAATAGTTCAACTTTAAAGACGACTATGCAAATAATATTGTATTCTATCATTCTATGTTAAAAAATTTAAGTAAAAATATCATTTATTAAACCATGTGTATTTTACTTTATTTATTTTGCTTGACCACTACCGTAGCGGAAGAAACTAGGGTAGGTAGTATTTATTATTTATCTATAAAAATTTAAGTATTTGAAAATTTATGTTAGTACTTCTCTAATCAAATTTAACTTGTCTAATTTCAAAGACACGTTAATCTTTTGCTAACACAATTTTCACTACATTTGTTTGGTATTTAATACATATGATGAGTCATCACATCACAATTTATTGCAATTTTTTTATATCATTAAATACACAATGTTGTTATTATGTCACTAACTATTTGAATTCTTGGGACCTACTAGACGCTTTCCTTCACATATATCCATAAGCCTTTTAGTTCCCATCAACCAAATTGAAGAATCACTCGGCAATAAATCATATTGGTTGCAATTTGAAGAGTCACACAGAATAAATCAAATTGGCTGCAATTTCCATAATTCCTTGAGTTTTTTCGACTCAACACTTTTTGAAGTATTACATATACTCATTCTGTCATGTTCAATTCCATAAAAAGTTTAATCATTTCAACTGTTAGAGAGAAAAATGTGAGACTGAATATGGAATGCATCTTCGACATGTTTTGTTCTCTCTTTCGGAATCGTCTTCTCTCTTTTATATTTGCAAAATCTTTCCTCTATGTGCTTAAGTTTTGTTTGTTTTGTTTACAGATTAAAAAAATTCATCCATGACTCGCCCTATTGAATCTGTCAAAGACATCAAATATTCCAAGGATTTATAGAAGACTGTTGTTAGATGTAAGCATATGTGGAATGTTACCAATACTACAAATAAAGAATACATTGTATCTGTTTGTCTTATTGCTTCGAAGAGTTTCATGTTTTCTAACTTTTAGCAGAAGGTTGTTTTTATTCTGATTTTATCCTAACAAATGTGTTATGATAGAAACCACTTCAGGTTGTTTGATTGCAAGCACTAATAGAGGTTGTAAAGGCGCTATTTATGTTTCCAATGGTGCTTCCGTCGTTGTTCTCTGTGATGGCATAACTAGAACTCCCATTGTTAGATTCAGATCAGCCAAAAGAGATTCTTAATTAAAGTTATATTTCAAAGATCCTCAAATTTTCAATTCTCCCCTTACACTTTAAACAGATAATACTCTACTATCTATTATTAGTTACTCCTATAATTTTGTATAATATTCTGCGTACCTATAAAAATCTACAGTTTTCTTACTGCAATTTTGTTCAATATTTTGTTCAAATTTTCTTAATTAGCAAAAGTAATACTTTGATTTTCAAAAATATCATTTTTGTTACTTTAGTGATGTGTTAACATAGTGATTTGTCTGTGCAGGTATGATAAGCTATGTTTTCATGCTACCTTGCCCTTGGTATGAGAAGTTATGTGGATTACAAGTCTGATTTTTATAATTTCCTTCAGCTTACTGTAGTAACATTGTGTTGGCGCAATTGCGTGCCGACTTGAGAAGAAGGAAGGTAGAAGCGATGTTCAGGTTTATATCATGACTTTAGGTGGATGGGCTGCCATACTATTTTACTAAAGCATAAATGAGAGAAGTTTTTTTTAGCATTTGATAATTTCCTAACATGATATAAAGTGTCTTTGACTTTTTTTATTCAAATTGATTTTTTTGGTAACCTCTTTAGGATCCAGCAATAACATACATTGCTTATGCGTATCTTAATGGCCTTAAAATGAGAGATAAAACATTGACTATAAGACGTGCTACTGTTAGGTTAGCTTTCCTTCTGAAATAGTTTGATTACTTGGAGTTTAGTGTAATTTTATCATTAAAGTATTCATAATTATTTGTTAGTTAATATGAATAGTGACCTGCTAGTTAATATGTGTAGTGATCTGCTACAAAGAGACTGAAAATTGACCATGTTATCTTATTGTCTGACTACTTATCTTCTACAAGATATTCTCAATTTGTCTGCATGAATTAAGTTTTAGTTCATGAAGCAATCTACATGGAGCAATCCACATATTCAGATGAAGCTATGACAGTTCATGAGTTTCTAGATTTCAAGCCGAAGAATGGGATACTTTGGTTCTGAACTATTTTAACTTCAAAACTTCTTCCTCTGACATGCCTTTTTTCATTCATATTTACTTTCTTGAAAATTCAAATTTAATTTAAGATGTATTCTGTTGGCTTATAATTTTGTCAAAATAACCTTTTTTTTCTGCTTCACAATGTTCCTGTGCTCAATGAAAAATACGAAGATCACATAATGTTTGTTTGTGTTGATGGCAAGCACTAATAGAGGTGGTAAAGCTATTTATATTTGACACGTCCAATTGAAGATGTTATGGATTCAATTTGTTTATCACCTGCTAACATGGCTCGGATCCAACAATATGTTTCCTATTTGTTTATATATTTTTGTCTTTTGAATCAATGTTAACTCTTTAATTAATTTACTATTTCTTTGATAAATCATTTGATTCCTTTATTATCTCCCTTCTTTCTCGCAATGATACAACTTGAATCCAACGACATATTTCCTATTTGTGTATGTTGTTCCTTTCACTATAGTTTCATCTTTTAGACTGTTGCTCATGAATATTTTACAAAAAAATATAAGTGTTATTCATTATTCCAACAAATATGATGTATATCACACTCCACCATCATTTTTTAGATTCAAATTATATTTATCTTTCATCCTATTGTATTAATACTTTGCTATCGTGTTACGACTGTTATAGAAGGAGGCACCAAAGCGGTTGGGTTGTGGAGTTAAAGGGATTTTGGAAATTATAGGGCACAAGTGGTTCAAACCGATCAATTGGAAGAAGTTAGATGCACGTGAAATCAAACCCAACTTTAGGCCAGAAGTAGTTGGGAAGTATTGTGTTGCAAACTTTGATAAGTGCTGGATTGATATGTCTGTTGTTGATTCCTCAGCTGCAAGCCCAAATGATGGAAACCCCTTCAAGGACTTCTCTTATGTCAGACCTGCAACCTCTTTTCTTCAAAATAATAGCCCTGCTTGCTAAACTCCACTCCTTGCATTGGCTTAGGATAACACTATTTTTCTTATAAGTACTGAAAAAGGAATTGCCATAAAGAATTGTTTTTCTCTGTCTTTTTATTTGTAGCTATTTGAACTTTGTAGTATGTGCTTGTGGCTTTACGATTGTTGAGTCGACTTTGCGAAAACCTGTGATTTGGAGAAAAAATTGTATTATTTATGCTCTGTTAAACAAATTTTCAAAGCATTATCTGTTAGAGACAAAATGCTTAGGTTGTCTTAATTTGCCAGATTCAAAAGAACTAAAGTATATGTTATATATTAGTTTCAAACTTATATAGCATAAGCTAGCAGCTCCTTTGTATTTTTTCTAATCTTTATCTTACAAACACACAACACAAGATATAATTTGATATGTGTCTTCATTCAATTATGTTGATATAATTTTTCATAAATAATAAAACTCTACTATTCATACAATTATATTTTCAAAAGGGAATAATTTATAAATATTTTTATAAACGTGAAAAGTATACTGTTGAGAATCAAGTGTGAAGAATAAGTCTCACATTGATTAGAAAAAGGAAAATGAACAATTTATAAGTGAGAACTCAGAAACCTATTATCTTAAGATTTTAAATGGATATATGGTGTCTCTCACAAAAGGTGTGTCCCAAATAAAAATGCTCCGTCGAAATTGCTCATAAGAGTGGTATCATGAGAATTGTTGGTCAAAATAAAAGAGAGATAAAGAGAGTATGAAGGTGAGACAAGAAAAGAAATAAGAATGGTTACGAGAAATTTAAGCAAATGTTGAATCATAGTCATTCTTATTTTTTTTACAATTTATTTTCATGTTTCTCCTTCATGCTCTCTTTATCTCTCTTTTATTTTGATCAACAGATACAATTTTTTTTTATAATCGAAAATAACTTAAAAATATTTTTATAAACAACACAAATATATTGTTGATACAATTTTTTTTATAAACGAGAATAAGTTACAAATGTTATTTTCAATTAAAAAGTCTACTATAGATAACGTGTAATATCAATGTCATAGCAGGTGAATGTAAACGTATCTATGCGATGTTAGCTGTACACTATTCATTTTAATGACCATCTCTAAATATTTTTTTCCGCTGCTGTTTATATAATTGAAGTTAAAGAATTGACTCTACGGTTTATCATAATTACGAAACAATGTTTAAAATTTAATACATATTATTAGTTTATATTTGTAACTATGTGAATGTCAATCAATTGAATAAATTCATATTTTATAAGTAATAGTCTGATAAATATGTAATGTGAATTTAAACGAGACTCGTGCGATAATACGAAATTCTTATTTCTAGTTTGAATTTAATGAAAGAAAAAAAAAATCTTTTTACCAAACTTTACTATAAACTGTTACTGTTTATTTATTTCTTATCAAAATATATTTTAACAACTTTATCTTCAAGATGTATTGTGATTTATTTTTTAAATAACTAAAATTTTCACTTTTTAATATCAAATTAATCAATATTTTATCATAATTTTCAAATTAACCATATTTGAAACAAAAAAAAATTATTAAAAAAGAGACGGTAATTTATGTTATTTTTTTTAATAAAAATTAGTTAATACAAATTTGTTATTATTTATAAATTTACTCACAAATTTATCTATAAAATTTTTAATATTTTGTGTGTCACAAAACCCGTAAATAAATCTGTGAGAAAATTCATAAATAAAAATAAAATGTAATTTACAATTATCCACACGTAATTGAAATAAAATAGAAAAAAAACATATAAGAGAGAGTAATTCAAGATTAATTCAAGTGACACTTTATTTTTAATTTTTTTATTTTATTTGAGACATGGTTAACTTGAAAATTATGATAAAAAATTAATAAAATCAGTACTTCTAAATAAACGTGTTTATAATTTTGAAGAATTAACATAGTACTATAATTACCCCCACGTGTACTTATAGATAGAAATTCGACGTGACATTGATATTTTTTATTGCATATCTGAATGGATAGTGACAACAATGATGAATGATGTAGAAAAGGTGACAATTCAATTCAATAAATGACAAGTTGTGGCAGAGACTTTATTGCTTTTGAGCTCATCTTTGTGTTATCTTTCTTACTTGTGTTGTGTTGTGTTTTTTTCTTTCTCAGTGGCTCCTCCACGTTGTTTTCGACAGTTTTTGACCTTCCCTCCATTGTATTTGTCCTCACATGAATAATATTTGTAGGTGGACAAAATTGAAGAGTCCACTCAATTAGACAGATCCATTATCTTTTTGTGAAAATAGATTGGGTTATATAGTTTGTAATTTAAATTATAATAGTAAACAAATTAGTATAAATGATAGTGAAAAGATTACAGTAATAATAATATTTTCATCAATAATAAAAGAAAATAATTTTCTTTAAATTATTTTAAAATTTTAATAGTTTTTTTTTTAAAATCTAAAAAATAAATATGTGCATTTTATAAAAAAGTTATTTTATGAATTGAGTCCAATAAATATTAAATCGATTAAAATTATTCGATTTATCTGTCAAACTAATTTAATCAAATCTGTTAAAAATAAAATTTTATTAAATTAAAATTGAACCTTTAAAATAAGATTGTGATTTAGTTCGAATTTAAGTTTTTAATTTGATATCGACCCAAATTCACCTCTAAATAATTGTTAAGGTGGGTCGTTCTATACGCGCACGATTCACACAGAATACCATCAAATTAGGAGGTATCCAATGGGTCATATTACTCAAATGAGCCATATCACTAAAATATAAAATTATACATGCAGGATTCATAGGGACCCTATGATACCATCAAATCAATGAGTCATATTACTCAAATAAGTCATATAACTTAAATGTAAAACTACAAATCGATAGCTACAACAACACAATTCTATCATAATTCTATCATATTAGTATAAAATGGATCTTTCGAGGTTGTCAAATTTGTTTATTTAGTTTAAAGATTTTTTTAAACAGGATATAAAAGAATGAGAAAAACAAAGAGATTATCGATTGATTGACACTTAAGACAAATAAAATAAATGATTTTTTTGTTAAACTCAAATTATAATTGTAATGAGTAATTTCTTTAATGAAAGACCATCTCTAAATCGTAAATTTCACGTTTCAAACCACATCTAAAACGTTTAAACCATCATTTCTAAAGATGTTGTCATTCCTGATAATCCACAAATTATAGCTAACTGCCAACTGTAATGCCCGTTAATTTAATTAATTATTTAATTAAATATTTTTGAATCATTCATTGAAGTTATGAGATGTTGGAAATTGTTGGCATAAATTACTAGATTATTATTAGTTAATTAATTAGTTAATTAATTAGTTGATTAATAATAGTAATAATACTAGAATTAATAGAATAATAGAATAATTATGTTGGACCTATTTTTAATGGTTAGAAGTAGAGATATGGGGGTGGTTGTTAAGTCCACTAAGAATAATATTGCGAGGTTCTATTTAAATAAAGAATAGGGTTAGTTGAGAAGTTGTTGGAAAATTGGTCGTGAGAAGTTGCAGAGAAGAGGAATAAGGAGATGAGGCAAAATAACGTTTTCGACCGAAGAGTTATAGAGCAACCTTCAATCCAAGGAAAGAGTGGGTTCTGGCTCTATAATGGGGCTTATGACGAACATTATGTAGGGATTGGTTGTGGGTATAACTGTTTTGCGTTTGATTTTCTGGATCTGTACTTGAAATTTGTCGCTTTTCATGTTGTGGTCGTTTAGGAATTTTCTGCATAATTGTCCTGTACAATGGATGAATCTGTTAAACGGAATACCACATATTGATATAGTTGTTATGTTATTTCGTGCGGTTGGTCAGAAATTAGTAGTCGAAGAGGATACTGAAAGACTAGGTTGACGTTCCTCATAGACTGGATGAAGTATGTGCAAAAGTGTTTAAAAGACGCCGCACCGAGGAGCTTAGGTGCTAGGTGTCGAGCGGCAAAAGGCTGCAAGGTGTGTCGAGGAGCCAGGTACTTGTGTTGAGCGACACAAGACTGCACGATGTGCCGAGGGGCATGGTGTGTGTCGGCCGGTACAGGGGCATAAGGGAAAGGTGCTGAGCGGCATGGCCACTGTGTCGAGGAGCACAAGTCTTTATTAATTTCTCTTCTGTTGTTCCTGTGCACGTTGAATGGGACATACTCCTTTCTCACCCCTTAACGCTCCTGTGTAAGTTAATTGGTCCATCATTTTCGTTAACATCCACAGTATAATAATTAGAGTTCTTAAGGTATTCTATCCCTAAATAATTAATAGATTACTGGTAAATATAAGTTAGTAGTAGGAGATATAATATAATTAATAAGTGACTAGCACTAAAAGGTGTGGAATCGGAGATAATAGTATAAAATCGAAAACATTAGTATTTTAACAGAAAATAACTTAGTCGAATATAGTCGAATTGCCTGAATGATTACGCAGGATGTTATAATATATTTTGGTTGATACAGTGTATTGTATACTTTGTTATGATTTGAGAATTTGCAGGTGATGATGAATTTTGTTGAGATGCCTCTAATTATCGGCAGGTATTATGTTGTAGGCTTATGACCAATGTCGAATTGTGTTGAGTTGTTGTTGAATTATTGTTATTGTTGTTACTACATTCATACTGTTGTCACATACATAACATATCAAGTTGGGAGCTCATGCTCGGTAAGTTAGCCTGGATTGACAAATATAAAGTTAAAGGCTTACGCTTTGTTAATACCTCTATTAATTGGAAGATTATTAATTTGAGAGTTTTTCTATGTTGGTACCACATGCATGTGCATACAAACAAGTCACATTTCATGTTGCATCCTGAGTTGTTGTGTGGGTGAATTGATTATGTTAAATATTGTTAAAGAGCTGCGAAGTGGTGATTTTTTATGAACTAATTTTAATATATTATTTATCATGCGTTCTATTATATTGTTCGATATTGCACCCCTTCTGTTTGAATATTACTCCTATGTTGGTAACGTGCAGGTAATTCAGAGTAAATGTTGTTTACCTTCAGCAGTTCAAGTCGGTGTCGTCGCTATGATACGTAACACTCGCGGGGATGAACGCTTGTTGCTTTATTGTTGTGATTACTTCCGTTGCTGAATTTTAAATTGATTTACTAAGTACTTTGTTGTTTCTAAAGTTGTTTTCAGTTGGACAAAGATGTTATGTCATTTGAATTGAAAATTGTGATTCGGCTGCTGTTTACCAGTGATTTTTTACTAACAACCACTAGTCTTCCAAACTCTATATTTTGGTAACTTACAAGATCGAGTAGATTGATCCTAAGACATGTGTCTTAGTGTTACAATTTGACTTAGAATTTGACATAATAATAAGGTCTTTCTACGTGATTATGGTTACTTCAAGATGTTTAAAATTTGTCTAGGAATCCTAAAAATAACTTTCAAGGAAATATCTAAAAATGTTTATAAAATATAAAGAATAAATGCTTATAAAGGAAGTTCAACAAAATCTGTTAAAAGTGTTTGACTGGAAATGAAAAGGAATAAAGAAAGCAATTAAAATAACTTTGTAATAAGAAAACAACTTTAAATAAAAATGATGGTGTTCTTACACATACATTATCAATAAACTCTTTTCTCTCACTCTGGTACTTTGAGTATGAGTGATTTGTATACAATGTGAACATCTCTAAATCCTAACATCTAAGACTCCTATTTATACTAATTCGACTCTAACGGTCTTTCTATGAGATTACGCCACGTTCTACATCTTTTACATGCATACATTCTGGCGCTTCCACGCGTCTTCCTGGCGAAAACGCATTAGTTTGAAATTTAAACTTCCTGCTCGAAGCTTTTGAATTCAACCAACATGACTGTTGAAGTATTCACATATCTTGAAATACTCCTTTCAATTTAAGTTGCCCTTCGACATATCGAATCATAAAAATGAGCTTTATAAAATAACCTTATAAGGTCAAATTTCATGTTATTTTTTAAAACATGATCTTCTCAAATCAACTTTCATATTTTTATCAAATGTCGAAATCTTCAGCTAATAAATTACCTCCAGTAAATGTCTATTTCGAATCAATGTAGAAATGGACATTTTTTATAATCAACAAATTTAGACTAATAACCTTTCATTTTACTTCATTTCCTGACGTCATAGTTAATCATAACTGCTTTTTTAAAACGTCTCATCAAGACATGCGTGCAACAGTTTCACCATCATTATATACCAATTTCCAAAAACATGAATAGTGGTCTTTTACTTTTCTCCGTCAGATGTTGACACACGCCCCACTAACTTCCTGAGGTGTAACCTCCAACGTTTCCACTTATCACTATAAAAAAGATTATCTCTTTTATTATTTCTTTTTCTACCTTTGCAAACCCAGAAATGTTCACACTCTCTCTGATTTACGCTCTCATTCCTTCTTGAAAATTTCACCAGTTCTTCAAATCTACAACAATGTCTTCTGGTAAACAAGATTCCAAACATGTTGAGAAATCTGGAATCTCTAAAGGATCATCTTAAAACGTACCAACAATAAAAATCATCACTTCTGGGAATCAATAATTTATCACACCTCCCAAACTCACTAGGGAACAAAAAGCCATTTACTCTTCTCAGGTATTAATTTCTTCCTTGTTTTTTGGTAAAACCTCAGGCTTCTTAGGGCCTTTAATCGCTACAGTTGATCTAGAAAAATATGTGTAATTATTTCCAACTTATCACGCTACTAAACCTTTAGCAAATAAAATTGTAGCTTCTAAAGAGAACATTGAGGATTTCACCAAGAAACCTAAAAAGTCTTCTAAGAAAACTTCTGAGAATAACTCTTCAAACCCTAAGATAAAGAGAGAAGCTTTCCAATTGGATTATATAACTGAGAGCTTTATACCTTTTAGATCATGTCCAACCTTAGATAAATCTTACTTAGCTTGGCTTACTAAGGTTAAGAATAAAAAAGCTCAAGTTTGGAAAGAATTGGGAATTTTTGACCTAATTCAAATGTCGAAATTAGGCTTTAGTTATTTCCAGCTGTTGTACCCCAAAATTTACCCTCCCATATCCTTCAAAATTTGCCAAGATCAATCTCCAGATCAAGCTTCAAAATCCCTCAAGGGTTGCACAGTCCAATTGCCTCTTAACACAATCAAAATTAGGGTTTTGGTTCTTGCAAAGAAAATGAGGTTTTCAAGGGTCCAATCAAGTCCCATATGCCTATATACATTGTCAAGTATCCATATGTCAAGGTTCAAGACTCACAGCATCAAGTTGCACAGTCAAAAATCCTAATTGCTTCACAGTCAACTGCAGGGGCAAAATGGTCATTTGACAGTCAAAAGTCAAAATTTTTGGTCAACATATCATTTTGAAGCCACAATCATCATTTGATCAATTCTTGATCATGATTCCTCAAAGCATGGCTCAAAAAGTCTCATGATGCAAAAGTCAACTACAAATTGACCAAGGCATAACTTTTTCATGGTTTATTAGAAAAATCCCATCCAATGCTCATTTTGAAGGGGATGACATTTCCTACAACTCATCTTCACACTCCAAGTCCAAGAAATGCTCTCACAAAAAGTTATCAATTTCAACATTATAGGTCATTTTCAAAAGTCAACAAAAAGACACTTTACGTCAAAGACCATAACTTGAGATTGGTAAATCAAAATGACATGGGACCAAAGGCATTGGTTAGAGGACTTCAAGACCTTTCCAAAATGTCCAAGAACATGTTCATAGCTTCAAAATTGAGCAAGATATGCATTGGAGAAGTTGGGAAATTTTTGGGAACTTTCAAAAGTCAACTTTGCCTAAAAAGCTTCAAATTTGCTAATGGGCCTCAAATTCTTTCTTGAATAATTACCCAAAGCCTATGCACGACCCATTGAGCTCAAAATAATTTATTTTCTTATTTTTAATTAATTAATTGAATTTATATTTATATTAATTCATTTAATTGGTTTTAATTATAGGAAAATTAAAAAAGATATGTTTTGGATCTTTTGGTGGAGCAAATCTGATCAAGGCAAGCTGGAAAAGTCGTTTCTCAATCAAACAAGGAAAATCATCCATATTTGGCAAGGTTTTCATTGAAAAAGATTGAAAATTTCATGATTAAAAATCAAAGATTGCAAACATTAATTCATGGACTTTTGGGCCAAGGTTTTGACCTAAACTCGTTCACATACAAAGGCATAAGCTAACCCTAGTCTCAAGCACACGTGAAAGCTGCTGAAAACTCCATAGCCAATTTGCAAAAACTCAAGAAAATTGTGAAACTGATTTCATACTTGCAGCGCGTTTCAAAGCCTAAAAAGGATTCTAATCCCTTGCTGAGAGTCTCCTGAACGTATTGCAAACAATTTCCAACCTCATAGCTCAAGGAAACGGTAAAACAAAGTCATGGTTTGATCAAATATTTTCTTAATCGAAATCTAATTTGCATGCATCATTAACATGTTTTGCTTGTTGATTTGTATTACTGACACCTTCCTGAAGCGTTTGAGATAGCTTAATTGTGCTAAGGCTGCCTGAATCGAAATCCACCATGGACAAAATCTAGGGTTTAGAAGCTTGAAAATTAGGGCTTTCTTACTGAGCAAAAATCAGACCTTGAGACCTATACAGTTAAATTCAGAAGCTCAGTACGAACAAGATGGACCTATCGCGCCCTTTTTATATTTCCTCTACTTCTATTCGCTATTTTTCACTATTATACTTAGTGGGGGTTTAAAACCCCCGCTATCTTGTTCATGTTATTGCAGGTAAACGAGGAAGAAGACGGGCGTGGCATCATGCTACTGGAGCATTCAAATCTTAGCGCGTTTTTTTATATCTCAGCATAATTGGCATTTTGTTTATATAATAATTGTTTTCCACTTATACTACAAACGCGCTTGAATGGCTGGATGGTGGATGACACGCTTGGCAAACGCTGGGACCTGGGTTCGATTCCCAGGTCCCCCCATATAATTGATAATTTTTGTTTTAACATATTCTAGTGTAGCATTCGTTCAAAGGCCCACCATACGTACTCACGCTTAAGCCTGACAAGTGGACATGAGATCAATCCAGTGGCCACAGAATGAAGCCTATGGTATACTCCAGTCAATCATCATGCATACAACCAGAAAGTCAACGAGGCCTACCTTGTTTAATGGGCCAGAATTCCTCACACAAACTTCCCTTTGGGCCAGACACCCCCTTGGTTTGCTTTGCATAATTTTATTTTATTTTCTTTTCTTTTTCCAATTCTTTTAATTGTTTCAATTATTTTTCTTAATTCACCATAAAATAATTTTTCCATAATAAAAACAGAAAATCAAAATACAAAATATATTTAATTATTTATTAATTTCCTCACTAATTTATTTTTGTAAATAAATTCTAATAACTAATCTAGGTTAATTTAGTTTTAAAATTCAATCTTTTTCTTAATAAATAAAATTACATAGAATTAGGTTTTGACATTTTTATCTTTTCCTTAATTAATTATTATTATCATTATTAATTACCATTATTTTTGTACATAAATATGTAAATTAATTAATTAGCTTAAATTAGGTTAACTTTAATATTTTCTTAATAATTAAAATAGACTTAGAATTAGGGTTTTCACTTCATTTTATTTTCTTTATTTTCATAAATACCAAAAACATAAAAAAAAAACTTTCTTTTCTTTAATTAAATAATTAATTAGGTTTTAATTTCATTTAATTTCAAGCAAAGGGTCAAAACCCTCGGACATCCTGATTTTAATTCCTTTCGCGCACTATTTTCTTATTGATTATTATGTAACTGTTCAAGGATGTAATATTAATTAGTTTTACTGCTTTATTTACTTTCCGCATCTTTATCAAAAACGGGTCTTTGTATTTTGGCGATGTATAGACCCGCGCCTTGTAATAGCGTAGCTTTTATCTTTCCGTCTTTTAATTTTCCGCACTCCTAACTGCTAAACTCGCATGAAAGAATGTATGGTAATTAAAAACAACGCGTAGCTCACAATGCCATGATCCAAGATAAAACATAACATGAAAACAACACACAATACACACACCACTTCTAGGGTACGCCTCACTCGTTGCCTTCGAAACGTGGTCGTCAAGTATAGGACGTTTTAGCGGTCGCTCTTATGTCCAAGATCCAGTTGCCTCGAAACGGTTGCCTCGGATTAAAAAGGATCTAGGACATTAGGGTAACTTCTAAGGTATCCTAACTGTTGCTTCGCGACCACACTGTCCCTACAATCGAATTGACCCAAACACCTCCAACGGTGGTGCTACCTACCTCTCAATGGTGGGATGGCACTACCTTAAGGACTTTTACACAGCCTAACTCCTTAGGGTAGGTAGATGACTCATGGATACTTGCTCTCTTCAAAAACAAATCAAAAATCTTTTCACACTGACACTTTCAAAAAGCTTTCAAAACAAATTTTTCAAACACTCTTGAGGACAGATACAAGAGTTATTCAGAAATCTTTCAAAGAAACTTCTTCAAACCCACCCACATTTTGAAAAGAAAACACTTTGAAAACATAAGAGCAAGTATCTAAGAGCCCGTGGATAACCACAGATAGAAAAGGTGCTAACACCTTCCCTTTCTATAAATCTACCTCCCGAACCGAGAAACGTTCTCATAAGGAATTTTGCTGTGCTTTTGTCCTGTCCATGTTGGAGAAAATAAAAGACGGTGGCGACTCTTGCTTCCGCGACATTTCGCGAACCAGCTTTAAACAGTCAGTTCTATTTCCACCGATCACAGAACTGGCGACTCTGCTGGGGATACTTAATAAGTGAGGTGTACCTTAGGATTAGATCATACTTATGTTTTCAATTACCTGTTTTGATTGCTTTAATATTGTTGGCCTGTTTTGGGAGTTCTATAGATCCTAACACGGATCTGGGGGATACCTTTTAGGTAGCAACAAACTGTGAGGGAACTGTGCGGGGTATACTGACATGGTTGAAGCAGTTGCTACATTGATGTGGCACTTTGGTGAGTACCGGTAACCCTTGAGTCAAGTCAAGGAGAGTACGGCGCCGCCGCGTGGTGTCGTGAAGCATCAACTGATCTTAGGAACCTTACTTGACCATCCTGGCCTCTTTAGGGTAGTGAGATGACCGACTTTGGTGCAGTCCGAAGTTGGTAGATACTCGATACTACACTCATTGAGGGTTGTTTTCTTGGAATATTTTGATCGCCAGTTCAGTGGCTAAATCAAAACAATGAACATAGAAAATAACCCAATGATATTGAGATCCTTAGAACCCGGTTACTTTTGATAGGACAGGTTTTTGAGCCCACCAACTTCAAGAGGGTAGTACCCCAAACTTCATGCTGGCCTAAACTCTAAGGGCTCTCTGGTGTGACTTGTGTGCCTTCAAACTTGACTACTTGCATACTTGTTATCTGACAACATTGAGCTACTTGCAGGTTTTGTTTATAGTCCTTAAACTGGACTTATTACAGGGCTTACTTACACCTCACACCTTTGCATCCACGTGCATAACATCATACCATTGCATACATCCTGCATAAGGACTAACCCAATTCAAGGATCTCAAGGGCTTGTGATGCAGGTCATGATGAACCAGAATGTCCAGCAAGGGGCAAAGGGGATTTATTTTCTCTAGCCAGGTTGATGACTTGAGTCAGGGGCTATGACCCACTCGATATGGTGAGCCTTGACTCTTGAAGAAGGACTCTCAACAACACGAAGTTCCTTCAATCAAGATACCAGATTCCAATGCTAACAATTTTCTTGTTTACCCTGCGAGATCCTTGAAAACATTGCATGCATATCATACATATCATTGCATTACAGGTACCCTTTTGACAAGTCACTTATCTTCTTCGCTTTTTATTTCAACAATCATCATGAATCCTAAATCATCCAATGAACAAGCCATCAAGGCCCTCCAGGCCCAGAATGCCCAGTTCCAGGAGTTGGTTATGAGCCTAGCCCAGGGTCAACAGGAATTGAAGACTCTGCTTATGAGGAAGAAGAAGAAGAGGACTGTGTTGTTCAACCCTAGACGCAAATTTGGGAATGGATCACAAAACGAAGCTGAGTTGACTACCCCATCTGTTGGGAAAGACAATCCCCAAGAGAGGGAGGTTCCTAGTCCAGTGGTCTCCGACAACGAGACCGATTACAATGATGAACAGTACCCTCCAGCTGAGGACAGGTATAAACAGCTAGAAGATCGGCTAAGTGCTATGGAGATACAGAAAGTGCCCGACCTAGACTTCGAAGATCTAGGTCTATCCTCCGGGGTGGTGATCCCACACAAGTTCAAGGCATCAGCCTTTGCAAAGTACGACGGAGCCTCCTGTCCTAAGCTGCACCTTCGTTCATACATAAGGAAGATCCAGCCCTACACGACCGACAAGAAATTGTGGATTCACTTCTTTCAGGATAGTCTGGCAGGGACTTAACTCGAGTGGTTCTATCAGCTGGATGGAGCCAGTATCCGTACCTGGGAAGACTTGGCTACTGCGTTCTATAAGCAGTATCAATATAATTCCGACCTCGCTCCTACGCGTACCCAACTCCAGGGTATGTCACTAGGGACGGGTGAAGGATTCAAGGAATATGCGTAAAAGTGGAGAGACCTGGCTGGAAGGGTGCAGCCACCTTTGACTGACCGTGAGCTCGTGGACATGTTTCTAGGGACCCTGTCTGGTCCATTCTTCAACCACCTGATTGGTAATTCTTCTGCTGGGTTCACAAACCTGATCTTGACCGGGGAAAGAATTGAAGCTGGTATCAGAAGTGGGAAGATCCAAGAAGCTACACCTGCTAATACTCACAAAAAGCCTTACACTGGGAAAAAAGAGTACAACGTTGTGCATGGTAAAAAGAACCGTCATGATCAACATGTAGGGGCAACCCAGATCTCTAATCCTATGCCTGCTCGGCGAGGACAGGGGAAGCAACGTAAGGAAGTCGCACCCAAACGACAGTTCACTAAGATCAACATGTTACTGGATCAAGCGCTACAACAAATGCTGAATGCAGGGCTGATTACCTTAAGGGCTCCTCTCCAGAATCCAAACACTTCTGCTCCTAACTATCATCCCAACGATAGGTGCGCGTACCATTCTGATAGCCCGGGGCATACTACGGACAACTGTTGGGCTCTGAAGAACAAGGTCCAAGACATGATTAATTCCAAGGAAGTCCAGTTTGAAGCACCAGAGACTCCAAACATAATCACTGCTCCTTTTCCAAATCACTGAAGGCTTTTGTTTTATTTGAATTTCCAAGTTGTATTTTTCTTTGCGTATACAAACAATTATTGTCATGGCAAACTTGTTTATTTCATTAATGCATCGCATATGTCTGTTTCGAATCAATCCATTCGTATTCACTATATTCAAATTGCTTTCATATTTATGATGATCAACTCTCGATTAAAGTTCTAAGCCTTTTGAGGGAGGATGACGAAAATGACACCACAATCTTTACAGTATGCTTTTGAATAGACCCCGCTGATGAGGTACAGACATTTTTTCAAATCCTAAACATTGGAGTAATAAGGAAGATAATCCCTCGTCAACCCCTTTGAGCCAAAGAAGTTGGAGTTTTTCTTTTCAAAAATTAATACCCTTAATCATAACCTGGGGCAGGGTAGTCTTCTCAGCTGATCCAGGTGCACAATGAATGGTATCAAAGGAGTCCTTCCAAAACAAAAGACAGTGATGGTTCCGAATAATTGTCAAGACAGGCAGTCGTTATCTTTCAAAAACAAAAGCCCAATAAGTCAAAACCTATGAAGGAGACTTACAAAACTGGGGCATCTAGTTGACTGTAATCACAAAAGAAACAGTTTAGGCAAAAGACAGGGATAACGAAATCAAAAAGAAAGAGGTCTTACAAACCCTCGACAAAAAATGACTGCCTATTCAAAATAAATTGTCAACATCCGAACCATCACTGGTATATCAAAGCAAGGACTCAAACAAGGTCTGATGCATGATCAGCTGAGTTTAGGTTTGAAGAACATCACGAAGAGCGGGTGGGTACAAATAAACTTGAGCCATTATCCTTTGTTTCTTAAACCATGAACCAGACCACGTTATAACCCTTAAAAGTCCTAGCTGAAGCATGGGTTAGTTCAAAAGTATAATGTTACCAAAGGTATCCTGACTCCTTAAGGCTCACGGTAAAATAACGAGTTGACATCACAGTTTACAAAAAATTCACTTGTTTTTATGAAAAAAAATGCATTTTCAAAAACTTCAAGACAGACATAAGCTTTGCATTTTTAATATAACATTGCTTGCATATGACTATTTGTTTGAACATCATAGAAGTTTGCACGACGAATATCTAAGTGAACAAAAGTACTTCCAACCAAGGGGCATGGCATGATCATTGCCCATCATCTGGGGCAGTTAAGTCAAGATTCAGAGAATCTCCCAAAAGGCCAACCAGCTTGGGGGCAAATCTCCATCTGGATCACTTGGGGCATTGGACGATCAAACGAAGATATTCTGATGGTATGGTAACACAACACTACTGACAGTGACTACTCCCTATATCCTGAGAGCATGAACATAGTCGGAAAAACGCTACGCAGAATCAAAGACCCGCTAGGTTGACACACCTAGGCAAAAATAAGGGCTTCCCGGCGAACCAAAAGGGTTCGGGCAAAAATAAGGGATGAAAATGAAAAAAATTTGTACACCCGGCAAGTAGAAAACCTGAAAAGGCGGCTTGGGCAAAAATGGGTATCCCGGTGGACTGAAAACCCGAAAGGGCGGTCCAGGCAAAAGTTAGGGATAAGCGTAATACTATGTCTCATTGGATCACCTCGCATCCAGAATCCGGTATCAACTATCAGGTTCAGACGACATCGATCAATCAACTTCATCTTCAACTAAGCAGCAAAGTGATGAGACGCTTGAAGACATAAAGGCGATAGCAGAGTTGGAACCCAGTGGGATTATTTTTTCATAGCTGTTTTGTTTTTCTTTGTACAAATTGTATAAACTCTGTTGTTCGGCGGCGTTCTCTTACTAGGACGTCAGCCTCTTGTACATAAACGCCTATTTACAGGCAAATTCAAAAATCAATACAAATTCACTTTTCAGACCAATTCCAATTGTTTTTCCTTTTTATGTTTTGTTTTGTAAAGAACGTCCAATGTTCAATTTTTGATATATGCATTTGACACTAATTGCTAACTCATAAATATTTGCATACGAAATAAAGGATTAATTACAGGTGACATCAGAAACAGGGGCAATATTGAATTGTCTAAGCGATCTAGTTGCTCTATCCACCAAGGTACCAAGGTAAATTCGGCTGAAGAACATAACCAAGTTACCTTCACTCCCCGCCGAGTAAGTCAGGACTCAACGTTACTCCCCAAGCAGTTGGTCTCCCATCAACCCTAACAAGGCGCCGTATCTCCAGCAAGTTAGTAATACTCTCCCCGAGTAGAGTTATCCTCAGTCAGCCTTAAGGAAGTTGGATTATCCCCCGAAGATCTCAACATTCCCCAACGGAGTACACAAACATTCCTAACAAGCATCCCCGGCAGTCTTGATATAAGATTATTCCCGGGCAGATTACAGAACAACCAATGGAGCCATTCCCTAGTCCAAACTGAAAAATTCCCCCAGGAGAGTTCAATCAGTTTCCCCAGTAGATTCAGGAAGCTTATCCCCAGTAGATTCTGGAAGCTTATCACCTACAGAGTACGAACGCTCTCCTCGGTTTTATTCAGAAAGTTACTCCCCACCAGAGCTTATAACTGGGTTATCCTCAGCTAGTTGCCATGGAAGGATCGTCCTCGGCGAAGTTCTTCCTATCCCCCAGCAGAGTTCATCTTACAACATAGCTCAACAACGGTATCCCCAGCGGAGTTATCATCAGTTCTCAGCGAAGTATCTCTTCCCACAGAGTATTTCCCCCGCAGAATAATCTCTCCAACAAGTTTATTCCTCAACAGAGTCATCTTCTCCTACAGGTTTATTCTTGCAATCATTATCCCCAGCAGAAATGAAGAATTACTCTTCAACACCAGCCCAGGATTTGACTTCCCGGCATTCGTCAAGGATTTATTTTCCTAGAAAAAAATACAGTCATAAACATCACATCTTCATACATTATAGCATGCACATACGCATCATGGACATACAATCTCATTTATTCTGAGAACATCACGCATGTCATACATCATGACATTGCATACAACTAACGTTTTGTCTTTTCAGGACTAAGATCAATACAAAGATGATTACTATCAACTGTCGCAATTCCAGATTCGATACCTGTATCTAGCTAGGGCATATCTGTGAGCGATTATTTCCAGACTCAATTCCTGTATCCTGCCAGGGCACGTCTGAAGAATTTGAAGATCCGATTCCTGTATCCAGCCAGGGCGTATCTGTTGACGACTATTTCCGGACTCGATTCCTGTATCCTGCCAGGGCACGTCTGAAGAGTTTGAAGATCCGATTCCTGTATCCAGCCAGGGCGTATCTGTTGACGACTATTTCCGGACTCGATTCCTGTATCCTGCCAGGGCACGTCTGAAGAGTTTGAAGATCCGATTCCTGTATCTAGCCAGGGCGTATCTGTTGACGACTATTTCCGGACTCGATTCCTGTATCCTGCCAGGGCACGTCTGAAGAGTTTGAAGATCCGATTCCTGTATCCTGCCAGGGTGTATCTGTTGACGACTATTTCCGGACTCGATTCCTGTATCCTGCCAGGGCACGTCTGAAGAGTTTGAAGATCCAATTCCTGTATCCAGCCAGGGCGTATCTGTTGACGACTATTTCCGGACTCGATTCCTGTATCTTGCCAGGGCACGTCTGAAGAGTTTGAAGATCCGATTCCTGTATCCAGCCAGGGTGTATCTGTTGATGACTATTTTCCGGACTCGATTCCTGTATCCTGCCAGGGCATGTCTGAAGAGTTTGAAGATCCGATTCCGGTATCCAGCCAGGGCGTATCTGTTGACGACTAATTCCAGATTCGATTCCTGTATCCAGCCAGGGCATGTCTGAAGAGTTTGAACATTCGATACCTGTAACTAGCCAGGGCACATCTGTGAGCAACTAATTGTAGATTCGACGCCTGCATCTAGCCAGGGCACATTTACATAAAGAGTTTGAAGATCAACTCCTGTAACAGGCCAGGTAATTATCTTTCTTTCTCAGGTACGCAATTTCTCGCTAAGGAATCTCTTACGCGATCGACACCTAGATGGCATCTATAAGCCCATCCACATACCAACAGTCTCCAAATGGCATCTATAAGCCTATTCCCGACAAGGCTCCGTCACAGCTCCAGATGGCATCTATAAGCCCATCCTCCTATCCATCATCTCTCCAAATGGCATCTGTAAGCCCATTCCCGACATCATCACTGCTGATACTCTACTATGCGAGTGCAAATTTCTGGGCACTCTAGTGTTCAATCATCTTCCACCTTCGGATTACGAAAGGCACGCCAGCCAATCTACATCCTCAGGTCTAAGAAGATTGAACAGGGGCAACTGTTGTACCCCAAAATTTTCCCTCCCATATCCTTCAAAATTTTCCAAGATCAATCTCCAGATCAAGCTTCAAAATCCCTCAAGGGTTGCACAGTCCAATTGCCTCATAACACAGTCAAAATTAGGGTTTTGGTTCTTGCAAAGAAAATGAGGTTTTCAAGGGTCTAATCAAGTCCCATATGCCTATATACATTGTCAAGTATCCATATGTCAAGGTTCAAGACTCACAACATCAAGTTGCACAGTCAAAAACCCTAATTGCTTCACAGTCAACTGCAGGGGCAAAATGGTCATTTGACAGTCAAAAGTCAAAACTTTTGGTCAACATATAATTTTGAATCCACAATCATCATTTGATCAATTCTTGATCATGATTCCTCAAAGCATGGCTCAAAAAGTCTCAAGATGCAAAAGTTTCTATTTTTGGACAGGTGAAAAGTCAACTACAAATTGACCAAGGCATAACTTTTTCATGGTTTATCAGAAAAATCCCATCCAATGCTCATTTTGAAGGGGATGACATTTCCTACAACTCATCTTCACACTCCAAGTCCAAGAAATGCTCTCACAAAAAGTTATTAATTTCAACATTATAGGTCATTTTCAAAAGTCAACAAAAAGGCACTTTAAGTCAAAGACCATAACTTGAGATTGGTAAATCAAAATGATATGGGACCAAAGGAATTGGTTATAGGACTTCAAGACCTTTCCAAAATGTCCAAGAACATGTTCATAGCTTCAAAATTGAGCAAGATATGCATTGGAGAAGTTGGGAAATTTTTGGGAACTTTCAAAAGTCAACTTTGCCTAAAAAGCTTCAAATTTGCTAATGGGCCTCAAATTCTTTCTTGAATAATTACCCAAAGCCTATGCACGACCCATTGAGCTCAAAATTATTTATTTTCTTATTTTTAATTAATTAATTGAATTTATATTTATATTAATTCATTTAATTGGTTTTAATTATAGGAAAATTAAAAAAGATATGTTTTGGATCTTTTGGTGGAGCAAATCTGATCAAGGCAAGCTGGAAAAGTCGTTTCTCAATCAAACAAGGAAAATCATCCATATTTGGCAAGGTTTTCATTGAAAAAGATTGAAAATTTCATGATTAAAAGTCAAAGATTGCAAACATTAATTCATGGACTTTTGGGCCAAGGTTTTGACCTAAACTCGTTCACATACAAAGGCATAAGCTAACCCTAGTCTCAAGCACACGTGAAAGCTGCTGAAAACTCCATAGCCAATTTGCAAAAACTCAAGAAAATTGTGAAACTGATTTCATACTTGCAGCGCGTTTCAAAGCCTAAAAAGGATTCTAATCCCTTGCTGAGAGTCTCCTGAACGTATTGCAAACACTTTCCAACCTCATAGCTCAAGGAAACGGTAAAACAAAGTCATGGTTTGATCAAATATTTTCTTAATCGAAATCTAATTTGCATGCATCATTAACATGTTTTGCTTGTTGATTTGTATTACTGACACCTTCCTGAAGCGTTTGAGATAGCTTAATTGTGCTAAGGCTGCCTGAATCGAAATCCACCATGGACAAAATCTAGGGTTTAGAAGCTTGAAAATTAGGGCTTTCTTACTGAGCAAAAATCAGACCTTGAGACCTATACAATTAAATTCAGAAGCTCAGTACGAACAAGATGGACCTATCGCGCCCTTTTTATATTTCCTCTACTTCTATTCGCTATTTTTCACTATTATACTTAGTGGGGGTTTAAAACCCCCGCTATCTTGTTCATGTTATTGCAGGTAAACGAGGAAGAAGACGGGCGTGGCATCATGCTACTGGAGCATTCAAATCTTAGCGCGTTTTTTTATATCTCAGCATAATTGGAATTTTGTTTATATAATAATTGTTTTCCACTTATACTACAAACACGCTTGAATGGCTGGATGGTGGATGATACGCTTGGCAAACGCTGGGACCTGGGTTCGATTCCCAGGTCCCCCCATATAATTGATAATTTTTGTTTTAACATATTCTAGTGCAGCGTTCGTTCAAAGGCCCACCATACGTACTCACGCTTAAGCCTGACAAGTGGACATGAGATCAATCCAGTGGCCACAGAATGAAGCCTATGGTATACTCCAGTCAACCATCATGCATACAACCAGAAAGTCAACGAGGCCTGCCTTGTTTAATGGGCCAGAATTCCTCACACAAACCTCCCTTTGGGCCAGACACCCCCTTGGTTTGCTTTGCATAATTTTATTTTATTTTCTTTTCTTTTTCCAATTCTTTTAATTGTTTCAATTATTTTTCTTAATTCACCATAAAATAATTTTTCCATAATAAAAACAGAAAATCAAAATACAAAATATATTTAATTATTTATTAATTTCCTCACTAATTTATTTTTGTAAATAAATTCTAATAACTAATCTAGGTTAATTTAGTTTTAAAATTCAATCTTTTTCTTAATAAATAAAATTACATAGAATTAAGTTTTGACATTTTTATCTTTTTGTTAATTAATTATTATTATCATTATTAATTACCATTATTTTTGTACATAAATATGTAAATTAATTAATTAGCTTAAATTAGGTTAACTTTAATATTTTCTTAATAATTAAAATAGACTTAGAATTAGGGTTTTCACTTGATTTTATTTTCTTTATTTTCATAAATACCAAAAACATAAAAAACACTTTCTTTTCTTTAATTAAATAATTAATTAGGTTTTAATTTCATTTAATTTCAAGCAAAGGGTCAAAACCCTCGGACATCCTGATTTTAATTCCTTTCGCGCACTATTTTCTTATTGATTATTATGTAACTGTTCAAGGATGTAATATTAATTAGTTTTACTGCTTTATTTACTTTCCGCATCTTTATTAAAAACGGGTCTTTGTATTTTGGCGATGTATAGACCCGCGCCTTGTAATAACGTAGCTTTTATCTTTCCGTCTTTTAATTTTCCGCACTCCTAACTGCTAAACTCGCATGAAAGAATGTATGGTAATTAAAAACAACGCGTAGCTCACAATGCCATGATCAAAGATAAAACATAACATGAAAACAACACACAATACACACACCACTTCTAGGGTACGCCTCACTCGTTGCCTTCGAAACGTGGTCGTCAAGTATAGGACGTTTTAGCGGTCGCTCTTATGTCCAAGATCCAGTTGCCTCGAAACGGTTGCCTCGGATTAAAAAGGATCTAGGACATTATGGTAACTTCTAAGGTATCCTAACTGTTGCTTCGGTGACCACACTGTCCCTACAATCGAATTGACCCAAACACCTCCAACGGTGGTGCTACCTACCTATCAATGGTGGGATGGCACTACCTTAAGGACTTTTACACAGCCTAATTCCTTAGGGTAGGTAGATGACTCATGGATACTTGCTCTCTTCAAAAACAAATCAAAAATCTTTTCACATTGACACTTTCAAAAAGCTTTCAAAACAAATTTTTCAAACACTCTTGAGGACAGATACAAGAGTTATTCAGAAATCTTTCAAAGAAACTTCTTCAAACCCACTCACATTTTGAAAAGCAAACACTTTGAAAACATAAGAGCAAGTATCTAAGAGCCCGTGGATAACCACGGATAGAAAGGGTGCTAACACCTTCCCTTTCTATAAATCTACCCCCCGAACCGAGAAACGTTCTCATAAGGAATTTTGATGTGCTTTTGTCTTGTCCATGTTGGAGAAAATAAAAGACGGTGGCGACTCTTGCTTCCGCGACATTTCGCGAACCAACTTTAAACAGTCAGTTCTATTTCCACCGATCACAGAACTGGCGACTCTGCTGGGGATACTTAATAAGTGAGGTGTACCTTAGGATTAGATCATACTTATGTTTTCAATTGCCTGTTTTGATTGCTTTAATATTGTGGGCCTGTTTTGGGAGTTCTATAGATCCTAACCCGGATCTGGGGGATACCTTTTAGGTAGCAACAAACTGTGAGGGAACTGTGCAGGGTATACTGACACGGTTGAAGCAGTTGCTACGTTGATGTGGCACTTTGGTGAGTACCGGTAACCCTTGAGTCAAGTCAAGGAGAGTACGGGGCCGCCGCATGGTATCGTGAAGCATCAACTGACCTTAGGAACCTTACTTGACCATCCTGGCCTCTTTAGGGTAGTGAGATGACCGACTTTGGTGCAGTCCGAAGTTGGTAGATACTCGATACTACACTCATTGAGGGTTGTTTTCTTGGAATATTTTGATCGCCAGTTCAGTGGCTAAATCAAAACAATGAACATAGAAAATAACCCAATGATATTGAGATCCTTAGAACCCGGTTACTTTTGATAGGACAGGTTTTTGAGCCCACCAACTTCAAGAGGGTAGTACCCCAAACTTCATGCTGGCCTAAACTCTAAGGGCTCTCTGGTGTGACTTGTGTGCCTTCAAACTTGACTACTTGCATACTTGTTATCTGACAACATTGAGCTACTTGCAGGTTTTGTTTATAGTCCTTAAACTGGACTTATTACAGGGCTTACTTACACCTCACACCTTTGCATCCACGTGCATAACATCATACCATTGCATACATCCTGCATAAGGACTAACCCATTTCAAGGATCTCAAGGGCTTGTGATGCAAGTCATGATGAACCAGAATGTCCAGCAAGGGGCAAAGGGGATTTATTTTCCTCTAGCCAGGTTGATGACTTGAGTCAGGGGCTATGACCCACTCGATATGGTGAGCCTTGACTCTTGAAGAAGGACTCTCAACAACACGAAGTTCCTTCAATCAAGATACCAGATTCCAATGCTAACAATTTTCTTGTTTACCCCGCGAGATCCTTGAAAACATTGCATGCATATCATACATATCATTGCATTACAGGTACCCTTTTGACAGGTCACTTATCTTCTTCGCTGTTTATTTCAGCAATCATCATGAATCCTGAATCATCCAATGAATAAGCCATCAAGGCCCTCCAGGCCCAGAATGCCCAGTTCCAGGAGTTGGTTATGAGCCTAGCCCAGAGTCAACAGGAATTGAAGACTCTGCTTATGAGGAAGAAGAAGAAGAGGACTGTGTTGTTCAACCCTAGACGCAAATCTGAGAATGGATCACAAAACGAAGCTGAGCTGACTACCCCATCTGTTGGGAAAGACAGTCCCCAAGAGAGGGAGGTTCCTAGTCCAGTGGTCTCCGACAATGAGACCGATTACAATGATGAACAGTACCCTCCAGCTGAGGACAGGTATAAACAGCTAGAAGATCGGCTAAGTGCTATGGAGATACAGAAAGTGCCCGACCTAGACTTCGAAGATTTAGGTCTATCCTCTGGGGTGGTGATCCCACACAAGTTCAAGGCACCGGCCTTTGCAAAGTACGACGGAGCCTCCTGTCCTAAGCTGCACCTTCGTTCATACACAAGGAAGATCCATCCCTACACGACCGACAAGAAATTGTGGATTCACTTCTTTCAGGATAGTCTGGCAGGGACTCAACTCGAGTGGTTCTATCAGCTGGATGAAGCCAGTATCCGTACCTGGGAAGACTTGGCTACTGCGTTCTATAAGCAGTATCAATATAATTCCGACCTCGCTCCTACACGTACCCAACTCCAAGGTATGTCACTAGGGACGGGTGAAGGATTCAAGGAATATGCGCAAAAGTGGAGAGACCTGGCTGGAAGGGTGCAACCACCTTTGACTGACCGTGAGCTCGTGGACATGTTTCTAGGGACCCTGTCTGGTCCATTCTTCAACCACCTGATTGGTAATTCTTCTACTGGGTTCACAGACCTGATCTTGACTGGGGAAATAATTGAAGCTGGTATCAGAAGTGGGAAGATCCAAGAAGCTACACCTGCTGATACTCACAAAAAGCCTTACACTGGGAAAAAAGAGTCCAATGCTGTGCATGGTAAAAAGAGCCGTCATGATCAACATGTAGGGGCAACCCAGATCTCTAATCCTATGCCTGCTCGGCAAGGACAGGGGCAGCAACGTAAGGAAGTCGCACCCAAACTACAGTTCACTAAGATCAACATGTCACTGGATCAAGCGCTACAGCAAATGCTGAATGCAGGGTTGATTACCTTAAGGGCTCCTCTCCGGAATCCAAACACTTCTGCTCCTAACTATCATCCCAACGATAGGTGCGCGCACCATTCTGATAGCCCGGGGCATACTACGGACAACTGTTGGGCTTTGAAGAACAAGGTCCAAGACATGATTGATGCTAAGGAAGTCCAGTTTGAAGCACCAGAGACTCCAAACATAATCACTGCTCCTTTGCCAAATCACTGAAGGCTTTCCTCACCAAATATATGTTGATATTCTCGAAATGTCACAATTTCACTCCCACTATGGCTCCTTCCGGCAGTAGAACTCATGGTCCCTCCTGGTTCACTCTGTCAATTGAAGATATTGTAAAGAATGCAGATATTGACGTTGAAAACATATGGCGTGCATTATTTCTTCCTAGACTTCTAGTATCTAGGATCTTACCAGTGAAGAGCCATGTTTTCTTGTTAGCTTATCAGCTCAACTTTGTCTCTCGACAATTTGGATTGTGCCAACTTATCCCTGAGCCTCTCTTCAGTCGAAAACTTGAGATCTTCGTTGCAGGTGTAGATTACTCTGTTCGAGATATCCAGAAACACCAAGAGTATCATGCTAATTTTGATGAGTTTGGTATCACTCCTTATCATCCTACTTTCTACATGACCAAAGGCTTCTACACTTGGTGGACTGACTTCTATTCAAATAACATGTTCGACACTGCTCAAATAAATGAGCGTTTAGCAAAAGCTTTTTCCCTTGTGCAGGAAAACGTCCCAAAAGGTAAATTAACATATACCTAGGAAGTCTAGGCTTTCTAGAAATTCTTTGAAACTGTCTATGATCCAACCAATCTTAGTCGAACCATTTTCCAAGCAGCAGCTACTTTAAAATAAAAATTTACAAAGAAACTTCCACGTTTAAAGATTCCCTCTTCTATAAAACCTGAACATAGATATGATTTGGCCTTTGAGTTGCAACCATCAAAATTTCCAAAATTTCCTAGTGTTGATTTTGCCTTAGCGTTCTTTCCACCCTATCCAGATTGGTTTAATTGTGGAAATATTTTCAATGAGTTAAAAAATGACTCCCAAAAACCCGATAAGAGGGTGGTTTCGACTAAATGCACTCTAGACAGTTTCAAAGGTTTCCTTCATTATGATTTATCAACAGTCTCTATTTTGTCTCCGACACGTGAAGGTGTGGAACCAAAGGATCCCTTGGTCCTTTTAATTTTTAGGAAAATTTCAATTTTGAGCATTTGACTAACTTTGATAGTGTTTTCTAGCTGTTGAAAGAAAAACTACGAAGAAAGAAAAACCTGCAGCAAAGGCAGATTCGACTACTGCCTCAAAATCAGGAACTTCAAACAACCAAGGACTTTCTTCTGCAAAGGGTACTTCTCCAGAAAAGGTGGCGAAGAGTGTAAAGGTAATATTTCTAATAATCCTTCTTACTTTTTTTTCATACTCTTACCATTATTTTCCTTGCAATCTTTCCTTTTTTAGGGTAGTGGTTTGCCCCCTAAAACACCAAAGAAAAGAAAAGCTTCTAATGAAGAAGCAATCATTATTTCTGAAGATGATGATGACGATGTCCCCCTCACTCCTTTAAAGGCCAAGAAGAAATAAAAGAAAGCCAAAACGTCAAAGGGTGCTCCATATCAAGCCACCAATCAGAAGGATGTCAAAGTAAAAATCCTTCCTCCTCCTCAACATGAAGTTCAACTTGCACCTTCTGGGGTTGTAATTTTGGAGCATATTGGCATCAATGCTTCTAACCCTGATGATCAAAAGGTACATCTTTATTTCAGTCTTTTTACTTCTTGCTCAAATATCTTTTGACCTAACAACATCTTTTTTGTCTGCAGGATAAATCCACTACTCCTCCTATTTCTCCTATCAACCAAGATGCTCCTATGAATTTAGAGAATCCTTCGCCTCCTCCCACATCTAGTGGTGTTGTCCAAAATAAAGGGTGTTCGAATGTGGTTCCCCAATCTGAAGAAGATGACGTCCAAGTTGAACATGGGACTTTCTCTCCTAGTGAAGATGACTTTCCAGAATTTGGCAAGCAAATATTGGAGGAAGATGAAGACTCTGAAAGTATTCCTAGTGACTCTTCTCTAAAAAGGGCTTAATTTCCTGCAGATTATGTCGAGGACGAAGAGCAATATTCAGATGGTTTTGAGACATACTTTCGAGATGATAAGGACATGAAGGAGGTCGAACCATAATCTAAAGACACTCATTCGACACATCCTGGTACTACTGATGAACCAAGCACACGAGCTCGATCAGTTCCACATCCTATCCTGATTCCAACACTTACTGAGGAGGAAAAAATAGCTCTAAAGAAGAGTGATCCCCTAAAATATGTGAAGTTGATGATGGCTCTAAGGGATTCTTCTTCTGACAAAAGCGCTTCTGGGGCTTCGACCCAATCTGGTGCTAGCGCTAATGAAGCTTCTTATGACGAACTCCTTCAACAAGTGAAGAAAGCTGCGTTCGAAGCTAATTTGTTCGAAGTGCTGAAAACAGATGTTACTGCTTGCTTTAGGATGAAAAAGCTGATTAATCACATCAACATTACTGCTTGTCCTGCTAATGTAGGTGAGGTCTTAATAGATACTCAAAATCTAATTGACCAAATATGCGTCGAGTACAATAGGGAAGTTGATGCAACTCCGAAGCTTCAAGCAAAAGAACAAGAGCAAACTACTGAATTTGACAAAGCTCTCAGTACTTCTAAAGCATATGAGGATTTGTTGGCTTTGAGGAATGAAGCCCAAGCGGAATTCGACACTTACACCGCTTCGATCACACTTTGGGAGTCTCATATTGTGGAGTTACAGAAGAAAATAGCTGATGCTAAGGCAAAAAAAGCTACTATCAAAGGATTGGACACCACTGAAGCTGATACTTTGGCTGCACAGAGCGTTGAGCATGTCGAAAGAGCTTCAACCATGACTGAAGACATTGCACGCCTCAAAATTATACCCTCTACTGTTCAATATAAGCTTGGCCTAGCAAAGATCAATTATGAAAGGACGAAGAAAAATATCCCGTTTTGATTTATGTAATAAACCATTCATTCTATTTGCTTTACATTGTAAGCATGCTTAGACAAAGCCATTTTGGCACTTCTAAAGTTAATTCAATCACCATTTTGGCTATGTATATTTTTGTTGCTTACTCTCTTGTCGTGATTTTTATTTCTTGCAAAAATGGTTTATACTTCTTTAAATATTTCCAATTTACTCTTAGGACTCTTCGGTCTTTAGCTAACTCTTCTACTTCGTAAGCGTTGTTTGAAAATTCCTTTAAGATTAGAAAAGTTCCTTCCCAATGAGGAAACCATTTTCCTAACGCTTTATTCTTTCGATCCACGGGTAATATGACATTCTATAGTAAGTCATTTATAATAAAAGTCTTGCCTTTAACCCTCTTATTGTGTGCTCTTGCCACTCTTTCCTTTTGTCTTCTTAACCTTTCTAAGGCATGCAACCTTCTTTCATCCAATTCTACTAACTCATTCATCATCATTTCCCAATAAAGGTCAGAAGGAATTTCCTCTTGCATTTGAATTCTAACTGGTTGCAAGTAGATTTCGACTGGTAGTACTGCATCAAATCTAAACGTAAGTTGGAAAGGTGTGGCATTAGTTGCTTCTTTAGCGGACGTTTGACAAGCCCATAATGCTTGGTCTAGAGTTTTATGCAAATTGTTAGGCTTCTTCCCTACATGTTTCTTTACCAACCCAATTATCACCTTATTGGCTGCTTCGACTTGGCCATTTGCTTGAGCATAGTAAGGTGTGGACGTCAATAGTTTGAAACTTGTTTCCTTGGAGAACTCCTGCATCTTTCGACCAGTGAAGACTGATCTTTGGTCTGTTATGATACTCTATGGGATGCCAAATCTATAGACTATTTGTTTCTGAATGAATTCGATAACAGTCTCCTGATCCACATTTACCAAAGGCATGGCCTCAACCCATTTTGTAAAGTAATCTATACCTACTAAAATGTACCTGTGGTTTTTAGATGAAGAAGGTCGAATTTCTCCAATTAGATCCAGTGCCTAACCTCTGAAAGGCCAAGGTTTAATGATTGCATGAAATTCACTTACTGGAGCATGTTCGATATCAACATGCTTTTGGCATTCTTGACACCCCTTAGCAAATTATATACAGTCTTTAAGCATAGAAGGCCAATACATTCCATATCGAAATAGTAACCACTTCATCTTATGACCTGCTTGATGGGATCCACATGCTCCACTGTGAACACTAGATAATGCCAAATATGCCTCACTTTCTCCTAAGTATTTTAGCAAAACTCCTTCAGGGGTTTTCTTGAAAAATTCATTCCCCATTAAGATATAAGACAAAGCCCTATACTTAGTCTTTCTTTCTGTGTCTACCAGAGGATCTCTGAGATGATTAACAATTGGATTTCGCCAATTTGTATCTACTAGATTATTAGTGACCAATACTTCAAATGTGTCTTTGTTAGCGTAACATAACTGGGTACTTTCCAAATCTGTTGGAGACAACCTTGTAGCCATTTCCTTTCCCTTAACTTTGACCAATTCTTCTAGTTTTTCTTTAGTCACTTTATACCCTGATGCTATTTGTGCTAAGTCATTTTCCTCTTGATTTTTTACTCTAGGGACATGCTTTATATCTGCATATTCAAATTTTTTAAGTAATCTGTTTGCAATAACGAAATACATAATCAAATTTTAATTTTTGCATTTGTATTCCTTTGTCAATTGCTTTATTATTAGCTCAGAGTCTCCTTTGATTTCGACTATTGTTGCCCCCAATTCCAACAAGGCTTCAAGTCCTGCAATTAAGGCCTCATACTCTGCCTCATTGTTTGAACAAAGGGGACCTTCAATTCTATACTTAAGTTTTATTGGAATTCCATCAGGAGAAATTATTAGAATCCCAACTCCACTTCCCTTTTGGTGGTTAGAACCGTCAAAAAACAATCTCCATGGTTTTAACTCAACATAATTTTGAGGGTTTTCGACCACTGCATGGTCTACAATAAAGTCTGAGACTACTTGAACCTTCATTGCTTTTAAAGGCATGAAGGCTAAAGAATACTCAGTAAGGGCTAAGGCCCATTTGCCAATTCGACTATGTAGTATTGGCTTTGACAACATATGTTTGATAACATCGAAATGTGAAGAAACATATACATCAACAGGTTTTATGTAATATTTAAGTTTTGTACAAGAGAAATATAAACAAAGACAAAGCTTTTCTATAGCAGTATATCTTGTTTCTTGTGCTAACATAATACCAATAGTAACATCAGAGGCAAATATATACAATCTCATAGGTTTCCTTCCACAAGATGGTGACAAGACGGGAGGATTCATGAGATATTGCTTGATCTTACTAAAAGCTTCCTGATGCTCTTCGTTCCATTCAAACTTTCCTTGTTTTAAACGAATGAGGAGGGGGGGGGGGGGGGAGGCTTGAGTTCGACCACTTAGGTTGGAAATGAACCTTCTTAGGAAATTTATCTTCCCTAAGAGTGATTGTAACTCCTTTTTAGTTGATGGCGCTTTCGCTTCCATGATAGCCTTTGTCTTGTTCTGGTTGATTTCTATCCCCTTCTTGTGGACCACAAAGCCCAAGAAGTCTCCAGCCTGCACAATGAATGCACATTTAAGAGAATTCATCTTCAAGCCATGTTTTCTCATCCTTTCAAATGATTGGCGAATATGACTCAAATGACTTTCATCTGATACAGACTTTATCACAATGTCATCTATGTAAACCTGCATGAAAGTTTCTATATAATCTTGAAATATTGAATTCATTGCCCTTTGGTAGGTTGCCCTAGAATTTTTTAGGCCAAATGGCATAACCACCCACTCATAAGTACTTATTGCCCTAGGGCAACGAAAATCCGTTTTGGACACATCTTCCTCAACAATGAAAATTTGGTTGTATCTAGAGTATCTATCAAGCATACTAAGGTATTCAAAGCCTACATCTGAATCTATTAGCATTTCTGCCACATCCAGAGTATCCATCAAGCATACTAAGGTATTCAAAGCCTGCAGCTGAATCTATTAGCATTTTTGCCACAGACATTGGATACTCATCTTTAGGAGTTGTTGCATTTAAATCACGGAAATCTATGTATACTCTCAATGAACCATTTTTCTTAATAACAAGAACTATAATGGCAATCCATTCGACATACCTTGTGATCCTGATGAAATTGCAGTGAAGAAGCCTTTCGAACTCTTGCTTAATCTTTGAAAGAACATCGGGGGCGAATCTTCTAGGATTTTGCTTGATAGGCTTCTTGCCCTCCTTGATTGGTAATTTTAATTCGACCAGATCTCTTTTCAAACCGGGCATTTCGTCATAATCCCAGGCAAAGCAATCTTTATTTTCTTTCAGCACCTCAATCACCCTTGTCTTCAACTTGGGATCTAGTTTGGCACTGATGTAAGTAATTATTTTTATGCTCCCATCCCCAATATCTATCTCTTCAAGGGGGTCTTGAGCCAACATCTTTGCGCTTGATGCCAATGGATCTTTCTCAAAACCCAAGGGTTCCTCATCAGACATTCCTTCGATATCCTCTGTTTTACCCATGATCTCTCTATCCCATTGAAACCCATTTGGGTGGAGGGTTAAGAAATAGAGGGCATTCTTGCTAGGTGAGTATGCTTCTCCTGCTGGGTTGCATGGCCCTATGTTGGCCAAATTTTTGTCAAATTTCCTCTTGTCCACATGATTTACCTCAGTCATATAGTAACTTTGATCCGCTTCTATGTTTTCCACTATGCCATCTTCTCCGCAGATGGATAGTCTCTGGTGCATCGTTGAAGGGACAACTCTTACTCCATGTATCCACTCTCTACCAAGCAACAAGTTGTAATTTGCTTTTGCTGGGATTACCATTAACATGGTTGGCCTTGTAATTGAACCAACTATCAAATCCACCTGAATCACACCCAATGTGTGTCCAACTTTCCCTTCGTAGTTTGAGAGAACCATGTTGCGTGGTTTCACATCTGTATCAAACATTCCAATCCTTTTTAACATGAATTGTGGCATTAGATTGACAGTTGCTCCTCCATCCACCATCACCTTGTTTATGCCCACGTGTTCGACCTTAGACCTTATGTACAAAGGATTCAAATGCCTTTTCATGCCCTGGTAAGGCCTTTCAAAGAAAGCATTTTGCTCTTCGACAACTCCATTGTTGAGCATATAGTAACAGGCTAGTTTATGTTTCTCCATTTCTTCCTCATCTACCCCATCCTGGTCCTCTATTTCAGTTTCCTATTTGTACTCGTTAGGTAAAATTGATACTACATTACAATTGACTTTAAAGGTTGAAACTCCATCAGATTCAAAGTCATCTGTTGACATTTCGTCTTCCTTATTTGGGTTCTCTTGAATTTTCTCAGTTGCAACCTTCTCCTCTGACGTAAACAATCTTAGACCCACAAGTGGCTTACTTGGGTTTGCAGTGCTCGAAGGGAACTTGTTGCTATTGGATTCCCCTATATCCTTTAATGGTAACTCTCTTTCAGCCTTTTTAATCCTCTGATGCCTCCTCCATTGGGATCCGGGCGTTGGATTCTTTCCCTTGTAGTTCTCCAACCTACAAGCCTCTCTTTTTGATGTATGGAACTGTTGTCTGTAGGCCATTGAAGTTCTGCCCCCTTGGTCGAAGCTCCTCCATTTTCCTCTTCCTGCCCCAGCCTGATTCCATTTATCAGTTGGTATTTCCACTGGAAGTTTGAAAGTGAATCTCCTAGCCTTGGGGTGAGGGCTATCTTGTCTTCCGGGAACTCCCCTCTTATCGAAGACGTATATATTTGGGTTGCCCCCTTGTTGGTCCCAACCATGGGTGAAAGGGATTCTTTTGAAAATTTCAGCCATTTCTCTATCATATAGTGACCCACACCTGGGACATAAGAGACACTGTTTCAGATTTATAACAACATACCAGAAAATCCAGCAGACTTTCCCCTGGTTTTGGGTATACTTTCATCAATTGTCTTTCTTGCCTCCAGTTGCCCTGGGTTCTAGCACGTTGAGCTCTTTCATAAGCTTCTACCACCCTTCGACTCAGAATAATACTTCACCTTGGGCACACCAGCATTTCTGAATTCCTTCGATGACACCTCCATAAGTATTCTCGTAGTGTCTCATTGGCCTTAGGGTAACCAAAATTCATCTGTTCCTTCTCCATTTTTAGGCACATTTCCACCTCTTTCATTTCTGGCAAAGGCTGCTTCAAATCCACCATGTTAACCCTCAGACTAGGAACTTCAGCAATCCTTATATTTTCAAATTTAACTCTAAGGCCTTCAGTAGCCTCAGTTATTCCTCCTACAGAGCCCTCAGTAGCCTCTGGTTCAGCATTACCTGCAGAAATATTTTCAACAGGAGTGTCAAAGGGAATTTTGTCAGTTAGGCCTTTAGTAGCCTACTTTCCATCCATGTTGGAGCCTTTGACTTCCTTGGCTTCTTCTCCTCTACACTCCACCATGTTGATCTCCACAGGCTCAATGTAATTGGTATCTGCAACATGGAGGAGATCAGCATCAACCTTCATGCGGCTCTTTACTTTCTCAGCAAACTTCATATGTCCTTCTTTGATAGCATTTTGAATAAGATCCCTGAAAAGAAAGCATTGTGAAGTTTTATGGCTCAGAAAATTATGATAATTTCAAAAGCCTATTTTCTTCCGTTGTTCTAACGGAGGAATTTTTGCATTAGGAGGCACTATCATTTGACCATCTTTTACAAGAAAATCAAAAATTCATCACATTTAGTAATGTCAAACGTATAAGTTTTCTTGGGAAATTTCTCATTCTTTTCTGTTTCGACAGAATTTCTTCCATTTACTGGTGTAAGCATTTTACAAGAGTATGGGGGTGCTTCTTTTAGTTCAGCCAGATCTACTTCAAATTCTCCAAAATCATACATATCATTGAAGGCCTCTGCTTCTTCTTCTTCGGCTTCGACATAAGCTACCCTCTCTTTCTTATTTTTACTTACTCTGGCCTTTTCTGCTTTTAAACGTTCGACTTATCAAACTCTATATGCTAATTGGGCCATGTCTCTTAGATACTGAGTATCTAGTTTCTTTCGAATGGAGTAATCTAATCCCTCGGCGGCCATTCCGACTAATTCATGTTTATGTACTACTGTGAAACATCTAGACTTTAATAAATGGAACCTATTCAAATAGTCATCTATAGGTTCAGTAAACTTTCTTTTGATGCTGGATAACTCCTTAAGGCTTATCTTAGTTCACCCCATGTATAATTTTTCATGGAAAAATCTCTCTAAATGAGGCCATGTATCTATAGAATTTGGTGGCAATGTGGTGAACCACGTAAAAGAATTTTTTGTTAATGAACTAGGAAAGTATTTTATCCTTAAGTTTTTACTATTTTCCAAATCCCCTGCTTCTATCAGATACCTGGCCACATGTTCGATAGTTGACTCATTAGTATCTCCTAAAAACTTTGTGAATTTGGGGACTTTACGACCCCTTGGTAATTCAGCCTGCAAAATAAAATTCGTCAATAGAGATGTGTAATTTGGCCATCGAAAACCTGTGTTCAGGCCATTTAGGGCCATGATTCTTTCAATCATGGTGGTTAAATTATTTTCAGACAACATGTTTTCCTTCCTAACTCTATGGATCACTTCTTCTGCATTTTGATCTCTGTTAACCATTACTACTCTCCTGGGTTTCTCCTCAGGGATCTCATGTTGAATCTCTTGTTGTTCTACCCTTACCCTCATGTTCCTTTCTCCAACCTTTTGTCTGGGTGGTCGAACCTGATTGATAGTGGGTTCTTCTTCTTGAATTGCCCCCTGGTTTTGCCTACATTGAACGGGTGCTTGGGGGGCTCCAAAGAAATCTGCTATGCGCGCCATCTGCGCTGACATTTGATGATAGGATTGGGCATTTTTTGGTTTGTTCTATTAACATTTTGGATCAAAGGGGAGAAAATGGCATTCATTTCACGGGCTAGTACTCTGACCATGTCATGGTTACTAGCGTCCATTTGTTGCCTAAATGCTGCCTTATTATTAGTTGTAAGTGTAACACCCCTTCTAATAAACCCCGAATTAACGATATAAATAATATCAGAGAAAATAAATTTTGCACGGAAGGAGTGTCACAACATCAATTCACATTTTCAAGAAAAACGGACATGACATATTTGTCACTTTAATCATTTAAACACATAATGCATCCATGACATATACTTTCTTTTTCATGCAAACGCAACGGAATCATAATAATATTATCTTCTCCAAAGGAGGAATCAAAATATAAAATTCAAGGCATTAAGCCATATGGTTCCTACACCATTCGTGTTATCAAGTCATAATATACATACATCATCATATAAGCAAAACAACGGATTATATACAAGTATAATCCATATACAAAATATGAGTTCGAACACAGACACTAAACCCCCAGTGTTACAATCAGAGCATCGACTCGATAACCAAAAAGTAACGGACTACACGCCTAAATGCATCCGCTAAGTCCTAGTGTCGCGCACTACCATCTTCGATACCTGAACAATGTCGTAGAAAGCATTTTCCAACAGAAGGGTAAGAATTCCAATAAATATAAAGTATGTAATTAGAGCAATTGAAAGCATTAAATAAAGGAATCTTACTCTTTTTCCAACTCTTGCATAAACCACATAATATATTCATTTAATCCAATTCCCATATTCAACAACTCAAAGAAATCAAACACAATCAATTTCATTTACCAATTAGCACATAATGCATAATATTCAACAACACATAAACTCAACAAAACGTGTACGTGCGACCTGACACAACAACACGACTTATGCATGTGGTACCAATCATTTATTATCCTTCGGATTTACCGATGTCTATCCCTCAGACGGATAATCATAAAAGCTCATTCCCTAAGCTTTCAGACCCCCACTCTGAGTCTGGGACGAGCCACTAGCCTCCACGAGACTAACAGACATCGCCTCTTGACACGACTAATGATGCTGTGTGCAAAATCAACAACAATACATGCAATTAAGACCCCCACTCTGAGCCTAATATACATGCATACCCAACAAATTCAACTCTATGAATTTTTATCAACAATTGCACACAATGCATCAAATAATCATCTCATCACATCACATATAACATTTAGCACTCAAGCATAAAATGTTAAGCACATCATCAACAATTCACAACATACACATAGTATAAAACCATTCATCATCATCAAAACATAATCACATAAACATACATCATTCTTACCAATTTCTATTTAACAAATACATTCCAGAAATTCAATTAACACTAGTATGCATTACTATCTCATGTTAATTCAACACTTTTTCACATAATAATACTCTCACAATTCATCAATTAAATATTAGGTTTTACGCCGATTCGACTACCTATCTAAGTACTCACAAAACAATATAATCGATATTGAAATATTTTCTTAAAATATAAATGTTCAAGCCTAAACACCATTTTTGGTCACTCTCATAAAATGTCGCATTTTCGACAACCGACATCACCACATTAATCTACACATCCAACTTAGCTACCATCTAAATTTTCCTCCAATTCCGGGTAACTAATTATACCGCTTAATTTGGCTAATCGGACCGAACGGTACTATTTTCACTTACTCCTAAGTTAAGAAACTCATCGCCGATTCAAAGTTACCGGATTAATCTTTAATTATTTATTAATCCACTAATATGTCTCCAGTGTTACCGTTTGCTCTTCATGGGTACCGTACCTCAGCAAGGACGTCAACCGGGGCAACACCTTTTTCCTTGGTCTATGGCATGGAGGCAGTCTTGCCAATTGAAGTCCAGATACCCTCTCTCCGGATAATGAAGGATGCAGACTTGAACGAAGATGACTGGATCCAGACTCGACTTGATCAATTAAACTTGATTGATGAAAAGAGACTCACTGCTATCTGTCATGGTCAGACGTATCAAAAACGAATGATCAGGGCATTTAACAAGAAAGTCAGACCATAAGAGTATCAGGTTGGGGACCTGGTAATCAAGCGCATCATCCTTCCTCAAAGTGATCCCCGGGGCAAATGGACCCCTACGTACGAAGGGCCATTTGTGGTTAAACATGTGTTCTCAGGAGGAGCCATGATTCTAACCACCATGGATGGTGATGACCTTCCTCACCCCGCCAATGCAGACATAGTAAAAAGATACTACGCATGAATAAAAGACCCTCTAGGTTGACATACCTAGGCAAAAATAAGGGCTTCCCGGCGAACCAAAAGGGTTCGGGAAAAAATAAGGGATGAAATGAAAAAAATATGTACACCCGGCAAGTCGAAAACCTGAAAAGGCGGCTTGGGCAAAAATGGGTATCCCGGTGGACTGAAAACCCGAAAGGGCGGTCCAGGCAAAAGTTAGGGATAAAAGCGTAACACTATGTCTCATTGGATCACCTAGCATCCAGAATTCGGCATCAATTATCTGGCTCAGACTTCGGCATCGATCAATCAGCTTCATCTTCAACTAAACAACAAAGTGATGAGACGCTTGAAGACATAGAGGCGATAGCAGAGTTGGAACCCAGTGGGAATATTGTGCACATAGCTGTTTTGTTTCCTTTTCAAAATTGTATAAACTTTGTGTTATTCGGCGGTGTTCTCTTACTAGGACGTCAGCCTCTTGTACAAAAAACGCCTATTTACAGGCAAATTTCAAAATCAATACAGATTCAGTTTTCCAAATCAATTGCCAATTGTTTTTCCTTTTTCTGTTTTGTCTTGCGAAGAACGTCCAATGTTCATTTTTGATATATGCATTTGACATTAAATTGCTAATTCATAAATACTTGCATATGAAACGAAAGACTAATTACAGGTGACATCAGAAATAGGGGCAATGTAAAGTTGTCCAGGCAGTCTAGTTTGTTTGGTCCGCCAAGGTACCAAGGTAGATTTAACTGAAGAATGTGACCAAGTTATCTCAGCTCCCCACAAAGTAAGACAAGATGGCAACCTTCGTCCAGCGGAGTATAGGCATTCATCAGCAAGCATCCCCGGCAGTCTTGATTTAAGATTGTCCCCGGCGGAATACGGACACTCCAGTGGAATCATTTTCCAGTAACAGTCTGAAGGTTTCCCCAGGAAAGTGGAATTTTTATCCCCAGCAGGTCTTAAAGCTTATCCCCAGTAGATTCTGGAAGCTTATCTCCTGCAGAGTACAGACGTCTCTCCCGAGTTTTATTCAAAGTTATTCCTCACAAGGGCTTATAACTGGGTTATCCTCAGCTAATTGCCACGGAAGATCGCCCTCGGCGAAGTTCTTTCAACCCCCAGCGGAGTTCATCAAAGTTCCCCAACATAACTCATCAACACAATCCCCAGCGAAGTTTATCTCTGGTATCCCCAGTGGAGTTTATCATCATTATCCCTAGCGGAATCCATCATTGAAATCCTCAGTGGGCCTCTCATCAAAACTTCAGCAAAGTATCTCTTCCACAGAGCAATTCCCCGCAGAGTAATCTCTCCAGCAAGTGTATTCCTCAATGGAGTCATCTTCTCCTACCGGTGTATTCTTACAACCGTCATCCCCAGCGGAAGCGAAGAACTCTACTCTTCAACGTCAGCCCAGGATTTAATTCCCTGGCCGGTCGTCAAGGATTTATTTTCCTAGATGAAAATACATTCATAAACATTTCACATTTCATACATCTTGCTTACATACATGATAAAGTGCATACAACACTATCTCATGTTGAACATCATGACATCATGCATTTCATACATCATGACATTGCATACAACTGATGTTTTGCCTTTTCAGGGAAAAAGACAACCCCAAAGACAACTACCTTCAACTGTCACAATTCCAGATTCGATACCTGTATCTAGCCAGGGCACATCTGTGAGTGATCAGTTTCAAGACTCGATTCCTGTATCTAGCCAGGGCACGTCTGAAGAGTTCGAAGATTCGATTCCTGTATCCAGCCAGGGCATATCTAACAACTATCACAATTCCAGATTCGATTCCTGCATCCAGTCGGGGCATATCTGTTGACCACATTTCCAGACTCGATTCCTGTATCTAGCCAGGGCACGTCTGAAGAGTTCGAAGATTCGATTCCTGTATCCAGCCAGGGCATATCTGTTGACGACTATTTCCAGATTCGATTCCTGTATCCAGCCAGGGCATATCTGTTGACAACAATTCCAGATTCAATTCCTGTATCCAGCCAGGGCATATCTGTTGACGACTATTTCCAGATTCGATACCTGTATCCAGCCAGGGCATATCTGTGAGCATCTGATTGTAGATTCGACACATGTATCTAGCCAGGGCATGTCTGCATGAAGAGATTGAAGATCAAAACACTCGTAACAAGCCAGGAAAACATCTGTCTTTCTCAAAATACACAAGTTCTCACTAAGGAATATCTTATGCGATCAACACTTCCAAATGGCATCTATAAGCCCATTCCCGACAAGGTTCTGTCACCTCTCCAGATGGAATCTATAAGCCCATCTCCCTATTCACCATCTCTCCAAATGGCATCTATAAGCCCATTCCCGACATCACATTGCTGATACTCCAACATGCGAGTGCAAATTTCCGGGCACTCTAGTGTCCAATCTCCTTTTACCTTCGAGTCACGAAAGGCAAGCTTGCCAATCTAACTCTTCAGGTTCAAGAAGATTGAACAGGGGCAACTGTTGTACCCCAAAATTTTCCCTCCCATTTCCTCAACATTTTCTCATCACAAAACCCTTGGAGCTCAAGATCCAATTAGGGTTTCCTCTGCTCAAGACTTCTCCTTGCACTGTTGACCCAAATTAGGGTTTGTGTTTGAACAAAGATATTTTGACCTAAAATGCCTAAGATGACTTTCATGCTTCATTTTGGACTCCCAAGTTTATCCATACCAAGTTTCAAGTCTTGATTCCAAATGTTGCCCAGTCAATTGGACAATTGACCTAGAAATCAACTGTATTGGGGAAAAAGTCAACTGTGGCCAATTGACAGTCAAATCTCATGAAAATTGACCCACATCAACATTATGAACTCACATGGACCATTTGATCAAGTTTGGATCACAATTCCATAAGAAATTTGATTAGATCACCAGAAGGGCAAAATGGTCATTTTTAGGGTTTTGACTGTACAAAGGCAATTTTTGACTGTTTGACCTAGACAATGGCAAACCAAGCTCACATATGGACTCAAGGACCCCATGGAATTGTCTTGACATGCTCAACAAGTTCAAAAGATCCCAAATACACAAGATTGACAGTTGAATTTCCCAGTCAATTGATCAATTTTGACTGTATACTGAAAAGTCAAACTTTGACTTTTTGGTCAAAATCAAGTGTCAAGATTCATTTTTCATCAAAACATGCCAAATCATGAAACTTGTTCATCAAGAAATCAAGAATTGCAAATTAGGGTTTGAAATGAAGATTTTTCATAACTTAGAATTTTTCTAAGTTATGAAAAACCCTAATTTTTTCCTAACTTTGCCCCACTTTCTCACCAAGATTCATTTGGATTCAAGCAAAAGTCAAAACATGAAAGTTGTAGCCTATTGCAAAATATACAACTTTTATTCACAAAGTTTTTCCCAAAAGAAGCTTGTAGCTCAAGTTACAATTTTTGGAACAAGGGTACCAAACCATTCTTAACTTGGAGAAAATTTGACCTATTTTAGGCAAGGTTTTTACCTAACTTCAAGACCATTTTTCACATGCTTCCACTTGGAATTTCAATTTGCATTTCAAAGATGGATTGTAGTACACATTCCAAGCTTTCCAAAATTTCCAAGAACTCATCAAACAACCTCATGGTTAGAGAGAATCGAATTTGGCAATATGGGAAAAACTCACTTTTGATTTGACCAAGTTACATGTTCATACATTTGTGCCATTTTGAATTCAGCATGCTTTCCTTGATTACAGGTCTTTTATCTCAATTACACTCCTAAATTTAATTTCAATCCTTTGTTCCAAGGTGTTGTTCTATGAGTTTGGACATTGTATGCAAGTTTAATCCATTTTTAGATAAAACATTATATCCATTTTGGAAAAGTGAACTTTATGTCAATATGCAAATCTAAGCAAGTACAATTAAGATCTCTTTGGCACAAGTTTATGAGTTAATTACACTGATCAAGACTAAGTGGTTCAGCATAGAATGGGGGCCTGTACAGGCTAGAAACACCAAGTGGCCTTTTGTTGCTTAAAGTGTAAGAAACTTGCCATAACACATAACAACTTTCATCTCAGCTAACCAAACCTTAAGCAAACTTGTCAAACATATTCTAAACATCCATTCTGAGCTAGAACACGAGCCAACCATCCCCAACACCCTCTCATTCACAGAATCACCATTGAACTGCCCAAAATAGGGCATCCCTGCAGTTTGAGTTCCATAGCTCAAACCTTCCATGCATTCTTGCTAAAAACACTTCAAACACATTCCATAATATCCATATAAACTATTCCAAACCTTGAACTGAGACTGTAACAACCATAGCACCATTTGCCATTTCCATTTTTCTATCCTGCAGGTGGACTTCTGCAGCTTGATTTGGCACGATTCAAAACACACCAAGCATTGGAATAACATCACTACACTTCAGGCAAGCTGTACAAATCATCATCTTGCCCTGAGAGCTCCTCCATTGCAAGGCACGATTCCAACTGAACAGGTATATTCATGAAGTTCTATCTCTCAATATAGGCATTGTTAGCTTTAGGTTTGTGAAGAAAACATGTCACATTCATAGCCCTGAACATGCCCATGTAATTAGATTTCATTTATATTATGTATGCTTAGAGAATTTTAAGTCTGAACATTGAATAAAATTTAGGTCAGGAATTGGGGGAGAAGAAATTCTCTCTCATTTCTGAGAGTTAGATTGACTTCTTTATATGTCTAGAATCGTGGCTTCAAGCTCTACAGGTTTCATGTTGGAAGATTTGGCAAAAGATCAAAGAATCAGGAATTAGGGATTTGAGAAGAAAGGCGCGTGTTTTTGAATATGTTTGTCTGAAGGTTGAAGACAACAACCTTTGGGCTGGGCCTGATTTGTCATTTCTGTTTACACCATGCTTTTGCTTTTACACCCCCTAGGCCCATTTTGCTTATTTTCATGATTTTTTGACTTTTCTTTTTTTGTTCTGACTTATTTATTTTTCCTCACAATATTAAAAATATGAAAAAATATTTTTACACCATTTTTATATTTATTAGGCTTTTATTTGTTTAAATAAGTATTTGTACATAAATAAATACATAAACACTTTTATTTGAAAATACTAAAAAATATGCAAACACATTTTATTTTCCATTTTTATTTTATTTTATCTTCTGAAAATATTTTATATAAAATATACTTTTTTTTTATAAATATTAAATATTATTATTTTGTATATATGCAATATATTTAATAAATAATACAAGTACATATATATATATATTAATATATTTAGGTTAAGATACAAAATATACACATTTTTATTTTTATTAATATTTAACATTAAAAATACCTTTTGACAAATATACTTCATTTTTATTTTCATTTTTGTATATAATAAATAAGTTTTGTACATATTAAATAATACTTTTACTTAATAAAATTAGGGTTTTGCCCTAAACATAAAAAATCCAAAAAATTAATACCTTTTATTTTGTTTATTTGACATATAAAAAAAAATATTTTTCATACACATAAAAAACATTTTTGCATCTTGCATATTTATTCTTATTTGATTTTGTGCAATTAAATATCTTGTAAATAATTCAATATTGATGTAATAGTCTAGGTTTAAATTCCTTGTCAAAATACCCCCATTTGAACATTTGTACCCCCCTTCCCATATATTGTGTTGTAATAGCTTAGTAATTTTATTTTTCGAACTTTAATGCTTTCTAAATATACCATGTTAGAATTAGGGTTTGTATGCGAATCAAAAACAACAAAAATAGTTTGACCTAATTTCAAGATAATCAAGCATGAAAATGGACAACACTAATCACACTTGCACCCCTAGGGAATTCCATTTGTTGCCTTCAATAATGGGCCATATTGCATGTTAGGTCTCTTTGGGCAAAACACACACAATTCAAATGATCATAGTCCCTCGATGACGCTTTCGAAAGTTGCCTAAAAAATGATCAAGTCCCTTAAGGAAAAATTGCCCAAAGATACTTGGCACCATTGCAATTATGGTCTAAACGATGACCCGCGCCCGTCCCTTTCACATTCTAACATAAGATTGTCCACCAAATGTAATGGTGGAACAAACTTGTTAAAAGGGTTAAAACATAGCAATAATCTTTGAGAAATTTAGGAGTAGACAACCTCTTAGTTACTTGAATCAAACTTGCAAAACAAAACACTTGCCTATTCTTCTAAACCACACATCACTACACTTTCAAAAAGAACTTTCAAAAACAAATGAAAACCTTTTCAAAAGACATACACCTTTGTATACATCCCAACACGGATCATTACAAAGGTTGCCACCACATTGGCTTCTTTTCAAAACATTTTCAAACCCACACACACAAGAGCACCATTTCAAACAATTGAAAATTAAGGCAAGTTGATCTAAGCAAGTAACTAAGAGCCCATGGATAACCATGGATAGAAAGGGTGCTAATACCTTCCCTTTCTATAATCTACTCCCCGAACCCAAGAAAATATCTCAAAGGTTTTTGCTGTGCTTTTTAAACCTTTCCTTAGGATAAAATAAAAAGTCGGTGGCGACTCTTGCTCAACCGAAACATTTGCGAAAACAAACGCAAAACCATAGTCAGTTCTCCCACCGTATCACAGAACTGGCGACTCTGCTGGGGAGAAAATTAAAAGTGGAGTTACCTTAGGGCTTAGATCACCTTTGTTTTCAATTATTTGCCTTGTTTGCTTTTATATTTGTGGGATTTGCATCGGAGTTTCATAGATCCTAACTCGGATCTGGGGAATACCCTTTTTAGGTAGCATAATCTGTGAGGGACCTGTCCGGCATAGACCGACATGGGTGAAGTAGTGGCTACGTTGGTGTGGCACCTTGGTCTGTACCTATATCCCTTGTGTTGCAACGAGGAGAATATGGGTCTTCTAAGGAGTCATTAAACACTAACCGACCTTAGAACCTTAAATTGACCAAACTTGGCCATAGAACAGTAGTAGTATGCTACACTCATTGAGGCTAAACTCTCGCGATGGTTCTGGCTGCAAGAAAAGATTGCGATGCTGGAGTTATGACCGATTGAGGGTAGTCAATGATTTGAGATCCTCTATAACCAGGTTACTTTTGATAAGACAGGTTTAACCAACGAAACCAAAAGAGGGTAATACCTAAACTTCATGCTGGCTTGAAACCTAAGGGTTGTATTGTGTGACTTGTATGCCTTATCATGCTTGCTTGTGTGAATACTTGTGGTGTGCTTCATCATAGAATAATGCCATCATACCATTGCATGCATCCTGTATAAGGACTAACCCATTTCAAAGACAAAAAAGGTTTCATCTTTGCTCTGTTTTGTAGGACATCATGATGCCCGTGCGTAGGAATACTATACGGCTCAACTTTGTTCAACCACCAGCTCTGCTCAAAGATTTGGTTGGTAGGATTCCAAACACTACTTCCTTCATCAAAAGGCATGGTTCTCTCCTTGGCTTGATCACTGCAAAGTGGGACCAACAACTGATAAGTGTCCTTACCCAGTTTTATGACCCCCTGTATCATTGCTTTACCTTTCAAGACTTCCGGCTGGTCCCTACCCTGGAAGAATTCTCTGATTTGCTCGGTATCCCTGTTTTGGAGCAAACTCCATTCACTGGTTGGGAAAAGACTCCTAGGCCTGAAGAGGTTGCTGCAGTTCTCCCCTTGACCAAAGAAGAGGTATTGGCTAACTGGGAAACTAGAAGTGGAGTTAAGGGCTTTTTGGTCAAATTTCTGGTTGGCAAAGCTAATGATTTCTGGAATGACTTAGACTTCAAGGCGTACGAAGACATTCTGGCTCTTTTAATCTATGGTCTGGTATTGTTCCCAAATCCTGACACCTTTATCAGTATCTATGCCATAAGGATCTTCATGTCTCGGAATCCTGTACCCACTCTTTTGGGTGATATCCTGCAACAACTCTATGCTCGTACTGCCCGAAAACGGGGAACTCCGTGGTGTTGTGCTCCTTTGCTAGTGAGGTGGTTTATTTCGCACCTTCCTAAGTTCGTGCTGAAGAATGAAGAAGGAAAGGGTTGGGCTCATAGGTTAATGTCTCTCACTGATAATGACATCACTTGGACTCTCAGAGGTTTGGATGAGGTAGCTGTCATTGATCGTTGCGGAGAATACCCTAATGTTCCGTTGATTGGTATCCAAGGAGGAATCTCTTATAATCCATATTTAGCTCTCCGCCAGTTCGGAATATCCAGAAGAGTAAGGCCTCATGAAATGTTGGTTCCTCACTTCCATTTTGAATTTCAGGTAGACAGTGACAAACTACGCCATGGATTCGTTAAGGCTTGGGACAAAATTCACAAAGCTGACCCACATGAATTGGGACCAAAGACTTCTCTACCAATGGAACCCTATTGCAGATGGGTCCGCATCCGTGCTCAAAAGTTAGGTATGCCGTACGAAGCTGTCAGACCTATCACTCTTGAATCTCCTGATGAAGATGGGGTTCCTCCAACTGTCCTCCCTCCTCAGATACCCACTGATTTTGACACATTGAAGAGATCTTGGGCGCAGCTAAAGGAAGAACGGGATTTTTATCGGGAAAAGTTCAACGAACAGGAACGGAAGATCCAGAGGCTGACTAAGCAATTGGAGGAAGAGCGGGTTCTGAATGACTATATCCATACCGAGAAGAGGAGGCCATGGGAGCACTGATGGGCTTTGGATATTTCCTTTTACAGCTTTTATTTCCTTTTCAGTATTTTTCATTCCTGTAATGCCTAAGGGCAAATTGTTGAACAATTTAAAATTTGAATCTAATGAAGTGTGTTTCCCTTTTTGTCTACAAAGTTGAATCTCGTTTGTCTTTGAAAACATAAAACATATGCATCTCATTGCACCATATGCATAACAGGTACCCTTTTTCACAGGTTGCTTAATCTTCTTCGCTGTTTATTTGAACAATCATCATGAATCCAGATTCATCCAGTGAGCAAGCAATCAAGGCCCTTTAGGCCCAAATTGCCCAGTTTCAAGAAATGGTCCTAAGCCTGGCCCAAGGTCAGCAAGAGTTGAAGGCTCTACTCCTGAAGAAGAAGAAGAAAAAGAGGACTGCGTTATTCAACACCGGACGTAGGTTTGGGAACACACTCCATAATGAGGCTGATCCAACTACTTCCTCTGCAGAGAAAGATAGTCCCCAAGGGGGAGGAGCTCCTAGTCCTGCAGTCTCTGACAACGAGACGGACTACAATGACGAATAATACCCTCCCGCTGCTGACAGATACAAGCAATTAGAGGACCGCTTGAGCGCCATGGAGATTCAGAATGTGCCGGGGCTGGATTTCGGAGATTTGGGGTTATCTTCTGGGGTAGTAATCCCATACAAGTTTAAGGCGCCTGCCTTTGCCAAATACGACGGAGCCTCCTGTCCAAAGTTGCATCTAAGGTCGTACGTAAGGAAGATCCAACCTTACACGGCAGATAAGAACCTTTGGATCCACTTCTTCCAAGATAGCCTTTCAGGGTCACAGCTTGAGTGGTTCTATCAACTAGATAGAGCTAGTATCCGACATTGGGAAGATTTGGAAACCGCATTTTATAGACAATATCAATACAATTCTGACCTTGCTCCTACGCGTACCCAACTTCAGGGTATGTCTCTAGGAACGGGCGAAGGGTTCAAAGAATATGCACAAAAATGGAGAGATTTGGCTGGCAGGGTGCAACCTCCATTGACTGATCGTGAGCTGGTTGACATGTTTCTAGGAACTTTGTCTGGTCCATTTTTCAATCATCTGGTTGGCAATTCCTCGGCTGGGTTTACGGATTTGATCCTGACGGGTGAAAGGATTGAAGCTGGCATCAGATCAGGAAAGATACAAAAAGCTGCCTCCACAAGTACTGAGAAGAGGCCTTTCAAGAAAGAAGCAAGTGTCTTCTATGGTCCTAGGAGACAAGTCAAGCCAGAAAGTCGCCAAGCCGTCAATGCCTTGGTCATTTCAAAACCTGTTGCTGCTCCTCAGCAGTACAATCAACAAAGAGGTGAAAGGCCCAAGAGGCAGTATACTCGGCTGAGTATGACCTTGTCACAAATTTTACCGCAACTGTTATCAACCAACTTGGTGACCATCAAAGAGGCTCCGAAGGTCGTGAATACTGCATCTCCTAAGTATAACCCAAATGCCCGTTGTGCTTATCATTCCGATAGCCCCGGGCATACTACTGATGATTGCTAGGCCTTGAGAAATAAAGTGCAAGACCTTATCGACGCGAAGGAAATTCAGTTTGAGGCGCCTGAGAGGCCAAATGTTGTAACTGCTCCTATGCCCCAGCATAAAGTAAATGCCATTGAGGAAGATTTGTATGCTGTTTCGGTGAATGATGTTGCTACCCCTCTTTTGACTGTTAAGAGGAACTTACTACTGGCCGGTTTATTTCCGGGTTGTAGCAAGGGCTGCCTCCTGTGTGCTGTTATCCCTACCGGTTGTCCGCTGCTGAAATCAGGCATCCAAAGCCTGATGGATAGCAAAGAAATTCTGTTCAAGAAAACTGCTGTTCCGTTTGTTTCCGCTGAAGAAGTATCTGTCGTCACAATTTACAATCCTACCAAGGATCCTCCGAGGAAGCCAGTCCAAATTATGTCTGTTGCACCCATTACTATTACTGTTCCGGGGCCTCTCCCCTATGAATCTAACAAGGCTGTCCCATGGCACTATGGGGCAGACGTGTATGTGCTTGGAGTGAAGCAGGAGTTCAACACCAGTACCAGTATCAGTAATATCACTGGTCCCGCCAAGATTACTCGCAGTGGCAGGCTTTTCTCGCCTGACATTGCACCGCCAGTTATCCTAAAGCCTCTTATCATCACACCCGCAAGTGTGCATGTTCCAAATCAAGTTCTTGTGTCTACTACTGCCGCCGAGTCCTCTGATGCTCGGGGCAAAGAAGTTGCTACCGATTTGCCTGCCAGGACGGAGGCACCAAAAAAGACTGCTGTTGAAGCCTCCCAACAAGAGATGGAGGAAATCCTTAAAATCATTAAAAAGAGTGACTTCAATGTTGTTGAACAGCTGGGGCATACCCCCTCCAAAATCTCTATGCTATCATTGCTGCTATGCTCAGAGGCCCATGCAAAGGCCCTGATTTCATTTCTAAAAACGGCCCATGTGCCGCAAGAGACCTCTGCAGATCAATTCACTGACTGTGTGGCTAATTTGACAGCTGACAATGGTTTGGGGTTCTCGGATGCTGACCTTACCGCCAAAGGGAAAAATCACAATGATGCCCTGCACGTCTCTATAGAGTGCAGGGGCACTACTCTCGCACACGTGTTGGTGGATACCGGTTCTTCCCTAAATGTTTTGCCCAAGAAGGCATTGGATCGCTTGGATTGTGAGGGCCTGGAATTGAAACCTAGTAACATCATTGTTAGAGCTTTCGACGGTTCTAAGAGGATGGTGCACGGTGAGGTAGACATTCCTATTCGTGTGGGTTCCCAAGTCTTCGACTCAACGGTCTATGTAATGGATATTCGTCCATCTTATTCCTGCTTGTTGGGTCGACCCTGGATTCACAAGGCTGGGGCAGTAACATCCACTCTACACCAAAAGCTCAAATACCCTGTCAAAGGGAAAATTGTTACTGTGCAGGGTGAGGAGGAATACATGGTTAGTCACTTGAATTCATTCCGGTATATCGAGATGGACGGGGAGTTTATTGAAACCCCCTTTCAGCATTTTGAGGAAGTACCTCCAACGTTGGCATCGGCTGAAACAGTGGTTGAAGAAGACTTTCCGTTGAAGATGGCTTCCCTGAAGGATGCCCGGGCTGTAATCGAGAAAGGCAAATGTGCAAACTGGGGTCAGCTTCCTGACTTCACTCAAAAGAATGACAAGTTTGGGCTGGGCTTTACTGCAGAGGCTCAGAGGGCTGTGCGCAAGGAAAAGATCAGAAAGGCTCCAGTGTTTATCACCAACCCAAGGGTGAATGCTATCGAGGAGGACGTAGAGGAAGCAGAGTTTGACAGTTGGATCTATCCAACTGCCAGCAACGGACCAAGCAACTGGACGGAAAAGGATTTTACACCAATTACATTTGTCACGCAGTAATTAACTCTTTTGATTTTCAATTTGTAACAAACAATATGTTGAAACTTTTAATTGGCTCGGTGTCCTACCCGGGGCATCGTAGCTCCATTTGTGAGGGCTTTTTGTATGACATTTCCATATATCATTAATCAAAACATTGGACGTTTGTTGCATTTCAAATCTTGCGCTCTTTTTCTTTCTGTGTTATATATTGCAAAACAGCTATATTTACACACACTCACTTATACAGGTTTCAATCCACTCCGGATCTTACTGGTAACAGCTCTGCCACCACCAGTTATGACTTCGAGAATCCGATCAACTTGGCCGAAGACGAAGGTGAAGATGATTGCGAAGTGCCTGGTGAACTCGCAAGACTGCTACTCCAGGAAGAGAGGGCCATTCAGCCGCATGAAGAGCCGGTGGAAACAGTGAACCTGGGTACTGAGACAGATAGAAAAGAAGTCAAGATTGGTGCCAATCTAGAGCTCAGCGTGAAGCAACGATTGATCCAAATGCTACATGATTACATGGAGATATTTGCCTGGTCTTACGAAGACATGCCTGGTTTGGATGCCGACATTGTAGTTCATCACCTGCCTACCAAGGAAGACTGCCCCCCGGTAAAGCAAAAGGTCCGCCGTATGCGCCCAGAGATGTCCGAAAAGATCAAAGCTGAGGTTATGAAGCAATTCGATGCCGGGTTTCTAGAAGTAACTTCTTACCCTCAGTGGGTTGCCAATGTCGTGCCAGTGCCGAAGAAGGACGGTAAGGTCAAAATGTGCGTAGACTACAGGGATTTGAACAGGGCAAGCCCCAAAGATGATTTTCCTCTACCTCACATCGACGTTCTTGTTGACAATACTGCTCAACACAAGGTGTTCTCCTTCATGGATGGTTTTTCAGGGTATAATCAGATCAAAATGGCTCCGGAGATATGGAAAAGACTACCTTTGTGACTCAGTGGGGCACCTTCTGCTACAAGGTCATGCTGTTCGGGTTGAAAAATGCTGGGGCAACCTACCAACGCGCCATGGTTGCTTTATTTCATGATATGATCCATCATGAGATTGAGGTATATGTTGATGACATGATTGCAAGGTCCCAAACTGAGGAGGAACACCTTGACCATCTGCGGAAGCTGTTTGACCGACTGAAGTTATACAAGCTGAGGTTGAACCCAAACAAATGCACCTTTGGGGTGAGGTCCGGAAAATTGCTAGGCTTTATTGTAAGCGATAAAGGTATTCAGGTGGACCCGGCCAAGGTAAAAGCCATACAAGAGATGCCGGCTCCCAAGACAGAGAAAGAAGTCAGAGGCTTTCTGGGACGACTGAATTACATAGCCCGATTCATCTCACATCTAACTGCTACCTGTGAGCCAATCTTCAAATTACTGAAGAAAGATCAAGTAGTACGTTGGAACGATGAATGTCAGACCGCTTTTGAAAAAAATAAAAGAATATCTCCAAGAACCGCCCATTCTCATGCCACCAGTAGAAGGGAGACCTCTAATACTATACTTGACAGTACTTGACAATTCGATGGGGTGTGTGCTGGGGCATCATGACGAGTCTGGCCGAAAAGAGCATGCTATTTATTACCTGAGCAAAAAGTTTACCGACTGTGAGTCTCGGTACTCACTGCTCGAGAAAACTTGCTGCGCTCTGGTATGGGCTGCTCGCCGGCTGAGACAGTATATGCTGACTCACACCACTCTGTTGATTTCAAAGATGGATCCCATCAAGTACATATTCGAAAAGCCTGCTCTGTCTGGAAGAATAGCAAGATGGCAAATCATCTTGACAGAATATGATATCCAGTACACAACTCAAAAGGCAATCAAGGGAAGTGTATTGGCAGATCATTTGGCACACCAACCTGTGGACGATTACCAATCATTGAACTTTGAGTTTCCGGACGAAGATATCATGGTGGTAACTGACTGTGAAGTACCTGGACCGGATGAAGGACCTGAGGAAGGATCCCGATGGTCTATGCATTTTGACGGAGCCTCCAATGCTTTGGGTAACGGCATCGGCGCTGCGATCATATCTCCCAAAGGAACTCATACTCCACTCACCGCCCGATTGTGTTTCAACTGCACCAACAACATGGCAGAATATGAGGCATGTATCATGGGTCTTCAAGCTGCAATCGATTTAAGGATCAAGTTTCTGAGTGTCTTCGGAGATTCCGCCCTCGTGATCAATCAGATCAAAAGCGAGTGGGATACAAAACACCCAAATCATATTCCTTACAAGGAGTATGTGTTCACTTTGCTTCCCCACTTTGAAGAAATAACTTTCGAACACTTCCCAAGAGAGGAGAATCAGCTAGCGGACGCACTAGCTACGATGTCTTCAATGTTCAAAGTCAAATGGGACAATGAAGCTCCTTGGATCATTATCTGGAAGTTAAACGAACCCGCATACTGCTGCGATCTTGAGGCCAAAGAGGTGACTGAAAAACCCTGGTATCATGAGGTGAAGAGATACTTGGAAGCTCAGGAATACCTTGAGGGTGCGTCTACCAATGACAAGAAGTTCATGAGAAGGTTTGCCGCAAAATTCTTCCTCAGCAACGGCATTCTCTACAAACGAAATCATGATTCAACTCTACTGCGTTGTGTGGATAAGGCTGAAGCGGAGAAGATCATGATAGAACTGCATGAAGGTACATTCGGAACACATTCCAGTGGACACACCATGGCAAAGAAAATCTTTCGGGCAGGATATTTCTGGTCCACAATGGAAGCCGACTGTTACCAACATTCTCGAACTTGTCATAAATGCCAGATCTATGCTGATAAGGTGCACATCCCTCCGGTTCCTCTGAACGTCCTGACGGCACCTTGGCCTTTTGCAATGTGGGGCATTGATATGATCGGTGAGATCCGACCGACAGCATCCAACGGGCATCGCTTCATCTTGGTAGCGATCGATTACTTCACGAAGTGGGTTGAGGCAGCTTCCTACGCCACGGTAACCAAGAGCGTCGTAGCACGTTTCATCCGGCATAACCTGATCTGTCGGTACGGCGTCCCGGAAAGAATCATTACGGATAATGGTACCAATCTTAACAACAAGATGATCACTGAGCTCTGCGAGCAATTCAAGATACAGCACCACAACTCTTCTCCTTATCGGCCGAAGATGAATGGGGATGTAGAAGCAGCTAATAAGAACATCAAGAAAATTGTGCAGAAGTCGACAGTGACCTACAAATATTGGCACGAAATGTTACCGTTTGCTCTTCATGGGTACCGTACCTCAGCAAGGACGTCAACCGGGGCAACACCTTTTTCCTTGGTCTATGGCATGGAGGCAGTCTTGCCAATTGAAGTCCAGATACCCTCTCTCCGGATAATGAAGGATGCAGACTTGAACGAAGATGACTGGATCCAGACTCGACTTGATCAATTAAACTTGATTGATGAAAAGAGACTCACTGTTATCTGTCATGGTCAGACGTATCAAAAACGAATGATCAGGGCATTTAACAAGAAAGTCAGACCACAAGAGTATCAGGTTGGGGACCTGGTAATCAAGCGCATCATCCTTCCTCAAAGTGATCCCCGGGGCAAATGGACCCCTACGTACGAAGGGCCATTTGTGGTTAAACATGTGTTCTCAGGAGGAGCCATGATTTTAACCACCATGGATGGTGACGACCTTCCTCACCCCGCCAATGCAGACATAGTAAAAAGATACTACGCATGAATAAAAGACCCGCTAGGTTGACATACCTAGGCAAAAATAAGGGCTTCCCGGCGAACCAAAAGGGTCCGGGCAAAAATAAGGGATGAAATGAAAAAAATCTGTACACCCGGCAAGTCGAAAACCTGAAAAGGCGGCTTGGGCAAAAATGGGTATCCCGGTGGACTGAAAACCCGAAAGGGCGGTCCAGGCAAAAGTTAGGGATAAAAGCGTAACACTATGTCTCATTGGATCACCTAGCATCCAGAATTCGGCATCAATTATCTGGCTCAGACTTCGGCATCGATCAATCAGCTTCATCTTCAACTAAACAGCAAAGTGATGAGACGCTTGAAGACGTAGAGGCGATAGCAGAGTTGGAACCCAGTGGGAATATTGTGCACATAACTGTTTTGTTTCCTTTTCAAAATTGTATAAACTTTGTGTTATTCGGCGGCGTTCTCTTACTAGGACGTCAGCCTCTTGTACAAAAAATGCCTATTTACAGGCAAATTTCAAAATCAATACAGATTCAGTTTTCCAAATCAATTGCCAATTGTTTTTCCTTTTTCTGTTTTGTCTTGCGAAGAACGTCCAATGTTCATTTTTGATATATTCATTTGACATTAAATTGCTAATTCATAAATACTTGCATATGAAACGAAAGACTAATTACAGGTGACATCAAAAACAGGGGCAATGTAAAGTTGTCCAGGCAGTCTAATTTGTTTGGTCCGCCAAGGTACCAAGGTAGATTTAACTGAAGAATGTGACCAAGTTATCTCAGCTCCCCACAAAGTAAGACAAGATGGCAACCTTCCTCCAGCGGAGTATAGGCATTCATCAGCAAGCATCCCCGGCAGTCTTGATCTAAGATTGTTCCCCGGCGGAATACGGACACTCCAGTGGAATCATTTTCCAGTAACAGTCTGAAGGTTTCCCCAGGAAAGTGGAATTTTTATCCCCAGCAGGTCTTAAAGCTTATCCCTAGTAGATTCTGGAAGCTTATCTCCTGTAGAGTACAGACGTCTCTCCCGAGTTTTATTCAAAGTTATTCCTCACAAGGGCTTATAACTGGGTTATCCTCAGCTAATTGCCATGGAAGATCGCCCTCGGCGAAGTTCTTTCAACCCCCAGCGGAGTTCATCAAAGTTCCCCAACATAACTCATCAACACAATCCCCAGCGGAGTTTATCTCTGGTATCCCCAGCGGAGTTTATCATCATTATCCCCAACGGAATCCATCATTGAAATCCTCAGCGGGCCTCTCATCAAAACTTCAGCAAAGTATCTCTTCCACAGAGCAATTCCCCGCAGAGTAATCTCTCCAGCAAGTGTATTCCTCAACGGAGTCATCTTCTCCTACCGGTGTATTCTTACAACCGTCATCCCCAGCGGAAGCGAAGAACTCTACTCTTCAACGTCAGCCCAGGATTTAATTCCCCGGCCGGTCGTCAAGGATTTATTTTCCTAGATGAAAATACATTCATAAACATTTCACATTTCATACATCTTGCTTACATACATGATAAAGTGCATACAACACTATCTCATGTTGAACATCATGACATCATGCATTTCATACATCATGATATTGCATACAACTGATGTTTTGCCTTTTCAGGGAAAAAGACAACCCCAAAGACAACTACCTTCAACTGTCACAATTCCAGATTCGATACCTGTATCTAGCCAGGGAACATCTGTGAGTGATCAGTTTCCAGACTCGATTCCTGTATCTAGCCAGCGCACGTCTGAAGAGTTCGAAGATTCGATTCCTGTATCCAGCCAGGGCATATCTAGCAACTATCACAATTCCATATTCGATTCCTGCATCCAGCCGGGGCATATCTGTTGACCACATTTCCAGACTCGATTCCTGTATCTAGCCAGAGCACGTCTGAAGAGTTCGAAGATTCGATTCCTGTATCCAGCCAGGGCATATATGTTGACGACTATTTCCAGATTCGATTCCTGTATCCAGCCAGGGCATATCTGTTGACAACAATTCCAGATTCAATTCCTGTATCCAGCCAGGGCATATTTGTTGACGACTATTTCCAGATTCGATACCTGTATCCAGCCAGGGCATATCTGTGAGCATCCGATTGTAGATTCGACACCTGTATCTAGCCAGGGCATGTCTGCATGAAGAGATTGAAGATCAAAACACCTGTAACAAGCCAGGAAAACATCTGTCTTTCTCAAAATACACAAGTTCTCGCTAAGGAATCTCTTATGCGATCAACACTTCCAAATGGCATCTATAAGCCCATTCCCGATAAGGTTCTGTCACCTCTCCAGATGGCATCTATAAGCCCATCTCCCTATCCACCATCTCTCCAAATGGCATCTATAAGCCCATTCCCGACATCACATTGCTGATACTCCAACATGCGAGTGCAAATTTCCGGGCACTCTAGTGTCCAATCTCCTTTTACCTTCGAGTCACGAAAGGCAAGCTTGCCAATCTAACTCTTCAGGTTCAAGAAGATTGAACAGGGGCAACTGTTGTACCCCAAAATTTACCCTCCCATTTCCTCAACATTTTCTCATCACAAAACCCTTGGAGCTCAAGATCCAATTAGGGTTTCCTCTGCTCAAGACTTCTCCTTGCACTGTTGACCCAAATTAGGGTTTGTGTTTGAACAAAGATATTTTGACCTAAAATGCCTAAGATGACTTCCATGCTTCATTTTGGACTCCCAAGTTTATCCATACCAAGTTTCAAGTCTTGATTCCAAATTTTGCCCAGTCAATTGGACAGTTGACCTAGAAATCAGCTGTATTGGGGAAAAAGTCAACTGTGGCCAATTGACAGTCAAATCTCATGAAAATTGACCCACATCAACATTATGAACTCACATGGACCATTTGATCAAGTTTGGATCACAATTCCACAAGAAATTTGATCAGATCACCAGAAGGGCAAAATGGTCATTTTTAGGGTTTTGACTGCACAAAGGCAATTTTTGACTGTTTGACCTAGCCAATGGCAAACCAAGCTCACATATGGACTCAAGGACCCAATGGAATTGTCTTGACATGCTCAACAAGTTAAAAGATCCCAAATACACAAGATTGACAGTTGAATTTCCCAGTCAATTGATCAATTTTGACTGTATACTGAAAAGTCAAACTTTGACTTTTTGGTCAAAATCAAGTGTCAAGATTCATTTTTCATCAAAACATGCCAAATCATGAAACTTGTTCATCAAGAAATCAAGAATTGCAAATTAGGGTTTGAAATGAAGATTTTTCATAACTTAGAATTTTTCTAAGTTATGAAAAACCCTAATTTTTTCCTAACTTTGCCCCACTTTCTCACCAAGATTCATTTGGATTCAAGCAAAAGTCAAAACATGAAAGTTGTAGCCTATTGCAAAATATACAACTTTTATTCACAAAGTTTTCCCAAAAGAAGCTTGTAGCTCAAGTTACAATTTTTGGAACAAGGGTACCAAACCATTCTTAACTTAGAGAAAATTTGACCTATTTTAGGCAAGGTTTTTACCTAACTTCAAGACCATTTTTCACATGCTTCCACTTGGAATTTCAATTTGCATTTCAAACATGGATTGTAGTAAACATTCCAAGCTTTCCAAAATGTCAAAGAACTCATCAAACAACCTCATGGTTAGAGAGAATCGAATTTGGCAATATGGGAAAAACTCACTTTTGATTTGGCCAAGTTACATGTTCATACATTTGTGCCATTTTGAATTCAGCATGCTTTCCTTGATTACAGGTCTTTTATCTCAATTACACTCCTAAATTTAATGTCAATCCTTTGTGCCAAGGTGTTGTTCTATGAGTTTGGACATTGTATGCAAGTTTAATCCATTTTTAGATAAAGCATTATATCCATTTTGGAAAAGTGAACTTTATGTCAATATGCAAATCTAAGCAAGTACAGTTAAGATCTCTTTGGCACAAGTTTATGAGTTAATTACACTGATCAAGACTAAGTGGTTCAGCATAGAATGGGGGCATGTACAGGCTAGAAACACCAAGTGGCCTTTTGTTGCTTAAAGTGTAAGAAACTTGCCATAACACATAACAACTTTCATCTCAGCTAACCAAACCTTAAGCAAACTTGTCAAACATATTCTAAACATCCATTCTGAGCTAGAACACGAGCCAACCATCCCCAACACCCTCTCATTCACAGAATCACCATTGAACTGCCCAAAACAGGGCATCCCTGCAGTTTGAGTTCCATAGCTCAAACCTTCCATGCATTCTTGCTAAAAACACTTCAAACACATTCCATAATATCCATATAAACTATTCCAAACCTTGAACTGAGACTGTAACAGCCATAACACCATTTGCCATTTCCATTTTTCTATCCTGCAGGTGGACTTCTGCAGCTTGATTTGGCACGATTCAAAACACACCAAGCATTGGAATAACATCACTACACTTCAGGCAAGCTGTACAAATCATCATCTTGCCCTGAAAGCTCCTCCATTGCAAGGCACGATTCCAACTGAACAGGTATATTCATGAAGTTCTATCTCTCAATATAGGCATTGTTAGCTTTAGGTTTGTGAAGAAAACATGTCACATTCATAGCCCTGAACATGCCCATGTAATTAGATTTCATTTATATTATGTATGCTTAGAGAATTTTAAGTCTGAACATTGAATAAAATTTAGGTCAGGAATTGGGGGAGAAGAAATTCTCTCTCATTTCTGAGAGTTAGATTGACTTCTTTATATGTCTAGAATCGTGGCTTCAAGCTCTACAGGTTTCATGTTGGAAGATTTGGCAAAAGATCAAAGAATCAGGAGTTAGGGATTTGAGAAGAAAGGCGCGTGTTTTTGAATATGTTTGTCTGAAGGTTGAAGACAACAACCTTTGGGCTGGGCCTGATTTGTCATTTCTGTTTACACCATGCTTTTGCTTTTACACCCCCTAGGCCCATTTTGCTTATTTTCATGATTTTTTGACTTTTCTTTTTTTGTTCTGACTTATTTATTTTTCCTCACAATATTAAAAATATGAAAAAATATTTTTACACCATTTTTATATTTATTAGGCTTTTATTTGTTTAAATAAGTATTTGTACATAAATAAATACATAAACACTTTTATTTGAAAATACTAAAAAATATGCAAACACATTTTATTTTCCATTTTTATTTTATTTTATCTTCTGAAAATATTTTATATAAAATATACTTTTTTTTTTATAAATATTAAATATTATTATTTTGTATATATGCAATATATTTAATAAATAATACAAGTACATATATATATATATTAATATATTTAGGTTAAGATACAAAATATACACATTTTTATTTCTATTAATATTTAACATTAAAAATACCTTTTGACAAATATACTTCATTTTTATTTTCATTTTTGTATATAATAAATAAGTTTTGTACATATTAAATATTACTTTTACTTAATAAAATTAGGGTTTTGCCCTAAACATAAAAAATCCAAAAAATTAATACCTTTTATTTTGTTTATTTGACATATAAAAAAAAATATTTTTCATACACATAAGAAACATTTTTGCATCTTGCATATTTATTCTTATTTGATTTTGTGCAATTAAATATCTTGTAAATAATTCAATATTGATGTAATAGTCTAGGTTTAAATTCCTTGTCAAAATACCCCCATTTGAACATTTGTACCCCCTTCCCATATATTGTGTTGTAATAGCTTAGTGATTTTATTTTTCGCACTTTAATGCTTTCTAAATATACCATGTTAGAATTAGGGTTTGTATGCGAATCAAAAACAACAAAAATAGTTTGACCTAATTTCAAGATAATCAAGCATGAAAATGGACAACACTAATCACACTTGCACCCCTAGGGAATTCCATTTGTTGCCTTCAATAATGGGCCATATTGCATGTTAGGTCTCTTTGGGCAAAACACACACAATTCAAATGATCATAGTCCCTCGATGACGCTTTCGAAAGTTGCCTAAAAAATGATCAAGTCCCTTAAGGAAAAATTACCCAAAGATACTTGGCACCATTGCAATTATGGTCTAAACGATGACCCGCGCCCGTCCCTTTCACATCCTAACATAAGATTGTCCACCAAATGCAATGGTGGAACAAACTTGTTAAAAGGGTTAAAACATAGCAATAATCTTTGAGAAATTTAGGAGTAGACAACCTCTTAGTTACTTGAATCAAACTTGCAAAACAAAACACTTGCCTATTCTTCTAAACCACACATCACTACACTTTCAAAAACAACTTTCAAAAACAAATGAAAACCTTTTCAAAAGACATACACCTTTGTATACATCCCAACACGGATCATTACAAAGGTTGCCACCACATTGGCTTCTTTTCAAAACATTTTCAAACCCACACACACAAGAGCACCATTTCAAATAATTGAAAATTAAGGCAAGTTGATCTAAGCAAGTAACTAAGAGCCCATGGATAACCATGGATAGAAAGGGTGCTAATACCTTCCCTTTCTATAATCTACTCCCCGAACCCAAGAAAATAACTCAAAGGTTTTTGCTGTTCTTTTTAAACCTTTCCTTAGGATAAAATAAAAAGTCGGTGGCGACTCTTGCTCAACCGAAACATTTGCGAAAACAAACGCAAAATCATAGTCAGTTCTCCCACCGTATCACACCATCCCTGTGTCAACTATCCCCGGACCTTCAACCCACCGCGACGGAGCTACCGCTTCATCATCCTCGGTCCCTCCGCCACTCGAAGAGGAGGATGCAGCTCTCGCAAATTACCGGGCTGCCCAGTTTCAGGAAGTCCCCGTCCCCGCCGGGGCGGATGCCACAACCCGAGCGCTGTTCGCAGCGATCAATCAAACAAATTACCTCATCTTCGCCCAAGGGGAAAGATTGAGGGCACTTGAAGACGATCAGAGACCCCCGAGGAGGCACCGAAGGCCCCCGACTCCACCTCCTCGGGCGACTGAAGTCCACTTCCCATCTCCCCCGCGGAGACATTACAGGGATACCTCTCGAAGCCCGTCCCCCCGCCCAACGGGGAGACGTCCCCCTTTGGAGAGGCAACACATCACCGAAGCCGGAGGACGGGGCTGCGCCCCCGCGAGACAGGAAAGAAGACACTCCGGAGACGGGCGTGGGAGAACCAATTAGCGAGCACCACGCTCAAGAGATACCCAGCACGACCAGGACCGTCATACTCGACAGTATTATAGGTCCCCGTCTCTGTCCCCGAAACGGAGCGACAAGGATGACCCCCGCGGTCCCCTGTCACAGGCTATCATGGAGGCGCCCATCCCTCCGGGCATGGAGAAGCCTCCACACTTGAAGGAATACGATGGAGTCGCGGACCCGGTCGACCACATAGATGGGTTCGAGGCTATGCTGCACTATCACAATGTCGGGGGGGCCATCAAATGCCGCCTCTTCCCCACGACCCTCAGGAAGGCAGCAATGGACTGGTACAAAGGACTCGCCCCGGGGTCAATCACCTTGTGGCGGAACCTGAAGAACCAGTTCATCAGTTCATTCACAGCATCTCAGCGACACCCAAAGACCGAGGCGGCTCTCGAGGCCATCATCCAGAGGCAGGATGAAACCTTGAGAGAGTTCATCAATCGCTTCAACCGCGAAGCCATACAGGTCCCCTGCGCGGACCATATGAAGAGATATCTGCTGGAGAGGGGGCTCCTCCCTAGCACGGAGTTCAGAAAGGCCGTGGGCGTCGAGCCACCCAAAACATTCGATTCCCTCCTAGGCGTAGGCAGTCTCCAGAGAAAATGGAGGCTGCGGCAGTCTCCAGAGAAAATGGAGGCTGCTGAAAAAGCTGTAAAAGACCTCCTAGAGGCAAATTTTATTTCTGAAGCCCGGTATTCCACCTGGCTGTCAAACGTTGTACTTGTGAAAAAGAATAATGGAAAATGGAGGATGTATGTTGACTATATCGATCTCAACCGGGCCTGCCCGAAAGATGCTTTCCCTTTACCGAACATAGACATGCTGGTCGACAACTCGGCCGGCTACAAAACATTGTCGTTCATGGATGCTTACTCGGGCTATAACCAAATCCCGATGGCCGTAGGCGACAAACACTGCACGGCTTTCATGACCAGCTCTAGAAACTATTACTACAATGTAATGCCCTTCAGACTGAAAAATGCCGGGGCAACCTACCAACGTATGATGAACAAGGTTTTCCACAAGCAGATTGGGGACATGCTCGAGGTTTACATGGACGACATGATTGTCAAATCCCGAGCAGATATCGACCATGCGGCACACCTCAAGGCAGTCTTTGCCCAAGCAAGACAAAGCAAAATGAGATTCAACCCCGAGAAATGCACGTTCGGGGTCAAGCCTGGAAAATTCCTCGGATTCTACCTAACTGAGCGAGGAATCAAAGCCAATCCCGACAAGTGTCGAGTGTTCTCCGACTTCCCGACACCGACCTCGAAGAAGTCGATACAATTCATGAACGGCCTGCTCATATCGTTGTCCTGTTTCGTCGCGAGGTCCGCTCAGCACGCCCTCCCCTTCTTCAAACTCCTTCGTAAAGAAGCAGCATTCAAATGGAACGAGGAGTGTGAACGGGCACTGCGCCACCTAAAGCAGAGTTTGTCTCAACCGCCCGTATTATCTCGACCAGCCGACGGGGAACTACTGTTCCTATACTTGGCCGTCTCGAACGAAGCCGTAAGCGCGACTCTCATCCGCGAGACCACCGACGGACAGAAACCTGTCTACTTCACGAGAAAAGCCCTACAAGGACCCGAAAGCAGGTGCCAACAGATAGAAAAGGTGGCCCTAGCCCTCGTCAACGCGGCGAGGAGACTCAGACACTATTTTCTGGCCCATACAATCATCGTACGAACCGACCAACCAGTGAGGCAACTCCTGGGTCGGCCCGACATGGCGGGCAGAATGTTGAAATGGTCCTTGGAACTCTCCGAATTCGACATTCAGTACGAGAGCAGGAAAGCCCTGAAAGCACAAGCCCTGGCCGACTTTGTCACGGAGATGACCGCTCATGACCCGCCCGCCGGGAAGGAACACAAATGGACCATCTTCGTCGACGGGGCCTCCAGCTCGACAGGAAGTGGCGCGGGAATCCTCCTGGAGAATAAAGAAGGCGTAGTGGTCGAACACTCGTTAGCTCTCTCCTTCCCAACGTCGAATAACCAAGCAGAGTACGAAGCCCTGCTCGCAGGACTGAGGCTAGCCGAGGACCTGGGAGCCCGCGAAGTACAAATCTACACAGACTCCCAACTCGTCGCCTCCCAAGTCCAGGGGAGTTACCAGGCCAAAAATGACAGCCTCGTTGAATACTTAAACTTAGTCAAAAAATACATGACAAAGTTTGAACGAGCGGAGATCTCACATGTCCCCCGCGAGCAAAACACAAGGGCAAACATATTGTCCAAACTCGCGAGCACGAGAAAGAAGGGCGGAAACAAATCCGTCATACAAGAAACCTTAGCACGCCCGAGCATCGAAAGGTCCTCGACACTAGTCGAAGTCCACGCCATAGGAGATGCCTCGTCCTGGATGACCCCGGTGTATAATTTCCTGATGAAAGGTGAACTCCCCTCGAACCATATGGATGCAACGAACACAAAGAGACGAGCATGCTCGTACGTGGTGCTCGAGCAAAAACTATATCGCAGGGGATTCTCCATTCCCCTCCTGAAGTGCATCGATTAATCCACAGTCCCCGAGGTACTGCGAGAGATACATGAGGGGATCAACGCCCAGCACATGGCGGTAAATCCCTGGCGAGGAAAGCCCTTCGAGCGGGGTATTATTGGCCGACGATGCAGCAGGACACCAAGGAACACGTCAAGAAGTGTGACAAATGCCATAGGCACGGGGACATGCACCTCGCCCCCCTCACGAACTGAGTATACTGTCATCCCCGTGGCCGTTCGCTTGGTGGGGTATGGATATCCTCGGTCCCTTCGTGCAAGGGACTTATCAAAATAAATTCCTCATCGTGGCCGTGGATTACTTCACGAAATGGATCGAGGCCGAGGCTCTCGCGAAGATCACCTCACATAACATCCTTCGTTTCTACAAGAGAAACATCCTCGCCAGATTTGGAATCCCGAGGGAACTGGTGACCGACAACGGCACCCAATTCACCGATCATGGGTTCCAGGACTTCGTCACCAAACTAGGAACAAAGCAACACTTCACCTCGGTCGAACACCCTCAAACCAACGGGCAAGCCGAAGCCGCGAACAGAGTCATTCTCCGAGGACTCAAACGCCGGCTCGGCGAAGCCAACAGGGGTTGGGTCGAGGAACTACATAACGTCTTGTGGGCATACCGCACCACGCCCCACTCAACGACGGGCGAGACCCCATTTCGACTAACGTACGGCACCGAGGCCGTCATCCCGGTGGAAATCAGAGAACCCTCCAGACGGACAGAAAATCACCTCAACAAAGAAATGAACGACGAGGCACTCAGGGACGAACTCGACTTAGTCGAGGAAATCCGATCGGGGGCGGCCCTACGCGAAGCCACCCTAAAACAACGAGTGGCTCTGCGCCACAACGACAAGGTCATTAAACGCGAGTTCGAAATTGGCAGCCTGGTGTTACGAAGGAACCAGAAAGACGCCTGCAAAGGGAAATTGGCCGCGAACTGGGAAGGGCCTTACCGCGTCCATGACACCACTGGTACCGGGGCATATTACCTCGAGCGACTGGACGGAGAACCACTACCACGACCCTGGAACGCTGCTAAACTAAAGCAGTACTATAGTTAAAAACCACTAACACCGAGGACCCTCGTCATCGACACCCGCGTCCGGCCAACGAGGAAACACATCCGACCACGTAGAAAGGCCAAGGTACAGGCCCGACCTACGCCCAAACGGCATAGCGTTGTTCAACAGACGAGTATGAACGATAGTGCCCGACGTGGACACCTCAACCGAGCTCCACCGTCGAAGTACCTGCAGGGCAGAACACCCAGCTCGCGATGGGCAGCTCACACCGCGGATGAACAACCCCGATCCGGGTCATGCACCCGAACAAGCGGCTTCGCTCCGCACACCCGATGAATCTCGAAGAACGTCGGGCCATCCAAGGGTCGAAAAAGAAATCTCTCCTCGAGGTCACCACTTAGGTGAATTTGGCCACCGAATAGAAGCCGAGCACGGGCACGACCCGAACAAAAGACTTAGGCAAATTTGCCAACAAGGTCACAACCACACACGGGCAAGACTCGGAGCCACAACTTAGGCTAGCTTTAGCGCAAAAATATTAAAACATAAACACGGGCGAACAATCAAAAGTCTAGCACAAACGTTCATTCGAAAAACCCGTGGGCAACAAAACAAATAGAGTTAAACCGACCAAGAAGGCCGGCGATGTTCAAGAATTACAAAGAATGGGCACGCAGGCCCAAAAGGTAAAATATGAACGGGCACGCAGGCCCCAAAACAAACATCAACAAAGGCGCGCAGGCCCTACTAGAATCTCACAACTAGGCTTCCCCGGAGCTATCACCACCGATAACAGGAGATTCGGGCGGAGGCACGACCTGACCATCAATGATCTGAGACATGTAACCCGCTCCTTCAGTATTCAGATCGGGATTCAACAGGGAGAGCTGGCTGACCGCGGCTTCAAAGCCATCCGCCAGAGCACCAACGCAATCCGCCTCGAGGAGTTGAATGCGAGCAACCAGTTCCGACCGACTTCGCAAAGGAGCGGTCTCCTCCGACTCATCCTCGCCAGGAAGCATGGCGGCCTTTAGTTCCTCGACCTCTTTAGCGAGCCGCCCGTTGTCAGCCTCCAAGCGTTCCTGGTCCTCGCGGAAGTACTCCCTCTCCTCGGCAATCTTCCCCGAGTTCTCTTTCTCCGCCGCCAGCAGCTCGGCTTGCTCGCGGAACATCTCCTCGGAGCGCTCCAGGGCAGCCTTCAGCTTTCGGGAACTCGAAGTAAGGGCAGCTTTCTCCTGTTCCAGCTCCTTGATGGGATCTGAATCTACCCCCTCCTCGGCCAGCACAACAGCCATCTCTGCCATTTTGACCAACCCGACCATGTTGGCGGCCAAGTGCCTCCTCCGGCTCTCCTTGCTCATCCGCCTAATGGTTTCAGCTTCATCAGCACTCACGGACAAGGGAAATCCCTCGAAGAAACCCTCCTCTTTGAAACAAGGGGGCAACCCGAAGGACCTCACCGCACTGGAGTCCTCGCCGACCTCCGGTTGGCTCTTCGCCCGATTCCTCTTCCTTGGTATCAGGTCGGTATGTGGCTCGACATCCTGAGCGTCCGGGGACCCTCCAGAAGCAGCACTCGGGCTAGGTGGAGGGCCCACCCTCGTCGCCTGAGGAGCTCGCACCACCCTCTTGTTAACCTTCTTATCCTGTGTCAGCTTCAGGAGCCTCTCCTTTTGTCCAACCATGAGACCTGCATAAAATGACCCCGAGTTAGTGACGAACAAGTAACAAGTGAAGAAATTCAAACAAGACAAAACAATAATGACCTAGCAGGTTCGCGGCCTGCCCGAAGGACTAGCACTCCACAAGTGCCTTCGTATCGATAGACCGAGCCTCAAAAGTCGGATAACCATCTTCGTCAAGAATATCCTTCCCCTCCCTCGTGGACCACCGGGCGGGGAAGAAACTGTCGACATACCGGCAAAGGGTACCATAAGCCTCCTAATCTTCGATGCTCATCTCGCCCGCGGACGTATGGTAGTGCCCGGTGCCGTGCTCGTAGCGACGCGAGGTCCAGTGCAAAGGAAATTTGGCCACGCGCCCCAACACCGGGCGTCCCTCGTTGTCTAGAAGAGCCTCCCCATGATCATCGGTCACAAACGTTTCTTCCTCATACACAGACTCTAATCCCGTTTTGGTAACTGGACGCACGATATACCACTTGTCCTTGAAGCCCCGGACAGAATCCATGTACGTCCTGAACAAACGCTTTAACTATTTCAAGGAAACCCAACTGTGCCTACCTCCCCGGGACTGGCGCTGTAAATGGAAGACTCTGAAGAAGAGAGGTATGGTCGCCCCAATCCTTAGAAAGCGACACGTCAGCTTGAACATCCGAATGAAAGCAATCGAGTTTGGGTGAAGTTGCGACGGGGCCAGCTCCAGATGACTGAAGACCCCGACCTGAAAATCGCTGAAGGGGAGCTTTAACCCCAGGTCCTTGAAAGAAATCTCGTACATCGAGAACCCGTACTCGGGGAACTCCGAGCAAATCCGGGCAGTAAGAGTCGGCCTAGTGACGACAAAGTTCTTCTGAAAACTGGGCTGACTACCGCCCTGTTCGATGATGGTGAACGCACTTCGACTGCGTCGACTATAGGCTGAAGCGATCCCTCTGGGCTCGGCGCCCACCCATTCCAGCAGAGGATCCTCTATGGTATCAACCAAGTTCACATTCTCCTCGGCACTTTGGTCATCCGCCTCAGTGCGCCCCGAGGAACACGGTTCGTCCGCCATTGTTACCTACAAAGCACAGGAAACCGGTCAATTGGAGAGCAAATCCACACGCTTGCCATAACGGACGGGAAGAAGGGCGCGACAAACCGTGTCACTCCACGCACGACTAAAAAAGATGGTTTCACCTCCCCGACTCCCAGGTACCACGACAAGTCTTCCTATAGATCGCCTAAATGGGCCAACATCTCGACCACTCACGAATATGTCGACCAGGCTATGAACATGGTGAGCGATATCATAAATCCCAAAACTAGAGCTATGAGTTTACCGGGCACTACCACGAATTAGGCGCCCTGAATCATGAAGATCCCAGGAAGCACCACGAGTCAAATACCTAAACTATGCATTTACCGAGCGCAAACATGCGTTTGCCGAGCATAAACATGGATTTGCCGAGAAAAACACTAATCTACCGGGGCTAATCCCAGGCGTACAGTCTCTAGCGTCTAAAAATAACAAAAAATATCATACACCACAGAGGAAAAGCATAGGGGACAAGACGCTTACTTGAAATCTGAAAAGAAGTGCGACGGCGGAAAGGAGAATCAGCGACGGAGGGCACGGCGGTCCTATGAATATCTGGAAAGAACAGCAGTAGCAAAGGCAGAGGAAGGAGGAGAAGCGCGAAGAGGAAAAACATGTTCTGGGGCCCAAGGACCCTATTTATAGTGATGACGTGGAATACGAAACGTCACCCCGGGGAACCACATACTTCCCTCCTCGACGCATAGATCCCCTAGGCAATGATGACCCTATCGTCAATAGGGTGGCGGCGCAGTTCCCAAGAGATGCCTCGTGTGCTCGAGAGACGCCTCGTCGAGAGTCCCCCGAGCACTCCTCGAGAGGATTACTTCACAGGCGCGACACAGGGGGAACTCCTCGTGCAACCACGAGGAACTACATCTCTTGTCCGAGAGCGTGACCCCGTGACAGAGGCGAACTAAGATCAAGTCATGGCTCCACTCTAGGAACCACGACTTGGGGGGCTCGTGTTCTGGACTGGGCCGGGCTGGCCCAAGAGCAAGGATGAAGGCCCAATCCAAACGGCCCTGCAGGAGGTCGCTCCTACCAAGAAGCCACAGCCTTGTCCACGACATCCTCGACTTCATGCAGTCCAGCTCGACCTCTGATCGAGCGCTCCTCGTAGGGAAGACTATGACCATTACGCCACGTTCTGGATTCCGAAAAGACCGTGTCCCCGTCCTCCCGTACTTCTCGCAGAACACCCAGGAAGGGGACCACGTGCGGGTGCCCACTACACACGTAGAACCTGGCAGTTCCTTCATTGGGCCAAACCTGCCCGGCCCAATGAAGGAACCTTGGCCCAGCGCTGGAGACTATAAATACCCTCTGTACCCAGAGGGTCAGGTATTCATTCTCTTACCCATACTCATACTCTTTGCCTGCTCGTACTCCCACTTACTTTAGCATCGGAGTGCCTTGCAGGTACCCCCCCATCTCGTTCAACTTCAGCTCGGAGCCAGTCGTGACGGTCCAAGTCTGATCAGGTAAGATCACTAACTTAATATAATTAAATAAATATTTTAATAATTCAATTATCACCAATTAATCAATTAACACGCATAATAATATATACACATCAAAATACGATATTACCATATAAAAATAATCATTTTCCGATAAATCGAATAAACTAAAATAATCGACTATCGGACCGAATAACCGACTAAATAATTAACGATTTACCAAAACAAACATCAACCGGTCATTTTTAGAAAATAATAATATAAATAATATTAATTAAAACTATTGGAAATCAGATACCGAACCAAGTAGTATACTACCGATTAAGTAAATATAATTAATCAAGATAAATATTATTATATCGAATCCTATTTCCCGGTCAAACCGATTAAATCTGACTTTATTCAAATGGTCAAATTCCAATAATAATATTATTTCTAATATTATTTCTCTGGTAATTGACTCGCATTAAATTTCCAGTTAACCGAATAAAATTCAACTCTACTTGATAAACCGATAGCACTTCTCAAACGATACCGACGATCTGATTAATTACCAAACTTTATCTAAATTAAATAATTAATCCTTATTTAATTTAATTAACTAATTAATTAAATTCGGGCTGTTACAAGTCTCCCCCACTTACAGATTTTCGCCCTCGAAAATACGACTGAGACAAACCATACTGAACCTGCTCATGTATCCGCCCACCCAACTCTCACTTCCACCAAGTAACATACGAAAGACACCAAAAGACGCAGACATCTTCTTAACATCAAGATCCAACAAAAACACAATGCCGAGGTGCAAGGCCCATACCATGCACTCGTCAATAAACTGACGACACCAAGAATAACTAAGTCGAGAACACACTGGTTCACCCGAGATTCCAGACACAACAAGGTCGTTACCATCACTACGGTAGCACCCCCTCGATTCCTCATTCAGTGTAATTAATTAAAACCTTCAATCGTCCAATCACTCGTGCATAACTGATTTGTGATACCTGACGCTTCCACTGCACACTCTGATAGCCTACAACTATCTAACTTACGATCCTCACATCCAATTTCCGTCCGCTTAATACTTACTCCAATCTCATCGTCCGAATAAACACATCCGAAACATACAACTATCACATTCAACTTACCAAACAGGAACCCAATCCAAAAATCACTTTCTCGAAAATCTTAACCATCGTCGCAGTCTCATACCCTATTCCTTTGGAATTAACGGTAACTCATACTCTTGCAATAACCAAACAGTTCAAGTCCAGAACCACGACGTCATACTTCTCGAGTCCAACACGAATGCTATTACAAGTACAATACTCTTTCTCATAAACCATAGATCATCTTAAAGTACTTGAGGCTACCAAGCCGTCCCAAGATGCTTCACCGCCAAAACTTATCTTAATCACAATCCAGTAATCCACCATGGTTATCAATAATCGACAAAATCCATATTGTAGAAGTACATGATTTCACTTCGACTCTCTAAACTTACATCTCAGTAAGTACTTCCAAAACGACTCTGAATTCACCTTCTTAAATCCATTGATTCCTCAAACCAGATTTTTCCGACTTTCTTTAGTATCATCTACGATACTCTTAATGATCCCCACAATTAGATGCAGTCTCTTCACAAACCATACTCAACTTCGAATCGTTTCCAACAATTCAAATCTCAATATCTCATAGTCCCTACATACATACAACTAAAATCTTCATGTTTCCAAACGAATGCAACCGCATCAAACTTTAACTCAAACGTCTGACAAAATCTTCTCATGAAAGCCCTGCTGTTCCAAGTCACAATTTACACTTATCAGCTCTACGCCAAAACACTCCTTAAGTCCAAAATGAAACATATATGTACACTGCACCGAAGTAAGCACCACCAAAATAAATGCGTTCCTCAATCTCTTCATAATTCATAATTATCCACTTCTCATTGCGATGTCCAAATAACAACTCGACCTCTCTAGTCAACAATATCCATAACAAAACCAACTTATGAAAGGTCTTCAATCAAATTCAATATAAAAACCATCCAAAACAAGGAAACTTCTATTTCTCAGAAATAACCTCTCGGAGCTTCCACAAGGTGCAAATCAAATATCTTCACGGCTACTCAGAATATCGCCAATCCATAATGCTTATTCCAAAATCAATTATCCATAGACACAATTCTAGCTCTTACAGCTACTCATGAGAGCATTGTTTATATATTCCACAATCATGCACGATGTATTAGTCATCCTACCTATATAACCGAATACTCATCATAACTATACCTTATCCCAAACATCCTTCTGAATATTCTCCAGCCTTCATACGAACTGTCGATAAGCAACCTTCAAATCAAACTCACTAAATCCAACAACTCTCAATGACTGATTCCTCTAAATATCACTTCCCAAGAGTAGATTCTTATCCTCAACATTCATTCTGATCCTTTCATTTGAAGTGACCCACAACCTCGGAAATTTCATTCTCCACGAACAACATAACAGGCACATTCCACGGTGACTCATCCGAACAAAGAAACCTCTCCTCAAACAAATCCTCAAGTTGACTCTTCAACTTTCTCAATCTAGAAGCAAACCTCTTATAGGCATTCCTTGAATTCGAACTAGTTCTAGTAACAAAACCCATTAAGACTTCACCTTGCACTCTCACACCGTTCCACTTACTTCATCATGAAACACTTCATAAAAAACATTACATCCAATAGGTCACATGCCTTTATCTTGCTCTCATCAAGATCCAAATCTCTCGTTACGCAAACCATAACGCTTCTCTTCTTGCTGACTCAACTAATTTCACACACTGTCAAGCTGGCACAATAAGTCCATCCCATCCAACACGATCCCGACTACTATCAACAAGAGATTAAGGGTGATCAGTTCCTCAATTTGTCAGTAGGTAGTCAACAATCATGACAGTGGCATAAACCATCATTACTGAACCACAACAGTGTCCTCAATCTTACGCTTCAAGTTACTTAGACATAACCTTGCTTGAAGCCTCAGCTGCTCTGCAACCCTTACATCACGCAATCCACAGTATACTGAACCAACCTCTTGCACAACACTTAGGAGAAGCAACTTCTACCTCACTTACTTCACACGTACCTCTGCAGACAACAAAAGGAAATAATCAAGTACCAACAATGTTTCACACACATGTCGCATACCAAAAGGGAGTAAACACATAAACAACCTGGCCGATAGACCGACCTGCTATGATACCACTATTGTAACACCCCTTCTAATAAACCCCTAATTAACGATATAAATAATATCAGAGAAAATAAATTTTGCACGGAAGGAGTGTCACAACATCAATTCACATTTTCAAGAAAAACGGACATGACATATTTGTCACTTTAATCATTTAAACACATAATGCATCCATGACATATACTTTCTTTTTCGTGCAAACGCAACGGAATCATAATAATATTATCTTCTCCAAAGGAGGAATCAAAATATAAAATTCAAGGCATTAAGCCATATGGTTCCTACACCATTCATGTTATCAAGTCATAATATACATACATCATCATATAAGCAAAACAACGGATTATATACAAGTATAATCCATATACAAAATATGAGTTCGAACGCAGACACTAAACCCCCAGTGTTACAATCAGAGCATCGAATCGATAACCAAAAAGTAACGGACTACATGCCTAAATGCATCCGCTAAGTCCTAGTGTCGCGCACTACCATCTTCGATACCTGAACAATGCCGTAGAAAGCATTTTCCAACAGAAGGGTAAGAATTCCAATAAATATAAAGTATGTAATTAGAGCAATTGAAAGCATTAAATAAAGGAATCTTACTCTTTTTCCAACTCTTGCATAAACCACATAATATATTCATTTAATCCAATTCCCATATTCAACAACTCAAAGAAATCAAACACAATCAATTTCATTTACCAATTAGCACATAATGCATAATACTCAACAACACATAAACTCAACAAAACGTGTATGTACGACCTGACACAACAACACGACTTATGCATGTGGTACCAATCATCTATTATCCTTCGGATTTACCGATGTCTATCCCTCAGACGGATAATCACAAAAGCCCGTTCCCTAAGCTTTCAGACCTCCACTCTAAGTCTGGGACGAGCCACTAGCCTCCACGAGACTAACAAACATCACTTCTTGACACGACTAATGATGCTGTGTGCAAAATCAACAACAATACATGCAATTAAGACCCCCCACTCTGAGCCTAATATACATGCATACCCAACAAATTCAACTCTATGAATTTTCATCAACAATTGCACACAATGCATCAAATAATCATCTCATCACATTACATATAACATTTAGCACTCAAGCATAAAATGTTAAGCACATCATCAACAATTCACAATATACACATAGTATAAAACCATTCATCATCATCAAAACATAATCACATAAACATACATCATTCTTACCAATTTCCATTTAACAAATACATTCCAGAAATTCAATTAACACTAGTATGCATTACTATCTCATGTTAATTAAACACTTTTTCACATAATAATACTCTCACAATTCATCAATTAAATATTAGGTTTTACGCCGATTCGGCTACCTATCTAAGTACTCGCAAAACAATACAATCGATATTGACATATTTTCTTAAAATATAAATATTCAAGCCTAAACACCATTTTCGGTCACATTCGTAAAATGTCGCATTTTCGACAACCGACATCACCACATTAATCTACACATCCAACTTAGTTACCATCTAAATTTTCCTCCAATTCCGGGTAACTAATTATACCGCTTAATTTGGCTAATCGGACCGAACGGTACTATTTTCACTTACTCCTAAGTTAAGAAACTCATCGCCGATTCAAAGTTACCGGATCAATCTTTAATTATTTATTAATCCACTAATACGTCTCCGGTATTAACCTACTTCGATTCCTAATTGAACACAATTCCGGTCGGCTAGCGGAAAAGTCGCAAACTCGACAAACCAAACACATTATTTCCGGAATCGGAAATTAACCAAATATCTCGAAATACAACACACGTACAATTAAATATATATATATATATATATATATATATATATATATATATATATATATATATATATATATATATATATATATATATATATATATATATATATATATATATATATATATATATATATAATGAAAATTAATATTTTAATATAATTAAATAAATACTATAATAACATTCTCCATTTCTCCTTTACCATTTTTCGGTCTCAAAAAATAACTCCACCATAATTACCTACGAGTTTAACTTAGTTACCCCGTCAAATTCCATTAATTTACGGATAACTAATTTTATCGTCTAAATCGGCTAATTCGAAACAACACAATCCCGATCCGTCTCCGAAAACGTCGCAATCTCAAAAAATAACTCAACCATAATTACCTATGCGTTTAACTTAGTTACCCCATCAAATTTCATTAATTTCCGGATAACTAATTTTACCGCCTAAACCGAAAAAAAACCGAAATCAAATGCAATAAAAACATACTAAATGTTTAGAGGAAGTCTAACCCTAACCGATTAATCTTCGAAGCAAGCTCTTCGATTTGATTCCAGAAATTTCTCCTCTTCTCTTCAACCATAGTTTTTCCCCCTTTCTTCTCCTCCTGCTACTTTCTTTCTCACTTCTCTCTGTTTCACAATCTCTGATTTTTTTCTAACTTTATAAACTAACCTCATTTCCTATTATACTACTTTATTATATAATATAAAAACTAACTTATATTATTATATTATAAAACTAATATATATTATTATATTATAAAACTTATATACTTATAAACATACTGATAGTTAACGTAAACATATATATAGTTTAGTTATTTTATATAATAAAACTAATTTCTATTATTTAATTAAACTAACTTAATATAATTAAATAAATACTTTAATAATTCAATTATCACCAATTAATCAATTAACACACATAATAATATATACACATCAAAATACGATATTACTATATAAAAATAATCATTTTCCGATAAACCGAATAAACCAAAATAATCGACTATCGAACCGAATAACCGACTAAATAATTAACGATTTACCAAAACAAATATCAACCGGTCATTTTTAGAAAATAATAATATAAATAATATTAATTAAAACTATTGGAAATCACATACCGGACCAAGTAGTATACTACCGATTAAGTAAATATAATTAATCAAGATAAATATTATTATATCGAATCCTATTTCCCGGTCAAACCGATTAAATCTGACTTTATTCAAACGGTCAAATTCCAATAATAATATTATTTCTAATATTATTTCTCCGGTAATTGACTCGCATTAAATCTCCGGTTAACCGAATAAAATTCAACTCTACTTGATAAACCGATAACACTTCTCAAACGATACCGACGATCTGATTAATTACCAAACTTCATCTAAATTAAATAATTAATCCTTATTTAATTTAATTAACTAATTAATTAAATTCGGGCTGTTACAGTAAGCATAGTGTTGTACCCCAAAATTTGCCCTCCCATATTCTTCAAAAATTTGCAAAGTCAAGCTTCAAAATCTCCCCAAGGGTTGCACAGTCAAAGGTCTCCTATACAGTCAAAACTAGGGTTTTGATTCTGATCAAGAAAAGGAAGTTTTCAAGGGACCAATCAAGTCTCATATGTCTACAAACATGGTTAAGCATCCTCATATCAAGTTTCAAGACATTCAGCTCAAAATTGCACAGTCAAAAACCCTAATTGCACTACAGTCAACTGTAGGGGCAAAATGATCATTTGACAGTCAAAAGTTCAAATTTTTGGTCAACATATCATTTTGAAGCCACAAACATCATTTGATCAATGCTTGATCATGATTCTCAAAATTTGGCTCAGAAATCATCAAGATGCAAAGGTTTCCTTATTTGGACAGCTGAAAAAGTCAACTAAAATTGACCAGGGCATAACTTTCACATGGATTATCAGAAAAATTCCATCCAAAGCTCATTTTGAAGAGAAAGACATTTCCTACAACTCGTCTTCATACTTCAAGTCCAAGAAATGCTCTCACAAAAAGTTATCAATTTCAACATTATAGGTCATTTTCAAAAGTCAACAAAAAGGGACTTTAAGTCAAAGGCCATAACTTGAGATTGGTAAATCAAAATGACATGGGACCAAAGGCATTGGTTAGAGGACTCAAAGACCTTTCCAAAATGTCCAAGAACATGCGAAAAGCTTAAAAATTGAGCAAGTTATGCCTTGTGGAAGTTGGGAAATTTTTGGATATTTTGAAAAGTCAACATGGATTCAAATGACCTAAAATTGCTAATGGGCCCATTTTTCTTCCATGATTCATCATCCATGACATGTGCACGACCACTTGGCCCAAAGGGAAGTATTTTTTCATTTTTTATTTATTTATGTGAATTTTTATTTATATTAATTCATTTAAATCAAAATAAATACATGGAAAATATTTAACCTAATTTTTTCAATCTTTTTGTGCACATTATATCATCAATAATTCATGCATATCCCAACATGGAAAGATTTGGATTGATTGGTATGATTGAGAACAAAAAACACATGGAAAAGATTGAAAAAAGATATTGAAAATCAAATTTCCAAAAACCATGAATGCATTGGATTTGTTCTACTTTTCTTGACCTAATTGATTCATACATAAGCCAGGAACACAACCCTAATGATCAGACACACGCAACTGCTCAGAAAAGCCATTATCAAACTTGGAAAATTTGTCAAGAAACTCAAAACTGAAAGTTCACTTCCAGGGCGATTCAGGACATAATTCTTGTTCCATTAGCTTCCTTGAAGATTACTGAACGTGTTCTAATCAATATCATTCCTCAAAGCTTAAAGAATTGGTATATTGAACCGGACCTGTGCATGAAAATTTTCAGAGTCGTGCATCTCAATCCATGCATTCTTTGAGGATTTTAAAGTTTGATTCATGTTAATTACTTTGTTCTGAAGCTAACCCAATGTTTTGATTAAATTATTATGCGTTGTGTACGATTTCACCATTATTGAAATTTAGGGTTTACAGGACCTTAAGTTGGGGATTTTGAAACAAAGAAAAATTGGAGCACATGAATTGGACCATTCAACTCAGGGTGTTCAGACGATCTCAAACTTACCCTCGCGCCTAATTTATAGAGCCCCTAGGGCTAATCGCTATTTCTTGATATGTTATCTTAGGCAACACGTGAAAACCGTTGCCTATGTTTCTTTTATTTCAGGAAAAAACAAAGATGCGAGGAAGATGATGACGTGTGGAGTAATGGTTGGAGTATTCAAAATTTCGCGCGCAGGAGTCATTACTGATTTGTTTCATATTATAATGTTTGTTTATTATATTACATACAACGTGCGCATCTGGAACAACTGGCAAGGCATAGGGCTGGTATAGTGCATGACCTGGGTTCGAGCCCCAGGTCTTCAATATTCTCAATATTATTTTTCCATTGATCTTCACATGCAGCGCCCACGTTCAAGTCCACCATGCACTCCCAAATCCAGCATGCCACGCGTACGTTTGGAGCAATCCAAGGGTGCATATTGGAGGAACACCATGAGGTTGAGTCAACGCACATGCACGTGTCTGGCCGAAGTCAAGCAGGCCAAGGTTATTGGGCCAGAATTTCCATAATTTTACCTCCTATTTGGGGACTACAACCCCCCTAGGTTTGCATAATTTTTGCTTTCTTTATTTTTTAATTTTATTTTTATTTTAATTATTACTTGTTTAATTAATTTATTATTTTCACAAAATACAATAAAAATCAGAAAAGATAAAAAATATAATAAATATTTTATTTTAATACTTTTTGTAAATAATTATTTAGCTTAGAATTAGGGTTTAAGTTAATGTTTTCATAATAAAAATCTAAAATAGGCATAGAATCAGGTTTAATGAATTTTTCATCCTTTTCATTTTTTTTCTTTCAAATAATTAAATATTTATTTTATTTATTTTTTATAATCAAATTTGCATGTAAAAATTAGGTTTAATTTAGGTTAACAATTTCAATATTTCTTAACAAATTAAAAAATAACTAGAATTAGGGTTTGCATCTTATTTTGATTTTAATTAATTCTCCCTTTTCATATTAAATCTTAAAAAACATAAAATACCAAAAAAAAACAAATCCCTTCTTTCTTTTAAATTAATTAGTTCCTTATTAATTTTAATTTTGCAAAAGGGTCCAACGCCCTCGTTTCAATTTAATTTTTATTAATTCGCATGTTATTTTATTTCGTTTAAATATTCATGTACCTCTCCCGAAGCCATGTAAATTACTTCTCGCATTTTTAATTCTTTATTTACTTTCTTTATTTATTTTCTGTCAAATCGGGTTCGAGAAATTTTTGGCGATGTGGACCCGCGCCGTTTGTAATAGCTTAGAATTTACTTTCCTTGCAACTTTTAACTGTTAATCAAAGGACATGAAAGAATGTATGGACAAAATAAAAATAAGCGTAGAACACCCATAACATGACAAGATAAATGTAAATGAAAACGACACACGAATCGCACACACCACCCCTAGGGTACGCCTCACTGTTGCCTTGCCTCGAAAGGTGATCGTCGAGTAGAGGATGTCTTAGTAAGTCCTCATGATCCGGGAACCTGGCATGAGGGTAGCTTCTAAGGTGTCTTCCTATTGCTCCGGTGATCACCATGTCCCGAACCTCGAATTGACCCGAACACCTCCAACGGTGGTGCTACCTACCTCTCAATGGTGGGATGGCACTACTTTAAAGGACATTTACACAGACGAATTCCTTAGGGTAGGTAGACGACTCTAGATACTTGCTCTAATTTCAAAACAAATTCAAAAATACTTTTCACACCGACACATTTTCAAAAAGCTTTCGAAAGCATCTTTTCAAACACTCTTGAGGACCGATACAAGAGTCGAACTGGAATTTTCAAAGAAACTTTTTAAAAACCCACATTGAAAAGCAAACAAACCATTTTGAAAACACAATGAGCAAGTATCTAAGAGCCCATGGATAACCATGGATAGAAAGGGTGCTAACACCTTCCCTTTCTATAATCTACCTCCCGAACCGAGAGCAATCTCTTTAAGGAATTTTTCTGTGCTTTTGTCCTTTCCATTTGGAGAAAATAAAAGACGGTGGCGACTCTTGCTTCCGCGACATTTCGCGAACCAGCGTTAAACAGTCAGTTCCAGATCCACCGATCACACATAGGTATTTGGTTTGACAATCCTTGGTTCTGCATATTTAGACCCATATGGTTCACACCAGAACCAAAATTTTGTACTTGCGAAAAGGTTGTCATGGTAGGCTGTGTATGTATGGATGCATTATTGTGTAACCCTGACATAAATGAAGTTGGCATCCCATATTGGGATTTCTCCCTCCAAGGCCCAAAATTTTCAAACTTGGTGGCCTTGGGGTTGTAGGTTGAGTCTGATTTCCAACATATGCCAACACATGGCCGATTTGAGTATTCGACGGAATCTCTCCCACGCTTGTAGAAACAGGTATGGTTTTCAAATTGTCCGTGGGCATGGGCCCTGTAGACCCAGGTATAGAACTATTTGTAGCCATGGGTCATGCGGATGTGGACATGGCTTGTGAATCAGGGATTGCAGTTGACATATTCGTTGAACTGGCCATGATTGTACCTGATCCTTGTGGAGGATTTTTCCCTCCTCTACTATTGGTATTATTAACCATTTTTATGGTCTGTTTTCTTTTGGGTATTGATTGGTTATTGTTAGTTATCTTACCACTCCTAAGGTTCATATACTAAAGGCAAGAATTTGTTCCTAAGAGAAACTAAAAAGACCCTAATTGAAAGAACATAAGCAATGTGACTAAACCACTTCGACACGGTTCCACTGAGCGTGCCAATTTGTTTACCAGTGATTTCTGACAAATAACTACCAGTCTTTCAAACTCTATGGTTTGCTAACTTACAGGATCGACTAGATTGATCATAGGACATATGTCTTAGTGTTACAATTTGACTTAGAATTTGACATAATAATAAGGTCTTTGTACGTGATTATGGTTACTTCAAGATGTTTAAAATTTGGCTATGAATCCTAAATATAGCTTTCAAGGAAATAATCTAAAAATGTTTATAAAATATAAAGAAAAAATGCTTATAAAGGAAGTTCGAAAAAATCTGTTAAAAGTGTTTGACTGGAAACGAAAAGGAATAAAGAAAGCAATTAAAATAACTTTGTAATAAAAAAACAGCTTTGAATAAAAATGATGGTGTTTTTACATATACATTATCAATAAACTCTTTTCTCTCGCTCTAGTACTTTGAGTATGAGTGATTTGTATACACTATGAACATCTCTGAATCCTAACATATAAGACTCTTATTTATACTAATTCGACTCTAACAGTCTTTCTATGAGATTACGCCACGTTCGACATCTTTTACATGCATACATTCTGGCGCTTCCATGCATCTTCCTGGCAAAAACGCATTAGTTTGAAATTTAAACTCCCCGATCGAAGCTTTTGAATTCGACTTTGAATTCAACTAACATGACTGTCGAAGTATTCACATATCTTGAAATACTCCTTTCAATTTAAGTTGCCCTTCGACATATCGAATCATAAAAATGAGCTTTATAAAATAACCTTATAAGGTCAAATTTCATGTTATTTTTTAAAACATGATCTTCTCAAATCAACTTTCATATTTTTATCAAATGTCAAAATCTTCAGCTAACAGCTGCTTAATTATAAACTTTGTTTTACATGCGATTAACTGGAGGTGTTTTTAAGTAGTAAGTGTAACATCCTATTTGTATGTTGAAATTTTATAACTCTGATTTTAATATTATTCGCCAGGTAGAAATAGGGTGTTACACCAACCAAATGCAACCTTCTATACCAGACTTCACTTTCTTAGACTTACAAAAGGAGAACCAGTTAAGAAAATAACTCTTGAAGCCATTTCTTATGCTAACCAAAAACCATATCCAAATTCCACCTCTTTCCAAACCAGTTAGAAATGTTGCAATTTAGAAGTTCGATATGGTTGGAAGGAGTCACGCTACAATTGTTGCTGCTTTGGAGGCGATGGCTCAGGCTATGGAGAATCAGTCGAACACTGACAAGAATGTCGGACCTCGTAGTTTGGCAACTTTCCAGAGGGAGAATCCACCTACATTCAAGGGTAAGTACAATCCTGATGGAGCGTTATATTAGTTGACGGAGATCGAGAGAATCTTCCGTGTGATGGACTACACTCCAGCACAAAAGGTTCGATATGGTACCTGTTGTACCCCAAAATTTACCCTTTCATTTCTCCAAAGATCACCTTGGACCCTCAGGTTTGTTCCCATCCAATTTCAAGCATTGAATTACAAATTTTCCAAGAAAGTCATTCACAAGGGTAAAATGGTCATTTGCGCACTGAAAAGTCAAACTTTGACTTTTGATCAAAATCAAGTTTCAAGGAGCATATTTCATCAAGACATGTTGAAATATGAAGTTTGTTTCATCAAGAAATTCCAAAGTCAAAATTACTTTGGAAAGGTCAAAATTCTAAATACTTAGAGTTTTTCTAAGTGTTTAAGAAGTATGGCAAACTCAGAACTTCTGATCAGATTGTCACCATGATGCAAGCTGATTCTGGAATAATTTCTAACTCAAGAGCTGTAGACTTCAACAAGATCTAAAACATTGCAGAACATAACTTCTCCTAGAAATGTTGGGATTTCAAGTCAAATCCTCAAAAACACGTCCCTGAAACTGAAGCATTCAGCAAATTTTGGACACTTTCAAAACAGATTTCGGTCAGAACTTCTGGGCCAATTTTCATAATGGTTCAGTCAGAGTTTGCAAGGGTAATTCAAAGAAGGTTAAAAAGCATGTTGCAAGCTTCCTAGAAGGTCTGAGAATTCCTTCAGAACATGCTGGAGCAAGGAGATATAAAGATCAGAAGTTGGATGTCTATTCTAAGTTACGCTGAAGCTGAACTTCTGATCCAGAATTAAGAAATGATGCAGAATCTCACGTTGCAGGATTTATAGTTTGATCATTCTCATCATCATTTAATGCTCACAACCACTTTTGGGTCTTTGTCCAAAGGATTTCCCCACGTGTGGCATAGAAGTACCATTACTGTCTTGGAAAAGAAAACTTTTGTACAAGAGTGTGCTAGGCCCACGCGTTGCTTTTGCTTTTGAGGTTACCTTTCCTTAATTCCTGCTTACAAATCTGGCTTAGGCGCTGCTAAAGTTGCTAACCACCATACCTATTTGAACCTACTTCAAGAACAAGTCAGCGCCTAGCATATGATGGTTGTACCCCTTAACCTCTCCAAGCTACTAAACCTTTGCCTATAAATTGGACTTCATTGGAAACTGTAAAGAGATCGAAAATTGGAGAAAGAAAAAGCCTTGAACCCCCTGCTAAAATTCCAAGAGTCCAAAACTGCAAACACAAAAATACAAAACCTGTTAGCTTTTGATTCTTGCATTCAAACTCCATTTTCCTCAAGTGTTTCTTGACCAAAAACAGCCACACAGCTTCTGATATACATTTAGAAACCATCCTAATTTCCGTGTTCAGACTGTGACATACCCTCCATTAATATCCACCTCAATAAAGTCATAACTTTACCCCTTTGTTGTTCCAGAATTTTCTAATCATTCATAGCCCAAGTTGAAAGCTTCCAGCCTGCTGAACACGTGAGGAAGCTGCTCAAAACATCACAAGCGGTCAGAACCAGACTCCAGCTCACAGAACATTTTCCAGCTGCAAGGTAAGCTTCTGCTGACTTTCGTCATATTACTTAGGCATTATTAGACTTGCATGTTCAAAATACAATGTAGACATCCTGATTCTGATGTTATACATGTTCTGAGGTTTCATGTATTTTCCTGCCTAAGTAGAGAGAATTTCAGTTCAGAACTTTTTGAAGAAATTAGGACTCAAAATTAGGATTAGCAAATTCATGCTTGCTTCTGATTTATAGTTATGATATCTCTTGTTTCTAAAACATTACAAAACTTGCCATAACTGTTACATGCGCATCTTCTGTTTTGTTGAGAAATGACTAAGTTGCAGATGTTCTAACTAGCGTGGAGAGGGAGTTAAAGTTCTGCCAGTGGCATAAGAACTTCTGAAATCTTCTTTGTTCCCAACGGATCCATAACTTCTGACTTTACCTATTTCTACTAATATGATTTCTGTTTTTGCAGCACGCCAGAGTCAGAACTTCTGATCTCTTTTAGTTCAGCAATGCGCTGATTCTATTTTCTTTTTCCTTACTATTTTTGCTATCACTTCTATTTTCACTAATCAAAAACACCAAAAACATTTTACATTTTACATGATTTATTTTATTTCTTAAAACAAAAAGATCAAAAATATTTTCTTAAACAAAACTTATTTCTTTTCTTAAGCAAAACAAGTTCATTTTATATTTCTTGTACATTCTTATCCATTCAATATGGTTGTAATAGTAACTTAAGGCTTAATTTTACTTGCAATCCCCATTTACAAAATTTGTACACCCCATCCCCCCTAACGTTTGTAATAGCGTAGGATATTTACTTTCTGCACTTTTTATTACTTTCATATATTTCTAGTAATTAGGTTGTGTATGACAAGAGATGAAATAAACAAATAGAGAACCCTAATCAAGATAAAAATGCATGCAATCAAACATATTTTGCATATATGCACACCTTAGGGTAATCTCACTTGTTGCCTATCAGAAAAATAGTCATATCCCTTGAACATGGGCGTTTTAGAAAAGACCCTCGATAAAAGATCGTAGTCCCTCGATGACCCTCGATGTTGCCTTCGGTAAACAATTTAGTCCCTAAACGACATTGCTAAAACATCCATAGGTTGCCTTCTATGACTATACAAATGTCCCACACCCGTTCCTTCACATCCAACGATGGGGCTTCTCACCAAAACAATGGTAAGATAGTAACATCTAAAGGAGGAGGAAAAGAACAAATAAGACCTTTTGAGTAGGTAGATTCGCTCCTAGTTGCTTGCTTGCTCACAACAAAACATTTTTACACCAACACTCTCATTTGAAATATTTTCAAAAGACAAACACTTTGTACGCGTTCTTATAGAAACGAGAGCCATTACAAAGAAAACTCTTTTCAAAATCATTTTCAAAAACACATTCCACAAACACCTCTTTGAACTATTTTCAAAACAACACTTTATACGCATTCTTATAGAGACGAGAATCATTACAAAGTCACATTTTCAAAATAATTTCAAAACCCACATCACTAGTACACATTCAAAACAAAAGCAAGTGATCTAGCAAGTAACTAAGAGCCCGTGGAATACCATGGATGAAAAGGGTTCTAATACCTTCCCTTTTCATAATCTACCCCCCCGAACTCAAGAAACAAATCTCAAAGGTCTTTTCTGTGCTTTTTCACCTTTCCTTTTGGATAAAAGAAAAGTCGGTGGCGACTCTTGCTAACCGCAACATTTTATCAAACGCAAAACGTTCATGTCAGATCTCCCACCACATTACATTACCCATATGCTAGTAGTCGAGGCTAATGACTGGTGGCTAGAGACTTGTCAGAAATTGGAGGATGTAGGTGAAGATATCACTTGGGCTGTGTTCTTTAAGGAATTTCCGAGGAAGTATTTCCCTGAAGACGTTTGGGGTAAGAAGGAAATTGAGTCTCTTGAGCTGAAGCAAGGGAATATGTCGGTTACAAAATATGCTGCAAAGTTTGTTGAGTTGGCTAAGTTTTATCCGCACTATAGCATGGCAAATGCTGAGTTTTCGAAGTGCATCAAGTTTGAGAATGGGTTGCACCTAGAGATCAAGAAGGAAGTTTGATACCAAAATATTCGTGTTTTTGCTGATTTGATTAATAGTTGCAGGATTTATGAAGAAGATAATAATGCTCACCGTAATATCATCAATGAGAGGAGGGGCAAACTCCAACAAAATCGTGGTAAACCCTATGATTCCCCAGCTGGTAAAGGTAAACAAAAAGTTGTCCAGGGTCAGAGAACTAGTGGGGGAGATGCTCCTGCTGGCGTGGTTTGTTTCAAATGTGGGAAAACTGGTCATAAGAGTAATGTGTGTACTTCTGAGATAAAGAGGTGTTTTCATTATGGTAAGACTAGACATGCTATATTTGAGTGAAAGCATAAAGAGATGATTTGTTTCAACTGTGGTGAAGAAGGACACATTGATAGTCAGTGTCAGAAACCAAAGGAGATGCAAACCAATGGAAAAGTGTTCGCTTTGGCTGAGAATCAGATGGCTAATAAGGACAGACTCATCATAGGTACATGTTTCATTAATAGTACTCCTCTAATTACTATTATTGATACGAGTGCTACTCATTGCTTTACTGCTACTGACTGTGTTGAAAGATTGGGTCTTATATTTTCTTCTATGAATGGAGAGATGGTCGTCGATACTCCAGCCAAGGGATTAGTGACTACTTCTTTTGTGTGTTTAAAGTGCCATTTATCAATCTTTGACAGATACTTTACCGTTGATTTAGTTTGTTTGCCTTTAAGTGGGTTAGATGTTATCTTAGGTATGAACTAGTTAGAGCATAACTATGTTCATGTTAACTGTTATAACAAGTCTGTGAGGTTTTCTACTCTTGAAGAAGAGGAAGCTGGTCAGTTGTCTCCTAGACAGTTGCGACTGTTGATGCAAGATAAGGCTCTGATGTTCTCGTTAATGGCGTCGCCATGTATCAAGAATTTATCTGTAATTAAGGAGTTGCAAGTGGTGCACAAATTTTATAAAGTTTTTCCTGATGAAATTCCTGAGGTACCGCCATAGAGAGAAGTCGAATTTGCTATTAATCTTGTACCTGGTACCATACCTGTTTCTATGGTACCATACATGATGTCTACATCTGAATTGTTAGAATTTAAGAAGCAATTGGAAGATCTACTTGAAAAGAAGTTTGTGAGACCAAGTGTATCTCAGTGGGGAGATCCAATGTTGCTAGTAAAGAATAAATATGTAAGTATGAGGCTTTGTGTTGGTTATACACAATTGAATAAAGTAACGATTAAGAACAAGTATCCACTTCCAAGAATAGATGACTTGATGGATCAATTGGTGTGTGCTCATGTGTTTAGAAAGATTAGTTTGAGGTCGGGCTATCATCAGATTAAAGTGAAGGATGAGGATATCCAGAAGATGGCTTTCAGGACGTGATATGGATATTGTGAGTATTCAGTGATGCCTTTCGGTGTTACTAATGCGTCAGGAGTATTCATGGAGTACATGAGTCATATCTTTCATACTTATTTGGATAGGTTTGTGGTGGTTTTCAATGATGACTTTTTGATTTACTCTAAATAGGAAGAAGAGCATGCATAACACTTAAGAATTGTATTGTAAGGTTTGAAAGAGAAGAAGTTGTATGCAAAGTTATCTAAGTGTGAATTTTGGTTAAAGAAGATTAGTTTTCTTGGCCATGTTATCTCAGGTAGTGGCATTATTGTAGATCCATCTAAAGTAGATGTTATATTACAATGATAAACTCCAAAGTCGGCTACCGAGATTAGAACCTTTTTGGTGTTAGTTGGTTATAATAGAAGGTTTATCAAAGGTTTTTCTAAGTTGGCACTTCTGTTAACTAAGTTGACTTGTAAAGGTAGAGCTTTTGTATGGGACATTCAATGTGAAGAAAGTTTTACGAAATTGAAGAAGAGATTGACATCGACTTCAATTTTGACATTACCTAATTCCGGAGAACCTTTTATTGTATATTATAATGCTTCTAAATTGGGTTTGGGAGGTGTACTTATGCAAAACAACAAGGTAGTTGCTTATGCGTCAAGGCAGTTGAGAACTCATGAGAAAAACTATCCTATGCATGATTTAGAACTTGTTGCGGTTATTTTTGTGCTGAAGATTTGAAGGCATTATCTTTATGGTTTTAGATTCAAAGTATTTAGTGACCATAAGAGTTTGGAGAATTTATTTGATCAGAAGGAGTTGAATATGAGACAGTGAAAATGGTTGGAGTTATTAAAAGATTATGATTTCGGTTTGAATTATCATCCAGGTAAAGATAATGTTGTGGTTGATGCTTTAAGTCAAAAGACCTTACATATATCGGCAATGATGGTTAAATAATTGGAATTAATCAAACAATTCAGAGATATGAGCTTAGTTTTCCAGGTGACACCATAGAGTGTTATGCTAGGAATGTTGAAGATTAATAATGATTTTCTGAATAGTATCAGAGAAGCTCAGAAGTTAGATGTAAAGTTGGTAGATTTAATGGTTGAATCGATCAGTATGAGAATGGTGATTTCAATTTAGATACGCAATGCGTGTTGAGATTTCATAAATGAATTTGTATTCCCAACGATACAGAGATGAAAATAATGATTCTTGAGGAAAGTCATAGAAGTAATTTGAGTATTCATCCGGGAGCTAAAAATGTATCAAGATTTGAAGAAATTGTTTTGGTGGTCTGGGATGAAGCGTGATGTAGCACAGTTTGTGTATGCATTTTTAACTTGTCTGAAGTCAAAAGTTGAACATCAAAAGCATGTAGGTTTGATGCAACCGTTAGAAGTTCCAAAATGGAAATGGGATAGCATTTCAATGGACTTTGTAACGAGATTACCTAATACTCCAAGAGGACATGATTCGACTTGGGTGATTATTGATAGGCTTACAAAGTCGGCTCATTTTATTCCGATTAACATCAGTTTTCCAGTGTCGAAGTTGGCAAGATTTATACAGTGTGATTGTAAAGCTGCATGATGTTCCTTTGTGTATTGTGTTGGATAGAGATCTGAGGCTTACTTATGATTTTTGGAAGAGTCTGCAAGAGGCGTTGGGTTCTAAGTTGTGGTTGAGTTTGGCGTATCATCCTCATATTGATGGTCAGACTGAAAGGACTATTCATTCGTTAGAAGATTTGTTGAGAGCATGTGTTCTTGAACAGGGAGGTTCGTGGGACACTTATCTTCCATTAATAGAGTTCACTTATAATAACAGTTACCATTCTAGTATTGGAATGGCACCTTTTGAAGTGTTGTATGGTAGGAGATGTAGAACTCCTTTATGTTGGCATGAGTCTGGAGAAAGTGTAATGCTTGGACATGAAATCGTTCGAGAGACCACTGAGAATGTGAAGTTGATTTGAGAAAAGATGAAAACTTCCCAAAGTAGACAAAAAAGTTATCATGACAAGCGAAAGAAAGATTTAGAATTTCAAGAGGGTGACCGTGTGTTTTTGAGAGTCACGCTTGTGACCGGTGTTGGGCTAGCATTGAAGTCTAAGAAGCTCACTCCTTGCTTTATTGGTTCGTATCAGATTTCAGACAGATTTGGGAATGTTGCTTATAGAGTGGCCTTACCGCCTAACCTTTCAATTTTGCATGATGTGTTTCATGTGTCACAACTTCGGAAGTATATTTCAGATCCATCTCATGTGATTCATATGGATGATGTGCAAGTACATGATAATATCACTATGGAAACGATGCGTGTATGGATCGCGGATCATGAAATGAAGACTCTAAGAGGCAAAGAGATTGCTTCGGTGAAAGTAGTCTGGCTAGGAGCTGCCGAAGTAAGCATGACATGGAAGTTGGAGAGCAAGATGTGGGAATTCTATCCTGAGTTGTTTGAACAAGGTAAATTTTCGAGGACAAAAATATTCTAAGTGGGGAGAGTTGTAACGCTCGTTAAATTAATTAATCATTTAATTAAATATTTTTGAATCATTTGTTAAAGTTATGAGATGTTGGGAATTGTTGGCGTAAGTTGCTAGATTATTACTAGTTAATTAATTAGTTGATTAATGATAGTAATAATACTAGAATTAGTAGAATAATAGAATAATTAGGTTTGGCCTATTTTTAATGGTTAGAAGTAGAGATATGGGGGGTGTTGTTAAGTCCACTAAGAATAATATTGTGAGGTTCTATTTAAATAAAGAATAGGGTTAATTGAGAAATTGTTGGAAAATTGGTTGTGAGAAGTTGCAAAGAAGAGGAATAAGGAGAAGAGGCAAAGCAAGGTTTTCGACCGAAGAGTTACAGAGAAAGTTAAATCCAAGGAAAGAATGGGGTTCTGACTCTATAATAGGGCTTATGAAGAACATTATGTAGGGATTGGTCGTGGGTATAACTCTTGTGCGTTTGATTTTCTGGATCTGTTCTTGAAATTTTCCCATTTTCATGTTATGGTCGTTTAGGAATTTTCTGCATAACTATCCCTACAATTGATGAATCTATTAAGGGGAATATCACATACTGATATAGTTGCCATGTTTCTATGTTATTCCGTACGGTTGGTTGAAAATTAGTGGTCGAAGAGGATATTGAAAGGATGGGTTAACGTTCATCATAGACTGGATGAAGTCTGTTCAAAAGTGTTGAAAACACGCCGCACCAAGGAGCTTAGGTGCTAGGTCTCGAGCGACATAAGTCTGCAAGGTGTGCCAAGGAGCACATGTACTTGTGTCGAGTGGCACAAGGCTGCACGATGTGCCGAGGGGCATGGTGTGTGTCGGCCGGTAAGAGGCATAAGGGGAAGGGGTCAAGCGGCATGGCCACTGTGTCGAGGGGCACACGTCTTTATTAAATTCTCTTCTGTTGTTCCTGTGCACGTTGAAGGGAACATACTCCTTTCACATCCCTTAACGCTCATGTGCAAGTTAATTGGTCAATCATTTTCGTTAACATCCACAGTATAATAATTAGAGTTCTTAAGGTATTCTATCCCTAAATGATTAATAGATTACTGATAAATATAAGTTAGTAGCAGGAGAGATAATATAATTAATAAGTGACTAGCAGTAAGTGGTGTGGAATCCGAGATAGTAGTACAAAACCGAAAACATTAGTATTTAGTAGAAAACTACTTAGCTAGATATAGTCGAATTGCCCGAATAATTATGCAGAACGTCATAGTATATTTTGGTTGATACAATGTATTGTATGCTTTGTTATAATTTGAGAATTTGCAGGTGATGATGAATTTTTTTGAGATGCCTCTAATTATTGGCAGATATTATGTTGTAGGCTTATGGCCAATGTCAAATTATGTTGAGTTGTTGTTGAATTATTGTTGTTGTTGTTGTTACTACACTCATACTGCTGTCACATACATAACATATCAAGTTGGAAGCTCATGCTCGGTAAGTTGGCCTGGATTGTCAAATATAAATTTGAAGGCTTACGCTTTGTTAATGTCTCTATTAATTGGAATATTATTAAGTTAGGAGTTTGGCTCCGTTGGTACCACATGCATGTGCATAAAAACAAGTCGCATTTCATGTTGCATCCTAAGTTGTTGTGTGGGTTAATTGATTATATTAAATATTGTTAAAGAGTTGCGAAGTGGTGATTTTGTATGAAATGATTCTAATATATTATTTATCACGCATTCTATTATATTGTTTGATATCTTAGTCCTTCTGTGTGAATGTTACCCCTATGTTGGTAACGTGCAGGTAATCTAGAGTAAAGGTTGTTTACCTTCAGCAGTTCGAGTCAGTGTCGTTGCTCTGATACGTAACTCTCGGGGGGATGAATGCTTGTTGCTTTATTGTTGTGATCACTTATGTTGCTAAATTTTAAATTTATTTACTAAGTACTTTGTTGTTTCTAAAGTTTTTTTCAGTTGGGCAAAGATGTTATGTTCTTTGAATTGAAAATTGTGATTCCGTTGCTTAATTATAAAATTTGTTTTATTATAAAGACTAGATTATGTGGTTAACGGTTCATCCGAGTTTAAGTGTTATGTATCTATTTTACATGCGATTAACTGAAGGTGTTTTTAAGTAGTAAGTGTAGCGTCCTATTTGTATGTCAGAATTTTAAAAATCTGATTTTAATATTATCCGTCGGGTATAAATAGGGTGTTACACCAACCAAATGCAGCCTTCTATACCAGAATTCACTTTCTTAGACTTACAAAAGGAGAAACCACTTAAGAAAATCACTCTTGAAGCTATTTCCCATGCTAACCGAAAACCATATCCAATATGCCACCTCTTTCCAAACCAATTAGAAATGTTGCAATTTAGAAGAGAACGAGACAAGGACTCCGATACAGCGGAACAAAAATCACAATTAAGGTCACTAGAGGAATGGATAATACCTCTATACCTTAAAATATCTCTCATCGGTAATCTGTTCAAAAAGCATCTCCAAGAAAATAGTACCCCCATGAAAGTCCTTAAAGAAACGGAAAAAAATCCTCTTTAAAAAAGTACCAGAACCTTTTAATAAACAAGAAAGAATAACTGTCAGGACCCAGACTTTTCGAACCCTCACACGCTCACACCGCCTCCTTAATCTCCACATCCAAAAACAGATCTTCAAGAATGTACCTTTTAGATTGAATAAGCCTATTAAAACAAACCCCTTCTATTACCGGTCTGTTGGAATCATATTCACCAAATTTACTAGCAAAATGGTTTAAAACCTCCTCCTTAACCTCCTTGACTGACTCCAAAATCCCCTATTTGAATTAATGGTACCAATATAATTGTGCCTACTTATCTCCTTTAAAACACTATGGAAATACCTGCTATTAGAATCTCCATCATTAAGCCACTTCAATCTTGACTTCTGAATGAGCATGTTTTCCTTGATTTTAAGGTTCAACCTAAACCGACTCTTAGCCTCCCTCCCTTTCACAACAAAATCATCCCATTCTATATCAATATCTCCATCTACCGCATCATCCCCTACATTTATATCCCTCACTTCCTCCTCCACCTCCAAATTGATCCTCCCGAAAACCTCATGATTCCACCTTTTAAGACTTTCTTTAAGAATCCACAACTTTTCCTTTAAAACAAAATCACTTCTCCATTCAACCACCAACTTACTCCATTCCTTTTCAACAAAAGGAATGAAATATATATTGTTAAACCATTTGTTATTAACCTTGAAAGGTTTCAGACCCTAATCCAAACGATCTAACACCAACCAAATCAGACAATGATCCGAAACATCTCTCAAGTCGATAAACTGACCAACCACCCCCCAATTATTGATCATGTTCTCAGAAACGAGAAACCAATCTATCCTACTCATAGCTTTTCTTCCACCATGATACCAAGAAAAATTCTTCCCTTTTCAAGGAACATCCACCAACTCACTTTCCTCGAGAAACTCCATGAAATCCCTCATTTTAGAAATTCTGCCATAACCCGACCTTCATTTCCTCTCCCTGCTATTTTTAACTGCACTAAAGTCACCACAAAAATACCAATCACCATCAGTGTTTCTCAACTTTAACTCCAAAAGATTCCTCCATATGTTCAGGTCCGTCATACGGTTTAGGTTTTGCGCAGTTGGTTAATAGCATAATATTCTCGTCGGGGAAGTCAAAGTTCATTAATTGATAATCATCCACAGCTTGATGGGCCAAATGGTCTACTAGTACACTTCCTTTGATGGATTTTTGAGTCGTGTATTAAATGTCATACTCAGTCAAGATCATTTTCCACCTGGCTATTCGTCCGGAAAGGGCAGGTTTTTTGAAGATGTACTTAATCGGATCCATCTTGGAAATCAACAAAGTGGTATGAGTCAACATGTACTGCCTTAGCCGGCGAGCAGCCCACGCTAAAGCACAACAAGTTTTCTCGAGCAGTGAATATCTGGTTTCACAGTCGGTAAATTTTTTGCTTAGGTAGTAAATTGCATGCTCTTTTCGGCCAGACTCATCATGTTGGCCCAAAACACACCCCATAGAATTCTCTAGTACTGTCAAGTACATGATCAAGGGTCTTCCTTCAATTGTAGACATGATAATAGGAGGTTCTTGTAGGTATTCCTTGATCTTGTCAAAGGCAATATGGAATTCATCGTTCCATTTGACTACCTGATCTTTCTTCAAGAGTTTGAAGATTGGCTCACAAGTAGCAGTTAAGTGTGATATGAAATGGGCAATGTAATTGAGAAGACCCAAGAATCCTCTGATTTCTTTTTCATAACGAGGGACTGGCATTTCTTGGATGGCCTTTATCTTGGCAGGATCAACTTCAAAAACCTAGAAGCTTTCCAGAGCGTACTCCAAACGTGCACTTGTTAAGGTTTAATCTCATCTTGTACTCTTTTAGTATTTCGAATAGCTTGTACATGTGACCGAGATGTTCTTCTTCAGTTTGCGATCTGGTGATCATATCATCCACATATACTTCTATCTCATGATTAATCATGTCATGAAATAAAGTAACCATAGCCCTTTGATATGTCGCCCCTGCATTCTTTAACCCGAATGGCATGACCTTGTAGAAGAAGGTGCCCCATTGTGTAACGAAAGTAGTTTTCTTCATATCTTCGGGAGCCATCTTTATTTGATTATAGCTTGATAAGCCATCCATGAATGAGAAGACTTTATGATGAGAGGTATTGTTGACTAAGACGTCAATGTGTGGTAGAGGGAAATCATCCTTGGGGCTTACCCTATTCAGATCCCTATAGTCTACGCACATGCGAACTTTCCCGTCTTTCTTTGGCACTGGCACTATATTGGCCACCCATTGAGGATAGGATGTTACAGATAGGAATCCTGCATCAAACTGTTTCATTACTTCGGCTTTGATCTTTTCAGACATGTCAGGTCTCATGCGACGAACTTTTCGTTTAACAGGAGGGCGATCTTTTTTAGTTGGCAGACGATGAACCACAATGTCGGTATCCAACCCGGGCATATCTTCATACGACCAAGCAAATACTTCCATATAATCGCGCAACATCTGAACCAAACGGCCCTTGACACTGCTTTCCAAATTAGCGCCAATCCTAATTTCCTTCTTATCTGACTCAATACCTAAGTTGGCAACCTCAATCGACTCTTCGTGTGGTTGAATAGCTTTTTCCTCTTGTAATAGAAGTCTGGATAGTTCTCATGGTAAGTTACAATCTTCCTCGCTTTCGTCTTAGGTTTGGTTGATAGGACATTCAAAGTCATAGTCGGCAATAATAGAGTTGTTGACAATAGGATCCAGAGTGGATGTAGACCTGTAAGAGTGTGTGTGTGTGCATGTAAGATACATGGCTATCTTTTGGAAATGTATTTGAAAGAAAAGAAAGACAATGAGCACAAATGTTTGAATGCAAAAGAGTCCAATGTACTGAATGATCATATGATTAGATGAACAAAATATAAAGCCTTTGACAAAGGACCAAAGTGCCCCAGGCTAGGCACATGGCTTAAAAGTCAATATCAAAATATTACAGACAACGAGTTCTTGAATTGATTAAAAGAAAAAACAAGTAGATTACTCCTCAATGAAGGAGATGGGCACAAAGTCCTTCGCATTCCAATTGTTGGGCTTCCCTTCGGTTGTTGGGTAGATCCAGTCTTCAAAAGCACACTCATCATCGAAGTCTTCTACAGCATTCACTTCATGATTTTTGAGGTGGAGAGGCGGCTTTCCAATGCGAGCACCTCTAACTTCTTTCTGAACTTTGGAGGTGAAACCTATCCCAAACTTATCTGTCTTGAGTGGGATGTCGAGGAGTTGACCCCACATCTCATTGTTTCCTTCTTCTACCACAACACGGGCATCCTTAAGAGAAACCATCTTGGGGATAACTTTATCTGTTCTTGGAGTGTCGGAGGAGATTTTGGTAGTGGCCACAACTTCTAAAGTCTGGAAAGGAGTCTCTATGAATTCGCCATCCATTTCTACGTACTTGAAAGAATTGAGATGGCTTACCATAAATTCTTCTTCACCACAAACAGTGATAACCTTCCCTTGAACTGGGTTCTTTAACTTCTGGTGGAGAGGAAGTGATCGCTCCTGCCCCATGGATCCATGGGCGTCCAAGCAAGCAAGAATACGCAGTTCGTATGCCCATTATATAGAATGTGGAGTTGAAAATTTGCGAACCAACCTTAATTGGGAGATCCACCTCTCCATGAACCATCCTTTTCGACCCATCAAATGCCCTCACAACAATATCACTTGGCTTCAAAACCAATCCTTCACAGTCTAGCCGATCTAAAGTGCCTTTAGGTAACACGTTTAAAGATGAGCCTGTGTCCACCAAAACATGTGCCAGAGTGGTCCCCTTACATTCAATAGAAACATGCAAGGCTTTATTATGATTCTTTCCCATGGGAGTTAAATCTGCATCGGAGAAACCCAGACCATTGTCGACTGTCAGACTTGCTATGCAGTTTTCAAATTGGTCGGTTGTGGTTTCTTGAGGCACATGAGCCTTTTTTAAGAATTTAATCAAAGCTTGTGCATGGGCATCGGAACATAGCAATAGGGACAACATTGATATTTTAGAAGGGGTTTGCCTCAACTGCTCTACTATTTTGAAGTCGCTTTTCTTGATGATTTTCAGAATCTCCTCCATCTCTTGAGTGGATGATTTTTCCATGACAGACTTTTCAGCAGGTGCCTCTTCCCTAGCAAGCTCACTTTCTTTCTCCTTTCCTCTAGTACTAGCACCATCATTTCCATTGGTTATGCGGATTGGAACTGTGGTAGTGGTTGGTGGTGAGATAACAGGGGAAAAGATCCTTCCTGTTCTTGTGACTTTACTAGAACCAGTAATATTAGTAACACCAGCTTCATTATCATCAATCCAAGAATCTTGTTTTACCCCATGGTAATAAACCTCGGCACCGTAATTCCATGGTACCGCTTTATCAGAGGTGTATGGAACAGTTCTGGCAGCAGTGATTATGAGAGGAGCAATGATTGGTTCATTCGAAATCCTGATAGGACCTTTGGATGAGATCCTAAGGGGTTTGTTTGAAATTGTTATGATGGCCAAATATTCAGCTTTGTCGAGTGAATTTTTGATGGTGGGATTCTTTTCGAATAGGATTTCACGGCCATCCATTAGGCGTTGTATACCTTTCTTCGGTTCTTCACACCCGTCAGATTGTCTCATACAACCCACACAGTCTTTTTCATAGCCAGGGAAAGTCCCAGCTTTCAACAAATTACTCTTGATTACATTCAATGGAGTAGTTAACTCTTCAACAGAGGCAATGAAAGTTGTATCTTCGATGGCATTAACACCTTTGTCGTGCTTCGGCATTGGAGCGGTAATTACATTTGGCGTTGGAGGAAGATCAAATTCAATAGTCTTGTTGTCAATTAAGTCCTGGATTTTGTTCTTCAAAGCCCAGCACTGACCAGTCTCATGCCCGGGGTTGTTTGAATGATAAGAACACTTTGTATTTGGATTATATCTCGGCGACGAGGTATCAGGGTTGGCGGGAGGATCCCGCGATGTCACTAAATTGGCCCTGAGCAGATGTTGAAGGTCTTGAGATAATGATATGCCTAACCTTGTAAATTGTCTTCTTAGAGCTTTAACCTGTTGATGATTGGTAGATGGTCTTTGAGTAGCAGTCGGATTGGAGATTCGGATAGCATTAACAGACGGATGATTATTCACTTTGGTATGGGCCTTTTCTCTATACAAAACATTAACTTCTTTCTTCACGGCAAAATGTTTCTTGATAGGATTAGGAGTGGAGGTAGACACCACAGAGATCTTTCCAATTTTAATGCCACTTTCAACTCTTTCACCGGTTAGGATTAATTCGGTGAAACCAGAAGAAGAGCAGCCAACCAACAGATTAAAGAAAGGACCAGATAATGTGCTCATGAACATGTCAATGTGTTCCCTATCAGTCAAGGGAGGTTGGACCCTACTAGCAAGGTCCCTCCACTTTTGCGCATATTCCTTAAATCCCTCATCCTTCCCCATGGTCATACCTTGCAATTGAACCCTCGTCGGTGCCAAGTCGGTGTTGTATTAATATTGATGGTAGAAGGCAGTAGCTAGACCCTCCAAAGTATTGATGCGAGAGCCATCCAACTGATAAAACCATTCAAGTTGTGTTCCAGCCAGACTCTCTTGGAAGAAGTGAATCCAGAGTTTTTTATCAGCAGTGTGCGGTTGTATCTTGCGCACATAGGACTTCAAATGGAGCTTTGGGCAAGAAACCCCATTGTATTTTGCAAAGGTTGGTATTTTGAACTTGTGGGGAATGACTACCCTAGAGATTAAGCCCAAATCGTCAAAATTCAAACCGAGAATAGCTTGGATTTCAACTGCTTTCAACATGTCTTCTAGTTGCTTGTATTTGATGTTTGCGGGTGGATATTGTTCATTGAAATAATCATCATCAAATTCTTGGTCATTGATACAGTCGGCCTGAGTACTCTTGACTTCACCAATTTGGTTCTCGTCCTCTTCGGATGAATCTTCCTCTATTGGAATTTGACGTATTGTCTCCTTGAACCTTTTACCCATGTTGAGTAGAGCTTTCTTCTTTGGCTTTTACTTAGCGGCCAACAAGGCCATCATATCCTGCTGACCCTTGGCCAGGGTGAGTAAGGCTTCCTGAAATTGAGAGTTCTGGGCTTGAAGTTCCGTCACGGTTTTCTCTAGATTCATCTTGCTGAAATAAACAGTTGAGAGATAAGGAAATCTGTTATGCGGACACCTGTCATGTCACGAAGCATGAATATGCAATATGCAAATGATTTCAAAGATTTAAGGAATTTAAATTTGTATAGACAAAGAGTGAACAAACGTTAATCTTGCATTAAAGAGTTATGATTTGAATACAAACATGCCTCTTGGGCTTACAATAACAGAAATATAAAAGTAAACTCCTAAGACAGAAAAGTTGTGCGCCTCTTCTTTGGCGCAATGTAGATGTTTAAGCTCCTTTCTTCATGAAGTTCCCTTGTAAGCTCCAATACCTTCTTCTCTCTCTCTCATAGAACTTAGCTTCGAAGGTGTCTCTCTATCCTCGTAACTGAATCCAAGCGTTTTGCAGATCTTTAAGGGAAGTAGGCATATCAAGATAAAGGATAATATGTGGAATGTCCCCCTCCACTACTGGCTCCATGATAATAGGTAAGACGGCTTCATAAGGCATCTTGAGACTTTGAGCGTGATCCCTCACCCATTTGAGATAGGGATCCAAAGGAATGGAATTCTTACGCCCTAACGTCTTGCTATCAACTTTGTTAACCATACCCCAGGCTCGTATAAATCTTTGACGGTAACCTTGGGTATCGCTTTCGTAGCAAATGCAATTCCTTGGATGAGTACCTTATGAGGGTCATCTCTCCTGGCGTATCCAAATTGTCGCAAATCTAAACAAGGGTTGTAAGTAATGCCTCCCCTAATGCCAAGTAGAGGGACATTATGGAATTCCCCACAGCGGTCAATGATGGTAATGTCTTTTAAGGAGTGATAATACCAACGGATATCAGCATGTGAAAGTGACATCAATCTTCTAGACCATCTCATACCTTGTTCACTCTTCACCACGGATCGAGGTAGGTGAGAAATAAGCCACCTATATAAAAGGGGAGTGCAACACATCAAAGTCCCCTTTTCTTCAAAGTGCGAGAATGAAGAGAATGCAAAATGTGTCCAAGCAATGTAGGCATCAGATTGCGAGATATGAAAACTTTTATCGCATTCACATCTATAAACTGGTCAGGATTTGGAAATAGTACCAACCCATAGACTAGAAGAGCCAAAATTTCCTCGAAGGCTTGTATATCCAAAGTATTCCAACACTCTTGAGCCTTCTCCAACAAAAACTTTGCTAGTAACCCTTTAATACCACTACTTGTTACCCAATTTACTACTATGTCAGATGGTTGCAAATGTAGAGCTCGAGCAATTTCCTCAGGTTTAGGGTCTCTTTCAATTCTGTTGAAAGGTAACTGATTAAGAATAGGGATCCCCATGAGTTGAGAAAATTCCTCCAAAGTGGGCACAAGTTGGTAATCAGGAAAAGTGAAGCAATGATGCAAAGGGTCGAAGAATTGGACAAGCACCTTTACCATATCTTCTTCAATACTTGAGGTAACCAGACTAAGGAGTCGACCATGTATTTTGGTGAATGGAGAATCTGTAGGCACCCTTGATACTAAATCCTTGAGTTGTGGAGGTATCCTCACAAGACTGACTTGGATAGTGCTCCTACGAGCGGTCATGTCCTATAAAACAGAACAAAGATAAATTCAAAAATCGTTGAAATGGTTAGTGATGTTTATGATGCTTATGATGCTTATGATGTTATGTACAAGTGTATACACAAAGCAAACAAGTCCTCGATTTAGGCTTGCATGGGGTTTCAGGTAAGTACCCTCTTGAAGTTTAGTTGGCTCAACCTGTCCTAAAAGTAACCGGGTTCTAAGGGATCTCAATATCACTGATCTTTCCCCCAAGTTTCGTTCAATAAGAGATTGACTCATAACCAAACAAAACTCAAGAGTCAAACCTCAATGAGTGTAGCATCGAGTATCAACCAACTTCGGACTGCACCAAAGCCGGTCAACTCACTACGTCATAATGGATAAGTTGGTCAAGTAAGGTTCTAAGGTCAGTTGATGCTTTACGACACCACGCGGCGGCCCCGTACTCTCCTTGACTGACTCAAGGGTTACCGGTACCAACCAAAATACCAAATCCGGGTGTAGGATTTAAAACAAACCCAAACAAGGAACCAAAATATAAAGCAAGCAAATCAAACAATGTAAGCAAGTAAATGTGATATAACCCTAAGGTAACCCCACTTTTAGAATATACACTCCCCAGTAGAGTCGCCAGTTATGTGATACGGTGGGAGAACTGACTTGAGGGTTTTGCATTTTATCGCAAATGTTGCGGTTAGCAAGAGTCGCCACCGACTTTTCTTTTATCCAAAAGGAAAGGTGAAAAAAGCACAGGAAAGACCTTTGAGATGTTTTCTTGAGTTTGGGGGGTATATTATGAAAAGGGAAGGTATTAGCACCCTTTTCATCCATGGTTTTCCATAGGCTCTTAGTTACTTGTTAGATCACTTGCTTTTGTTTGAAAAATATGCTTTTGTGTGGTTTTGAAAGTATTTTGAAAAGGTGTCATCGTTTAGGCAAACTTTGTAATGATTCCCGTTCGTAAGAATGTATGCAAAGTGTTGAGATTTTGAAAATGTTTCAAGGTTTGAAAAGTTTTTTGAAGATGTTTTGAAAGTGTATGTGATTGTTTTGAAAATAGCAAAGATATTTATTTTGAGAGCGAGCAAGTAACTAAAAGTAGTCTACCTACTCAAAAGGCCTTAGATGTGTTTTTCCTCCTCCTTTAGATGTTACTATCTTACCATTGATTTGGTAAGAAGCCCCATCGTTGGATGTGAAGGGATAGGCATGGGTCATCGTATGACCATGATAGCAATGTTGTGAGATGACTTAGCACTTTTTCTGTAGGGACTAAGATCATTTTGAAAGGCAACTTTGATAGCGTCATCGAGGGACTATGATCTTTTTTCGATTTTTCTGTACTAAGACATCCCACATGCATAACATAGCCATGTAAGGCAACAAGTGGAATTACCCTAAGGGTGTAAATGTGTGAGTGTGTTTGATTGCATGCATAATTTTTTTTGATTAGGGTGATCTATTTATCAATTTTCATATCTTGTCATACACCCTAATTACTAGCATATATTGAAAGCAATAACAGTGCGGCAATGTAAAGTCCTACACTATTACAATATTTTGGGAATGGGGTACATATTTATGAATGAGGATTGCAAGTTAAAAATTCTAGGTTAATATTACAGCCATATTGAAATAGATAAGAATGTACATGAAATGTGAAATGTTTGTTTGTTTAAAAAAGAAAATAACTTTTGCTTAAGAAAATATTTTTGTCTTTTTATATTAAAAGAAAATATATCATGGAAATGAAAAATATTTTTGGTGTTTTTTTTTATTAAAAATGAAATATAATATGATGGCAAAATAAAAATAAAATAAAAAGAAGCAAGGAAAACATAATCAGCGCAAAGTGCTAAAAATAGAAGAGGTCAGAAATTCTGACTCTGACTTGGCTGCACAAACAGAAACAGGTTAACAAAAATATGGAAGTTCAAAAGTTCTGGATCTTTTGAGAAATCAGAAGTTCTTCAGAAGTTCTGACGTAACTGTCAGAACTTTGTCTCTCTCCATGCCATTCAGAACATCTGCAGCTTAGTCATTTACAGAACAGAAGTTGCATGTATAACAGTTATGACAAATTTCATGAAATATCAGAAGCATGAATCAGAAGCAATCATGTATTTGCTAGTTCTAATTCTGAGTCCTATTTTCTTTATGAAGCTCTGAACTGGGATTTACTCTACTTAGGCAAGCAGGTGCATGAATTTCCAGAATATGTACATTGTCAGGATCAGAATATCTACATTGTGCTAAATATTTAAAATCCGACAATGCTTAATCAGTTATGATAAGAGTCAGCACGAAACTTACCTTGCAGCTGGAAAGGATTCTGTGAACTGGTGATTGGTCTTGAATTCTGGTGAAGTTCTGAGCAACTTCTATACGTACTCAGCAGGATGGAAGTTTGTAATTTCTGAAGCAGCCCAGGGGTGATATTCTGACTCCTTTGTGGTGAAAGTGAATGGATAGTGTATGACAATAGGAATACAGAAGTTAAGGTAGCTTCTAATGTATGAATCAACAGCTACGTGGATGGCTTTAGTCAAGAACACTTAAGGAAAAATGGATTTTGAATATAAGGAATCAATGCTAAGATTTTGGTATTTTGTGTTTATAGTTTCCTGGGTTCTTGGAAATTTTGCAGTGGTTCAAAGCTAGTTCTCAATTTTCTCGTCTCTTTCATAAATTTTTCTGGTTAAGGGGAGGGAGGGAGGGGGGGCTTTCAGTGTGCAAATGGTATTCTATTTATAGGCAAAGTTTTGCAATTGGGGCGGTCAAGTGGCACCAACATTATGTGCTAGATGCTGACTTACTCTTGAAGTAAGCTTAACAAGTGGGGGTTCAATGCATTCAAGTTGGATGGTTAACAGCGCCTCAGCTGGATTTGGCAGCGTGAATTAAGGAAAAGTAGAAATAGCATGGGGGTCTAGCATACTTTTGCACAGAAGTTTGTCTTCCCGAGGCAGTAGGGGTACACGTGGGGAAAATCCCTTGAATACAAACTCAGAGGCGGTAGTGAGCATTAAATGAATTCCCATGTGAAACTCTGCATCTTTGCTTGACTCTGGATTAGAAGTTTTGCTTCAGCGTAGCATCTCATCTTCCGATCCTCTCATCTTCTGACTTCAGCATGCTCTGAGGGATCCTTCAGAACTTCCAGTATACTTACAACATGCTTTGCTACCTTCTTTGTTTTAGCCTTGCAAACTCTGACTAGACCTTTGTGAACACTGGCTCAGAAGTTCTGACTAAACTTTGTCTTGAAAACATCCAAAATTGTCTGACTGTGAACACTGGATCAGAAGTTCTGAAATTGTCATATTTCTTAAATACTTAGAAAATTTCTAAGTATTTAGAATTTGATTCTTCCAAAGTAAAAATTTGACTTTTGAAACTCTTGATGAAGAAAACTTCATATTCCAACATGTCTTGATGAAATATGATTTTTGAGATTTGATTTTGATCCAAAAAGTCAAAGTTAGACTTCTAGTATGCAGATGACCATTTTGACCTTGTGAGTGATTTTCTTTGAAAAATTGGTAACTCAAGGCTTGGATTTAGATGAGAGACAATTTGAGGATCCAGGGTGATTCCTTGAAAAATGAGAGGGCAAATTTTGGGGTGCAACAACAAGCATATGGTTAGCTTCAAGGAAATGATTGTTAGAACATAGTTTGATTCTACAACCCTTAGTTAGAGTTTTGATGATAACAAATACAAAGAACAAATATACACCCTAAAAATTATGTTTTTATGTATGCATAAGTTCTGACCAAAGCAACATCATAAGATAAGCCATAAGAGCTACACGCTGAAGCAATCAGAACATGCACTGAAGATTGATGACCAGAACCTGCTCTTAAGCAAAGTAAACTCTGATTCTGAACAAGAGCATGTTAATCCAAGTCATCAATATTCTGAAGTGTCAGCAGCAGGCAAGGATGTAAGATTCTGAAGCATTACTGATCATTCAATTCAGCATCAATTACAACGGCTTCTTTCAGACAGGATCTTCTCCAAATGGAAACTGAGTTAATGTCATTTAACACGCTTGATGATCAACGTAAATCCATTGCCTATATAAACAAGCTCAGTATTCAAATTGTTAACGATTTTTATATACCACTTACGCACATTCAAAAAGCTGCAAGCAAATTTCATCATCTTTCAAGCTATAATTTTGTGTAAATTATCACAGTTGTGATAACAGTTTTTGTTACGAAAAACAACAACACACATTCTTGTATAAATGTTTTGAAACAGTGTTCCTTGAGATTAATCGGATTGTGGTTGTACTCAAGAAGACTTTAACAATTGTTGAAGTAGTGATTGTAATCCTTTTGAGATTAGTGGATTAAGACCTCGTTAGAGAGAGGCGAAATCACCTTGACGGGTGGACTGGAGTAGTTTGAGATCAAACGAACCAGGATAAAAATATTGTGTCATTGTGTTTTTGATTTCTAGTTTTCATTTCAACCCCCCCCCCCCCCTTCTTGTGTTTTTCACTTCTTCAATTGGCATCAGACCGCCTGGTTCTGAGCTTAAACACTTAACCGTGTCAGTACAAGATCCAAGCTTCAGAAAAACACTATGGTGGGACCAAGCCAAAACATCAGCAATGACTACCATGAAGACAAGGACAGATTCAGTGGCAAACCTCCAGTATTTGATGGAGAAAACTTTGACTACTGGAAAGACAGAATTGAGAGTTACTTTCTGGCCCATGATGTTGATCTGTGGGACATGGTGACTGATGGATACATGCACCCAGTGGATGGACGTGGTCAGAGGATAGACAGAAAAATGATGTCTGACCAGCAAAAGCGTGAATTCATAAACCACCACAAGGCCAGAACAATACTCCTCAGCGCCATCTCATACTCAGAATATGAGAAAATATCAAGCAGAGAGACTGCCAAGAACATGTTTGACTCTCTGAGAATGACGCATGAAGGCAACATTCAAGTCAAAGAAACCAAGGCCCTTGCGCTCATTCAGAAGTATGAGACATTCAAGATGGAAGATAGTGAATCCATAGAAGCTATGTTTTCAAGATTCCAAATCCTTGTTGTTAAGGTTCTTGACAAAGAGTATTCTACTGCTGATCATGTTAAGAAGATCATCAGAATCTTACCCAAGCAATGGGGGCCAATGGTCACAACACTCAAGCTAGCCAAAGATCTCAACAAATTATCTCTGGAGGAACTTGTCAGCTCCCTCAGAAGTCATGAGATAGAGCTAGAAGAAGATGATCCTCAAAATCAAGGTAAGCCACTGGCTTTAAAATCTAACAGAAAATCTGACTCTGAGGTTTTGCAGGATGTGGAAGAAACTTCTGATGGATCCTCATCAGAAGAAGATGAACTGTCTATCCTCTCCAGAAGGGTGAACCAACTGTGGAAGCAGAGACAAAGGAAATTCAGAAATCCTAGAAGATCAGAGAATCAGAATGAATCCTCCTTCAGATACAGAAAGTCTGAGTCTTCCTCTGGACACAGAAGATCTGAAGGTTCTTCAGGATACAGAAAGCCAAATCACAAGGACATCATCTGCTATGAGTGTAACGAGCAAGGGCACTACAAAAGTGACTGCCCAAGGCTTCAGAAGGAAAAGCCCAAAAAGAAGTCCTTAAAGGAAAAGAAGAAAAGCCTCATGGCAACATGGGATGATTCGGACACCTCTGAAGTTGACTCAGAGTCAGATGATGAAAGAGAAAACATAGCTTTCATGGCAAACGTGTCAGAAGAAAGTGAAGCTTCTGGTTCATACTCAGAATCAGACACTGAAGAGGTATTCCCTGACTTTACCATTAATTTTACTAAGGTTGAACTTGCAGAAAGTCTAAATGAAATTCTGGAAAGGTATCAGCATATCAGAGTCAAATTCAAGAACCTGAAAAGGGATCTTGCCTCTGACTCTGAAAATTCTAAGAGTCTCAGATTAGAGAATTCTGAGTTAAAAGAAAAAATTTCAAAATTAGAAAATGATTTGCAAAATTCTCAGAAGGAAACAATCTTAGAGACTCCCAGTAATGCTGATGAGATCATCAAAGAGTATCATCACAACTTTCAGAAGTTTCTAGCTAGAAACATAGATAGAAGCAAGATGGCTTCAATGATCTATGGAGTTAGAAAAAATGGCAGAAAAGGGATAGGATATCAAGGAAAGGTATCTACACCTAAACAGGCCATGGACTTAGTCATAAAACGCACACCACCTGTTGTACCCCAAAATTTGCCCTCCCATTTCTCATTGATTTCTCATCACAAAGCCTTTGAAGCTCAAGATCCAGTTAGGGTTTCATCTGCTCAAGACCTATCCTTGCACTGTGGGCTCAAAATTAGGGTTTGTGTTTGCACAAAGAGATTTTGACCTAAAATGCCTAAGATGACTTTCATGCCTCATATTGGACTCCCAAGTTTACCCATATCAAGTTTCAAGTCCTGATTCCAAGTTTTGCCCAGTCAATTGGACAGTTGACCTAAAAATCAACTGTATTGGGGAAAAAGTCAACTGTGGCCAATTGACAGTCAAACCTCATGAAAATTGACCCACGTCAACATATTGGACTCACATGAACCATTTGATCAAGTTTGGATCACAATTCCACAAGAAATTTGATCAGATCACCAAAAGGGCAAAATGGTCATTTTTAGGGTTTTGACTGTACAAAGGCAATTTTTGACTGTTTGACCTAGCCAATGGCAAACCAAGCTCACACATGGACTCAAGGACCCCATGGAATTATCTTGACATGATCAACAAGCTCAAAAGATCCCAAGTACACAAGATTGACAGTTGAATTTCCCAGTCAATTGATCAATTTTGACTGTATACTGAAAAGTCAAACTTTGACTTTTTGGTCAAAATCAAGAGTCAAGATTCATTTTTCATCAAAACATGCCAAATCATGAAACTTGTTCACCAAGAAATCACAAAATGCAAATTAGGGTTAGAAATGGAATTTTTCATAACTTAGAATTTTTCTAAGTTATGAAAAACCCTAATTTTTCCCAACTTTGCCCCACTTTTTCACCATGATCCATTTGGATTCAAACAAAAGTCCAAACATGAAAGTTGTAGCTTGTTGCATAATCTACAACTTTGATTCACAAAGTTTTCTCATTTGAAGCTTGTATCTCAAGTTAAAATTTTTTGAATAAGGGCACTAAACCATTTTTAACTTAGTGAAATTTTAACCTATTTTGACAAGGTTTTCTACCCCACTTCAACGCCATTTTCCATACACTTCCACTTGGAATTCCAATTTGCATTTCAAATATGGATTGTAGTACACATTCCAAGCTTTCCAAAATGTCCAAGAACTTCTCAAAAAACCTCATGGTTAGAGAGAATCGAATTTCATAATATAGCAAAAAACCACTTTGTTCATGACCAAGTTCCATGCCCATAACTTTGCAATTTGAATTCAGCATGCTTTAGGTTAGATTACAGGTCCTTAAACCAAGTTACACTCCATAATTTAATGCATATTCATTGTGTTAAGGTGTTGTTCTATGAGTTTGGACATTGTATGCAAGATTAATCCCAAATTAGATAAAGTAAACTATCCATTTTTGCTAAAATTCACTTTATGTCAATTTAGAAATCCAACAAGTACATTGCAAATCTGAATGGCACAAGTTTATGAGCATAACACACTGATCAAGGAGGGATTATGCAGCACATTAGGGGCCCTCTACATGCCTAGAAACTCAAGTTGCATTTTGTTGCTTAAGTGTGAAGAAAAGTTCCATAAACCACAACAACTCTCATCTCAGCATTAGAACACAAGAACAAACTTATCAAACACACTCAAGACAACATAACCAAGCTAATACACGACCCTTGCACCTCTGAAACACCCCCCATCTCAGAATCATCCTCAAACTGCAAAAACAGAGTTGCCTCTGCAGTTTGAGTGCCAACTCCCATTTCTCTCGAGCATTCTTGCCAAAACCTGTTCCTCTACCTTCCTTACAACCTATGCAAACTATCCAGAAGCTAAGACACAACCTGTAACACCTCTAAGCCACTTCACCATTTTTGTTTTTCTGTTTTGCAGTTGAAGTTCTCTAGCTTGATTCAGAAGCTCTCAAGACAAAGTAAGCATTGAAACAACATCCCTAGACCTCAGGGAAGCTTTTCCAATCATCACCTTGCACTGAAGGTTCCTACATCGCCAGATAGAAGTTCAGCTGAATAGGTAAAATTTTGAATTCGTATCTCTCTTGTTATGCATCATTAGTCTTAAGTTTGTGAAGAAATAATGTCATACTCATGCCACTGAACATGTCCATGTCTTTACTTTTCATTTCTTTTGCCTGAGTAGAGAGAATTTGGAGTTTGAAAATGACAGAAAAACTAGGTTAGGATTTGGGGGAGAAGAAATTCTCCTTCATCTTAGAGAGTTAGGTCAAGTTCTATACATGGTTAGAATCGTCTCTTCATGCTGAACATTTTTTATGTTATGAGTTTTTGTTAAAAAGCCAGGAATCAGGAGTTAGCAGCTGGAGTACAGGGCGCGCATTTTTGAATGTTGTTGAACGAAGGTTGAAGATGAAGCCACATGGGCTGGGCCTGTGTGGTCTCTTCTTTTTACACCCTATTTCCATTTTCTTACCCCCCAAGCCCATTTGCTTCATTTTTCATGATTTTTGACTTTTTCTTTTCTCATTTGACTCATTTATTTTTTCTCAGCATATTAAAATTTTGAAAATATTTTTCTCATCATTTTTTTAATTTTATTTGATTTTTATTTGATTTTCTTTTGTTTATACATAAATAAATACATATTATTATTTAGGATAAATAGAAAAATATGTAAAAACACTTCTATTTTTATTTTTATTTTATATTACCCTCTGAAAATATTTTATATAAAAAATACTATTTTCTAAAAAAATTAATTATTATTATTATTTATATATATAGTACATATTTAAAATAATATAAATATACATATATATATTAATGCATTTAGAATAAAAACACCAAAAAATGTACATATTTTATTTTTTAATATTTAATACTAAAAATGCCTTTTTTACAAATATATCATATTTTATTTTAATTTTGTATGTAAATAATGAATATTATATGAATTAATTAATTAATATACATTTTGATTAAAATTAGGGTTTTTGCCCTAAATTTGAAAATACTCTAAAAATAATACCTTTTTATTTTTTCTTTTATTTTACATGAACAATACTTTTTCATATACATAAAAATTCCTTTTACATTTTGCATATTTATTTCAATTTCCATTTAATTATGCAATTATTTATCTTGTAAATATTCCTAAAAATGATGTAATAGCTTAGATTTAAATTCTTGCCCAAATAAACCCCATTTGAAACATTGTACCCCCCTCCCCATATTATTGTGATGTAATAGCGTAGGAATTTAAATTTCGCACTTTTAATGCTTTCTAAACATACTATGCTAGAATTAGGGTTTTGTATGCGAATAAAAATGAACAAAAATAGTTGGACCTAATACAAGATAAATGAGCATGAAAATAAACAACACATCTCACACTTGTACCCCCTAGGGTATTCCACTTTGTTGCCTTTCAAAAATGGGCCATATTGCATGTTGAATTTCTTTGGGTAAAACAAAACAATCAAATGATCATAGTCCCTCAAAATGTTGCCTAAATAAAATGATCAAGTCCCTTTTAAAGAAAATTGCCCAAAGACATTTAACACCATTGCAACTATGGTCTAAACGATGACCCGCGCCCGTCCCTTTCATCTCCTAAGACAAGATTGTCCACCAAATGCAATGGTGGAACAAAATTGTCAAAAGGCTTAAAACATGACAAAAATCTTTGAGAAAATTTTAGGGTAGATGAACTCTTAAGTACTTGTCAACTTTCCAAGAAAAACACTTGCCTTATTTCAAAAACCCACTTCACAAACACTTTCAAAATCAACTTTTCAAACCCTTGAAACATCTTTTCAAAAAAGACAAACACCTTTGTAAAACATTCGAGTAAAGAATTGTTACAAGGGTAGCCCATGCAAGGCATCTTTTTCAAAACCTTTTCAAAGCCACACACAAAGCACCATTTCAAACAATTGAAAACTAAGGCAAGTTGATCTAAGCAAGTATCTAAGAGCCCATGTATAACCATGGATAGAAGGGGTGCTAATACCTTCCCCTTCTATAATCTACTCCCCGAACCCAAGAAAAAAAATCTCAAAGGTTTTTGCTGTGCTTTTTAAACCTTTCCTTAGGATAAAATAAAAAGTCGGTGGCGACTCTTGCTCAACCGAAACATTTGCGAAAACAAACGCAAAACCCTAGTCAGTTCTCCCACCGTATCACAGAACTGGCGACTCTGCTGGGGAGAATTTTAAAGTGGAGTAACCTTAGGGCTTAGATCACCCTCTTGCATGACTAATTGTTTGATTTGCTTGCTTTATACTTTGGCTCTATTGTTTGGGTTTACAATCCTCCACCCGGATTTTGGGAAACATTCATAGATAGCAATACGTTGTGGAAACTGTGCGGGGTATACCGACACGGTCTAAGCAATAGCTATATTAGTGCGACATATTTGTGAGTACCGGTAACCCTTGAGTTCAATCAAGGAGAGTACGGGGCCGCTGAGTGATGTCACTAAGCACTAATGACCTAGAACCTTACTTGACCATCTTGGCCTTTTATTAGGGGTAGTGAGATGACCGGCTTTGGTGCAGTCCGAAGTTGGTAGATACTCGATACTACACTCATTGAGGTTTGTTTTCTTGGAATATTTTGGTCGCTAGTTAAGTGGCTAAACCAAAACAATGAACAATGAAAACAATCCAGTGATATTGAGCTCCTTAGAACCCGGTTACTATTTATAGGACAGGTTTTTAAGCCAACTACACTCAAGAGGGTACTTACCTATGAAACCCCATGCAAGCCTGAAATTAGGGTTTGGTGTGATTTGCTTGTACATATGTTTTGTGCATACATCATAAACATCATAAAACATCATATGCATTCACTAACCATTTCAAGGGTGTTGGATCTTCAACTTTGTTCTTGTTTTGTAGGACATGGTAATTCCTCGCAGAAACACCATCCAAGTCAACCTTGTGAGAATCTCTCCTCAACTCAAGGAGATCACTTCAAGAATTCCGGAAAATTCATCCTTCAGTGAAAGACATGGTAGACTGCTCAGCCTAGTCAACACCAACATTGAAGAAGACATGATGAAAGTGCTATTCCAGTTCTTTGACCCCCTTCACCACTGCTTCACTTTCCCTGATTATCAGTTGGTTCCCACTTTGGAGGAGTTTTCTCAACTCCTAAGAATCCCTATCCTTAATCAACTACCCTTCAACGGTACGGAGAAGGAACCAAAGCCTGAAGATGTTGCTCGAGCACTACATCTACAACCATCTGAAATCAAGGGGCATTGGGAAACCAGAAGCGGCGTCAAAGGATTCTTAGCAAAATTCTTGTTGGAGAAGGCACAAGAATGTTGGAACTCATTGGACCTACAAGCATTTGAAGAGATTGTGGCACTCCTTATCTATGGGTTGGTCTTGTTCCCAAATCCTGACCAATTGGTAGATGTCAACGCTGTCAAAATCTTCTTGTCTAGAAATCCAATACCGACATTGCTTGGGGACATTCTTCACTCATTTTACACACGAACAATGAGAAAGAGGGGTGTTCTCATGTGCTGTACTCCTATCCTCGCAAGGTGGTTTATTTCGCACCTTCCACAATCTGTCTTGAAGAATGACCAAGGTACAAGGTGGTCCCAACGATTGATGACTCTTACTCATTCTGATGTGCATTGGTGTTCTCGGTCCAGAGAAAATGTCATCATCGTCGATCGTTGCGGAGAGTTTCCTAATGTTCCTTTACTTGGAATCAGGGGAGGTATCACCTACAACCCTTGCCTAGCTTTGAGGCAATTTGGATATGCACGGAGGGATGGCCCTCATGACATGTTGATTCCTAGCCTAGTTTTTGACTTCGACAACGATGCGCAAGGACTTCGCCAAAGATTCATCAGAGCTTGGGGAAGACTCAACAAGGTTGATAGCAAGACTCTGGGACACAAGAACTCCATCCCTCTTGATCCCTATCTCAAGTGGGTACGAGCCCGAGCCCAAAGTCTAATGATGCCTTATCCTCATGTGCTCCCAGTGATTAAAGAGCCCGTCAATGAAGGAGAGGTTCCCTACACCATCCTGCATCCAGACATGCCTACATCGTGGGAGGAAATGCAGAAAAGTTGGATTCAGCTCAAGGAGGAACGGAACACTTTTGAAGCTAGCTACTACGCCAGTGAAAAGAAGGTTCTAGAGCTTACCCGCCGACTCCACGAGCAAGAGGCCCTCAACACCTACATCGCACCGAAGAGGATGCGCAATGTCTTTCTGCCTTGAGAAGTTTATTTTGTAACATTTGGCCCATGGGGCATTTATGTACTAACAAATTTCTTCTTATTAATATGACGTGCGTTCTTCTTTGTCTGAAACAACTTTGAATGTCCTAAATCCTTGAATGCATTGCATACATCAGCATACAATTCATCATGTGCATAAGCAGGTCTCACTCCAGGTTTCCTTATCTATCTGCTGTTTATTTCAGTAGGATGGATCTCGAGCAAACAGTCAAAGACCTACAAGCCCAGAATGCACAGTTCCAGCAACTCTTGATGACCTTGGTCAAGAGTCAAGAGGATATCAAGGCTCATCTGTAGAATAAGGACCTAGTGAAGAAGAAAAAGAGGGTCGGAGTGGCTACTTTGGGGAGAAGATTTGACAGAGAAGCTCGGAGGGTGCTTGAATTTCCTCCTACTTCTGATGAAGGGACTAGTAAAAGAGATCGAGTTGCGATGCCTTCCGAGTCTGATGCAGAGGAGGAAGAGGTTGAAGAGGATGAAGATTATTCTGACCAGCAGTATCCTCCAGCTGATGACAAATATAAGGGTTTAGAAGACAGATTGGCTGCCATGGAATTGCAAAGGGTACCGGGTTTGGATTTTGAAGACATGGGCTTGGTCGCCGGAATTGTGATTCCCCCAAAGTTCAAAGTGCCAGTGTTTGTGAGGTACGACGGGCTATCCTGTCCCAAAATGCATCTCAGGTCCTATGTGAGAAAGATTCAACCCTATACGGCAGATAAAAATCTCTGGATTCATTTCTTTCAAGACAGCCTGTCGGGAGCCCAGTTGGAATGGTTTTATCAGTTAGAAGGAACCAGTGTCAGAAATTGGGAAGATTTGGCCACCGCTTTCTATAAACAATACCAGTATAATTCTGATCTTGCTCCTACCCGTACCCAACTTCAGGGTATGTCACTAGGAACAAGTGAGGGATTCAAGGAATATGCACAAAAATGGAGGGATTTGGCTGGCAGGGTGCAGCCTCCTTTAACCGATCGTGAGCTCGTTGATATGTTTCTTAGGACCCTATCTGGGCCATTTTTCAATCATCTAATTGGTAACTCTTCCGCGGGGTTTACCGATTTGATCTTAACAGGCGAAAGAATAGAAGCTGGCATCAAGTCAGGAAAGATTCAGAAGGGTGTTGCTGCAAGTGTGGAGAAGAAGCCTTTTAAGAAGGAGACAGCTATGGTATATTCTCAAAGAAGAGCAGGGAAGATGGAGCGTCGGCCAACTGTGGGGGCCGTAATGATTCAAAACACTCCAAGTGAGCAGCCTCGCTACAACCAATCCAGACCAAATCAGCAACGGGTGGAAAGGCCACAACGGCAGTTCACCCGTATTAATATGACTCCAGCGCAGGTGCTTCCCCATCTGTTGAAGTTGAATCTTGCCACCATCAAGGAGGCGCCAAAGAATGTAAATACGTCCTCCCCGCATTATCATGCCAATGCTAAGTGCGCCTATCATTCAGACAGTGTTGGACACGACACCAATGATTGTTGGGCACTCAAGCATAAGATCCAGGACCTGATAGAGGCTAAGGAGGTAGAGTTTGACGCTCCAGAGAAACCCAATGTGATATCTGCACCTATGCCGAAGCACGGTCGGAATGTCAATGCCATTGAAGAGGATCTATATATTGCTGACGTTAGTGATCTGACTACTCCACTGCTAACCATTAAGTTGAATTTGTTAAGGGCCGGGATCTTCCCGGGATGTAAAGAAGACTGCTACTGTTGCCACTCTCTGCCGTTTGATTGTCCGCTGTTAAAGAAAGGCATCCAAGGCCTCATGGATAGCCGACAAATTTTGTTCGAAAAAGTTCCTGATGTTCCAGTTCATGTTGAAAATATCTCAATCATAACCATTCACGCCAATCTTTCCAAGGCCGTCAAAAAGCCTGTTAAGATTACACCAACTGCAAAGTCTATACCTTTGAAGATAACAATGCCAGGGCCTATTCCCTATGTTTCTGAGAAGTCGATACCTTGGAACTATGGTGGTGACATCTATTACCATGGTATCAAGCAAGTTGAAATAATTGAAGAAAATTCAAATGATGAAGAAGCCAGCATTAGTAACATTGCGGGCGCCAGCAAAATCACCAGGAGCGGGACAATATTTTCTCCAGAGATTGCCCCTCCAAGAGCAGTCTTTGGACCCTCATCAGCTAAAGAAGTCATCCCTGCACCAGTAAAACTCTCTGCTAGAACTCCTTTGATTGAGGAAATCGTCGTTCCTAGTACTGCCTCTCCTACCATTGCTGATAAAGGAAAGGGAATACAAGATGAGCCCGTCAGGACGAGGGTTCAGCCCTTGGTGATCCCGGAAGCCTCCAAGAAAGAAATGGACGAGATTTTGAGGATAATCAAGACAAGTGACTACGATGTGGTGGAACAATTGGGGCAAACCCCCTCCAAGATCTCCATGCTGGCACTGTTGCTTTGCTCAGAAGCACACGCTCAAGCTTTGATTAAGTTTCTGAAGGCAGCTCATGTGCCCCAGGAAACCTCCGCAGATCAATTTCAACATTGCATGGCTAGCCTGACTGCAGACAATGGATTAGGTTTTTCTGATGCCGACCTGACCCCTAAAGGCCGAAATCACAATGATGCTTTGCATATTTCAATCGAATGCCGCGGGACCACCCTTGCACATGTTTTGGTTGATACCAGGTCGTCACTGAATGTTTTGCCTAAAAAGGCCTTAGACCGGCTAGATTGCGAAGGGTTGGAATTGAAGCCGAGTGATATTGTCGTCAGAGCTTTCGATGGGTCGAAAAGAATGGTCCATGGAGAAGTTGAAATTCCTGTCAAGATAGGTACTGAGGTGTTTAAATCCACTTTCTATGTAATGGACATCCGTCCATCATACTCCTGCCTACTGGGTAGACCTTGGATACACCATGCTGGGGCAGTCACCTCCTCCTTGCATCAGATGCTGAAGTATCCTGTAAAGGGAAAGATCATCACTGTCCACGGCGAAGAAGAATACATGATTAGCCACTTAAATTCTTTCCGGTATGTGGAGGTTGAAGGAGAGTTCATTGAGACGCCGTTTCAACATTTCGAAGAAGTTCTTCCTGAAATAGCAGTAACAAAGTTGGCAGCTGAGGCACCAAGACAGATGGCAAGGATGGCATCTCTGGAGGATGCAAGGGCTGCAGTTAAAGAGGGGAAGGATTCAGCGTGGGGGCAGTTACCCGATTTTCCGCATAAAACTGATAAGTTTGGATTAGGTTTCACAGCCGCTGGCCAGAAAGCTATGCGCCAGTCAAAGATTGAAAGAGCGCCGATCAAAATTTCTCCTTACCGAATCAACGCCCTGGAAGATGAAGACAAGGAAAGCAACTTTGAAGAATGGATTCATCCAACGGTCAAAGGAGGATTGAGCAATTGGGAGGCTAAAGACTTTGTCCCCATCACTTTTATTCATCAGTAATTTATCTGTTAAACATTTCCTATTTGGTCTGTAATATTTTACTTTCAAACAATCCGTACACTATCTTTTCACCTCCTGCCTTGCCCGGGGCATGTAGGTCCACTTGTAAGGGTTTTGACTATTTTTCATATTCATATGCCATGTTTAATGATTCATTGGACGTTTTTCATTTGATAAACTGCTTATGTTCATTTTCTTTCCTTTTGCATTTTTTGTTTAAGGATGGCTATCCCTTACACACACCCACACTCACCAATGCAGGTACCCATCCACTCCGGATTCCATGGGTGACTATTCTGCTGTATCTTTCAATAACTCTGAAGACCTGGTCAATCTAGCCGAGTATGAAGATGACGAAGGTTGTGAGGTACCCGGGGAACTAGCCAGGCTCCTGCAACAAGAGGAAAGGGTCATCTTGCCGCATGAAGAGCCATTGGAAACTGTTAACTTAGGAACCGAGGAGGACCAGAAGGAGGTACAAGTAGGTGCCAATCTGGAACCAAAAGTCAAGGAGCGCCTAGTACAGTTGTTAAATGAGTATGTTGAGATCTTCGCTTGGTCCTATGAAGACATGCCGGGTCTGGACACAGACATCGTGGTTCACCGTCTCCCCACAAGAGAGGATTGTCCACCTATCAAGCAAAAAGTTCGCCGAATGAGGCCTGACATGTCCGAAAAAATCAAAGCAGAAGTAATGAAGCAATTCGATGCTGGCTTCCTGGCTGTTACGTCCTATCCTCAATGGGTCGCTAACATTGTACCAGTACCTAAGAAAGATGGCAAAGTCAGAATGTGTGTGGACTACCGGGATTTGAATAGGGCCAGCCCTAAAGATGATTTCCCGCTACCTCATATTGACATCTTGATCGACAATACAGCTCAGCATAAGGTGTTTTCCTTCATGGACGGATTCTCGGGCTACAATCAAATCAAAATGGCTCCCGAGGATATGGAGAAAACAACTTTTGTCACGCAATGGGGCACTTTTTGTTACAAAGTAATGTCGTTCGGGCTGAAGAACGCAGGGGCAACTTATCAACGCGCCATGGTAGCTTTATTTCATGACATGATACATCATGAGATCGAAGTCTACGTAGACGATATGATAGCTCGATCACAAACAGAGGAATAGCACCTTGAGCATTTGGAGAAGCTGTTCGCCAGGTTAAAAGAATACAAGCTCAGGCTGAATCCAAGTAAATGTACTTTTGGAGTTAGGTCTGGTAAACTCCTGGGATTCATTGTAAGCAACAAAGGCATTGAAGTCGATCCAGCAAAAGTAAAAGCAATACGAGAGATGCCTGCTCCCCATACTGAAAAGGAGGTTAGAGGATTCTTGGGGCGCATAAACTATATTGCCAGATTCATCTCACATCTGACTTCTACCTGTGAGCCAATTTTCAAACTCTTGAAGAAAGATCAGGTAGTTGAATGGAACGACGACTGCCAAGCCGCTTTTGATAGAATCAAGGAATATCTGCTAAAACCTCCTATTCTAATGCCACCTGTCGAAGGAAGACCATTGATCATGTACTTAACTGTCTTGGATAACTCAATGGGGTGTGTTTTGGGCCAGCATGACGAGTCTGGTCGAAAAGAGTATGCTATTTATTACCTTAGCAAAAAGTTTACCGACTGTGAGACTCGCTACTCACTGCTCGAGAAAACTTGCTGCGCTTTGGTATGGGCTGCTCGCCGACTAAGACAGTATATGTTGACCCATACTACCTTGTTAATTTCCAAGATGGACCCTATCAAGTATATCTTCGAGAAGCCCGCTTTATCTGGAAGGATAGCTAGATGGCAAATGATCTTAACTGAGTATGACATCCAGTACACCACCCAAAAAGCTATAAAAGGGAGTGTACTAGCTGACCATCTGGCTCATCAGGCTATCGAAGACTATCAACCCATGAGGTTTGACTTCCCAGACGAGGACATCATGAATTTGGACAACGCTGAAAGTGACGGACCGTATGACGGACCCGAGAAGGGATCCCGATGGACCCTGTACTTTGATGGTGCTTCAAATGCACTTGGAAATGGTATTGGCGCAGTACTCATTTCTCCGGAAGGTTGTCACACTCCTTTCACGGCCCGACTTTGTTTCAGCTGCACAAACAACATGGCTGAGTATGAAGCTTGCATCTTTGGTCTCGAAGCTGCTATAGACTTGGGGATCAAATCTTTGATCGTATTCGGGGACTCGGCTTTGGTCATCAGCCAAATCAAAGGAGAATGGGATACCAAGCATCCTAATCTTATCCCATACAAAGAACATGTCCTGACATTGTTGCCTCATTTCGAGCAGATTACCTTCGAGCATTTCCCGCGAGAAGAGAATCAACTAGCCGATGCTCTGGCCACAATGTCCTCCATGTTTAAACTCAACTGGGATAACGAGGCTCCCCAAATCACCATCAAGCGAATGGATGAACCGGCACATTGCCACGAGATTAATACCGAAGAAGTAATGGAACAGCCTTGGTTCCATGAAATCAAAAGGTATCTCGAGACTAGGGATTACCCTGAAGGAGCTTCTGTGAATGACAAGAAGTTCTTAAGGAAATTCGCTGCTAAGTTCTTCCTGAGCAACGACATCCTTTACAAACGAAGCCATGATTGTGTACTACTCCGATGTGTGGATAAAGTTGAAGCAGAGTTGATCATGACTGAGATACACAGCGGCAGATTTGGCACTCACTTGAGCGGGCATACAATGGCTAAGAAGATCCTAAGGGCAGGCTATTATTGGTCTACCATGGAGGCTGACTGCCATCAACATTCCCGTACTTGTCACAAGTGTCAAGTCTATGCTGACAAAGTTCATATCCCTCTGGTTCCCCTCAATGTCCTGACTGCTCCATGGCCCTTTGCAATGTGGGGCATTGATATGATTGGAGAGATCAAGCCCACGGCTTCCAACGGACATCGCTTCATCCTGGTTGCCATTGACTACTTCACTAAATGGGTCGAAGCAGCTTCCTTCGCCTCTGTTACTAAAAATGTGGTTGCCCGCTTTATCAAGCAAAATCTCATATGTCGGTATGGTGTTCCAGACAGAATCATCACGGACAACGGTACAAATCTGAATAACACAATGATCACTGCATTATGCGAACAGTTCAAGATTTATCATCACAATTCATCTCCCTATCGGCCGAAGATGAACGGTGCTGTTGAAGCTGCGAACAAAAACATTAAGAAGATCATTCAGAAAATGACAGTCACTTACAAAGACTGGCATGAGATGTTACCGTTTGCTCTGCATGGATACCGTACGACGACACGTACTTCAACTGGGGCAACCCCATTTTCTTTGGTTTATGGCATGGAAGCTGTTTTGCCTATGGAAGTCCAAATCCCGTCTCTGAGGATTATGAAGGACGCAGGTTTGAATGAAGATGATTGGATGCAGACCCGACTGGATCAACTCAATCTCATCAACGAGAAACGACTTGCTGCTATATGCCATGGTCAGACGTATCAAAAGCGGATGATCAAGGCCTTCAATAAGAAAGTCAGACGTCAAGTGTATCAAGTCGGGGACCTCGTAATCAAGCGGATTATCTTGCCGCAAAGTGATCCCAGGGGCAAATGGACTCCTACATATGAAGGACCATTTGTGATCAAGAGCATATTTTCTGGTGGTGCAATGATTCTGACCACCATGGACAGCGACGATTTACCGCACCCTGCGAACGCAGACATAGTCAAAAGATACTACGCATAAAATGACCCGGCAAGTCGAAAACCCGAAAGGGCGGCTTGAGAAAAAATGGGCATCCCGGTGAACCGAAAACCCGAAAGGGCGGTTCAGGCAAAAATTAGGGATAAAAACAAAAAAATCTGTACACCCGGCAAGTCGAAAACCCGAAAGGGCGGCTTGGGCAAAAAGGGGTTTCCCGGTGGATCGAAAACCCGAAAGGGCGATTCAGGCAAAAGTTAGGGAATTAAAGCGTATGACTATGTCTCGTCGGATCACTTCAAAGACAATCTCTTCATCAACCAGTTCCAGACTTCTGATCAATCCAGTCATCGTCAAACGAAGCACTGAACGGGCAGATATTCAGAGTTGGGAAAGCTATAGCAGAATGGAATCCCATGGAATTATTTCACATAGCCATCCTTTATTTTGTATAAAATCTTTCAATGTTTTCGACAAAGTCCTCTTACTAGGATGATTGTCTCCTTTGTACAAATATACTCAAAGAAAATCAATACAAATACTCTTCCCAGAAATTTGTGTCATTTCCCTTTTCTTTTTTCTCTTGCACAATTTGTTTTATTTTGAGAAACGTCCAATGTTTTGTTAAATAGGCATATGCATTTGAAACGTAATCACTTCCTAAATGAACCTAAAAAGGATTACTGATAGGATGAAGGTACAGATGAATACCTTGATACCCTTTTAAAGGAAACCACCAAGAGATTTGAAATCCACATCCCTAGCAAACCCTGAGGCATACCTCCAGCAGACCCTCGAAGCTTATCCCCAGTAAGATTCTGGAAGGTACTCCCCCGTAGAGCACGAACGTCTCCCCCGTTTTTTTATTCAAAGTTATTCCTCACAAAGGCTTATAACTGGGTTATCCTCAGCTAACAGCCACAGAAGATCGCACTCGCCAAAATTCTTCCTATCCCCGGCGGAGTTCATCGAAATTCCCCAGCCTAACTTATCAATATGATCCCCGGAGAAGCTTATCTTTGTTATCCCCAGCCGAGTTAAAATTTCGAATTATCAACCGCCAGCGGAGCCAGACTAATGAGCCTTCTCTCCACAGAGTCTTAGAAAGAGAAATCTTGAGTTCCCCAGTAAGATCACCAGAGTTGCTTCCCATCAAGCAGAAGATTCTCAGTCTTACCTCCTCAGCATGAGTCTACTAGTTTGGTACTCCCCAGTAGAGGTCATCAGGAATTTTCTTCCCCAGTAGTAGCCAAGGATTTATTTTCCCCAGCAACAGTCAAGATGCTTTTATCTTCAGCCACCTCGAATCCATTTATCCTCGGCAAGTTAGCTCGTCAGCTTACATGCGCATTCATCACATTCATGTCATAAAACATTGATGTCACGTATATCGCATCATGCATCATAACATTGCATGCAACTAACTCTTTACCTTTTCAGGAAAGACCAGTCGACAGACTAAAAATCATTCAACTTCAAGATTTCTGAAAACAGTTCACGGGTTCTCCAAGTAAACGGATGTTAACCTGTCACTTGTTCAGATTCTTCTTCAAGACCTTCTGGAAACAGTTTATGGATTCTTCCCAACAACGGATGTTAATCTATCGACTTGTTCATATGCAACTTTTGAAAACAGTTTACGGACGCTTCCCAACAACGGATGCTGCTCTATTGCTTATTCAACTTCAAGATTTCTGAAAACAGTTCACGGGTTCTCCAAGTAAACGGATGTTAACCTATCGCTTGTTCAGATTCTTCTTCAAGACTTCTGAAAACAGTTTATGGATTCTTCCCAACAACGGATGTTAATCTATCGACTTGTTCAGATGCAACTTTTGAAAACAGTTTACGGACGCTTCCCAACAACGGATGCTGCTCTATTGCATATTCAACTTCAAGATTTCTGAAAACAGTTCACGGGTTCTCCAAGTAAACGGATGTTAACCTATCGCTTGTTCAGTTTCTTCGCCAAACCACTGAAAACAGTTTACAGATTCCTCCCAACAACGGATGTCAATCTATTGCTTGTTCAGACCCCCCCAGTTCAGAGATGGTCCTAAGCCTGGACACCTTCCTGATATTCCCTTCCAGATGGCATCTCTAAGCCCATCCCCGACAAGATTTCTGTCACTCTCCCAGATGGCATCATTAAGCCCATCTCCAAATGGCATCTCTAAGCCCATTCCCGTATCCGTTGCTTTGACGAGTGCAAATTTCCGGGCACTCTAGTGTCTAATCTCCTTTTACCCTCGAGTCACGAAAGGCAAGCTTGCCCATCTAACTCTTCGGATTCAAGAAGATTGAACAGGGGCAACTGTTGTATTCCAAAATTTGCCCTCCCATTTCTCATTGATTTCTCATCACAAAGCCTTTGAAGCTCAAGATCCAGTTAGGGTTTCATCTGCTCAAGACCTATCCTTGCACTGTGGGCTCAAAATTAGGGTTTGTGTTTGCACAAAGAGATTTTGACCTAAAATGCCTAAGATGACTTTCATGCCTCATATTGGACTCCCAAGTTTACCCATATCAAGTTTCAAGTCCTGATTCCAAGTTTTGCCTAGTCAATTGGACAGTTGACCTAAAAATCAACTGTATTGGGGAAAAAGTCAACTGTGGCCAATTGACAGTCAAAACTCATGAAAATTGACCCACATCAACATATTGGACTCACATGAACCATTTGATCAAGTTTGGATCACAATTCCACAAGAAATTTGATCAGATCACCAAAAGGGCAAAATGGTCATTTTTAGGTTTTTGACTGTACAAAGGCAATTTTTGACTGTTTGACCTAGCCAATGGCAAACCAAGCTCACACATGGACTCAAGGACCCCATGTAATTATCTTGACATGATCAACAAGCTCAAAAGATCCCAAGTACACAAGATTGACAGTTGAATTTCCCAGTCAATTGATCAATTTTGACTGTATACTGAAAAGTCAAACTTTGACTTTTTGGTCAAAATCAAGAGTCAAGATTCATTTTTCATCAAAACATGCCAAATCATGAAACTTGTTCACCAAGAAATCACAAAATGCAAATTAGGGTTAGAAATGGAATTTTTCATAACTTAGAATTTTTCTAAGTTATGAAAAACCCTAATTTTTTCCCAACTTTGCCCCACTTTTTCACCATGATCCATTTGGATTCAAACAAAAGTCCAAACATGAAAGTTGTAGCTTGTTGCATAATCTACAACTTTTATTCACAAAGTTTTCTCATTTGAAGCTTGTATCTCAAGTTACAATTTTTTGAATAAGGGCACTAAACCATTTTTAACTTAGTGAAATTTTAACCTATTTTGACAAGGTTTTCTACCCCACTTCAAGGCCATTTTCCATACACTTACACTTGGAATTTAAATTTACATTTCAAAGATGGATTGTAGTACACATTCCAAGCTTTCCAAAATGTCCAAGAACTTCTCAAACAACCTCATGGTTAGAGAGAATCGAACTTCACAATATAGCAAAAAACCACTTTGTTCATGACCAAGTTCCATGCCCATAACTTTGCAATTTGAATTCAGCATGCTTTAGGTTAGATTACAGGTCCTTAAACCAAGTTACACTCCATAATTTAATGCATATTCATTGTGTTAAGGTGTTGTTCTATGAGTTTGGACATTGTATGCAAGATTAATCCCAAATTAGATAAAGTAAACTATCCATTTTTGCTAAAATTCACTTTATGTCAATTTAGAAATCCAACAAGTACATTGCAAATCTGAATGGCACAAGTTTATGAGCATAACACACTGATCAAGGAGGGATTATGCAGCACATTAGGGGCCCTCTACATGCCTAGAAACTCAAGTTGCATTTTGTTGCTTAAGTGTGAAGAAAAGTTCCATAAACCACAACAACTCTCATCTCAACATTAGAACACAAGAACAAACTTATCAAACACACTCAAGACAACATAACCAAGCTAATACACGACCCTTGCACCTCTGAAACACCCCCCATCTCAGAATCATCCTCAAACTGCAAAAACAGAGTTGCCTCTGCAGTTTGAGTGCCAACTCCCATTTCTCTCGAGCATTCTTGCCAAAAACCTGTTCCTCTACCTTCCTTACAACCTATGCAAACTATCCAGAAGCTAAGACACAACCTGTAACACCTCTAAGCCACTTCACCATTTTTGTTTTTCTGTTTTGCAGTTGAAGTTCTCTAGCTTGATTCAGAAGCTCTCAAGACAAAGTAAGCATTGAAACAGCATCCCTGGACCTCAAGGAAGCTTTTCCAATCATCACCTTGCACTGAAGGTTCCTACATCTCCAGATAGAAGTTCAGCTGAATAGGTAAAATTTTGAATTCGTATCTCTCTTGTTATGCATCATTAGTCTTAAGTTTGTGAAGAAATAATGTCATACTCATGCCACTGAACATGTCCATGTCTTTACTTTTCATTTCTTTTGCCTGAGTAGAGAGAATTTGGAGTTTGAAAATGACAGAAAAACTAGGTTAGGATTTGGGGGAGAAGAAATTCTCCTTCATCTTAGAGAGTTAGGTCAAGTTCTATACATGGTTAGAATCGTCTCTTCATGCTGAACATTTTTTATGTTATGAGTTTTTGTTAAAAAGCCAGGAATCAGGAGTTAGCAGCTGGAGTACAGGGCGCGCGTTTTTGAATGTTGTTGAACGAAGGTTGAAGATGAAGCCACATGGGCTGGGCCTGTGTGGTCTCTTCTTTTTACACCCTATTTCCATTTTCTTACCCCCCAAGCCCATTTGCTTCATTTTTCATGATTTTTGACTTTTTCTTTTCTCATTTGACTCATTTATTTTTTCTCAGCATATTAAAATTTTGAAAATATTTTTCTCATCATTTTTTTAATTTTATTTGATTTTTATTTGATTTTCTTTTGTTTATACATAAATAAATACATATTATTATTTAGGATAAATAGAAAAATATGTAAAAACACTTCTATTTTTATTTTTATTTTATATTACCCTCTGAAAATATTTTATATAAAAAATACTATTTTCTAAAAAAATTAATTATTATTATTATTTATATATATAGTACATATTTAAAATAATATAAATATACATATATATATTAATGCATTTAGAATAAAAACACCAAAAAATGTACATATTTTATTTTTTAATATTTAATACTAAAAATTCCTTTTTTACAAATATATCATATTTTATTTTACTTTTGTATGTAAATAATGAATATTATATGACTTAATTAATTAATATACATTTTGATTAAAATTAGGGTTTTTGCCCTAAATTTGAAAATACTCTAAAAATAATACCTTTTTATTTTTTCTTTTATTTTACATGAACAATACTTTTTCATATACATAAAAATTCCTTTTACATTTTGCATATTTATTTCAATTTCCATTTAATTATGCAATTATTTATCTTGTAAATATTCCTAAAAATGATGTAATAGCTTAGATTTAAATTCTTGCCCAAATAAACCCCATTTGAAACATTGTACCCCCCTCCCCATATTATTGTGATGTAATAGCGTAGGAATTTAAATTTCGCACTTTTAATGCTTTCTAAACATACTATGCTAGAATTAGGATTTTGTATGCGAATAAAAATGAACAAAAATAGTTGGACCTAATACAAGATAAATGAGCATGAAAATAAACAACACATCTCACACTTGTACCCCCTAGGGTATTCCACTTTGTTGCCTTTCAAAAATGGGCCATATTGCATGTTGAATTTCTTTGGGTAAAACAAAACAATCAAATGATCATAGTCCCTCAAAATGTTGCCTAAATAAAATGATCAAGTCCCTTTTAAAGAAAATTGCCCAAAGACATTTAACACCATTGCAACTATGATCTAAACGATGACCCGCGCCCGTCCCTTTCATCTCCTAAGACAAGATTGTCCACCAAATGCAATGGTGGAACAAATTTGTCAAAAGGCTTAAAACATGACAAAAATCTTTGAGAAAATTTTAGGGTAGATGAACTCTTAAGTACTTGTCAACTTTCCAAGAAAAACACTTGCCTTATTTCAAAAACCCACTTCACAAACACTTTCAAAATCAACTTTTCAAACCCTTGAAACATCTTTTCAAAAAAGACAAACACCTTTGTAAAACATTCGAGTAAAGAATTGTTACAAGGGTAGCCCATGCAAGGCATCTTTTTCAAAACCTTTTCAAAGCCACACACAAAGCACCATTTCAAACAATTGAAAACTAAGGCAAGTTGATCTAAGCAAGTATCTAAGAGCCCATGGATAACCATGGATAGAAGGGGTGCTAATACCTTCCCCTTCTATAATCTACTCCCCGAACCCAAGAAAAAAATCTCAAAGGTTTTTGCTGTGCTTTTTAAACCTTTCCTTAGGATAAAATAAAAAGTCGGTGGCGACTCTTGCTCAACCGAAACATTTGCGAAAACAAACGCAAAACCCTAGTCAGTTCTCCCACCGTATCACACCACCCAATTCACATTTTATATATGGGCACACACATGACATAAAATACATAAGTAGTGATTATTCTATCAAACCAAAATTTAATCAGAGTTTTGGTAAAACTAACAAACCAGGACCCAATAAGATATGGTTACCTAAGGATAAAATTATATATGTAGCAGATATCTTTAACAGCAAGGCTAAAACACCAGTCATGGTACCTGGACTCTGGCTGCTCTCGACACATGACGGGAAGAAGGCATATGTTCCAAAGCCTGGAACTTAAGCCTGGAGGATCCGTGGGATTTGGAGGGAACCAAAGAGGAAAGATCATTGGCTCTGGAACAGTAGGTAATGGAAATCTTCCCTCTATAAATAATGTGTTATTAGTTGATGGATTAATGCATAACCTGTTATCCATAAGTCAATTAAGTGATAAAGGTTATGATATAATCTTTAATCAAAATTCATGCAAAGTTGTTAGTCAGAAAGATGGGACTATCCTATTTAATAGAAATAGGAAAAAACAACATTTATAAAATAAAACTTTATGAACTAAAGAGTCAGAATGTAAAATGCCTACTTTCTGTTAACAACGAGCAATGGGTATGGCACAGAAGATTGGGGTATGTTAGTATGAGAAGAATATCTCAGATTAACAAACTCAATCTGGTCAGAGGACTTCCTAACTTGAAGTTCAGCTCAGATGCTCTGTGTGAAGCATGTCAGAAAGGCAAATTTGCAAAACCTGCTTTCAAATCAAAAAATGTTGTTTCCACCTCTAAGCCATTAGAACTGCACATTGACTTATTTGGACCAGTAAAAACTGCATCTGTCAGTGGCTTGAAGTATGAGTTAGTAATCGTATATGACTATAGCAGATGGACATGTGTAAAGTTCTTAAGACACAAGGACGAGTCGCACTCTGTGTTTGTTACCTTCTGCAACCAAGTTCAGAATGAAAAGGATCTTAGAATTGTCAAAGTCAGAAGTGATCATGGTGGGGAATTTGAAAATAAAAATTTTGAATTATTTTTTAATGAAAAAGGCATCTTGCATGACTTCTCTTGTCCTAGAACTCCCTAATAAAATGGAGTTGTAGAATGAAAGAACAGAACATTGCAAGAAATAGCCAGAACCATAATCAATGAGACTAACATTGCTAAGATATTTTGGGCAGAGGCAATCAACACAGCGTGTTACATTCAGAATAGAATCTCCATAAGACCTATTCTGGAAAAGACTCCATATGAATTGTGGAAGAACAGAAAGCCCAACATTTCTTATTTTCATCCATTTGGATGCACTTGCTTTATTCTGAATACAAAAAATTATCTGAACAAGTTTAACTCTAAAGCACAAAAGTGTATTATGTTAGGATACTTTGAACGCTCAAGAGGATACAGAGTATACAATACAGAAACACAGATTGTTGAAGAGTCAATCAGTGTTAGGTTTGATGTTAAGCTTGACTCTCAAGAGTCAAAGCAGAATTAATTCCTTGCAGGTATGGAAGTTGAACTCATAGGTACTTAAGACAACTCGTCAGAAGTTCTCAACAGAGACGCTCCCACAACATCAGAAAGAGCTACTGATAGCAATCCAGCACCTTCAGTTGACCAACTTCAGAAAAGACTATCCAGAAGCATCATAGCTCACCCAGAAGATAAAATACTGGGAAAGAAGGATGATTCAATCAGAACAAGATCAACATTCACAAACTCTGAAGAATCCCTTATGGGACTGGTCTCTCTGATTGAACCAACAACAATTGATGAAGCGCTTTTGGACAATGACTGGATTCTGGAAATGCAGGAGGAATTGAATCAATTCACCAGAAATGACGTATGGGATCTGGTCCCCAGACCAAAAGGATTCAACGTCATTGGAACAAAGTGGGTGTTTAGAAACAAACTGAACGAGCAAGGAGAAGTCATCAGAAACAAATCACGACTGGTAGCACAAGGTTATAGTCAGCAAGAGGGGATAGAATATACAGAAACCTTTGCTCCAGTCGCAAGGTTAGAATCTATCATACTTTTAATATCATTTGTTGTAAACAATGGCATCACTCTGTATCAGATGGATGTCAAAAGTGAATTCTTAAATGGCTATATAGATGAGGAGGTATATGTGCACCAACCCCCTGGGTTTGAGAATTCCAAAAATCCAGAATATGTTTTCAAACTAAAGAAGTCACTATATGGTATGAAACAAGCTCCCAGAGCTTGGTATGAAAGACTAAGTAACTTCCTGTTAGAAAAGGAAATCACCAGAGGGAAAGTGGACACAGCCTTATTTTGTAAGACAGTTAAGAATGACATGTTAGTATGTAAGATTTATGTTGATGACATCATCTTTGGATCTACTAAACCCTATCTGGGAAGAGTGTTTGCTAAATGTATGCAGGCAGAGTTTGAGATGAGCTTAATGGGGGAACTCAAATTCTTTCTGGGCATTCAGATAAACTAAACTCCAGAAGGAACTTACATTCATCAGAGCAAATACGTCAGAGAACTTCTGAAGAAATTTGATCTCTCAGAATGTAAGCCCTCAAAGATTCCAATGCACCCCACGTGCATTCTGGAAAAGGAAGAGGTAGGTAAAAAGGTAGAACAGAAGGTCTACAGAGGTATGATTGGTTCTTTTCTCTATCTGACGACTTCAAGGCCTGACATTTTATTTAGTGTTTTCTTATGTGCTAGATTCCAATCAGATCCTAGAGAATCTCACTTAACATTAGTTAATCGAATTTTCAAGTATCTGAAAGGTACTACTAATCTGGGTTTGTTTTATAGAAAATCAAATGATTACAGCTTAGTAGGATATTGTGACGCCGACTTTGTTGGAGACAGAGTAGAACGTAAAAGCACTTATGGAAGCTTCCAGTTTCTGGGAGAAAATCTGATCTCATGGACCAGCAAGAGACAGTCCACAATAGCACTATCAACATCAGAAGTTGAATACATAGCAGCTGCTGGATATAGCACACAAATTCTCTGGATGAAAAGTCAACTTGAAGACTTCAACATATTTGAGAGTAAAATTCCTATCCTCTGTGACAATACTTCTGCTATTTGTCTCAGTAAGAATCCAATTTTTCATTCTAGGGCTAAGCATATAGAAATAAAATATCATTTTATTAGGGACTATATTCAGAAAGAGATTCTTAGCTTAAATTTATTGACACAGACCATCAATGGGCTGATGTATTTACAAAACCTCTTTCTGAAGATAGGTTTAACTTCATTCTGAAACATCTCAGCATGAAGCTATGCCCAGAATAAATTATTTTATTTACATATCTTAATCTTCATAACTTTATTATTTTCTGTGAACAACTGATCAACCTGTCTTCAGAGTTTAGAAGTACAGATTGCATCAGAATCTATCCATGAAGATCTGAACGTTTCATTTCAAGGATAGAAGCGTGCAATTCACATCACCAAACAATTGTCATCCTCTCATCATCTACCTTCTGAAGCTGAACACGCGTTCAACTTCTGAAGGGATCAAGGCCTTGATTGGATACATTGAGACACTTGTAAGCGGTAATCGTTCAGTATCTTTCTAAATCCCCTAAAATCAGGTGTCATTAATGCATATAATCATGACTAATTATTTATTTTTCTTATTGTTTACGTTTTCAAAGAAACCCGTTTAAACTCAAATTTTACTTTTTATATTCACTCTTTTTTTACTCTCATCATATTTTCTATCGTTTCAAGTTCCTGCTTTCAAAAACCCCTTTCATCTTCCTCAAAATCCCGTGTGAACAATGGCTTCTTCAAGTGTCAAAAATGTCAGTGCTCATGAATCTGCTTCAATAGAACAGTATGAAGAACCCTACAAAACGCTCCTCACTCCTATTGATAATCTGGAAGTTCTCTCAGAACTACCTAATTAATTTTGAAAGCTTGCAAGAAAATGGCTTCAATCTGTATGAAGACGTTACTGCTCAAGGATAAAACATGTACTTTGACCGTCTATTAGGGCCAACCTTTCCCATTCTTGTCAAAGAATTCTGGATACATGCTTCTTCTTCAAATCATCAGGTTACTTCTTATGTCATGGGGAAGAAAATTCTTATTACAGAAGACCTGATTGCAAAGCTTCTTGGATACAATGGTGGAGGTGTCAGATGCATTGACATGACTGAGAGATGCTCTGACGTAAGTTTTATTGCAAAGGAAATTTTTACTCATGGTCTACCCTCCAGTAAAATCAGAGATTTGAAGGATCACCACAGAATTTGGGCCAGAATCATTCTAGGGTGTATCAACCACAGGAAGCCCACAAGCTCTCCTGATAATATCAACATTGATCAGTAATTTTTGATCTATTTCATTGCTAAGAGGACAAAGGTAAATCTTCCACACTTGATGTTTAATCATCTCAGAACTAGTGTGAAGGAAACAAGAGAAGACGAAAGGACCAAGAGGGATTGGATTCCCTTAGGAAGGCTCATATTATATATTCTGATAGAGAATAGGCTGATAGAACATCTAACGGAGGCCCAGGAAATCAGCACATTGGAAGCAACCGCTGGGAAGCCCCTGAACGCTAAAAATCTGAAGAAGATGAAAATCATTGAGAATATCAAGAAGGAACCTACTGTTACTTCTCATGCAACCATCACTTCAAGAAGGATACCTCTGGATGATTTTCCTCTATTTTCTGAGATTGACTCCAAACCAGAAATAATAGTCAGATATCTGGACACTTGCAAGGAAGATGGTACTGCACCAGAAATCAATATCCAGGACTTACACAAGGCTGCTTCAGAAGTTGCTTTAAAGAAGACCAAGAAGAGGAAAGCAGCAGGAGAATGACCCTCTCAGAGGACACCAAAAGCTTCCAAAAAGAAAGGTAATCCCTCCTCTGTTTCTGTTATAGAATCAATAAATATATCAACATCTGAAGCCATGCCTTCTCAACCAGCAAACCCATCACCCCAAACATTTGAAGACTTTGACATAGGGTTTGATCCATCAGAAACTCTAGGTCTAAATGAACCTCGCTCCCTTTCTTAAAATCCAAATCCTGAACATGACCAACCAGAACTTGCCAAAGTTCTGTCTGATATTAATTTATTTGACCAAGACTTTTCCTCTCCCTTACCACAAAATCAAAATTCTCAACTCCCAAAAAACACAAACTCTGATACCACACCAGAAATTCCGCAACAACACTCTCCACAAATAGAAATTTCTCAACAAGAAATTTCACAACCACAATCACCTCAACAAGAAATTCCTCAACCAGAAATACCACAACCAGAAGATCTGAACTCCAACTCACCACAACCAGAAGCTCAACCTTCTGAAAATCAATCTTCTGCTATCCATGAACCAGAACCCCAACATGTTACAACAAACCAATCTGAAGAATCTCCTTCAGATTCTGATATAATCCCAATACCTGGAATCACAGAACCTATTACAGTTCGCATGCCTCTCACCATTCATGACATTCCATAAATCCCTTCATCTCTGGAATCCACTCCTCCAAACACCCCCACTAGACCAATCATCATTCCTGACTCTCCCACTCCTTCACCCACTAATAGTCCAGCTGACAACGTATGACTTGTCATTGATCTAATTGTGCTGGAAAGACTAGCTTCCATCTCACACAAAAATGTCATTCCCAAACCTAAACCAACTAAAACCACATCAGATGTTGGTACAAGTTTGTTGATTTTTGAAACAGGAATGCAGGAATAGATAAATTATTTGAAGCATGCTAGTCAAGAGATGACGAATCCTTCTATTTCAGATTATTTATGGACAAGATTCATAAACTGGCTTAGTTCTGAAACGCTGAAGCTGAAGGAACAGAGTTATGAACAGGTTCAGCAGAACATTAGTGCTAAGCTGAAGGCTTTTCAAGACCAAGTTCTGAGCCAACTGCTCAATAAAGACATCCTCTCGCTGGATAATGCTCCTTGGAAAAAGCATCATCCCTCAGATGAAGTTCAACCAGAATCAGAAAGTCTCTCCCTGACTGCTGCTCTAGAATACATGATTATAGCAGAAGAAATGGTTCACTCTGAACAAGCTGCAGAATGCTCTGAGCAACGTCCAACTCCTGAAGAAACTCCAGCACCTTCCTTATTCATGCAAACTCTGGAAGAGTTGAATAAAGAAAATTCTCCAATCCATGCAAGGATGGATAAGCAGGAGGATACAAACAAAGAGATTAAAAGTATTCTGGGTAAACAAGAAGACGCCACAAAGGAAACCAGAGGAATTTCGGGCAAGCAAGAAGAGTCCAATACTTAGATCAAGAGCTTGCTGGAATCGTTGTTTACACGTCTTCCCCCTCCTTCTTAGATTTTCTTTTAAAAATTGTTTATCTGTAACTTTTAATTTTACCTCTTTGTTTCTGGAACTTGTCATTGCATCATGTTTTAAACATAATTCATCTCTTTTGGCTCTGATTATATTTCCTTTTTGATACATGACAAAAAGGGGGAGAAAGTAAGATATTTTCAATAATGGTTTACCGAGACAAAAGTCTCAAACATTCTGAATTACTTAACCTCTACCTTCTGAAAAGTTTGAACAGGTACAAATTCTGATAGGAGATGCAGCTAAAACTCTGATGAGAAGGAACTTAAGGTAAGTAATTAACTCGGGGAGTTTCTCTTAAACCTTTTGTTCTTTATTTTTAAGTGAAAATTCTAGTTTTTGTCATCATCAAAAAGGGGAGATTGTTAGAACATAGTTTGATTCTACAACCCTTAGTTAGAGTTTTGATGATAACAAATACAAAGAACAAATATACACCCTAAAAATTATGTTTTTATGTATGCAGAAGTTCTGACCAAAGCAGCATCAGAAAATAAGCCATAAGAGCTACACGTTGAAGCAATCAGAACATGCGCTGAAGATTGATGACCAGAACCTGCGCTTAGGCACAGTAAACTCTGATTCTGAACAAGAACATATTAATCCAAGTCATCAATATTCTAAAGCGTCAGCAGCAGGCAAGGATGTAAGATTCTGAAGCGTTACTGATCATTTAATTCAGCATCAATTACAACGGCTTCTTTCAGACAGGATCTTCTCCAAATGGAAACTGAGTTAATGTCATTTAACACGCTTGATGATCAACGTAAATCCATTGCCTATATAAACAAGCTCAGTATTCAAATCGTTAACGACTTGCTATATACCACTTATGCACATTCAAAAAGCTGCAAGCAAATTTCATCATCTTTCAAGCTATAATTTTGTGTAAATTATCACAGTTGTGATAACTGTTTTTGTTACGAAAAACAACAACACACATTCTTGTATAATTTTTTTGAAACAGTGTTCCTTGAGGTTAATCGGAGAACCCGTGAACTGTTTTCAGAAATCTTGAAGTTACTTGGAGAACCCGTGAACTGTTTTCAGAAATCTTGAAGTTGAATAAGCAATAGAGCAGCATCCGTTGTTGGGAAGAATCCATAAATTGTTTTCAGAAGTCTTGAGGAGGAACCGGTGTAGGGCTTCCTGAGGATGAGCTTGTGTAAAACTGCATCGGGTTTTTGAACACTTTTGACATTCGAATGCCCCAAGTGGTGATGTAGATAATTTCCTGGCTTGTTACAGATGTTGGTCCATAATCGGTCGTCCACAGATGTTTTCCTGGCTTGTTACAGGTGTTGATCTGGAATTCTTCAGACGTGCCCTGGCTGGATACAGGAATCGAGTCTGGAAAGGTGATAGTTAACAGATATACCCTGGCTGGATACAGGAATCGAGTCTGGAAATGTGGTCAACAGATATGCCCTGGCTGGATACAGGAATCGAATCTGGAATTGTGATAGCTGATAGATATGCCCTGGCTGGATACAGGAATCGAATCTTCAAACTCTTCAGACGTGCCCTGGCTAGATACAGGAATCGATTCTGGAAATGTGGTCAACAGATATGCCCTGGCTGGATACAGGAATCGAATCTGGAATTGTGATAGCTGATAGATATGCCCTGGCTGGATACAGGAATCGAATCTTCAAACCTTCAGACGTGCCCTGGCTAGATACAGGAATCGAGTCTGGAAATGTGGTCAACAGATATGCCCTGGCTGGATACAGGAATCGAATCTGGAATTGTGATAGCTGATAGATATGCCCTGGCTGGATACAGGAATCGAATCTTCAAACTCTTCAGACGTGCCCTGGCTAGATACAGGAATCGAGTCTGGAAATGTGGTAGTTGATTTGTTGAACACTTTTGACATTCGAATGCCCCAAGTGGTGATGAAGGAGTCTTGAATCAGATCACTCTGCACATTGAGAGATTTCTTGAAATCTTGACTGGACTGCCCCAGATTAACTGGATTTTGAAAGATCTGTTGGACCTGGACTGGACTGCCCCAGGTTAATTGGATGGTGACATGTCATGCCCCTTGTTGATAGGAGATTTGATGGAAGTGTTATCCTCTTGAAGTGATTTTTACTTACTGAGAGAGTTTTCGTTCCTCCGAACATTCGCTGTATGAAATTCTTCGCTGTCAAACAAAAACCAAGTGTAGACAGTGATATTCAAACAATGCAAAGTTTATGTTTGTCTCGAAGTTTTGCAAAATGCGTTTTTTAGCAGAAAACGTTTTATAAGACAGATCAACACAAGATTTAGAGCAAAGCCCTACAGGAGTCAGGATACCTTTTGTAACAGTATGCTTTCGAACTAACCCATGCTTCAATTAGGACTTTTGAAGGGTTGTAACGTGGCTTGGTTCATGGTTTAAGAAACAAAGGATAAAGGCTCAAAGTATATTTGTACCCACCCGCTCTTCGTGATGTCCTTCAACCTAAGCTCAGTTAATTGTGCGTCATACTCTGTTTTGAGTTTTGAATGACTTTTGGGCGATGGTTCATCAGTTGAATTTGGGGAGACAGTCATCATCTCCTTTTTCTTTTTCAACATTTTTCGTGTTGTTGAGGGTTTTGTAATGACCTCACTATTTTGATTTTGATTTGTTATCCCTGACTTTTGCCTGACTGTTACCGTTTTCCGGGATTGCAGTCAGCGGGATGCCCCAGCTTTCTTAAGCCTCCTTTATAGGTTTTGGCTTGGTGGGCTTTTCTCTTTCGAGAGATTGACTGTCTATGTGATAGGGAACCACCCTTGTCTTTTGATTCCCACGGAATGCTTTCTTTTTTTCGACGTCGTTCATTGTATTACGAATTGAGAGTTTGCGACTTTAATGCGCATTTTCTTTGAATTAACTGAGATACTACCCTGCCCCAGGTTTATATCAAAGGTTTTGATTGTTTAGAACAGAAAACTCCTACTTCTTTGGCTTGAAGGGGTTGACTAGGGATTAACTTCCTCATAACTCCAGTGTTTGGGAATTGAAAGAAATGCCTGTACATCATCAGCAAGGTCTGTTCAAAAGCATACTGTATAAGATCATGGTATTGTTTCGTCATCCTCCCTCTAAAGGCTTACAGCTTTTTATCAAGAGTCAAATATCATAAAGAAAAGCATAAGAGTAGTGAAACGAATGGATGAATTCAAGACAAACATATGCAATGCATTAATGAAAACAGAGTTTAACATCAACAGATAATTGTTTGACAGCAAAAGAAATTACAACTTTGAAAATTCAAAAAGAGGCAAAAGTCTTTCAGCTTGAGCTTCGTCACTTCAAGTGGAGAACCCTTTAAAGGAATATTTTCATCTCGCCGTCTGGCATGAATTCCAGCACCCCAATGTCGATCAATCTTGAATCTTATTCTTCAAGGCCCAACAGTCGTTGGTGTCGTGTCCCGGGCTGTAGGAGTGGTAAACACAGAATGCATCGGGATGATAGTTAGGAGAGGAGGTGTTGAGTTTCTGAGGAGGGTCCTTTACGGTAAGCAAGTTGAGCTCCAACAGGCGCTTCAGTATGAAAAATGATGGTATTTCAGTCTCCGTGAACTGTCTCCCCGACGTTTCTTGCTTACGCCGATTACCCCGTTGACGCTGGCGAGATTGTTGATGGGCTTGTGACCCTGAAGCGAGCAAAGGAGCTTTCCCTTTGTCTTCTTGAGTGGATGGAAGTTGAGCGGTGACTTGCTCTTCAACCCCAGATGTTTGCCCCAGTTGGTTATTTGGAAGCAATTGGCGGACAAGAACTCTGAGTTCCTCTTGTCTTTGAGATAGGTCTTGGATGAGAGCCATCTGGCCCACCAACTGTCCCATCACCTGGGTCCTCAAGGTTGTCAGATCAAACTGCAGCTCCGCAAGCTGATCACTCCTGGCATTGTTGGAATTCTCCAAGCCCTTGGTGAGGAGAGCTTTCATCTCTTCTTGCCCCAGAGACAAGTTTAGGAACATCTCCTGCAGCTGAGCAGTCTGGTCTTGGATGTCTTTGACAGACCTTTCTAGAGCCATCTCTTGCTGGAATAAACAGTAGGAGAGTAAGGAAACCTGAAAAAGGAAAGACTGTCAAAATGCAATGCATGATATGTGGATGCATGCTTTCAAGGATCTCTTGGGGTAAACACAAGAAAATGTTAGAGGTTGAACTTTGCTCTTGGATTGGAGAACTTTGCACCGGTGGATGTCTTTCCACTAGAATCAAGCTCACCATGTCAAGTGGGTCATAGCCGCTGATTCAAGTTGTTGTACTTGATCTTTGATTGGAGAACTTTGTATTGGTGGATGTCTTTCCACGAGAATCAAGCTCACCATGTCGAGTGGGTCATAGCCACTGATTCAAGTTGTTGCACTTGATCTTTGATGGCATTTGTTTAGAGGAGAAACCTCTTGCCCCTTGATAGACGTCTGGTTCAACGTAACCCTGCATCAAAAGAACCCTCGAGATCCTTGAAATGGTTATTGAAAATGCTATGGTATGATGTTATGTACATGTATGCACAAAAGCAAGTGAGTGTATATACAGACAAACATATTCACACAAAGCAAACCAATCCTTAGGTTTAGGCTTGCATGAGGTTCAGGTACTACCCTCTTGAAGTTAGTTGGCTCATCCTGTCCTAAAATAGAAACCGGGTTCTAAGGAGCTCAATATCATTGGATTGTTTTGTGTTCATTGTTTCGGTTTAGCCACTTACTGGCGACCAAAATATTCCAAGAAAACAATCCTCAAAAGAGTGTAGTATCTAGGATCTACCAACTTCGGACTGCACCAAAGTCGGTCATCTCACTACCCCTAAAAAGGCTAAGATGGTCAATTAAGGTTCTAAGAGTTCGTTAGTGCTTCATGACATCACACAGCGGCCCCGTACTCTCCTTGACTACTCAAGGGTTACCGGTACTCACAAATATGTCACACTAACATAGCTTACTGCTTCAACCATGTCGGTATACCCCGCACAGTTCCCTCGCAGTTTTTTGCTATTTACCTAAGAAGGTGCCCCAAATCCGGGTGGAGGATTTACAACAAACCTAAACAAGAACCCAAAAGATAAATCAATCAAGTCAATCAAAGCAAGAAAGTAAAGGTGATCTAAACCCTAAGGTAACCCCACTTTTAAGTTTATCCCCAGCAGAGTCGCCAGTTCTGTGATACGGTGGGAGAACTGACTGTGGTTTTGCGTTTGTTTTCGCACTTGTTCGGTTGAGCAAGAGTCGCCACCGACTTTTTATTTTATCCTAAAGGAAAGGTTGAAAAGGCACAGCAAAAAACCTTTTGAGATATTTCGTGGGTCCGGGGGGTAGATTATGAAAAGGGAAGGTATTAGCACCCTTTTCATCCATGGTTATCCATGGGCTCTTAGTTACTTGGTTTTTTTAGATCACTTGCCTTGATTTTCGATTGCTTGAAAATGGTGTGTGTATGTGTGTTTTTGAAAATGTTTTTGAAGAGATGCCTTGTCTTAGGCAACCAATGTATTTGACTCGTGTTTGAGTGTTTTACAAAAGTATGGATCTTTTCGAAAAGATGTTTCAAATGTTTTTGAGAGTTTGTTTGGAAGTGTTGTGGATTGTGGTTTTTGAAAAGAAGGCAAGCGTTTTTGCAAGTTGATCTCAAGTAACTAAAAGTTTTATCTACCCTATTGTACTCAAAGGTTTTCTCTATGTTTTCAACCCTTTTTTAACAATTTTGTTCCACCATTGAATTTGGTGGACAATCTTGCGTTTAGGAAGTTTATTCGGGACGGGCACGGGTCATCGTATGGACCATGAATGCAATGGTGCCAAGTGTCTTTGGCAATTTGCTTTGAAGGGACTATGATCATTTCGTTTAGGCAACATTCGAAAGCGTCATCGAGGGACTTATGATCATTTTGAATTGGTTTTGCCAAAGATACTCGACGTGCAAGCATGGCCCATTTTGGAAGGCAACATGTGGGATTACCCTAGAGGGCGCAAGTGTGATTGTGTATTGATTTCATGTATTTGTCTTGTATTAGGTTATCTAGCGTTTGATTTTATGTACATACAAACCCTAGGTCTAACCATGGTATAATTGAAAGCGGTAAATTGCGAAAATGTAAAGTCTACGCTATTACAAAATAAGTATCCGGGAGTGGGGGTACAATATTCACAAATGGGGATGAGACTTATAGTATCCAATAAGTTACAACCAAATCGAATTTGCGATCAAATGTAAATAAGGTATATCAATGTATGGAAATAGCAATTGTATATGTGTCAAGTGTATAATGTGAAATGTATTGTAAGTGTAATTATTTACAGGTGCGGAATGTGAAATTGAATGTGTATTAAGTATTGTTTTGACTTAAAGAAAAATTAAATGTTTATTTAATTTAATTAATAATCTTGTATTCTTGTATTTTGTTTAATATGCGTAAAAGGAGAATGTTTTGATTAAATTCTTTAAGTTTTAATTAGATTATGTATAAAAATGTATCTTTATTTATTATGTACAAAAAAGTATTTTAATTAAATGTTTAAGAATTTAAATTATGCAAAATGTATTTATCTATTATGTACAAAACTTCTAGGAAAGGAAAATGTATTTATTTAAAAAAGGGAATTTATGTACAAAGTATGTTTTAATTAAATATCAAGAATTGAATTATGTATATTAGAAAAAATGTATTTTTAAGTATTTTTAGTATTAATGTTTAAATTATTTTAATTTAAAAAAAAGGAAAGGGTTGAGTTTATGTATAAAAGAAATGGGCTTGGAGGATTATGGTGGCCCAGAACAAAAGAGCCACGAATGGGGGTGTTAACTGGAAACTAATGGGCTTAGGCATAGATGGTTGGGGCAAAGCCCATTTGCTTGAGACAATTAGTTTTGTTAGGGTTCACTGAATGTCGTTCATTTGGGAAACGCTTTAGGTTACAGCGAACAGCGCCATTCGTGCTTGTCTTCTTCGTGTGATTCTTCATTCGTTTCTGAGTTCCTCAATGGCCACCAGCACTCTCTACTCTCCTCTTCCCTCCAGCGATGGCATTAGGGGCGACGGATTCGGTGAGTTCATTTTCTTATTTCGCTTAGGTTTGTTACGATTTGCATGCGTTGATTTGTTCATTTTTGGTCCTGATTTCTTGTTCGTTAATGGTTATCTGAGGTTTTGAAAGAGAAAGAAGGAAAAGGTTACCTTTGGAGACGGAGGAGGAAAGTGGGAGCGTGCGTAGGAGGCCGGGACGACGAGGAAAACGGCGGAGGCGATGCTGAGCTTTCTCTTTAGTAACCTTTACCTTTTTGCCACTTTAGGGTTTGATGATGATTTTTTTGCACTGAAAACCCCTTTTTTAAAAGAAAATTCACTTCTTTATCTCTTCTCTTCGTTGGCTTGCCTTTGTTTCCTTTGAAAACTGTTGAGCTTGATAGTTGTCTTTAATGCTTGAGATGCTTCTTTTACTTATCCCTTCTGTCCCTCTTTGCTTAGTATGCTTGATGCCTTTGTATGCTCATACCTTGCCCAGTGACGAGTATTCTGAGGGCCTTTGCGTTTGACACTGAGTTGCCTCTTTTTGAGTTGATGATTTGCTAGCTTTTCGCTTAGGTTGGATACCCAATGATGAATTCCTGGAATTCTGAGGGCTTGAGTTGCCTTTGAATATGCTCTCTCTTCTCTTTCTGGCCTTGCTATTGCTTTCTTAATGTTGGCTTAGGATGGTTCTTGAAATACCCTATGATGATGTAAATCTGAGGGTTCGTGGGTTTGGTTGCCTTGGATATCAGGCTTTAGCTTGTTTGTAAGGTTTCAGCAGGTTTATGCTTAGGCCTGGGGTTTTTACTGGCTATTTGTTTGGATAGTTTATGGTTTAGACTTGAAGTTGGACTGGTTTAGGCCTTAACAGGTTTAATGGCTTAGCAGGTTTGCTCTTCATCTTGGATAATTTTTTTGGTATATTTGTTTGACAGGGTATCAGGTTGGTTGGTTCTGGCTTGTGAAGTTGAGTTTGATGATAGGCAGATTTTGAGCTTTAGCAGGTTTGGTGCTTCAGCTTTGATGGCTTTGGTATCTCTAGCAGGTTAATGGTTGTTGGGTTGTTGGTTTTTTTACAGGTTAGGCAGGTATGATGCTTAGGCAGATTTGGCTGGAAGTTTATGCAGGTTTGTTGTTGGATCAATGGTTTTCTGGTTTTGGATATCAGGCCAGGTTTTGAATGGTTTAGGCCAGGTTTTGAATGGTTTAGCCTTGAACTGGTCTTTTATGCTTCAGGTTTGAGGCTTTTGGAGGTAAGGATAATGCAGGTTTGAGTTAGGCCTTTTTTTTTTGTTTAGACAGTAGGAATGGTTTATGCAGTGTGATGGTTGTTACTGGTTTACAGGTTTGTTGCTTGTGAAGTTTTTAGGCTTATGTTTCAGCAGCTTGATGGTTATGTGTTTGTATATTTTTCTCTCCCCCCCTTCTATTGTGTTCTTGTTCTTCTTTTTGTATATGCTTCTTATGCTTCAAGCCTTAAGCCTGCAAACCTGCTTCTTTTTGCTCTTCTCTCTCTCTAGTACACTTTGCATTATATTAATGTTTATGTTGTACTTTTAGTTCTGAAAGTGGCCACTTTTCTTTGGGAAATGATGAAAAAATGTGTTGCTTGCATAATAGTTTTCCTCTGCATATTTTATCTTTTCTTGACAGCTTTTGTACTTTTTTAAACTTTCCATATCTTTGCCAAATCTTCTTTATTGACAGCTTTGAGTAGCCTTTGTGCAGTTTGACACTTTTTGACAGAAAGTAGGAATTTGGATTTTTCAGTTTGGTTTGAACTTGGAGTTTGAGATTCTGAACTTATGCAGTTTGACACTTTGCATTTTTTCTCAACTTTGCATTCATGATTAGCAAATAAAAATTCTTCCCTTTTTGTGAACCGGGAGAAATCCCGTGATTTGGAGAGAGGGTTAACTGATCCCAATCAGTGGCCCTTAATGATGAATTTCTTTTATCTGTCTCTTTAATTCAAATTATTTGTTTCTAACTTTTCTTCCTTTCTTTTGCAGATGAATATTTGAATGGAGAGGGGTACTAAATGAAGAATGAAGAATTAGAAAAAATAGGATAGTTTTCTTTTTATTTAAATTTAAATTAATGTAAAATCATTGCTTGTAATTAAATTATAAACAATAATTGTACAAATAATTCAAGAATAAATAAAAGTCTTTATTATCCAATCAATTCTATTTCCTCCTTCTTTATTGTTTATTTATTATTTAAAACTCTTTGAATTAAAATAATTGAAAAATAAATTTCAATCACTTAATTTAGCATAATAAATAATTTAAATAAACAATGCTTTAGCACATTGATCAGTTAAACCTGGTATCTCCAATATCCAAAGCAAAGCAACAGTTAATCAAAACACTGATCAGGCGCCTTCCCTTTTCACCGATTTTTACCAAACACTGTAAATCCACACTGCATATATCTTTTGACTGGTTCAATCAAACAAACGTGAATTCAAACCAACTGCCTTCTTTTTACTGATTAAGTCAAATAATGCGAATTCAACCCAAATCTCGGAATGTCTTGCAAAGCACTGTAGAATTTAGATCTTTCCGAAAATGCGCGCACAAACCCTAATTCCTGATTAAATGCCAAAGAAACGTTCGCCTGATCAAAATTGAGCCAAAATCAACCAAAACCCTAAGCCAACTGTTTGAAGCATTCGAGAGCCCTGAAAATCAACAAAACCCTAATTTTTGTTTGACTGACGAGAAAAGTCAGTTTGACCGATTCTTGAGTCAGTTTGAAAAATCAGGAAATGCCTGAAGCTGCGATCTCTTGTGGTAAAATGCGAGGGCAAATTTTGGGGTACAACAGTTGCCCCTGTTCAATCTTCTTGAACCTGAAGAGTTAGATTGGCAAGTTTGCCTTTCGCGACTTGAAGGTAATAGAAGATTGGACACTAAAGTGCCCAGAAAATTTGCACTCGGCGATGTGATGGTAGAGGTGAATGGGCTTACATATGCCATTTGGTGATGGGCTTAAAGATGCCATCTGGTGCGATAGAATCTTGTCGGGGGATGGGCTTAGAGATGCCATCTGATAATGGGCTTAAAGATGCCATTTGGCGACTGCTGGTAGGAGGATGGGCTTATAGATGCCATCTGGAAATGGGCTTAAAGATGCCATTTGGAAATGTTGAACTGTATGTCAATGGTGAGTGGACGAGTATCAAAAAGGCGCCCATGTTTTGGAACATCTCTGAATTGGGGGTCCGAATAAGCAATAGATTGACATCCATGTCTGGAGAATCCGTAAACTATTTTCAGGAGTTGAGATTGAATAAGCAATAGAGCCACATCCGTTGTTGGGAAGCGTCCGTAAACTGTTTTCAAAAGTTGAGAAGAGTCTGAACAAGTTGGTAGATTAACATCCGTTGTTGGGAAGAATCTGTAAACTGTTTTCAGAAGTCTTGGGAAGAATCTGAACAAGTGATAGGTCAGCATCCGTTACTTGGAGAACCCGTGAACTGTTTTCAGAAGTCTTAAAGTTGAAGAGGAACCGGTGTAGGGTTTCCTGATAATGATCTCGTGTAAAGCTGCATCTGGATGAATCTTGGAATAAGTATCAGAATGTCGCCGTGTCCGGGTCACATCTGAACTATTTCTGGATGAATCTCGGAAGATGATCTGTGTCTGTCGACTGATCTTACCTGAAAAGGTAGAGGGTTAGTTGTATGCAATGTCATGATGCATGATGCAATGTGTGTGACATCAATGTTTATGACATGAATGGGATGAATGCGCATGTAAGCTGATGAGCTAATGCTGAGGATAAATGAATCCTGGATGGCTGAAGACAAAAGAATCTTGATTGCTGCCGGGGAAAATAAATCCTTGGCTGTTGCTGGGGAAGAGAATTCCTGATGACCTCTACTGGGGAGTTCCAAACTAGTAGACTCATGCTGGGGAGGTAAGATTGAGAATCTTCAGCTCGGTGGGAAGTAACTCTGGCAACTTCACTGGGGAACTCAAGATTTTCCCTCCCAAAACTCTGTGGGGAGAAGGTTCAATAGTCCGGCTCTGCTAGGGATTGATAATTTGAAGTTTTAGCTTCGTTGGGGATAATGAAGCTTGACTCTGAATGGAGTTAGCTTGAAAAGAATCTGAATAAGCGATAGGTTAACATCCGTTACTTGGAGAACCCGTGAACTGTTTTCAGAAATCTTGAAGTTGAATAAGCAATAGAGCAGCATCCGTTGTTGGGAAGAATCCATAAACTGTTTTCAGAAGTCTTGAGGAGGAACCGGTGTAGGGCTTCCAGAGGATGAGCTTGTGTAAAACTGCATCGGGTTTTTGAACACTTTTGACATTCGAATGCCCCAAGTGGTGATGTAGATAATTTCCTGGCTTGTTACAGATGTTGGTCCATAATCGGTCGTCCACTGATGTTTTCCTGGCTTGTTACAGGTGTTGATCTGGAATTCTTCAGACGTGCCCTGGCTGGATACAGGAATCGAGTCTGGAAAGGTGATAGTTAACAGATATACCCTGGCTGGATACAGGAATCGAGTCTGGAAATATGGTCAACAGATATGCCCTGGCTGGATACAGGAATCGAATCTGGAATTGTGATAGCTGATAGATATGCCCTGGCTGGATACAGGAATCGAATCTTCAAACTCTTCAGACGTGCCCTGGCTAGATACAGGAATCGAGTCTGCAAATGTGGTCAACAGATATGCCCTGGCTGGATACAGGAATCGAATCTGGAATTGTGATAGCTGATAGATATGCCCTGGCTGGATACAGGAATCGAATCTTCAAACTCTTCAGACGTGCCCTGGCTAGATACAGGAATCGAGTCTGGAAATGTGGTCAACAGATATGCCCTGGCTGGATACAGGAATCGAATCTGGAATTGTGATAGGTGATAGATATGCCTTGGCTGGATACAGGAATCGAATCTTCAAACTCTTCAGACGTGCCCTGGCTAGATACAGGAATCGAGTCTGGAAATGTGGTAGTTGATTTGTTGAACACTTTTGACATTCGAATGCCCCAAGTGGTGATGAAGGAGTCTTGAATCAGATCACTCTGCACATTGAGAGATTTCTTGAAATCTTGACTGGACTGCCCTAGATTAACTGGATTTTGAAATATCTGTTGGACCTGGACTGGACTGCCCCAGGTTAATTGGATGGTGACATGTCATGCCCCTTGTTGATAGGAGATTTGATGGAAGTGTTATCCTCTTGAAGTGATTTTTACTTACTGAGAGAGTTTTCGTTCCTCCGAACATTTGCTGTATGAAATTCTTCGCTGTCAAACAAAAACCAAGTGTAGACAGTGATATTCAAACAATGCAAAGTTTATGTTTGTCTCGAAGTTTTGCAAAATGCGTTTTTTAGCAGAAAACTTTTTATAAGACAGATCAACACAAGATTTAGAGCAAAGCCCTACAGGAGTCAGGATACCTTTTGTAACAGTATGCTTTCGAACTAACCCATGCTTCAATTAAGACTTTTGAAGGGTTGTAACGTGGCTTGGTTCACGGTTTAAAAAACAAAGGATAAAGGCTCAAAGTATATTTGTACCCACCCGCTCTTCGTGATGTCCTTCAACCTAAGCTTAGTTAATTGTGCGTCACACTCTGTTTTGAGTTTTGAATGACTTTTGGGCGATGGTTCATCAGTTGAATTTGGGGAGACAGTCATCATCTCCTTTTTCTTTTTCAACATTTTTCGTGTTGTTGAGGGTTTTGTAATGACCTCACTATTTTGATTTTGATTTGTTATCCCTGACTTTTGCCTGACTGTTACCGTTTTCCGGGATTGCAGTCAGCGGGATGCCCCAGCTTTCTTAAGCCTCCTTTATAGGTTTTGGCTTGGTGGGCTTTTCTCTTTCGAGAGATTGACTGTCTATGTGATAGGGAACCACCCTTGTCTTTTGATTCCAACGGAATGCTTTCTTTTTTTCGACGTCGTTCGTTGTATTACGAATTGAGAGTTTGCGACTTTAATGCGCATTTTCTTTGAATTAACTGAGATACTACCCTGCCCCAGGTTTATATCAAAGGTTTTGATTGTTTAGAACAGAAAACTCCTACTTCTTTGGCTTGAAGGGGTTGACTAGGGATTAACTTCCTTATAACTCCAGTGTTTGGGAATTGAAAGAAATGCATGTACATCATCAGCAAGGTCTGTTCAAAAGCATACTGTATAAGATCATGGTATTGTTTCGTCATCCTCCCTCTAAAGGCTTACAGCTTTTTATCAAGAGTCAAATATCATAAAGAAAAGCATAAGAGTAGTGAAACGAATGGATGAATTCAAGACAAACATATGCAATGCATTAATGAAAACAGAGTTTAACATCAACAGATAATTGTTTGACAGCAAAAGAAATTACAACTTTGAAAATTCAAAAAGAAGCAAAAGTCTTTCAGCTTGAGCTTCGTCACTTCAAGTGGAGAACCCTTTAACGGAAGATTTTCATCTCGCCGTCTGGCATGAATTCCAGCACCCCAATGTCGATCAGATCTTGAATCTTGTTCTTCAAGGCCCAACAGTCGTTGGTGTCGTGTCCCGGGCTGTAGGAGTGGTAAACACAGAATGCATCGGGATGATAGTTAGGAGAGGAGGTGTTGAGTTTCTGAGGAGGGTCCTTTACGGTAAGCAAGTTGACCTCCAACAGGCGCTTCAGTATGAAAAATGATGGTATTTCAGTCTCCGTGAACTGTCTCCCCGACGTTTCTTGCTTACGCCGATTACCCCGTTGACGCTGGCGAGATTGTTGATGGGCTTGTGACCCTGAAGCGAGCAAAGGAGCTTTCCCTTTGTCTTCTTGAGTGGATGGAGGCTGAGCGGTGACTTGCTCTTCAACCCCAGATGTTTGCCCCAGTTGGTTATTTGGAAGCAATTGGCGGACAAGAACTCTGAGTTCCTCTTGTCTTTGAGATAGGTCTTGGATGAGAGCCATCTGGCCCACCAACTGTCCCATCACCTGGGTCCTCAAGGTTGTCAGATCAAACTGCAGCTCCGCAAGCTGATCACTCCTGGCATTGTTGGAATTCTCTAAGCCCTTGGTGAGGAGAGCTTTCATCTCTTCTTGCCCAAGAGACAAGTTCAGGAACATCTCCTGCAGCTGAGCAGTCTGGTCTTGGATGTCTTTGACAGACCTTTCTAGAGCCATCTCTTGCTGGAATAAACAGCAGGAGAGTAAGGAAACCTGAAAAAGGAAAGACTGTCAAAATGCAATGCATGATATGTGGATGCATGCTTTCAAGGATCTCTTGGGGTAAACACAAGAAAATGTTAGAGGTTGAACTTTGCTCTTGGATTGGAGAACTTTGCACCGGTGGATGTCTTTCCACTAGAATCAAGCTCACCATGTCAAGTGGGTCATAGCCGCTGATTCAAGTTGTTGTACTTGATCTTTGATTGGAGAACTTTGTATCGGTGGATGTCTTTCCACGAGAATCAAGTTCACCATGTCGAGTGGGTCATAGCCACTGATTCAAGTTGTTGCACATGATCTTTGATGGCATTTGTTTAGAGGAGAAACCTCTTGCCCCTTGATAGACGTCTGGTTCAACTTAACCCTGCATCAAAAGAACCCTCGAGATCCTTGAAATGGTTATTGAAAATGCTATGGTATGATGTTATGATGTTATGTACATGTATGCACAAAAGCAAGTGAGTGTATATACAGACAAACATATTCACACAAAGCAAACCAATCCTTAGGTTTAGGCTTGCATGAGGTTCAGGTACTACCCTCTTGAAGTTAGTTGGCTCATCCTGTCCTAAAATAGAAACCGGGTTCTAAGGAGCTCAATATCATTGGATTGTTTTCTGTGTTCATTGTTTCGGTTTAGCCACTTACTGGCGACCAAAATATTCTAAGAAAACAATCCTCAAAAGAGTGTAGTATCGAGGATCTACCAACTTCGAACTGCACCAAAGTCGGTCATCTCACTACCCCTAAAAAGGCTAAGATGGTCAATTAAGGTTCTAAGAGTTCGTTAGTGCTTCATGACATCACACAGCGGCCCCGTACTCTCCTTGACTACTCAAGGGTTACCGGTACTCACAAATATGTCACACTAACATAGCTTACTGCTTCAACCATGTCGGTATACCCCGCACAGTTCCCTCGCAGTTTTTTGCTATTTACCTAAGAAGGTGCCCCAAATCCGGGTGGAGGATTTACAACAAACCTAAACAAGAATCCAAAAGATAAAGCAATCAAGTCAATCAAAGCAAGAAAGTAAAGGTGATCTAAACCCTAAGGTAACCCCACTTTTAAGTTTATCCCCAGCAGAGTCGCCAGTTCTGTGATACGGTGGGAGAACTGACTGTGGTTTTGCGTTTGTTTTCGCACTTGTTCGGTTGAGCAAGAGTCGCCACCGACTTTTTATTTTATCCTAAAGGAAAGGTTGAAAAAGCACAGCAAAAAACCTTTTGAGATATTTCGTGGGTCCGGGGGGTAGATTATGAAAAGGGAAGGTATTAGCACCCTTTTCATCCATGGTTATCCATGGGCTCTTAGTTACTTGGTTTTTTTAGATCACTTGCCTTGATTTTCGATTGCTTGAAAATGGTGTGTGTATGTGTGTTTTTGAAAATGTTTTTGAAGAGATGCCTTGTCTTAGGCAACCAATGTATTTGACTCGTGTTTTAGTGTTTTACAAAAGTGTGGATCTTTTCGAAAAGATGTTTCAAATGTTTTTGAGAGTTTGTTTGAAAGTGTTGTGGATTGTGGTTTTTGAAAAGAAGGCAAGCGTTTTTGCAAGTTGATCTCAAGTAACTAAAAGTTTTATCTACCCTATTGTACTCAAAGGTTTTCTCTATGTTTTCAACCCTTTTTTAACAATTTTGTTCCACCATTGAATTTGGTGGACAATCTTGCATTTAGGAAGTTTATTCGGGACGGGCGCGGGTCATCGTATGGACCATGAATGCAATGGTGCCAAGTGTCTTTGGCAATTTGCTTTGAAGGGACTATGATCATTCCGTTTAGGCAACATTCGAAAGCGTCATCGAGGGACTTATGATCATTTTGAATTGGTTTTGCCAAAGATACTCGACGTGCAAGCATGGCCCATTTTGGAAGGCAACATGTGGGATTACCCTAGAGGGCGCAAGTGTGATTGTGTATTGATTTCATGTATTTGTCTTGTATTAGGTTATCTAGCGTTTGATTTTATGTACATACAAACCCTAGGTCTAACCATGGTATAATTGAAAGTGGTAAATTGCGAAAATGTAAAGTCTACGCTATTACAAAATAAGTATCCGGGAGTGGGGGTACAATATTCACAAATGGGGATGAGACTTATAGTATCCAATAAGTTACAACCAAATCGAATTTGCGATCAAATGTAAATAAGGTATATCAATGTATGGAAATAGCAATTGTATATGTGTCAAGTGTATAATGTGAAATGTATTGTAAGTGTAATTATTTACAGGTGCGGAATGTGAAATTGAATGTGTATTAAGTATTGTTTTGACTTAAAGAAAAATTAAATGTTTATTTAATTTAATTAATAATCTTGTATTCTTGTATTTTGTTTAATATGCGTAAAAGGAGAATGTTTTGATTAAATGCTTTAAGTTTTAATTAGATTATGTATAAAAATGTATCTTTATTTATTATGTACAAAAAAGTATTTTAATTAAATGTTTAAGAATTTAAATTATGCAAAATGTATTTATCTATTATGTACAAAACTTCTAGGAAAGGAAAATGTATTTATTTAAAAAAGGGAATTTATGTACAAAGTATGTTTTAATTAAATATCAAGAATTGAATTATGTATATTAGAAAAAATATATTTTTAAGTATTTTTAGTATTAATGTTTAAATTATTTTAATTAAAAAAAAGGAAAGGGTTGAGTTTATGTATAAAAGAAATGGGCTTGGAGGATTATGGTGGCCCAGAACAAAAGAGCCACGAATGGGGGTGTTAACTGGAAACTAATGGGCTTAGGCATAGATGGTTGGGGCAAAGCCCATTTGCTTGAGACAATTAGTTTTGTTAGGGTTCACTGAATGTCGTTCATTTGGGAAACGCTTTAGGTTACAGCGAACGGCGCCATTCGTGCTTGTCTTCTTCGTGTGATTCTTCATTCGTTTCTGAGTTCCTCAATGGCCACCAGCACTCTCTACTCTCCTCTTCCCTCCAGCGATGGCATTAGGGGCGACGGATTCGGTGAGTTCATTTTCTTATTTCGCTTAGGTTTGTTACGATTTGCATGCGTTGATTTGTTCATTTTTGGTCCTGATTTCTTGTTCGTTAATGGTTATCTGAGGTTTTGAAAGAGAAAGAAGGAAAAGGTTACCTTTGGAGACGGAGGAGGAAAGTGGGAGCGTGCGTAGGAGGCCGGGACGACGAGGAAAACGGCGGAGGCGATGCTGAGCTTGCTCTTTGGTAACCTTTACCTTTTTGCCACTTTAGGGTTTGATGATGATTTTTTTGCACTGAAAACCCCTTTTTTAAAAGAAAATTCACTTCTTTATCTCTTCTCTTCGTTGGCTTGCCTTTGTTGCCTTTGAAAACTGTTGAGCTTGATAGTTGTCTTTAATGCTTGAGATGCTTCTTTTACTTATCCCTTCTGTCCCTCTTTGCTTAGTATGCTTGATGCCTTTGTATGCTCATACCTTGCCCAGTGACGAGTATTTTGAGGGCCTTTGCGTTTGACACTGAGTTGCCTCTTTTTGAGTTGATGATTTGCTGGCTTTTTGCTTAGGTTGGATACCCAATGATGAATTCCTGGAATTCTGAGGGCTTGAGTTGCCTTTGAATATGCTTTCTCTTCTCTTTCTGGCCTTGCTATTGCTTTCTTAATGTTGGCTTAGGATGGTTCTTGAAATACCCTATGATGATGTAAATCTGAGGGTTCGTGGGTTTGGTTGCCTTGGATATCAGGCTTTAGCTTGTTTTTGAGGTTTCAGCAGGTTTATGCTTAGGCCTGGGGTTTTTACTGGCTATTTGTTTGGATAGTTTATGGTTTAGACTTGAAGCTGGACTGGTTTAGGCCTTAACAGGTTTAATGGCTTAGCAGGTTTGCTCTTCATCTTGGACAATTTTTTTGGTATATTTGTTTGACAGGGTATCAGGTTGGTTGGTTCTGGCTTGTGAAGTTGAGTTTGATGATAGGCAGATTTTGAGCTTTAGCAGGTTTGGTGCTTCAGCTTTGATGGCTTTGGTATCTCTAGCAGGTTAATGGTTGTTGGGTTGTTGGTTTTTTTACAGCTTAGGCAGGTATGATGCTTAGGCAGATTTGGCTGGAAGTTTATGCAGGTTTGTTGTTGGATCAATGGTTTTCTGGTTTTGGATATCAGGCCAGGTTTTGAATGGTTTAGGCCAGGTTTTGAATGGTTTAGCCTTGAACTGGTCTTTTATGCTTCAGGTTTGAGGCTTTTGGAGGTAAGGATAATGCAGGTTTGAGTTAGGCCATATTTTTTTTTGTTTAGACAGTAGGAATGGTTTATGCAGTGTGATGGTTGTTACTGGTTTACAGGTTTGTTGCTTGTGAAGTTTTTAGGCTTATGCTTCAGCAGCTTGATGGTTATGTGTTTGTATATTTTTCTCTCCCCCCCCCCCTTCTACTGTGTTCTTGTTCTTCTTTTTGTATATGCTTCTTATGCTTCAAGCCTTAAGCCTGCAAACCTGCTTCTTTTTGCTCTTCTCTCTCTCTAGTACACTTTGCATTATAATAATGTTTATGCTGTACTTTTAGTTCTGAAAGTGGCCACTTTTCTTTGGGAAATGATGAAAAAATGTGTTGCTTGCATAATAGTTTTCCTCTGCATATTTTATCTTTTCTTGACAGCTTTTGTACTTTTTTGAACTTTCCATATCTTTGCCAAATCTTCTTTATTGACAGCTTTGAGTAGCCTTTGTGCAGTTTGACACTTTTTGACAGAAAGTAGGAATTTGGATTTTTCAGTTTGGTTTGAACTTGAAGTTTGAGATTCTGAACTTATGCAGTTTGACACTTTGCATTTTTTCTCAACTTTGCATTCATGATTAGCAAATAAAAATTCTTCCCTTTTTGTGAACCGGGAGAAATCCCGTGATTTGCAGAGAGGGTTAACTGATCCCAATCAGTGGCCCTTAATGATGAATTTCTTTTATCTGTCTCTTTAATTCAAATTATCTGTTTCTAACTTTTCTTCCTTTCTTTTGCAGATGAATATTTGAATGGAGAGGGGTACTAAATGAAGAATGAAGAATTAGAAAAAATAGGATAGTTTTCTTTTTATTTAAATTTAAATTAATGTAAAATCATTGCTTGTAATTAAATTATAAACAATAATTGTACAAATAATTCAAGAATAAATAAAAGTCTTTATTATCCAATCAATTATATTTCCTCCTTCTTTATTGTTTATTTATTATTTAAAACTCTTTGAATTAAAATAATTGAAAAATAAATTTCAATCACTTAATTTAGCATAATAAATAATTTAAATAAACAATGCTTTAGCACATTGATCAGTTAAACCTGGTATCTCCAATATCCAAAGCAAAGCAACAGTTAATCAAAACACTGATCAGGCGCCTTCCCTTTTCACCGATTTTTACCAAACACTGTAAATCCACAATGCAGATATCTTTTGACTGGTTCAATCAAACAAACGTGAATTCAAACCAACTGCCTTCTTTTTACTGATTAAGTCAAATAATGCGAATTCAACCCAAATCTCGGAATGTCTTGCAAAGCACTGTAGAATTTAGATCTTTCCGAAAACGCGCGCACAAACCCTAATTCCTGATTTAATGCCAAAGAAACGTTCGCCTGATCGAAATTGAGCCAAAATCAACCAAAACCCTAAGCCAACTGTTTGAAGCATTCCAGAGCCCTGAAAATCAATAAAACCCTAATTTTTGTTTGACTGACGAGAAAAGTCAGTTTGACCGATTCTTGAGTCAGTTTGAAAAACCAGGAAATGCCTGAAGCTGCGATCTCTTGTGGTAAAATGCGAGGGCAAATTTTGGGGTACAACACACCTCTAAGCCATTAGAACTGCACATTGACTTATTTAGACCAGTAAAAACTGCATCTGTCAGTGGCAAGAAGTATAGGTTAGTAATCATAGATGACTATAGCAGATGGACATGGGTAAAGTTCTTAAGACACAAGGACGAGTCGCAATCTATGTTTGTTACCTTCTGCAACCAAGTTCAGAATGAAAAGGATCTTAGAATTGTCAAAGTCGGATTGTGGTTGTACTCAAGAAGACTTTAACAATTGTTAAAGTAGTGATTGTAATCCTTTTGAGATTACTGGATTAAGACCTCGTTGGAGAGAGGCGAAATCACCTTAACGGGTGGACTGGAGTAGTTTGAGATTAAACGAACCAGGACAAAAATACCGTGTCATTGTGTTTTTGATTTCTAGTTTTCAATTCAACCCCCCCCCCCCCCCCCCTTCTTGTGTTTTTCACTTATTCAATGATATCTACATTTACCTTGAAACTGAAATTTGTGTTTTGAATTTGAGTTGATGTATTGTCTTGGAGAAGTCAAGTTGGAGGTGGTTGTTATTTAGTTTGGAAAATAGTTATGTTACAGAAGTTATTTTTGAGTTTTAACAACTTCTATATGATGTATGTGGAGTATTTGGATGGTTTGTTTGGACAGAATTTGCAAGATGTGAGAGGCTCAAAGATTTGGACTTCAAAACTCAAGAGTGGGGGTTTTGTGGACAGCTCTGTTTTTTTAGAGTATGAGGGGGTTTTGAGAATTTTTCAACACACAGGAATCTCTCTTTTTTTCTGACCTCTTTCTCTTGCAAATTCTCCCTCTATTTATAGGCAAGAGGTTTGAGAACAAGAGCTGATTAGGTTTGTAAGCCAGCATGTTATGGTTTGGTTGGGGTGCAAATATCAAACTATGTTAATTCTCCATAGTCCCAAGATGAAGTACTAAAGTTGCTGGTATATAGGGGCTACTTTCCATGATTTATGGTGGAGTAAAATTAGAAGTAAACAAGATATGGGCTCAAGACAAGTTTTTTACCAATAAGCTCACTTTTCAAGAATAGCAATGGTAAATTTTTACCTTAAATGGCAAGTTATTTGGATAATGGCTTGTATCTCTTGGGTAATGGTTTAAGCTTTTGTGTAAACATTAAATTATGGTGAGATTTACAAGTAAAAGGGTCTGCAACATAAGATTATGCAGCATACCATGTAGATTGGATCATGTGTTTTTCACCAAAAAGACTTGTAATTCAATAATGGATGTCCAACTTCATGTCTTTGAATCTCCTAGCTCGAGTATGATAAATTCATGCTCTTGGATGTTTTGGAAAGCTTGAAACATCCTCTATAACTTTCATGTTTTCTATTTTGACAAAATTATCTTGGAACTATGTGAAAAAACGCCAAAAAGTTGAGATAAAAATTGACCAAAATCTGTTGAAAATTTCTGTAAGTGTTGGACAACAATGTCATGACTTCATGGACTCATATCTTTAAATCTAAGCATTTTTTGGACATTAACCCTCTAATACAAAGTTATAGAGTTCATCAAGATCTACAATTTTCATGTTGAAAGTTTTCTTTGAATCATTTTGAATCATGGTGAAAAATTGGTATGAAGTTATGAAATAAACATGTGTAAAACACTTAGAAAAATTTATAAGTCTTGAAAAGTTTGACTTTTCAAATTGACTTTTGACTTTCTTGGTTTCTTGAAGATAAAGCTTCATATCTTTAAATGTATTGATGAAATGTGATCTTTGAAACTCAAATTTGATCAGAAAGTCAAAATTTGACTTTTTGGTGTATAGTTGACTTTTTCATCAGTTGATCAAATTTCAACTATCAATCCATTAATCTTGAAGAATGTTTTGAACCATGAAATTAGGTCAACATGTTACATTTGAATCCTTGATATCATGTTTAAAACTAATAAGTCATGTATTAAGTCAAAAGTCAAGAATCAGTCATTCTCAGTCAAAACCCTAATTTTGACCAATTTTTCCTTTTGATGATTTAAACATTTTTCTTGAGGAATTGTGATCCAAACTTGATCAATTGATTCATATGACTTAAAAATGTTAATATTTGTCAAAAATCTTGAAGTTTGGCTGTAAGTTTACCACCGTTGATTTTTTACCCAATACAGCTGATTTTTAATCATCTGGTCAATTGACTGAGCAACTCTGTGATGCAAGACTTGAAACTTGACATGAGTATTCTTGAAGGTCTAAAATGATCCATGAAAGTAATTTGAAGCATTATAAGTCCAATTGTCCTTGTGAAAATTCAAACCCTAATTTGAGGCATCAATGTTTAGGAGATAGTTTGACCTAATCAACACTTGTGCAAGCTTGAGCCATTGAAGGTTTTTATGAGAAATGTTTTGAGAAAAGAGAGGAAATATTTTGGGGTACAACAATGGTTTATCAAGAATAATAAAAAAAATCCAAAAGTTATGAAAATTAAGGTATGGAAAATTGTCTAAGTGTGGAAGATTTCATGATCATGCGAGCTACTTCACAAGTGTGTATCTCTCTCATCAATGAGTGAATTCGAGAAATCATGGGCTCAAATACAAGACCTCCCTTCATACTACAAGTTTTTAGAAGGGATCATCTTCAAAAGAGGCATAGATCAAGATATATAAGTGTTGAAAGATGATGATTCAATCAACATGAGAAATGAAACACTTAAGAGAAATTTTGGAGACTTTCAAATAATCTAAGTGCATGATTTCAAGGTTGATTTTCAAGGTGTTCCAGTCACCTCCTCAAAATCATTTCTACATCAAAGGTGTTCATCTTCCCACAAGCTTTATGGAGAAGTCAAGTTCTCATCAAATGATCCAGCATGGTGAAAGTTTTGAAAAGATGAAGTTGATACTTTAAGTTGATAGAAAGACAAACACTTAGAAAATTATTAAGTGTTTATGTTAGTTTTGGGTGACATGACTTCAAAGCTAGATTCCATAGCAATTTATCAAGTGATGTGCAACACCAAAGTTGCTCTATCATGTATGTTCTTTCTCCTCATCCCAAGAAGTCAGCATTTGGGTCATTGGTCATTAAGTTAGACGTCCAAGAAGTAAAGAACTTGAAATTTTTAAAATGACAATTAAATTAGAGTTTCTTCTAAGTTTGAAGTCAGTATGAATGAGTAGTTTTCGAGGACAATTTTCATGAGCATGCAGGCAGCTTTTCAAAAAGTGTTCAACACCAAGTTTGTTCACCTATATCTCCTCTTTCATTTGATACCATCCTTACATGAATTGAGTCATTATTTATCAAGATATAAGCTCATGAAATCATTCATATCACCACGGGCTCAATATCATCATGTAGTCAGAAATTGCATCATGTAGTACATGTTGGTGAGTTTTTGACAACAAGGCTGCAGGCACGCTTACACCACTTCAATTACTCAATTAAGCCAAGCAGAGTACTTGCATGCATGCATGCATATTTTGAAAAGGATACCAAAAATAAGAAGATGCTATTCTTGTGTATTAAGTTTATACAGCTCACTACCCTTTCTTTCTCTTTCACTCATTTTTGTTCATTGAATCAACAATAACAACACAACATTGCAGCTAACACGTGCACCTCACTCTCCATTTTCTTGAGGTTTAAAGCAATTTGTGTTTTCTTTCTTCCTCATTGAAGCTTACTGAAAAATCAAAGTGGCAATTGACCAACTCCGTTTGGTTAACCTCCACAACTTTTATCCTCCTCATGCTAGGATTTGTTCACGCTAGAGTCATTTAGCTAGCTTGCATCTGAAGTCCTCTTCTTGAGGCAATGTTTGGTGGAGCAGTTAGCTTTGTTATAACTAAGAATCAGACTTCAGACTAAACTTTGTATATATTGCTCTTGTTAAAATAAAATACACTCTTGGTCTTTATATAGACCTAATGGCTTTTACAATTCTAAAAAAAAAACATAACTGCTACTAATAAACTATCATAACTTACTAAACTTTTTTCCTTCCTACTACCATATTTAATATGAAACTTATTACTAATGACATTTAATGTTTATTCAACAAAAATCCTCTGTAAACTTAAATGTTTCTTCCATCCATCATTCCTATCATCTTCTTGCCTCTGTCGAAGATCTCTTTTGATAATGGTTTTGTAAAAATATCTGCTGCTTGGTTTCTGCTTGCTACATGCCTCAATTCGACACTTCCCTCCTTCACATAGAGGGCGGGTTCATAAGGACATTGCTCGAACCCATTCTTTTTGAAATATGTGTCAATGCGTGTGTTTCATGCCCTAGGTGCTTGCTTCAGCCCATACAGCGATTTCTTTAGTCTCAACACCTTCTTCTCTTCTCCAATTCTCATATATCCAAGTGGTTGTTCGACATAGATTTCTTCTTAGAGAACACCATTCAAAAATGATGTCTTGACATCCATTTGAAATATTGGCCATTTGAATTGGGCAGCTTGAGAAATGAGTAATTGAATTGTCTCCATTCTTGCAACAGGCGAAACACTTCGTCATAGTCAATTCCTGCTTTCTGTTTGTATCCCTTTGCAACCAGTCGTTCTTTGAATCTTTCGATTTCTCCTTGAGCATTCATCTTTTTCTTGAATACCCACTTTATACCAATGGGTTGACTACCTTTTGGAAATTCGACTAGCTCCCAAGTATTTTTGCGTTCGATTGCTCTAATCTCTTTGTCCATGGCATTTTTCCACTTCTTGTCTCGTAACGCTTCTTCGACGCTGATGTTTTCAGCATCTGCCAGAAGACACACAAGATGCACCTCACTTGTTGAATCATACAAATCTTGCAAACTTCTCATTTTTGGTTATAGAGGTTCATCTTCATCTTCAGTTTATTCATGTTATGTTGGAATACTAGTTGGTACAGCTACAGTTGTTTCTTCGACTGTGTCAATAACCTCTGTCGAATTGTTCCAGTCCCACTTGCTTGCTTCGTCCATTCGAACGTCTCTACTCACGATCACTTTCTTGCTTATGGGATTGAAGAGCTTGTACCCTTTCGTCTTCTCATCATATCCAATGAATATGTACTTCTGACTTTTGTCTTCAAGCTTTGTTCTTCGTTGATCTAGTACATGTGCATAAGTTATACTACCAAATACCTTGAGATGAGAAATTGTTGGCTTCTATCCACTCCATGCTTCTTGTGGTGTTTTTTCTTCTAACTTTGAGTTTGGACATCTATTCTGAATATAAACAGCACATTGTACTGCTTCTGCCCAGAATTCTTTCGACATGTTCTTGCTTTTGAGCATTGATCGAATCATGTCAAAAATAGTTCGATTCTTCCTTTCAGCCACACCATTTTGCTGAGGTGAATATGGTGCAGTTAGGAATCTCCTTATGCCCTATTCTTCACAGTACTTCACAAAAGCCATTGAAGTATACTCACCTCCTCTGTCATATCGAATTTCTTTGATGTGTCTGTCTGTTGCCTTCTCCACTATTACTTTGAAATTTTTGAACACTTCTAATGCTTCAGATTTTTCTTTCAAGAAGTAAACCCAGGTTTTTCTTGAGAAGTCATCAATAAAAGAAATGAAGTACCTTTTCCACTGAAGGATTCTGGAGTGATTGGCCCACATATGTCAGTATGTATCAATTCGAGAATATGTTTAGCTTGATACTCTGCCTTCCTTTGAAATGAGGTTCTTGTTTGTTTGCTAAGCACACATTCTTCACAGAATTTTCCTTCGAAATCCATGTCTGGTAATCCATGCACCATGTTCCTTTTCGCCAACCTTCTCAAACCAGCATGATGTAGATGACCAAAGCGCATATGCCATAGTGACGCTTTGTCTTGCACTTAGATTTGAATACATTTCTCTCGAATGTTCCTCAGGTTCAGTTTGTACATTCGATTTCTTTCCATTTCGACACTGACAATCAGATGTCCTGCTTTGTCCTTCAAATGCAGTGTTCGATCTTTCATAAGTATCGAAGCACCTTTTTCTGTAAGTTGTCCCAGACTTAATATGTTGGTCTTGAGATCTGGTACATAGTAAACATCTTCGATTGATCCAATCAAACCATCCTTCTGCAAGTAATTGATTGTGCCCTTTCCTTCGACCTTCACTTTCGATGCATCTCCAAAAGACACATTACCATCTTCAATTCTCTTCATATCTTTAAACAGGTGTTTGTAACCACACATGTGATTACTTGCTCCTGAGTCAAGATACCAAACATTGTCATTGGTGTTGATTTCGTTTTGAGCCATCAGGAGAAAGCCTTCATTCGATTCAGCTTCCAAGGTTAGGTTGGTTGTTTCTTCAATCTTCTTTTAGATTCGACAGTCTTTTGCAAGATGTCCCACTTTGTCACAGTTGTAACATTTGTAGAAGTTACAATCCTTCGCATAATGACCATACTTCCCACACTTGTAGCATTCGAAGTTGGAATGATTCGAACGACCACCTCATTGACCACGTCCTCTGCCATGCTAATTTTGTTGGCTCAATTGTCCTCTTTCTAAGTTGCTACCTCTACCACTTCGACCACTGTCATGACCTCCACGTCCACGTCCTCTTCCTCGAAAGTTGTGAGAAAAGAGTACCTTTTCGTCTTTGTTCGATTCCTTGGTTTGGTTTGCTTCTTCGACTGCTTCTTCTTTCTTTTTCATCTTTCGTTGTTCATGTGCTTCGAGAGAACCAGCGAGCTCTTCGACTGAGAGCGTTGAAAGGTCCTTCGACTCTTCTATTGCATACACAATATTTTCAAACTTGTTTGTTAAAGATCTCAAGATCTTTTCAACAACTCGTGCATCAGGTAATGTCTCTCCATTTCTGGTGAGTTGATTCACCACCTTTTGCACACGTGTGATGTAGTCAGATACAATTTCTTTATCCTTCATATGTATCCTCTCCAATTCGCCACGAAGAGTTTGGAGTCGAACTTGCTTCACTCGATCTGCTCCTTTGAACACTTTTTCTAACATGTCCCACGCTTGTTTCGACGTAGTCGAACCAGCAATTTTTTTGAAGCATGATTCATCTACAGCCCTGAAAAACATGTATAATGCCGTTTTGTCCTTCGATCGCGTATCTTTCAACGCCTTTGTTTGAGCTGTCGTATATCCCCCAACTTCTGTTGGTTCTTCAAACCCATCATGGGTCACATCCCACGCGTCTAGAGATCCAAGAAGAGCTTTCATTTGGATACTCCAATTTTCATAATTTGACTTCGTTAGCCGTGGCAACGGCATTTGATTCATCATGTTTGCCATGAGCTCTGATGCCAAATTGTTATAACTAAGAATCAGACTTCAGACTAAACTTTGTATATATTGCTCTTGTTAAAATAAAATACACTCTTGGTCTTTATATAGACCTAATGGCTTTTACAATTCTAAAAAAAACATAACTGCTACTAATAAACTATCATAACTTACTAAACTTTTGTCCTTCCTACTACCATATTTAATATGAAACTTATTACTAATGACATTTAATGTTTATTCAACAAGCTTGCATAGTGCTTGGATCTTTAATGTTTATTAAGATGTTCTGATTTTGCTATCATATGCTCTAGTGATAATTTTGATGATGGATTTGGATTCTACGCACAAAAACCGAGTGGATTAGGTCCACTCTCCATTGTTTCAAGGCAGCCATGGCCACCTCCGGTGGTGGCCGGCACCAGAGAAGACAACCGAGGCCCTAACTCAGGTGGCTTCTTTGTTCAAGTTTTCAAACCCTAGGCATGCTGCAATGTTATTGGTCCACGTCCTTTAGTTCTTGGCCACCTCGTGTTTCCATTAGTTTGATAATTGAATAATGATTTAATAATTAATAAATACAATTAAATCAGGTTTTGTTTTTTGTTTGGATCATAAATTCAATTGGAATAGGACTGGGCCTTGACGCATTTCTGAGCGCACCCCTCACCTTAGGCCCACCTGGGGCGCTTTAACTTGGTTTAGTGTAAATCTAGAATTACAATTCACCCCCCCCCCCCCCCCCTCCCCCATGCCTTTGCTTTCATAATTTTTTATACATGTTCACTTTAATTATTAATATTGATTTTATGACTTGAGAAAAATTATTAAAAATATTTTTTTATCAATTTTGGAGTCTTGTCCAAATTTAGGTATTTTTATTTTATTTTTCCTCAATTAATTTGAATTAATTTTAGGTAAATATTACCAATGCGTTCACTTGGCTTGATGCATTTTTTGGCTTGATGTATGATGCTTGTTTGAGCTGGTCTTGAGCCAATTTTTGTAGGCATGATTAGACCCCTGATTTCTCAACATTTTTATGATGTGTTGATGTTTAATTGATGCATTTTTTATACCTTTTGTGGTGCACATTTTGGAGCCTCGGTGCTTTGCCTATTTGCCTAATTATTGCTTGATTAATAAATGTTGTAAGCATGCACTTTGTGCAATATTTAGGGAAATTTTGTTGGACATGTAATATAATCCCTTGACCTACTTGGTGTATTTTTACCTTGATTATTTGAATTCTTGATTGATTCTTTGTTGCTAACAAAATTGTTGATACTTGTTTAACTTTGACCTAGTTTAGTCTTGCTACTTGTACAACTTCTTGGTGCTTTGATTAATGTTTAGATAACTTCTTTTTCAAGTTTATTTTCATGCTTAATGACCTATATTTTGTTTAAATTAAAGTCATATGTTTGATGATTCATGTTCAATTTCAAAGTATTGATGTGTGTTCAACTATAACCTAGTTAGGAGCTTACTACTTGTACAATCTTTTGATGTCTTTAGTAGATGTTTAAATATATTCTTTGATAAGTTTTTTACATGTTTAAGTTCTCCTCTATCTTGATGCCTTGATCTTATATGATAATCATATGCTAGTTCGACCATGGTGTGGATTTAGGAATTGATGCATGTTTAACTTTCAACTAGTTTTTGCACCTAATCTTTTGTGATGTTTTCTCTTCTTGTGAGACTTGATTAGGATAGTCATTTTTTAGTATACTACTGACTTGTGTAGGTACTCACTTTAAATATCTTATCCGTTACTTGTATGGTAATTTTAGTTTACCTTGTTAGGTTCAAAAGTTTATTTCTTTCAATACTTGTTGAAAATGATTAGTGTAGGTTTGAAAACCTCAATTGCATGACCCTTAGGATTTGAGCCTTATTTTGGTTTGCTTACTTGTATCTATCCATTGATACCTTTGTCATGATAAGTGAAGGTTCGCTACTTGTTGAATGCTTGCTCCTTTCTTGATACTTGTCCAAACTTGTTGATTCATGTTCATCGTGTGTAATATTGGTACATCTTGGATTCTTGTTCATTATTTGTTGATACTTGTTCTTATCTTGGTAATATATGTTCAACTCTTTCTTTTGATGCTTGTCCAATCTCATTACATTTTCACCTCTTATCTTTTGATATTTTCTCTAAGTGATTACTTGTTCACTTTTTTCTTGAATACTTGTTCATTTTCTTATTTGATACATGTTCAATGTGCTTACTTGTGCACCTTTTTATCTTGCATGTTGCCATGTTTATACCCTTAGTGTTTGGATGCTTGTCCCTTTATTTTGATTTATGTTTAACTTATCACTTGGTCTTATACATGTTTAGATACTTTAGATACTTTTTCTCCTTAAAATACTTACTTGTTGTGTTTATCCTATTACTTGTTTAATACTCTTTGATCTCTTGATGTAAGCTTGTCTTGATAGCATGAATAACTTAGTTGTTGGTGTGAAACTTTTATATATGATTGTCTTAATAGCATGACTACCTTTCTTGTTGGTGTACTAGCATTGTTTACATGTTTGGCATGATAACATGTGCATCCTATTGCTTATTTAGGGTAGTTTTACATCTCATACATGTTTGTCATGGTAACGTGTCATCCTATTGCATGTTTAGGATTTTTGCTTTAGGCCTATCGCTTGCTTAGATGTTCTCTCATAACATGATTGTTTGTTTATTTTCTTAGGTGTTTCCTTGATCACATGACTACTTGTGCCATGTTTGCCTATCACTTGCTTAGGTTAATGCTTTCTTCATGCATATTCTCTTGTCTATTTTACTTTCTTATACTTCTCTCTTGATGATATGTTTATCATATTACTTGTTTAGGATTGTTGGGTATATCTAATACTTGTTTATATGTTTGCTTTATAGTAAACGAGGAGTCACTCGGTCTTGTATTTTAGCTGAGATCGCAACATCGTTCCTTTTGTGTTCTACTAGTTAAAGACGAGGAGTCACTCTGTCTTGCATCCCAGCTGAGAATACGACATTGTTATTCTTGCTTTGTTTGTTGAATGTTCACATGCTCTTATAGGATTCTTTATTCAGTCTTTGTCAAGATGAATTGAGTAGACCCTAGGTTTGTAAACCAAGCATGATAACATTAGGTAGGATTTCATGTATCCTAACCATAGGCCCATACTTTCATGACAACAAGTAGGATTGAGATTCCTTTTGGTTTGGTATTTCCATCGCATGTTTTTAAGACTAAAACCTTTTTCTCAAGAAAATTCAAAAAGACTAATAAATACGATACATGCAAATATGCCACGAGTCTTAAGCACGTATGGAGTACTTTGTATACGAGGCACCTGGCTCGACCATTCAAAAATCTCTCATGTCATAGACTTTTGTATTGTACGTATCTCAGACACTTTCAGGAAGTAAATGGGAAGTAATCGAATACCTTCGGCCTTGGTGTACCATCTGAGGTATTCTCTGAACAAAAGCATTCAACAAATTAAAATTCTTTTGCCGCTTGGGATTTTCTTATGAAAACTTTTCAGGAAGGGTTATTACCTATAAAAAACATCCAACAAACCAAAATTATTTAGAAGAACTACGGTGCTCTAATTCCCTATTGCATGATATGGATACGTAGGCTTGAGGTTTCAAAATCAAGGCAAGCATAATAATAAAAACTTTATTTTTATTCTTTAACAATTCATTCATGCATTCTTTTAGCAAGTAAGCTTTTGATTTAACACACCCTTTATCTAGAACAACTTAAGTGGATCTTGTGGAGTACCACATATGTGAGGGGTGATAATACCTTCCACCTTGCGTAACTGACTTCCTTAAACATTTCTTTGTTTAGAGACTTTGTTCTTTCCCATTTGAGGTTTACTCGATGTTTTCCTTTCCCTT